>OU892289.1:4530321-5130321 GCA_917834065.1 Ceutorhynchus assimilis | reverse complement strand
TGATGCCGACAATATTTAGGTTTAGAATCTTATATACACTTTGTTTCACGAGGGTTTATACTTTTGACATAATTTGCTTACCTTTTTTAACAAATAGAAATTGACTGAAACAAATTAATGACGCTGCTATGACGTCTTCAATGTCAAAAGTATAAACCTTCGTTAAACGAACTTTACGTTCCTGCTTTTATTTTTATTATTTTAATGTAAACGGAGACGGTCGATGGACGATGAGCTCGGTACTAAATTATTAATAATAATCATGAATTTGGTGAAAATTATTATCAATTTTTGAAAGGTATTCTAAAAGCAATAAACGGTTCGGGTGCCACCCTTTGAGTGCTCCCGAGGTACTCCGAAGTACTCCGGCTACAGTTTAACTCGTTCGGATGAACAGAAATTGGCGCTCTCGAGCTGCTCTCATTTCCTCGCCTTTTACCCCTGAAGTACCTATCATTATCATTTGATGGTTGCGTCACGCTCCAAGCAATACGGTTTCAAGCGTTCGAGTGCAAAACGCATGAAGTATTAGGCCTCATTCTCACTTGCGCGAAATTTGCTCTTTTTTTGACATTGCTCCGACAACTTGATGCGTGTATTAAACGTCAAATTATTGAAGCAATGTCAGAAAAGAGCGAATTTCGCGCAAGTGAGAATTAAGCTTAACGAGTGTGAAATGTTGCTTCGCACTCTGCACCCGAAAGCGGTTAAAGTAGGTGCTTCAGGGGACGGGGACGAGGAAAATAAGAACAGCTCCGGAGCGCGAAATTTGCCTAGACGAACACGCCAAAGGGCGGACGAAGTACTTTGGAGTAACTCTGGAGTACTCAAAATATGGCACCCGAAAACGGCTCTATTTATTTTACTATTATGAAGCTGGTACGTTTGAAAATATAAGTTTTATAAATTTTTTGAATGTGAAATTTTTTAAAAAGGGAATAGTTAATAATTCCTGAACGAATATAAGATTGTACATTTTTTCATCTGATTGTACCACTGTACTATCAATGTCTTCAATGTACTCCTTTTGGTACAATTGTATCCTCTGTAACATCGCTGAAATTGGGTGAAGTCATTGAGACGCACATTTTTCGTAAAAAAAACAATTGAATATCACTTTCGGTTACTCCGGAAATGGACCCAAGTCAAAAAAATTTCATGGAACCCTGTATATTTGTTTGCACAGTTGGATAGAGCTTGAAATTCCCTTTCCAATGACATATCACAACTTGCATTTGTTTCCAAGATGGCGGCGTAAGAAGGTATTTTACTTAAATTCAATATGGCGGCATTCTGACGTAACCGATAATGTTTCTGTCAAACAAACACTTTTAACAATCCATAATTTTTAGATTTGAAATGGTTTTAGATCGAACTTGAAAAAATAAAAAATGATTTTGTTCAAAAACAAGGGCATTTCAAAATTTCTTTGAAATGCAAATTTCAGTTTCAAATTTTCTAAAAATTTTGAATAGGAAGAAGTACTTATTAAATTCTAGAATTGACGTGTGTCCAATGGCCTACCGAAAAATTTCTACCAAAATGCATATTCATTTTTCGGTTGGGGTATTCAAAGGTTAGGTCAGAATGCCGCCATATTGAATTTAAGAAAGTGCCTTCTCACGCCGCCATCTTAAAAACAAAATTCCACTTATCATATGTCATTGAAAAGGGAATTTTAAGCTCTATCCAACTGTGTAAAAAAATATACAGGGTTCCATGAAAATTTCTTGACTTGGTTCCATTTCCAAAGTAGCCGGAAGTGATATTCAATTTTTTTTTTAAATAAAAAGTGTGCGTCTCAATGACTTACCCGATTTTCAAATTTTTTAATTTAAAGACAACTGAATGACGCCTTGTATAACGATTTCGTTGTCACCCTGTATATGGTATATTTGAAATCACAAGAAAAAAATCTATTATCGTAGCTAAAAATATACAGGGTGGTTCATTTTAAAAAAAAATGCAAGTGCTGTCATTATGACAGTTGGTACCTGTCATTTGCCTATTTTGACATATACGAAAGATAATAGAGATAAAACCCTACAACTTTTGTATTTTACTTTTTTCTGTATTTTCTTTTAAGTTGTAGGAGCCGCACTAATTATAAGGAACAGACCCTGTAAATAAGCAGTCATTTTGCTTTTTGATAGGTATTCAGTTGTTTTGATAGTAACTCTACTCAATTAAGTTGCCAGACGGAAGAAAATTGCAATTTAATAACCATATGTGCAACTTATGTAACTTATTGCGGTTTCTGTCATATTCAAAATATGCATATGCTCATAACTACATTTCAGTTAACCAAATGGCAGACGGGTTAAAAACGTTTATCATATGAACAATTTCTGTCGTAATTTTGTTCATTGTTTATTAGGACTTGTACCAGTCTATAATTTCTGCCAGTCAAAACTTTAGCTTCTGGTAGCAACTTATTTAATATAAATTAATGGCAGACGGGAAATAATTGATCTCAAATTTGAAAATTTTTGACATTTTGAAAAATTAATAGTTATTTACATTACAAGTGCGTTTATGAGCATGATTACAATAACGAGTGTGAAGGATTAAAACGACGAGGTCGTAGACCGAGTCGTTCTAATCACACGAGTTTTGTAGTTATGTTTAAACACACGTGTGATGTACAACGTTTTATCTACAAAGCGAAAATTAAGAATATTTTTCCAATTATTTTCGTTATTAATAGTTGTCTACCTTCATTTTACCTTTACAGGTTTACCTTTGACATTTGTCAAATCACCAAAAATAGTTGTGTTATAGACTCATAACCTCGTCCATAACACCACTAGTTGTGTTATGAATTCATAACCTAGTCTATAACACCACCAGTTGTGTTATGAGTCTCATGACGTAACTCAAATAATAGAAAAATGGTTATGTAAAAACGTCATAAACAAACGCTTGTAGATAAAAATAAATATCTGTACTGCTTCTATTTTTCTGCCGATGCAAAGGTACATTATTTATCTAAAATCTATTGTAACAAAACATGTATTAGGCGGGAGAAAATTGTTTTAACATCTCAGCATTTTGATACAACTTCAAAAATTGTTAAAAATTATTATACCAACCGAGATTTTCTGTCATTTACTTATTGATGTATTACATCGTGAATGAAACATAAATTCAATTTGGCAGACGGGAGGTCGTTGATCCACATGTCCGATTTTGGCGACATTTTGAAATTAGTAATATGACACTTTATACTAACATAGGGTTTCCGCCGTTTAGCTTCCTTGTACTCATTTTTCCACTTTTCAATACATTTTCAAATTAGCATATCACTGTATTGCCACACACGGGGCTCTTTGAAATTTCAGCCATTCCACTTCTTATTGCATAAAGAATAACCGCCCTTAATGGCAGACGGGAGAAAATCGTTTCAAAAAAATGGTCGTTATGCACCGGTCTATTACTGATAGTTAATGATTTTAGGGTCATTAATAATTTTAAAACTGTTAATTTCTCTAGAAATCCTTTAAAAAACGTCGAAAAGAGCTGAATTCTACATTGGATTAATAGTTTGTTATAATAAGATTTGGTACAAAAAGCTTTGAAATCTGGACTCAATTTTATTCCTAGTAACAATTCTTTAAGCTATTTGTGCCTGAAAAGCGCTGTTAACCCTCACGCATGACAAGAACATCATCACCAGCTAACTAAAAGAGAATAACCAATAAGGTGAATGAATTACTATAAAATAGAATTCTTGAGAAATCCTTCAAAAACCGTTGAATTCTATATTGGTTACAAATTTAAAATAAAAAAAGCGCTGAAATCTGAATCTAGACCTAAATATTTTCACAGGAATAACACGAACAACCCTTCAAGCAAATGTGCCTGAAAAATGCTGGGAAACCCCAAAAAATCTCGAAAAATTCCAAATTCTCCGCTAAATGTGCAACCCTTACGACAAGAAACACCCCTAACGAATTGCATCAGCCGAAAAATCCAACAGCTGCCCCACACCACGCAACTGGTCCTTATCCAACACACATAAAACCCCACTTTCCCTCTCAGTCTCTCCCGTTTTAACCATACCTGTGTGACGTCATAATCTTCGGGTTTAGCTGATATACACTAGAACCAGGGTCACGTTTTATTTCAGTCTGAAACGTGCCATAGTAGGCACGATAGTAACGTCGATATTTCGTTATTTAAAAGACGCGTGGTTTACAGTCTACGTGTTTTGAGTGAGGAGTGAAAAGTTTTTTTGAGGTAAGTTTACTATAGACTATATTTATTTAGGTATTTTATCTTGGTTTTTATTATTTTTTTTTGAAACCTTGCAATGTTGCAAAAGTTTTAAATGAATTTTTTTTTTGAGGCATATGGTATGAATTTTTGAGGTTTCAGGTTGCCTAATTTCAAATACACATTATTTTTGTGGATTTGTTGAGGATAATTGAAATTTTTATAGGTTTAATAAATTGTTGAGGTCGAATGCCGGAAGAAGCGTAACACGTTTTAAATATAAAACACGTCGCGCCTGAAACCACCGCATCCTGAAAATGCATGACAAAGTTGCGTCACTTTTAACTTGTACAATTTCAAAAACAAAAATTATTACAATTTCTATAGAAGAAATAAAAAATTGTCTACTTTTAACAATCTTTTTGGATTCGCGGTTTTTTTTTTTGAAGTGGTTTTACTTGTAGATAAAAGAAGTTCAAGCGTTCAAGTTCCATTTAAACAAAAAATCCTTAAATTGCATAATATATAAATATATTATAATATTTCAATGACGTTGCAAAATTCCCTCGGAAATTCCGCTATTTTAAACGAAAATCAACAAATACCACATACATAATATTATCGCATTACTTACGAGGGGTGTACACGAGAGAGCGTTTTTAAAAAACTTTATTTGACTAATACAATAGAACTAACTTAAATCTAGAAATTACTCCTTTTATAATATTAAAAATAAGCTGAATAGAACAATATAAATGCTGAATTGGAGTTCTCACGGGATATAACTCCTCCATCCTAAGTTAAAAGCATACCAAAAAAGGTATGGTTTTATACAATGGAAAAAATAAAGAAAATGCTAAAAGAAAAATATGATTAAACTAAATAAGTAAAAGTAAAATTGTTAAATTACAATATCGTCTTCTAACGAGGCTTTTTGGGCACGTTTAAGGCGATGTTTCAAAAGTAATTTATAGACAGTAAAAATGCATAGTATTCCTAAAATACAATAAAGTAAAATTGTCCAAAAATTTATTTGGTGCATTTCCATTGGGTTAGATATTTCTTGTAGTCGTCTCTTCTGTTCTTGAAGCGTTGTGGCAATTTCATTGGTTTCCTTCAAGTTGATGGAGTTCAGGTCAAGTGTAGGTGGATTAAAAGCAAACTCCTTTGTTTGGTAATAATTCATCGATAAATTCAGTGTAGGCAAGGATACATCATCATAAGTCAAACGATTGGGCTTATAAGTTCGTAGAGTAATTGACTTTATTTGTAAGCTGCATTCATTTGTAGATTCGGCTAAGTAGGAACCATGAAGCGGTACGTTGTCCTTAGAATTTGGACAAGATGCTGAGACAATTAGTTGTTCGGGCGTTGTGATTATCCATTTTCCGTCCGTTATTTTAGTGATTTGGACATTTTGTAGTCTAATACGGAAAGGGTGGCAAGTAGTGGCATTTTCTTTGTATAAAATCAATTGGACTGCACATGGAGGCTCATGATCAATGTATGCAGTATGGGCTTCTTTACATAAGTACTCGTTGGGTAACAATTGGTTGCAGGTTTGGTCCATATAAGAGTACTTGTTGTTGCTAAGTGCAAGGTATGGTTTGTGTGGAAAGTTCATAAAGAAATCAGGATTTTGTTCGCTTGGAATTGGTATCGGAAATAATTGATAATAGTGATAGACATCCGATTCGACCAATGGTATTTCCAAGATGAAGGTGATAATCAGGCCCTTTGAATAACCTTTAATCTCGATTATTTTTTCGTAGTTCAATATGTTATCAATATTGGCTTCTAATGGTAACACGTCATGCACTAATTGTTTTTTAAATCTACAAATTTCTTTTATTAGCTCTAATGGATCGATTATTGAATTATGGAGCGTATTGATTTTAGCAAATGAGATAGCTACTTCCGTTTTTTCTAAGATATCGTAAATTGTTTGATATAGCATTGATATCTGATTAATTATTATGTGAGTTTGGAAGTATTGATGGTTGTCAATAGCAGACAGAGCTACCTTTTTTATTGTGCTTTCAATTTGCAGTATTCTCGATTTTAGCGTTATTTGATTGGCAGATATATTAGAGATAACGTTTTGAAACTGTTCAATGGTTTTCCCTAATAAATTAATTTGATTAAAAGATGATTTTTTAAGTTTATCTTGATTTTCTTGTAATTGTCTAATTTGCCTATCATAAAGATCTGCATCATCTTTATCAAGATTGCCAGTAATGCATTTTATTAATGATCCTAAAGGATTCAAGATGCCACGTTTTTGTCTTTTTGAGTAACTACTCGTTGGGTCAATTTGCCTTATGTTGTTTTCTATGCGTTTTTCTAATGCCATTAAAGGCAGCAACGTGTTTTTATATTCTCGTTCATAGGATACATTATTTGTAATGTTTTTAATTAAATAGTTAGCGTTTTCTTTGATCAAATAAAATTCGTTAACAAGGGGTGTTAGGTCGTGAATTTGTATTAATGACCAATGATTGGAAACTATTTTGGCAGTTCCCAATTTATAAGGTAGGAGTCCGGGATATTTATTCAGGTTATGGAAGTTTATTCCTACTGCTCCGATGTTGAAGATTCGGATCCATCTGTAACAATAGATTTGATTTTGGTTTCGTTGATATGCAAAATCTCTTTTCGATTTGTTTTGGGGTTTTCAATTTCAATCTTGTTGTTTTCTAATATTTTTGTTAAGATGAATGGACCTGTGAATCTGTGGTGTAATTTACCACGTCGTTTGTCTTGTTTTTTATATATTTGACACCCTATGGTTAGTTTTTGAGGGGTCTTCTTTTGATTATGTTTGTCAATAAGTTTTTGTTTTAAATTAATTGAGTCTTGTTGTATTTTGTTATACAAAGCTTCCGTGTTAGTTTTGTGATTGTGGACATATTCAGTGAATATTTGCGCGGGCATAAGTTGCATAGGGTCACTAGAAGAAGTGTGTCCTAAAATCAATGTATAGGGAGTAAAGCCTGTGCTTGAATGGATTGTGCTATTATAAGCAATTACAGCATAGGACATTAGGGTTGATACGTCAGTATTTTTGTTTTTTTCTCGTAGTATTCTTATGTGTTCTATCAGGGTTGAATTTAACCTTTCAACGGGCGAATTCGACTCGTGATGATTTGGAGTAGTAAAATGGATTTTAATATTATGTGTTTTCAATAAATCCTTAACTACTTCGTTCTTGAATTCTGTTCCATTATCGGATACAATCAATTTAGGGATACCGAAAAATGAAAAGAAATGGATTAGATTTTGGGATACTGATATGGCGGTGCCAACGCAAGGAAGGGCTTGTCCATATTTGGAAAATTTGTCTATAATTACTAGGAATTTTTGTTTATCTACAAGGAGTGTATCGAGGTGAATAATCTCGAAGGGTTTCGAAGGTGTTTCTGTCAATACAAGAGGTTGGTCTGGTGGATTCCTGTTATACTTAGTTCTTTGACATATTTCACATCCATTAATAAATTTAGTGACGTCAGATTTCAGGGGTTTCCAATAATAATTAATTTTCAGGCGTTTTAGGGTTTCCTGTATTCCTCGATGGTTAGTTTTGCCTTCGTGTGAAAATCTTATTATCATTTCTCTTTCCTCTGGTTTAACATTATTAATGAGTTTTGTGCATTCTACAAGCTTGAAATTACAAAAGTGTTTAGATAATGCTTCTTGAAATAAAACACGTAATTCTTTTGATAAAAAGTGCACATAGGTAGTTTTCTCTGTGAGGTTTTCTTTCAGAAAATTTACTATCGCTTCTTGTTTCGTGGGAATCGTTGCTCGGATTATCCTATTACCGTCAAAGGTTTCAAATTCTCTTTTTATGTAGGCGTCGTATGGTGATTTTTTCACAATTAATTGATTCGTTTTGTTGTTAATTATTTCGTCTAATATTGGGATTTCATTTAGGGTTTCGTCTGCGTTTGTACTATGAGCAGTGTCAGTACTGGACGTATTATCCATTGGTGGTTTAATTCGGATATCTTCAAGAATTTTTATTCGAGAGGTTGAAGGCTCTTGAGAAGTTGAAGGCACTGGAGGTAATTCAACCGGTCGATTAAGTTCGTTTATGATTTTGTTATATTCGTCAGTGTGATGTTTTTCTAGAAGATTTTTATCGATTTCGTTTAGAAATTTATCGATGTCAGTTGTAATATCTCCTGGATTATTAAGGAGAGATTCTGTTTCTAAAGCGTTGAGTGGAATTCTTGAAAGAGTGTCGGCGTTTGTATTTTGTTTGCCGCTTTTATATATAATGGTGTAGTCGTATTCTTCAAGCTTTAATCTCCATCGAATAAGTTTTGAACCTGGCTCTTTAACATTGAAAAGCCAGACTAAAGGTCGGTGATCTGTATATATTTGAAATTTCCTTCCAAATAAATACGGCCTAAAGTATTTACATGCCCAGATGATAGCGAGCAATTCTTTTTCAATTGTCGAGTATCTCTGTTCTGTTTCATTTAGCGTGCGGGAAGCATACGCCACGGGATGATCGTTGGGGGGTGTTGATTGAGATAAAACTGCACCGAGAGCTGTATTAGAAGCATCGGTTGTTAATACGAAGGGCTGTGTGAAATCAGGGTATTTAAGGATTGGGGAATTAATTAGAAGATTTTTTAAATGGTTGAATGACGATAAAAATGCTGGGGAATGTTCGACTTTAGCATTTTTCTTAAGACATAATGTCATTGGCTTGGCAATTTTAGCAAAATCCTTTATAAATCTTCTATAGTATCCAGCTAGTCCTAAAAATGATTTGATATCTTTTGGTGTTTTGGGTATAGGAAAGTTTTTTACAGCTTCTATCTTATCTGGATTGGGTTTCACGCCTTCTTTGGTTATTAAATGTCCAAGGTAATTGACTTCTTTGTGTAAAAATTCGGACTTATCCAATTGAATCTTGAAATTTGATTGTCTGAACCGTTCAAATATTAGTCTCAAGCGTTCTATGTGCTCTTGGAGTGATTTACTGTATATTATGACGTCATCCAAGTAAACGCAACATATTTCGTTCTGGAGGCCACGAAGAACGTTGTTCATCACCCTCTGGAACGAGGCGGGGGCGTTTCGTAAACCGAAGGGCATACGTTTGAACTCGTAATGTCCTGTGTCGGTGGAAAATGCTGTTTTGTGTACGTCTTCCGGTTCCATCTCTATTTGGTGGAAACCATTTGCTAGGTCCAACGTCGTAAAGTACTGAGCTTTACCTAGTCTATCTAAAATATCAGAGATGTTGGGTAATGGGTACTTGTCTTCGATTGTTTTGTCGTTAAGTTTTCGGTAGTCAATTACTATTCTCCATTTTCTTGTACCAGATGCATCTAGCTTTTTTGGTACTATCCAAATTGGGCTAGACCATGGGGAATTAGATGGTTGTATTATACCATTTTTCAACATCTGGTCCATTTGGGTGCTGACTTCCTTCTTATGAATCTCAGGGTATCGATAAGTCTTTGTAAAAATAGGTGTTTCATTTGTAAGATTGATTTTATGTTTGATTTGATTCGTAAAAGTCAATGGAATACCTTCACAGTAAAATATGTCTCGGTATTCATAACAAAGATCTCGAATCGCTTGATATTCTTCTTGATTACAGTGGTCTAAACGTAAGTTCTTCAAATTTTGTTTTAGTTTCATATCATTTGGTTGATTTACTTCGATATCCATATCGGTTTCCATTTCCTCGATAAAATTATTTTCAATTTCGTTTATAGGTTCTACTTCAAATGGTTCTGTGAAACTAATTTTTATTGGGTTTTCACATGAATTCGTAATTGTTGTCAATGCAAAATTACTTTCAATTTGTACCAAGGCTTCTGGCATTTCTGCGATATCATCAAAGTTAATATGGTTTAGTATTCCTATTCCATCTGTTTTGTTTACAGGTACTTTAACCTTTTGTGAAACACGAGGAGGTATAACAGTTTCATATGACTGTGTGGGCTCCGTTGTGTTTTGTGGGAAAAATAATTTGTTTTGAAAATGCAAGGGTAAATTTACTTGTGACGTTTCGAGTGCAAAATTCTTTAGATTTATTTTGGCACCGATATCGATTAGAAAATCGACACCTATCAAACCGTCGAATTTATTAGAGAAATTAAACAAGTAAAATTTGTGGTAACCATTTTTTTTGAATGATGGAAAAATGGGTATATTTATGACTTCGTCATGTATTGATGTTGCATGAGCAGTTTTTACAGTGAAATATTCATTAGAAATGAATTGAGAGTAAACTTGGTATGCTAATTGCGGATTGATGAAACTTTTTCCGCTGCCTGTGTCGACTAAGAACTTAGCATTTAATTCGGGGATAATTATTACAGGCAAATCTGAAGTACTATAGTTGTTGAGGCATATTACGTCACATTGGGGTAATTGGGCGTAATCTGAAAATTTTGGTATTGGGAATCATCGATATTTGTTTCATTATAGTCATTATTAGTGTTGTCATACATGTTGTACATATAATCATATGGAACATTGTATGAGTTGAACATTTCAGAATTTGGCATTTGGTAATAATTACTGAAATCCAATTGTTCGTCATTATTGGGAGTAGAATTAACGTCGATATTTGTGTCTTGAGTTTGAGTTTCGGTGATAGTATTAGGGGACAAAGTATTTGCGGATTGGTTCGAAAGTTCTTGCACAGTGAAATTATTCAGGCGAGATCTTTGAACTGTATTTGGTCTTATAGTGACACCAGACGATGTGTCCATTGGTTCTGGAGCACTATTGTTTTGGGTGATATTGGGTCTTTGGAATGGTCTATTGAAATTATTGAAGTTTTGAGGTCTTTGGAATTGGTTATTGAATGGCATATTTGGGAAAGGTCTTGCAAAGTTTTGGTTGTTAAACGAATTATTTGGTCGATAGAAAGGATTATTAGTGAATGGTGTTATAGGCATTCTTGGAATATTAGCAGCATAATTTCCAAGTGTATTGTTAAAACTTGATTGAGGCTTACTTTTATTATTGACGTTGTTATTAGGTATATTTCTTGAGCTTTGATTAGACCTGTTTCTATATTGTATGAAATTCTCTTCTTCTCGTACAAATGCGAGAGCTTGTTCAAGAGAATCTGGGTCTTTTAATCTTACCACTAACTGCATATGGTAATTTAAGTTGTTAATAAAAGTTTTTAGACACAGATTATCAAATTGTTCGATTTTTAGAATTTTCATATTATTAGGATCGTTTGAGCTATTAATTTTAGCAAATAACAAACTTCTAGAATCTTGCAATTTTAATCCAAAAGAATGTAAGGATTCGTTCTTGTCTGGTTTCATATTAATGATATCTTGGACAAGGCAATCTTCAGTTCTTTGGTCAGAAAATGTGACAATTAACGAATCTTTAATTTTCTGCCAGGTATCGAGTTCCGTGCGAGAAGCAATTAATTCGGCAGCTCTACCTGTCAATTTACAAATTACCGTATCGAACAAACAGATGTTTATTGGATCTGCGGCATTTTGTCGATTTTGGTGATTCTGTAGAAAATGTTCACATGATGTTAAAAATCTGCCAAGTGTTTTGGTGTTACCATCAAAATTTGGAATATTATCGGCTTGGTATCTAATAAGCTGATAATTTGGGTTGGCCATATTAACAAGATTTTGAATCTGATTATTAGGTTGAAAATTATTGTTAAAAATGTTTATAAGATTGTCAAGCTCGTTATCACCTTCCAGATCGAACAAATATATACCAATAAAATCAAAAAATATAAAAATAAAAGGAAAAGAATAATGGGATCACTTACAGCAATATCAGATTGATCTTGAAGTACATGAATTTATCTTCTATGGATTTTGGACGATGTAGTTCCGCTATCCGCACCAATAGGATTAATGGACGATTTTTGTTCCGATCCCTGGTCGCGAGTTCACTGATTGTCAAAAGTCTTTCGTATACCACGAACGTATATTTCGATTTGACGGTAAATCGTTAGCACGAAAAGACGATGGTTTTTTACGGCCCGCAAAATCCAAATTTTCGACTGAACCGGACTGTTTTTTACCGAAGTCTCCGTCAAAATCCTACCGACTGCGCCACTTACGAGGGGTGTACACGAGAGAGCGTTTTTAAAAAACTTTATTTGACTAATACAATAGAACTAACTTAAATCTAGAAATTACTCCTTTTATAATATTAAAAATAAGCTGAATAGAACAATATAAATGCTGAATTGGAGTTCTCACGGGATATAACTCATTCGAATGATGCAACATTTTTTCCAGCCAGGATCAATAGACTTAATGTATTGAGGTTGAGTTTAGCCGCTCCAAGGGGATCTGGGGATCTAGAGCACATTGTACAGGGTCGTGTAATCTATAAATAATTCATTTTCTTTTATCCGGTATGCACTTGTGTCTTATGATTTATTCATTGTATGTAATTAAATTTTGGTGCTTTTTATCTATATATTTGATACGTCGATGGGACTTTTTTTGTATGGGCAACAGTGTTGTCGGACTATTTATTTTGAGGGAAACTATTGATGTTATGCATGATAGATGTCGATTTTGTGAGGAAATCAAAAAATAGCTTCCTATTTGGGTTACAATTTGAATTATTATCATTGTTACTGTTCCAGGTCGGCATCTACAATGCTATTTGATTTGATATTGATATATTAAAACCCTTTTTATACATTTCTAATGATACTCAATATACAGGGTGAGTCCGAAATAAGTGCGTATTTTGTTTTGTTATGATAGAGTAGGTACAGTAGGACAATTACTTTTTGTATAGGTATACATGTGTTCGCAAACGTCTCGTTAAGAAAATACAGAATATTGAAATTTTCGGAAAATTTTGACTTTTTGCCTTGATGAGATTCAAAATGCCTTGAGCGATTTTATTCAAATTTTCAAAGTGTTTGCGATGTTCTCAAGCATCTTTCTAAAAAATCCGTTTGACTTCCGTTTTTCCAGGACCGGACCTAGAGCGACTCCCATTTTTTTTTAAAGAAAAAATTGGTACGCCCCTGGGTTTTTTGACAAATTAAAAATTATTTTTTGATTCCTTGTTTAATTTTAAGCCAAAAAGGTATTCTGAGTTTTTCTTGTTTGATGCGACCTTTACGAGATAAAAAAAGAAATATCAATATATTGAATTGTTTGGAAAATCTCGTTGTTCGATATACTCTGTTAAAAAAATTAAATAGTTGCTCCAGGTCCGGTCCTGGAATAATGGAACTCAAATCGATTTTTTAGAAAGATAGTTGAGAACATCGCAAACACTATTTGAAAATTTGAACAAAATCGCTCAAGGCATTTTGAATCAAAATTTGAGTCAAATTTTACGTCACGTACCTATGCAAAAAGTAATTGTTCTAGTACTCTATCATAACAAAATACGCACGTATTTCGGACTCATCCTGTATATTGAGTATCATTAGAAATGTATAAAAAGGGTCTTAATATAATATCAATATCAAAAGGGTTCGAATTGGTTGGTACATATCTCCAGTAAGGGTTTGGATTTCGGTCACACGATTTCTAATGAACAGTTGTCCACACCATTCCTGGAGTTTTACAAGCTTCTGGGGGACTAACTTGAAGATCCTGCAGCTGTGATTCAGATGTAATATTTTTCAAGACTCCAGAACTATCTGATTTCCATTCTCTAAGTTGGAAACTGCCTGATCTTGATATTGACGAAACTTCATGACAAAGCTGCTTCACTAACTGCCTCCGCACCTGATAACAGATCATCGACATAAAAATCCTGTTCAATCACTCAATTACAGAGGTCAGTACTGCTTTTCTACCAAAATTTGTCTGTACCTACATCTTACAGATGTCACCAAATATTACAATGAAATGTTGTCGAAATTTGAGAAAGATAGATTGGAGGACATTCTGAATCGTTGGACTAACCAGCTGAATTGAATTGTGAGATTTATCAGACGAAGACTTGGCTGAACAATTAAAACCACCCGTAACTTAGTCGTGATACAATCTTCACGTATAACCCCATGATGTGGGGCAAAATAAGTTGTCTCAGTATCTCCTGGATTGTACAGTGACATAATATGTGACCAAGGATCTGGTATTCCTGCATAAATTCTGAATACATTTGTTTTAATCTAGGATTGTTTATAAATCTGCGCTTCAAATTATGAAATTGCTCTTTTGCTAACTGCTTAGGAACTTGGAGGCTCTTTGAGAGGCACTGAGACGCTATAAACATTCCTTCTGAATCACGCCGAAGAGTTTCCAAAAAATGTCGCTCGTCTAAATCCTCCTCGTTCAACTGCAAAGGGACCTCCTCGACCTCCTAGAACTTCGTCAAGTGGTTCTGAATATCTGAAGTCTTTTTAAAATGACATGAAGTTACAGCACCTTTTGAAACATCAGTTTTCCCAGAAATCACTCATCCTAACTTTGTTTTTTGTAATACTGGTTTGTTTTTTCGTAGCTGTACATACCCAGAAATATTCGCCGCCTAACATAAAAACATGGATATAATCTGGAATTTTAACGTTGAAGAGATCAAAATAAATGCCTGGAAGATTACCAGTGATTTCTGGAATTATCTTCGTATTGGCCTCTTCATGTGTTGAACTGAACCTAATATCACAAGCCTTGGTAAGATTCGACTGAACATGACCTATTCCTATAACAAACAAATTGACAATTTCCTTTTTGAGTCCTAATTTATTCACAACGTCCTCAGAAACAAAATTGAACATGGATGCGCTAGGTATCTAAAAGAGCCTTGATAATATGACGCTCTCCCTTTTCGTCATAAAAAAAGCAGTGGCCAATAGAAACAGAGCTACTGAAGACTTATTACAATGAGAACTCACTTGTACTAAATCATTGCTAGTTTCTGAAGCTTGATTCTGATCCAACGGCTCTAATCTTGAGCTATACTATAACTCCTGTGTCGTCCTAACCACACTGGAAGGGATGCAATAAGGAATTGTGAGCCTCTTTACAATGCTTATAAGGACCAAATTTGCAACTAGAAACACCGTGATCCATCTGCAAGCAATTAGGCATAGCAAAGTTTTAAATTTATAACTATTTTTCGTTTATTTTCAAGCGACAATTGACAAAATTCATTACACCTGTATATAAAAAATGTGATTTTTTACAATAATATGCTAAATTTTTATCTTAGCGCCTATCACTCATGCTATCACCAAAGCTATCACCTTCGTTTTCTTCACTTGACACAAAGGATTTAGGGCTTTGACTTGATATATATTATATATTGCCGCTCCTTTAGTTTTGATCCTATGCATATCAATTTTTTCCAAAACATCATCGTGGGTTGTCAAAAAAATTTCCAACTGCAAAAATGTAGGAAGCTCATTCTTAGCTTTCTGTTTCTTGTGACAAGGTAAATTAAAAATGAGTCCCAAGGATCAATACAAACACCCAAAGATTTTAAACACTTCAAATTTTTTGATAAGCTATCAACATCAACCAAATCACGAAAAGCAAACTGGTGAATCTAAATCTACATGCTTGATAGAAAATAGGGATTTTATGTAATTATGGACCATCGTGAACACAAAATTTCCCACGCTAGAGTGTAATTTTCGGAACAGAAATTTGTCAATTGGATCTAATTACTCACAATACTAGTGAAAGATATAAACCTTTAAATTCTAGCCATCGCTCGTACGTACCTGCAAACTTTGTCAATTCTATGGTGGGCAATTTTGCACCCATTTTTTCTCATTAATATTAATAAAATGAGCACTTGTACCAGCATCTGCTACAAATTTTTTTCTGTTGTGAAACTTCAGAGTAAAAGGTGTTCTCGAATTTTTCAATTTCATGACAATCAAATTCATCGGGTCTTAGTTGTTTCAACTCTAATTGAATCTCAAAAAATTCATGCAATAACTGAAAGTCTTCCGGCTGTTGGATCAACAGGATTATTTTAAAATGTCAACTCAATTTCATGGGAACGTCACCCTAGTCAGACAGGCCAAACATGCAACTGCCCTTTTAACTAATAGTCTACAATGTTACTTCACTTGAAACAGTCTATATCATAGTCACCTAGAGATTTAACTCTTTCTCGACGATGATGTCCATTGGAAAACGCTGTACCCAAATTTACAGGCTCAGCTGCACTTCCATCAATCTATCCGGCTCGAAGGACCAAAAAATGTTCAATACTTTATCAGAAATTTGAGCAAATGGACTGTATTAAAATAAGAATTTGGGTTTCAATCAAAATAATTCATTGAATAAATATTTATAAATTAATATGCAGATTAATAAAGGCCGGGGTGTCGAAACTACACCATTAAACACGCGACGTTACTATCACTTCTTACTTTTTTTGAAGTATCACTCTTGTCTGCTCTTGTCATCATTTTTAAAGGAAAGGCCACATACTAAGATTTTAGTCGAACAAATCAAATATTGAAATTTCAATTAGCAAACACTTATTATTAGAAGATTGACTCAACAAACTCACTGTATAAGAAATTCCAGGCCTTGTACTGCCAACTGCATTTTGTCTGCTGATCTGTAATTCCTCTGTTAGAAATTTCTACCTGCTAACCCTTTCGAGAATCCTATTTATACAACCTACTCAGTCTAGAACTTTTATATTAATTCCTACTATATCCTCAAAGTCCACCTCTATTAAGTAGCTATACTTTTGCAGCAAGAGCCGATACTACTTCCAAAAATACTTTTATTTTTCAAATAACAACGTGACAACCTTTTAATCATTCAATAATAATTTTTGTCATTCCTCTTTATCACATACCTAAGTCTGGTGGTATATATCAAAAAATATAAAAAGAAAAAGAATAGAGGCTTCTAACATACTCCCACCTTGTGTATTCTTATAACAAAATAATACCACAATTAAATTAATTAAAGGATTATAAGATCCGAAAAACCTTCATCATTGGAAAATATTCTTCAATACTGCAATGTCTAGTAGTTGTGGGTTGCTATTGGCGCTTGGGAGAAAAGTTGGTAAGATCACCAATAATTATTTTTGGCATCTTGTTAATGATATCTTATTCTAGTAGTACTTGCTTGGATGCCTTGTACGCTGTAGTCACCAGTGTCTTTTTGCCGTTGATTGTAGCTTCAACCGTCAGTTGTCAGTCTTCAGTATTAGAATCTATACTACCTATACGGTGGCGTGTGACATCATTTTCTGACTATTATGATCACTCCATTCTGTCGTGGGTCATGTCACGACTCATCTTTTTTGGGAATATATAAGTTCCTTGAAGTTCCCATTTCCAATTGTGAAATACGCTGTAATGGCCGTAAAATTTCACCCGAAGCCGTTTTCAACTTCACTATTCTTACTTCTCTATCATCACGTTCAGGAATAATTTGAATTATACGCCCCATAGGCCATTCAAATTTCTTTTCATTATAATCTGATATCAAAACAATATCTCCAACTTTTACTGTCTGCTTAGAATTTTTCTTGGAAAAAAGAGTCAGTTGACCTAAATATTCTGATTTGAACCTCTTATTCAGATTTTCTCTTAGTTTCAGTCAATAGGTATTTAAATCGTCTACCCAGATCATTGGCTTCAACTAAATCAAGATCTACAGTTCCTACTTCTTTAACATATTGTAGGGACATTGACGGTGTTAGCATATAGTCATTGGGATCTTCAGACATACGTCAGTAGTTCTGCATTAAAAAAAAAAAAAAAAACTCGAATTTCTCCAGTGACCTCAACGTCCCATCCCAAATTCGAAGACCGTGTCTTTTGGAGTAAAACTTTAGGAATCAACGTAACTGGCCACGAAAAGCCAATAAGGTCAAACAACTTATGAGCTAAGGCAGGTTGACACGGGTAGTGAAGCACGCTCATGGGTCACGCTTTCGTGGATCACGCGTTATGTTAACAGCAGAGTCGTGGCAGAAAAACGGAATTGAATTTTCACGAAAGGCAAGCCTGTTTGATATTTCACGAACCATTTTCAGTGGATTCAGTCGTGAAAAAGCAGTCAGCCATTGAACAAGCAACAAAATGTCTGGCGGAAATCTACGAATGAGCGACGCAGAAACGTTAAAATTCTATCTTTCTCTGAGTATCTGTACTGCAACTCCTGATGAACGAAATACGCTGCTCCGGACCGGACCGGTCTCTCTTTTGAATCCATTCTCTCACCCACCATCTGCATTCTGCGTTGTCTCCTCTAGTATGATTGGTAAGTTGTGATACGAGATGATGTCCTAATATTTCGCACACCACTGCACAACCTTCTGCTCTCAATCTTGCCTGTAAGCAGAATGCATAAGTCATCTGCGTAACCTATAGTAGGAAATCCCGCATCATTTAAGCTATGTAGGAGGCTGTCCACCACAAGGTCTCAGAGGATCGGTGATAACACACCACCTTGTGGGCAGCCTTTCTTAACTAGAGCATTGATAGTGGTGTCCCCTGTGTCAACTGTCACGAGCCACCAGTTTAGCATCCTCTCTATCCATCTGGTAATGGTAGATGGAGCCCCATATCTAGCTAGGCCTTGTTTGATATTATCGAAGGTCGTTCTGTCCAACGCTCCTTCGATATCAATAAATGCTGCCAGGGAGGACATTTTCCAATCCAGAGACTGTTCCATCCTGCACACGACTGCGTGGAGAGCAGTCTCCGTGGATTTCCCTGATATATATGCATGTTGGTTCCGGTGAAGGGGGTTGCGTGCAAGGGGTCCTTCCCTTCAGTTTCGTTCGCACAGTCTCTCAAGAGCCTTTAATAAAAAGGATGTAGGACTAATTGAGCGGTATGAATTGGCCTTAGCATAATCAGTTTTACCTGGCTTGGGTATAAAAATTACTTTTACCTCTCTCCATTTCTCAGGTATGTATACCAGAGCAAAACACGCTCTGATGGGATCCCATCCGGACCAGCGCCTAAATTTTCATTCAAAAAGTCAATACTAATACATTTCTCACACTCAAAAGTCAAACTTCCCATCAAAAGATGAGTCTCCATACTGTGAATATACCATACAGCGAAAAAATGATCCTTGAACATTTCAGTAATCATCTGTTTCATGATCATTGAAAAACATAAATTTAGGATATTCTAGATCTCCCTTTTTTGCATCAATAAATTTCCAAAATGATTTTTTTATTACGAAGTTGGTTTTCAAGGCTCTCTATAAAATTACGATGTGATGTTCGAGATAGAATGCGGCATTGTGATCTTAGATCTGTAAATTTCAAGTGGTTTTCATTAGTTTTTGATATTCTTTAAGTCTTATGCGCCATTTTATTTTGAATTATCTTAGTTTCTAATTCACAATTCATCCATTTCGGAAGTTTAGGTGAGTTAAATCTTGACAAAGGAGTAAATTGCTCAATGATCACCTCCAATACATCATAAAACAATGAAACAGCTCCGGCTGCCATTTTTTTATTTGTTTATCGATATCAACGAAACTTGGTAGGCTTGATATTCTGACGAAATACCATTTTTATGCATTTATGACAAGTTTGTCTGACTTCCGGTTTCACCGGAAACGACCGAAACTTTTGATTTTCAAATGGCACACCCTGTATATTTTTTGTTTTTTGAATCTACAGATCGTTTTACGACCTAATGTATATAGGTCCTTATAAAAGCTTTCACTTATCCCAATTTTAAAAGACTTTGAGCTGTATTTGGAAGGGAGTTCTTCTACCACCAAAGATTTATGCCCTCATTAATTTTCCTTAATTTTCTCCTCTATATCAGTCTCAATGTTTAATTATTCCAGGCTTTTGAATTTCTGTGTCCTTCCAAATTTGTTTTTATTGTCAACTACTTAAGTAAATACCACTCTGTACATCAATTTTACTAAAGTGTGTCGACGAGTCAGCATTAATTTGGTATAAATACTATAAATACCGCGTCGAAATCCATTACTAGCAGAATAAGGCTAGTGCAAAGTACCTCAAATGGGAAAAGCCCCTCTAGCTAAGTCTCCTCCCAGTGCCAGTGCAAACTACCTTTAATGAGAAACGCCATTCTGGGAGTATTGAACGCAGTAGACTAGGTCCAGTGCAAACTACCTTTAATGGGAAACGCCCTTCTGGACTTGTCTCAAACCCAGCTTCAGTCTTTAGTCACGCCAAGTGTACAGAGGAATCAGAGGATACATAATACAGAGTGGCCTATAAATAGTACGTCCTTCCGTAGAAGAGGCGTCATGATACTATTTGTAGGGTAATATTATTATTATTCAATACATTATCTAGATACCCCAACCATCCTAACCTTAGGGGAAGAAAGTAAAATAGGAATTCATCACATCACGATTAAAATCTGGAGCCCAGAATAATGTATTGCACAGGGATATAATACAGGGAGAAATATCAGAAAATAATGATACGGTCCTAGTTACTGCAGGAGGACATAAGATAAAAGTTTTAGGAGACACTAAAATCCCAATAAGAATACCAGGAAGTCCAATGTGGAGTGGGACACTGAACGCCAAAGTTATTTCATCTCTAACACAACCTATTATCTTAGGAATGGAGTTTTTAGTAAAAAATAAGGCAATTATAGATCTTCTACGCAAAGAACTAATTTTAAATGGAAAACACAGAATACCCTTAAGGCACACAAACAACGAAAAAATACTTATGACTGGAGTTCAATAAATTCATAAAAGGTCACACTAACATAACAACCGACCAGGTCAACGGTTTCCTAAAGAAAAAAAATGGAAATATAGGCACTCTACCAACTAATGCCGTTTTAGCAATAGGTGTAACTCAAGAATACAAAGCGAAAAAGGCAATTCTTCTTAAGAAATACAGGCATTTGCTTCCTAGAAACAGGCAAAAGGGGACATTAGGAGAGTTAGCGATAACAAATCATGGGAAACAATCGGCAATTTTTCTATTTACACGATTATTCCACTCATGTGTTAGAAATCCCATAAGACAAGTGACGATTTTCAGAATAACAGCGAAAATTCTCTTTTCCATTTGTTTAACTAGAGAGAATTACAGCGATAATTCTCCCATGTTATTTTATACATGGTTGTCATGCTAATTTTTGATACAAACAAACGGTTCCTGATAGCAACCATTTATTTGTATTGATTGTTAAGATGTTCAAATCGTTTAATACATATTTATTTCCATATTTTTTGCATTCTCATACGTGAAATAATCCTCTAAATACCACTTGAGCTTTAAAATGGACCAGATAACTTTTCACTCATGCGTGTTTTCTCTGCAAATTTCACTCGTCCTACGCACTCGTGAAATTATAGAAAACACGCAATCGTGAAAAATTATCGGTAATTTTGAAGCTCTCGTGGTATTATCCTCGAAAATCCATGAGAGAAAAGCCAACTCCAAGAAATATATATAAATGTCTAAGAGCACTTGGCACCAGCATCACAGGAAAATCGGTTAAAAAATTAGTTATCCCAAGATAAGGATGGTGATTAGGAAAAGAATGGTATATTTTCTATTTAAGGACACGGGCGTCACGGTTCTTATATACAGAGATGGACTAAGTAATAAAATAGAAGAAAAACCCAAACAGCAAATTAGTAACCTAATGCAAATCAGTACGGAAACCAGAGGCGCCGACTTTTGAATGTCCTCATGGGTGCAGAATAACTTTTAAAATTTGTTTATAGGGGGAGGGCGAAGCTCGCCATAGGCGCCGCCGGAGGCGAAAATTTTTTTCTACAAGCGTGCGAGAAGTGATTTTTTCTGCACGCATTTAGGCACTAGTGCGGAAAAGTAAAATAATTATGCAATGTTAAGTCACCCTGGTACTTTCATGTTCTGAAATGCGTGCGGAAAAGTACTTCTCCGCACGGTCGTGAAAAAATAACGTTCCTCAATCATGCGGAAAATCTCTTTTTCTCATTTAATTGCTACGCACACGCCCTAACTGATGTTTTGTTTCATTTTAGCCGCCTCTGTCAACTGTCAGACTGTCACTGTCGACAGTTTCTGTCAACCAATGAACTATGCGCACGAGCGAAGGCATTATTATAGAAGCTCCGATATATCCAAAAGTTTTTATCGATATTTTTTTCGATATATCGAATGTAAAATATCGATTAAAATATATCGATATACAGGGTGTCCCACGACGTTTTTCCCAGGTAATAAATTCGGAACGCGTCATCCAATATAATTGAAATTTTGAGGATCTGGGTAACTTTTTGTGCTGCTTCTACCAATGTCGTCCAATTTCACCACTATCGCTTCAATTTCGGTCGACGTCAACTTTCGAATCTTAATGTAACTAATGGTATATTATGGTATTTTTCGTTAAAAAATTAAATTACAAAATCGGCAATGCCATATTTGTTTAGGCGTTGTTAAAGAAAATGAAAAAAAATTATACAGTGGAACATACGATGATGCGTTCCGAAGTTATCATTTGGGAAAAACCTCGTGGAACACCCTGTATTTGAATAATATCTTGATTTCTACAAAATATTGATATATCATTGCCATCCCTACCCACGCTCAAAACTAAATTATAAGGCATACGGCGCAAGCGCCAGACTTCCCGTTGTGGGCCGGACTTTCCCGATTATTATCAAAGAAAAGAGATGGAGAATAGCAACATAAAGTAATAGAGCATAGAACTGACTACAAATAACGGAAGGACAGATGGACAGAATACCACACACACACACACACACCACTTGTATAATTCTTAGACAAAGTTGTGTAAATTTAAATCACATGATTAAGAACAATGTAGGCTAATAATACAGATATAACTTGGACTGGTTAGTGAAAAATTATCTGGTACTATAAACGCACATTTACAAAAACGAAGGCAGCCTTATGTTAAAAGTGAAACCAAATACACCGAATCCAGTAGCTCTTTACGCGGGAACAACAATGGCATTTTTAGAAACAACAGAAATACATCACTCCTACAATCTCATGCTACAAGAAGAGAAGATCCAGGAAAACGAAGAAGTAACGCTAGATGACCATAAAGTGAATGGAATTCCAAACGAGGCAAATAAACAGGCACTAATAAAACTACTTCTTGAATGACATTTCCAAAAGTCGCCCATACCGGGTATCATAGATCATAGACGAACAAATTCAGGAAATGCTTGATAGCAACGTTATTAGGCCTTGCTACTCTCCATGGGCCAGTCCAGTGAAGCTAGTGAGGAAAAAGGATGGGAAAACCAAATTTTGCGTAGATTACAGGAAAATAAACAGTGTAACAAAAAAATCAACTTACCCACTGCCGCAGATCGACGACATCTTGTCATATCTAGGCAACGCAAAATGGTTCAGCACTCTCGACATGTTTTCTGGATATTGGCAAGTTCCAGTAGAGGAAAGTGCAACCTTCCAAGAACTTGCGGATCAGGTCTTCTGAGACATGAAATGGAAAGAAGTGCTAATTTACCTGAATGACATCATCATATTTTCCCAAACTTTGGAAGAACATTTACAAAAGCTAAGAAAAGTTTTTGAAGGATTAAGATAAGCTTCTCTTACGCTTAAACCAAGTAAATGCGAATACTTAAAAAAGGAAATCAAGAATGTAAATGAGCAAGAAATTTTACCGGATAAAGAAAAAATAGTTGGAATCAGAAAATTTGCCACACCAAAGAAAGTTAAGGATGTACAAAGCTTTCTTGAACTGTGCAACTTTTATAGAAAGTTTATTTACAATTTCGCATCAATAGCCAGACCACTGCATGCTTCAAATGGGAAAAGAAGTATGGAATTTTCTTCAAATTTCTCCTCACTATTTCTCTTTTCTTTACTGTCAATTTTTGATTATTCCAGGCACTTGAGTTTTTGTTTCCTTCTATTTTTTTTATAAACGAATAGGGAACATTCACAAGCCTGGAATAGAAAATAAAAATGATCAATTTTCCTCAACTTTCTCTTCTCATTTTTCTCTTTTTTTTATTGTCAATTTTTTTCACCATTCCCCAGACAGCACAGAAAGATCCCAAAGACGTCCCTACTAAGACGTCTAGAAACAAAATTTAAGACGTCTGCATTGAATCAGTGAAATAACAAAAGGAAGTTGAAGCCTTTTTTATAATTACTGATTGAAACAAGAAAGAGTTGACCCTTTTTAAAAGAAAAAATCAAGCAAACCCCGATAATACTCCAAGGTCTGATAAAAATAACTGTTATTGATTACATGACAGGATATTGTATG
Source organism: Ceutorhynchus assimilis (assembly GCA_917834065.1). Taxonomy (NCBI): domain Eukaryota; kingdom Metazoa; phylum Arthropoda; class Insecta; order Coleoptera; family Curculionidae; genus Ceutorhynchus; species Ceutorhynchus assimilis. Next base: position 5,105,948 of record OU892289.1, on the reverse strand, counting down.
CAAATGAGCTAACCAAGAAACACTGTGTTTTTGACTTCCAATATTGAACAATTTTTATTTTTTTTAATAAATAAATAAATATAATACGACACCTATTTACCTACTTCAGGTTGACAAAAATCTAGGTCAAAAAACCCATAATGCAAAATCTAATTATCTCCACACAGGTCTTGCCAAAAAACCTACTTTTCCTCGAGAAACCGTTGAACTTTTCTATTTTTATCATCTAAAATTTGATTAAAAAACCCAAAATCTGACCTCGTAAATAAGTGAATCAAATTGCAGATAATAATTATCGAGATTATACTCACTAGGAAACACTGATTGGTTGTACAAATATCATTACTTATGCAAATTATTATTGCAGAGATTGCACCATTGCCAAATTCAGTATAATTTTGTGCTGGACTTTGGCTAGTCAACAAATAATATATTGAATTCTGGTAAGTGTTAATAAATCAGTGATAGAAGATAACAGGAATATTTGGTTTTAAATTTGAAATAATCTAGACAAACAAAGTCCTAATCTTCAAATAATTCGTTAGGAATCAATTTTCTCTATTAATAATTTGTTTGCTGTTTTCAATTATTATTATAATGATCCCTCTGTTTTCAAAGGCGCATCAAATTTAATTTTGCTAAACATTGCCATCATTGTTAAGTATTACATTATTCAAAGTGTAAATTATCATTATGTACCTACGTCGTTTAAAAAAATATATCTATTTGCATGCTAGCGCTTCCATTATTTATTTGATTACCTACTCGGAAAAATAAAAATAGCAAACCAAATGAACTATGTACGTCTTTGGTATTATAGAAAATGCTTGGCTTATGTATTTTTCGATTCTATTTGAATGTAATTATTGGGCAAATGTTGTTTGGAATTCAAAGTGCATAGTGATATTGCATAAAATATTTATTTGTTTATGCTAATTCTATGTGGACTGTTTTTGATTTGAAAATCAAAATTGAAAATGAAAATTTATTTTTTGGTTTTGAATTTTTTTCAATCATGACAAAGTTAAGAAAAATTGCCAATATTTCCATTTAAATTTGAACAAATCGAAATAAATTATACACTGTCAGAAACGGCAATAAATTCTCTATAAATCTGTGCTAAATTGAGTTTGATAGCTCAAATACTTTTTAAGCAATTGAGCCTCAAAGTTGAATTTTAGTCGTAACTTAATTTTCTCAAAAAATTTAAACCTGTAAATATTTTCCAATACAAGTTTTTTAGAGCTTAATAAGAGTTACAATTCCTGAAGATTTTGATCCAATGTCTCTTGCGGTTTTCTAGACATTGAAGCTGGATGATTATTCATCCAGCAGTGTCATTTATTTTGAGTATGTCTTCGACATGCATTAAATTAAAATATTATAAGATGACAATAAGTTTTTTAACAACAAGGTAACCCCAGATTTATCATTATAATGCATATTAAATTCTCCTGCCATAACAACAAGCGATTTTTCAGGAAGTTTACTTAATAGCTCCTCCAGTCTTTCAACAAAAGTGTGTGGATTACTGATAGGAGGCCTGTACACACACATTAAATACAAATTCCTAATCTACTATATGCCAAGGGAAACTCAAACTCATTCTCCAGCAGTAAGTTATTATATTTTGTAACTTGAGAAAAATTATATTTATAGCCAGCATCCTGATTTATAAGAATAAGTGTGCCTCCATGAGATAACTTCTCCCTATCATATCTGGAAACAGCAGCATAGTTTTCGAGATTAAAATTCTCATTTAGCCGTAGCCAGTGCTCCGTCACGAGCAGTACATCAGGAAACCCAAATGTTTTCCAAAAAAATAAATAAATCATTAACTTTATTACGGATTGACTGAATATTTATAAAAAGTAAGCTCAAACAAGTGTCATCACGTTTGCTGCCACTTCCCAGCCTGCTCACCTATAAAAAACTGTTATGACCAGACTCTCCCACTAAGTTATTCTCAATATCATCACTCAAGTTATTTAAGCCTTGATCCTCTAAAAGATTTTTTTGGGGTAGAGAATCTTGTTCTACTACTTGTAAATTTTCTACATAAATCAGTGTTTTGTATATAAAACTATTTCCATAAGCAATGGTACATTGTATCCTACCCGTCAGATCCCTTAATTTATTGAACTTAGAATTACCCCAGGGAAATTAGACTTTCTCTGCGGGATGAGGCCGAACAAGCTGAATTTTTGCAGAGACCTTCGTTTTGATGTTCTTATGAAGCACAAAAAAAAATCGAATATACCTACCCTTGTGCGTCTTGAGATATCGAAGGTCAAAGGTCCCAAAAATCGTTTTTTTGCGAAAATCTCGCTTCCAGTGCATCTGACGTCAAAAAACTCTAAACAAAACTTACGTAAAATAGTATTTCCTACAAAATTGTTCATATACATTTTTTTACACGACCAACCGTTTTCGAAATATAGCGTGATAAAGGGGAGCGCATGTTCAAAATAGATACTGTATTATACAGGGTGTCCCCGTTCAACTAGTCAAAAATACTAGGGTATATAGAGGAATCATAGAGAAGTAATTTGAGATAGGACACCGATGGTCGGAAGGACGTCGTTTCCAAAATAGAGGGTGTTGAAATTTAAACAACCCCTTTTTCATATCATCTGGAGGGCTAATGCTAGGCTGTTCAAATTTTCAGGGATTATTGATGTAGGAATGATATTTAAAAATTCGTATAATGCACCCCCATTTTCTACCTAGAACTACCCCAAAAAAATTGAAAAAAATTGCTTTTTTTTAAATTTCAAGTATTTTTGTTTTTTTTTTGGGATGGTTCCAGGTAGAAAATGGGGTTGCATCATACGAATTTTTAAATATCATACTTACATCAATAATCCCTGCAAATTTGAACAGCCTAGCATTAGCCCTTCAGATGATATGAAAGGGGGTTGTATAAATTTCAACACCCTGTATTTTGAAAACGACGCACTTCCGACCATCGGTGTCCTATCTCAAATTATTTCTCTATGGTTCCTCTATATACCCTAGTATTTTTGACCAGTTGAACGGGGACACCCTGTATAATACAGTATCACCTATTTTGAATATGCGCTCCCCTTTATCACGCTATATTTCGAAAACGGTCGGTCGTATAAAAAAATGTATAGGAACAATTTTGTAGGAAATACTATTTTACGTAAGTTTTGTTTCGAGTTCTTTGACGTCAGATGCACTGGAAGCGAGATTTTCGCAAAAAAAAAAACGATTTTCGTGACCTTTGACCTTCGATATCTCAAGACGCACAAGGGTAGGCATATTCGATTTTTTTGTGCTTCATTAGAACATCAAAACGAAGGTCTCTGCAAAAATTCAGCTTGTTCGGCCTCATTCCGCAGATGGCCCTTTTTTTGGTCTAATTTCCCTGGGCTAAATATGTAACATTACTGTACAGCATGGAAACAGTACCTCTAGCGATTCTGTTCACTTGTTTGAAGAACTCTTCCAATTTACTATTAAACTTAAAAATATACGTCTGTTTAATTGTCTGTTTTAAACGGTTGGTGTAGATAAAAATATGAAGTTAGTATGAGTACTTAGCCTCAATTTACTCCAAATGTTTTCAAATTTTGGTACCTTACCCCTAAGAAAGTCATTCACTCCCGCCATAACTATAACATAATCGTTAATAGTATAGTTTTTAACTAATAAGTCCAAGTCAGCCAAGACATCACTGTAAGTTGCACCTGCCTTAAACAAACTCCCAATTTTGTATTTGACACCCAAAGATTCAGCCAGAGAACCTCGTAAAGATTAGACGCACTCATTACCCAATATTAGAATTCTCTCCTTGAATTCCCTAAAAAAGCCTTAAACTGAGTCAAAGAATGAAGTTGCGATGCCAGATCCACGTTGATATCAGCGTTGACCGCGTCAGGAGCACAAAAACGATGATCATAGTTGCAGGATCCAGATGGTAACATTACTTTTTCGTGCTCCACCGCTAGAGAGCTACAATATAGTTCCTTTAGCTCTTCAACAAGGTAACCGTTCTCCACCTCCAAAGTCTGTATTGATTTTATTAAATTCCTATTAAACATAGCCAGATCATCAATCTTTGCCTGCAATTCAACTTTAGTTCTGTTTCATGGCTCCTCTTGGGAAGCAGACTCATCTTTTTTATTTTTGAGTGCTTCTAGTTCATTATTAAACAAGGAGTTATGCTCATTTAAACACCTTAACTGGTTATTCAATCTTTCCTCCACCTCCGATACCTCACTCTCAAATGCCCGACTTCCGCGCTTTTGTCGCTCAATATACCGATCTCTATACCTCTATCTTCCTCTCTAACATTTCTATTTTCTCCTCATGTGCTTTTTTCTCTTCTTCCCTCTCAGTGAACAAAGATTGGCAGTTTGAGGAACAGAATACAGTGTATTCACCTATCCTAATTACTTCTGATAGGCGGTCCATGCAGCTTCGATGGAACACCGCGCAGCATCCAATGCAACAAAACCCTGAAAAGTTTTTATTTTTACAGCATTTAAATTGACGACTCATTCTGAAAATTTACTCGTCAAATCTTGAACGCAGTCAGTCTGCAGAATGTAAGCACAGCGATAAGAAAATAGCCCAGAAACTCGAAGTAACAAAAAAACAAAATCAAAGGGATTTCAGTTGGAACTCGCAAAAAACAGGTTGATTATATTTATTTCAAATTCCAATTCTTTATCGACATTCAGTGGGCTGTGACTCCAGCAATTATGACAAATTTTTGCCACTGTGTGATATTTTCCATGAACTATATTGAGTTACCTTAAGCTCACAGTACTCAGCTTCAAATTGACACCCGACACGAATATTTTTGATACAGGAAAAAACACCGAATATCGTGAATTAAACGGAGCACACCTTCCTTCCTGAAATACGTCACGTATTCACTTCTTCAAGTAGGTAGTAAGCTTAACTTTATGTATAGTTGTATTTACTAGGTACTTTCCTTTTCACTCCTCTTTCGCTTCTTTCATAACAACTCTTTACTTTAATGATAAGAACGTCTCACTCTTGAATACTTTTCTCTAATAATTACTATCAATGATAAGAAGTTTCTGTTTCTGTTATATCTTTATTATATTTGCTTCAAAAGGTATCTTTTACAGTATTCACCAGTAAATTGTACATTGTAGATTGTGGGGGAGTTGTTTCGGGTTTTCAGCCGCTCAGCACTGCTACTTTTACAGATATTTTATACGTGACTCTACATCTTAAGTTGTCTCCAAGAAGCTTAGACTTCTGCCGAAGAAAGCTTTTTTCCTGGATGTCAGTTGGCCCACTTCTTCTGGTGATAATGTTGCCCCCTCGAGGAATTTGAGCTTCTTGCAGAATTGGGCTGGACATTCGCAGAGTAGGTGCTCTGCAGTCTCTATTGCGTCTGAGCAGAATCTGGAGAGATCGTCTTCTGCTGTGCCCATTAACCTTAAATGGTATTTCACCAGACAGTGTCCTGTGAGCAGTCCTACCACCAACCTTTTGGACTGTCTGAGTCCCAGAGTGTGCCTCCAATATGATGACAATTGGTCATTTTCGCATTTGTTGAGTTTTTCCATGATGTGGCTTTTCATTAAGCCACAGTAGGGCTCTGGTCCATGGTATGGTGTTGAGGCCCCTTCTTGTGCGATGCTATTTGCTTCTTCGTTTCCTTCTATGGCTCGCTCGATGACCAGACAGCCACATCAGCGTTACCTGGTTGTGTGTTGCTAGTGTTTTAAGGGTCTGTTTACACTCCCAGACTAGTTTTGACGTGCATTTGAAAGCCCTTAAGGCTTTTAAGGCAGTTTGGCTGTGGCTGGATCTTCAAGTCCAATCTGGCCATCATGTGGCCACTTGGTTTGCTGGCATTCTCCAGTTTTATTAAATCAAGGATGCGCAAATGTCCCTTCAGATCACCAGGCTTGAACTTGTCTGTTTGGAATAGCCTGTGAGCGCTGGTTATTGCCTCTTTTTTCACACATAGGTGAAGTAGGAGCATGTTGAGTAGCGTCTCTAAGGCTGCGGTGGGGCAAGTTGACATTACTGTCGTTATTCCTAGACATATCAGCCTTTGTGCCTTTCTTAGCTTGATTTGAGCGGTGACTTGCTGGGTTTTGGGCCACCACACCAATGAGGCATATTGACCATGGGCTTTATTATAGTTTGATAAATCCAGAATACCATCTTTGGCTTCAGCCCCCATGTTTTGCCAACAAGTTTTTGGCATGACCAGAAGGCTGATGTAGCTCGAGAGCGTGTTTTCTCTAACTGTTTGTTCCAAGTGAGTGTTTGGTCCAGGGTGACCCCTAAGTACTTCACTTCGTTGGAAAATGTTAGTTGTGTACCATTAAGGGTGGGGACTTTCAAATTTAGCTTCCTTCTTTTTGTGAACGGGACAAGCCCACATAACAGTGAAGGAACATTCATATTCTAATAATATTCCCTCAAAGTGCTTATTCGAATGTTCTTTTAGGAATGTTTAATGAATATTCTAAGATTGTTTCGATTCAAATATTCATTTTTGGACGTTCTATTTATGTACTAGGAATGTTGCTTCTATGCACCTACTTGAAAGATTGTGCTAAGAACCTACTTTATATAACATTTTTTGAATATTGTCATACGAACATTATTAGAATGTACCCTAAAAATGTTCTTTCGGCTAATATCTCTATCAAGTATTAAGAATATAATATACCTACCAAGTTGTGCTGAGAAGTTTATGTAGGTAGATAACCATGATAAGAATATTTTCATATTGTTCACCTAATTATCTAAAGTACCTACTCAATAAACTTAATTGAACAATTGAACAATAATGCTCTATCTAGAACCTACTAAAAATATTATAGGTATATTATTTTTCGTTTGCTTTGTAGGACTTTCAAGAGAGGGAGCCACGCGCTATTAAAGATCTACATCTTTCCTAGCGTTTGAATCTCCTTGGAAACTGTTTCTCTCAGTTGGCGTGCTTACCGCGACGAGAGCATAACAAACTCGAAACCGGAGCTTTGGTTAAACACTTGTGTTTTCCAGAGAAGTTTTCCAACAACTCTTTCAATGTTTTTAATATAAAAGGACTGAAAGGGCCGAAAGGGGCATTATTTGGATGCGAAAATTAACATTCCAAGTATATCCTTAGAATCAAACAAGAATATTATGTCTAGGATGCATATTGAGAATGATATATTTAGATATATTCTATATTCTAAGAATATTTCAAGCATATTGGTATAATATTCTTTTGAGAACATAACTATAATGTCATAGAAACATTCTTCCAATGTGAGAATATACATTTCAAGCATATTTTTAGAATCAAACAGGAATATTCTTTTCAGGATGTACTGAGAATCTCATAGGTATATTCTAGGAATATCCCAATGGATTTCCCAGGAAGTTCTTGGGTATTGCAAACAGTATTTCTACAATCTTTTCTCAGAACATTCTCAGGACATTCGCAATGGCTTCGGCGAACATTCTAGGCACATTCCTTCTAAAAAAAGAACATTCTTATTACATTCTAAGGATGCAATTTTGTTATGTGGGAGGATTGTTTCTTTTGTGTTTAGGGATAATCCCTCGCCTTCGTTCCAATTTTTAACGGTTAGACTTTGCATTCGGCTTGTCATCACGCCTTCATGTTTGCCCTTGATTATAATGGCCACGTCATCTGCATAGCCTATAACCTGGTATCCAGCACTACTCAGTCTGCTAAGAATTTTGTCTACCACCAGTGTCCATAGTTGTCGAGAAAGAACACCCCCTTGAGGACACCCTCTGACCGTGGTAGCGGTAGCTGATGCTCACCAGTAATTTCAAATGTTGCTTTTTCATTTGGATCACTGGCGTAGCCAGGGGGGGTCGAGGGTCATTTGCCCCCTCCCCAAGACCTTTAAATTTTATAAATATCTTTTCAAAATCAAAATAAACAGTCCCAAAAATACCGTAAAAAGACCCAAAAAAAGGGCAGGGCATAAAAAATTTGGCGCCTGGCAGGCGGCAGTAGGTACTCGCATTGGGCCAACAAGAAACACTTCCTGCAAATTTGCCCCCCCAAGACAAAATCCTGGCTACGCCAGTGACTTTGATAGAGACATAATAGTGTGTCAGATAGTCTGGTTTTATTTCATATCAAATAAGAAAAGATTCTATAAAAGTTTCAAACAAGGTTTCAAATATCCTTATGAAATCCAAAACTCAAAACTTGAATAGAAAAATAACGCAAACAAATCATTTTCATATCAAGGCTCCACGCAGGAGCCATATATTTTGATAAGATCCCCCGTTACTGGAAATCAAAAAACATATTGTTTTTCCTTTGATAAAATTATTTGTAATATATTATATTATCATCATTGACCAAGGTCGAAAAATAATAACGAACGATAAATTGCGAGACTACTGTAATTATATTACCTGAAAAAATCCAACAGAAAATAATTATAGATAAGGAAATTGGGTTACTTTTCAAAAAAAAAAGTAACTACTGTAACAATAAACAACTTATCGTTGTTGTAAAATCTTAGGGCTACTATAAAACCATAATCATTAAATTTATTGAATTCTTCTAATGTCTATGACCTGCCTTGCCTATACATTGATTTTTCGACGAGTCATGATTATTTAATAAGGTACACATAAAAAAAAACTAAGAGAGTAATGGTTTCTTTGCTAGAGACCAATCCTCAATGATTTTGCAATGTTGAAACAACAACAAAATTGAAATTTGGATCTATTAGAATTTTGCAAGTCAGATTTTTATGAGTCACTAATCTTGAGATATGTATTGATTGGTCAATGTTAATAACCTTATTGATAAAAATCAAATGCAAATTTCATCATCAAATTTCGGACTGGGGTCGGCGACAGACCAATCAACCTAATTTTAGTCTGGCCTACAAACATTTTTTGGGCGTTAGACTCAATTTAGATTATTTGCCAAGTAATTTTCGGTATAATGAGGCTAAAGCCCTTGAATAATTATTTAGCCAATAATAATTTTCTATTAATTTTTTCTAAAGAAATTAATGCGTTTTTGCCTATTCATTCATAATAATCATTGCACAAAATGGATACTTAAAGCGAAATTATTGATAATCATTGAGTACCTACTTTTAAGTTACATAATTCTGATGCAATTTTGCTTAAGCCAAATGGTAAATACTATAATCTAATCATTTGTAAACTCACTCGAGTGCAGGAATTTTACTTGAAAATGGGCCAGGGCCTCAAAAAGCAAGTTTATTTCTTAGTTAGACGAACCATCTTAAGGCCGGGACTCATCTATCATGCATTCTTCCGATCCGACTCCGATCATACAATCAGGGTCCTTATTCTTGGAACAGGGAGCAGTGTTCACCTCGGGGTTCTCCTGCGAACGCTGCTCCCCTATTCCAAGGATAAGGACCTTGAATGTATGATCGGAGTCGGATCAGAAGAATGTATGATAGATGTGTCCCGGGCTTTAGTCTCAGCTCAGATAAATTTACACATTACTTCTAAACTTTAAGACAACGTCTGATATTTTCCGACACCTTAATATCTAGAATCGCGTTGTCTTACCCATTAGGACATGAAAAGTAAACTTCTTTGATAAATATTAACTTATCTACCTACCCATCTATCTATACTAAATTTAGACAGTCTTTGAAAGTTTATCAAGACAGTCGGCTGATAAATTTAAACAATTAGAAATCTGAACGTTGAAAATTATAGTCCTGATGCTATATTTAAAAATCTATAATTTTTTTATATTATTATTGTCGGAAATGGCTAAAAAAACAGATTAAATTTATCAGATGATAATCTTACATTTTTAATAAATAAATAAAAAAGTATTTGAATTTATCAGTTGCTTGACAATATTTTTCAAACTTTCCCCATTTCCAAGCTAAGTGTTGAAGTTTACTTGACGAGTCTCCTAAATTACTGAGTGACTGTTTAAATTTATCAGACGAATTTCCAAGCCAGTGTCTTAATTTAGTAGACAGTTATCTCCAGGCATTACCCAGACATCTTAAAGCCGTCTGCTTATGTCTTAAAGACATCTCAAAAACGTCCTAGGTTACAAAATCCAACGTCTCTCAGACGTCTGTCTAAAGACGTCTTCAGGTCTAATATTTCATTTATTACTCGTTCTATAACTCGGAATTTTTGTCTATTCCGAACGCCAAGCTCTTACATTCTTGATTTCTTTTAAGCGAAAACATACACAAAATTTTGTTGCAAGAATTAAAAAACAAATCAAGAGCTTGAAATGCTAAAATAGGTACTACAATATAGAACATAATCACTTGACTCTTCATCTGGAAAACACGAAAAAAATTTCGCCTGGCAAAGTTGAAGAGCATTCAGCTATTCTATTAAAGCCCCCTAAGGCTGAATTCACTTGAAACCACGTTGTGCAGCTGACACCCAACATCAAATCATAATTCGACCATTTCTCGCCGGTATTCGGTAGTGCCCCACTGCTACACTTACCTTAAATAGTATAATCGTGCAACAAATGGGATCCTAACCTATTATGGCGAACGGCCTCCCCAGGGGACACCAATTACCAAAAAGAAATAATCAAACCATGATTTGTTGCCCTGGATATCAGTGAAACGCAACTTCAATTGTTAAGAGAAAGTTATTGAAAATATCTACAGTCAAATGCTCAAAGTCTAATACCAAACATGCTCAACTAGAAGTAGCTTACCAATTCTGATTCGAAGAGCGTAGTTATTATTATTTTTTTGATAGCTTATTCCTCCACAATTGATAGTCTACTACCGAATGACGAATATAATAATAGATAGGAAAAGAAAGATACAATAACTTGTTTACATTACCCTGGTCCCTTTTTTTTACTTCAGTAATTATTCATCAATTTAGGTATAATCCATAATGAAATAAACAAATCCTCCCATCTTTACTCACTGAAGTGCACAAAACACCAATTCCAGATTGTTTCGAAAATGTGATAAAAAACCCCTTTGCGAAGGATCATTATTCGAGTTGCAAAAATTGCCTAAACCTACTTAGTGTAAAATAAATTATCATTTTTTTTATGTAGTTACCCACTGTATACTTATTATGCATCAGATAATATGTACCTACTAGTATTATGTAGATATATAACTTTTCAATCGATCCAAACTGATCACATATACTTATCTCCAATTCTATACGACGTCATTAGACGTCTTATGGCCGTTTCCACCAACGAGTTTAGAGGAGCCTTATCGTTAAGTAGGTATTCCTTAAACTGACATTTCTCCATGTGAAAATTTCATTTTAGGGAATACTTATCATTAAGGCTCCCCTAAAATAGTTGGTGGAAACGGCCATTAATACATGGTATTTTTTCTGAACGGGTCATATTGGGTTTCACATGGTAACTTTTGAACCTGTTAGTTTATGTCATGGTCAAATGAACGTCCACAGCGTGACCTCCCAAACAAGTCATATTTTGCAACCTCTTTCCGACGTCGAATTTTGGTTAATCTATTTAAAATCAAACCTTTACTGCTTGAGATGTTTGTAGGAATAGGAAAAAAGACCTGCTGGAAAACGTCCTCCAGCATTTTAAATGTTTGAATGGATTTGGATCAAACGAGTTTTTCGCAGATCTGTTTTTGTATTAAAATTTGTATCGCTAAGATCCAATGTTCTCTATCTTAGGCCCGGATTATTCATCTTGAGATAAACTTGCTGGTAACTATCAAATCTGCAAGATAAATTTACAGATCTATAATTCCGTTGGTCACTGGTAATTACATTACCTGACAGCTTATTTAAGAGTAAATAAACCGGATCTTATATGTTTTAAGAGGCTCTTGAAGAGCCGGGAATAGATAAAAAAGACTTAAAAAATTTTGAAGTCTTTCAAACGTCTGTCTAAAGTCGTCTTTAGGAAAACATTGTAAATTGTACATCTTCAACGAGATATCTTAAAAACGTCCTTGGATCTGTTTTTAATACATAAACCATAATTCACTTTATTTAGGTCTGGTTATATCAAATAGTTGTCTTTAAGATGTGAATTCACGATATTTTATCAAACAACGTGTTTTATTGGTTTTCAGACGTTATGCAAACCTAAAGAAAACATCTTAAAGACTGCCTGGGAAAGTATGAAAATAATTCAGACGTTGTTTTGAATTTTTAGCAAAATGTCTAAACTAACAGAAATTATATCTCTGAAAAAGTGTTGGCCATTGTCATTCTTTGTCCTAAAAATTATCTGACGGTGACTTAAATTTCTAAAAAAATCTTACAGCTGTATGCAACATCCTCTTTTAACCTAAAAGCGTTTTTTAAAACTGGTACCTTTAAAAAGTGTATTTTAAAAGCACATTTTTAAAAGTGACCAGCTTCAAAAAGCGCTTTTAAGTTAAAATAGGATGTTGCATACAGCTGTTAGACTTTATCAGACAACTATACAAGATCATTAAGAAATTGCCTGAATGTATCAAATGTCTTGAATTATTTTTTTGTCTAAATTTATAAGAAGATTGTTTCACATTTGATAAATTTACTAGAACAGTGTCTCTAGTTTTCAAAGATCAGACGAGTGACGACTGACACAAATTTTCAGAAAATAGTTTAAATTTAATAAGATATTATTTACGATTTTGACAAGTGTCTGAAATTATCAGACGATTGTCTCGAACTTCAAGAAAGTGTTCAATTTTACCATTGTATAAAAGACTGTTTATACAATGATTTTACTAAATGAGTGTGTTAAATTACCAAGAAAGTATATCAAATTAACGTATCCAAGAAAGAATTTTTCCATTTTTTTAAGACAGTATCTTAAATTATTAGACAAAAATCTTGATTTTGAAAGCTGGAAAATTCTAAATTTTTAATCAAACATTCCACATACTTCTCAGTGAATGTTCAAAGTTAACTAGACGGAGTGTTCTAAATCACCAAAAAGTGTCTGAATTTATCAGACGAATATCTTAAATTTCTAAGCCAGTGTCTCGTATCTCAAACAATTATTTCAGGTTTTTAAAAGTGTTGAGATTTTTCCTCGGATTTTTCATAATATGTATTTAGTTTTGAAATTTTAGGAAAATGTCTTACTTATAACTTATATTCCAGCGTCAAAAAACTACCTATCATTGTTTTAATTTTTTGAAAAATATTCCAATTTATCATACTCATCACGTCATCACTATCCAAAATCAAATCATTTTATAAAATTTTGTCTAAGGTGTCGGGAAGTATCAGACAACTGTCTTAAACTTCTAAGAAAGTGTCTCAATTTATAAATAACAATTTTGGGTTCCTAAATATTGGAAATTACCAGTTGATCTCTATAAATATTTGAAAAAATGTCTAAATTCATTAGATGATTGTCTTGAGTTACCGCAAAAAGACGTCTAAGTTATTCAGGAGAGACATCTTGATATTCAGGAGATATCCAAATTCATCTGCTTGAAAAGTAGGTATTTAAATTTACTAGACCAAAACTCAAGAGCTATCAGACGACTAACTCAAGTTTCTAGAAAATCGTCTGAATTTAATGGAAGATTATTTAAGATTTCCAAAAGTAGCTAAAACTATTGTCAACAAGCAAAGCTACTTAGGATAATATGACACTGTATATGATTGACCGACTTATTGATTGGCGAGTCAGCGATAAACGAATATAAATAGTGGTCAGCAACACACAGATAGGCAGACTTGAACCAGCGCAATTACCTCTTTTGGGGAAGTTCCTCTGGCCTAAGTCTCCACCCAGCGCAACTGTACCATGGGGCTATCCTTTAGTAATTACTATTATAACCTTTACTCTACAATATACCTAAAACTAAATACCAAGCGAGTCTCTATCCTCCTGACTCTACGTTACGCTACATACCCCGTCGCGACAGGTATAACTTGTGACATTTGGTTGAGGCGCCGTTTCGATACCCAGGGTTGTGGTGACACTATCAGACGAATGTCTTGAACTTCTAAGATGGCGTCTATTCGACAAGGTTGTCTTCTTTAATCACTAAGAAAGTATCAAAAGTATCGAAAAAAAAAAGAATGTCTATATTTTTCTAACTTTCCAGACATTTCAATGTAAACGCCTGTGGCCTAACTTTACTAGACAAGTGTTCTGAATTAACAAGAAACTGCTTGAATGTTTCAGACAAATGTCTCAAATTACTAAATTTACTAGAAAATTATCTAAGACATTGAAGTAGGTATCAAACATTTTCATACGTTATCACAGAGTTAGATCAAATTTTCTAAAATCTACCAAACTGAATTTATCATAAAGATTGATTCACATTTCTAGGAAAGTGACTGAATTTACTCTTTGAATTTCAGAAAATTCTCCAAATTTAATGATGAGAGATTATCTATAGGATTTTCAAAAATCCAATGTTTGGCTTAGAAACGTGCTCTTTTACTCCTGCCTTCCCTCTAATATATAATTGAATAAATAGACAAAACATGTTGCTTTAGAACTGAAAATTACTATTTCTATACCTCAACCAGGTCAATATTTGACCCAAAGCACTAACAATAACTTTTGCCTTTCGGCATTTTAAAAAGCCTACAATAGACTTATTGTTGGCTTAATCCCAAGAAGGTATTGGCAATGGGGTTCATGGTCAAAGAAGAAAATGACAATTCTAACTTAAGTATCTTCTTCCTAATTATCCACAATTGCCATTATAAAAAGCGCAATTTTGAATCTAAATTTAAATTATATTCTTTTGTTGAATTATCGTTTAGGAGAATTAGCACTTGATGATGCAACATGGAACTTGTATTTATTTACATGATTGTGCCGATTTTAAGCATTTGTGCAAGTCAGACTCTGTATCAATTTAATATTTTAGAGATCAATTAATTTCTCTTATCAGTTTATACTACTTATTTATTATCGACAAGGTTGGCTGGATGATGATTCCAGTGCAAAGTTTGTATTGAGTAGGTGAAGATCTCTAGTGATTTTTTTTTTAGGCTGTTGCTTACCTTATCTGTTTTGAACGGTAACAATTTTGCCAGATTCTTTACCAATTAACCTTGAAATCTATAATGTTTATTGTTTCTAAAGTATCCTTTATTATTTTTTTGCAGTGCCCTTTGTCGCAGTCCCACAAAACAAACTAAAAAATGGTAAGTTTTCTTCAAATTTCAATTAAACATCTTTTAATTTGAATTGTTTTATTCTAGACTGAAAAAGAAAAAGAAGCGACCCAAAACGGTGCCACAACCGAACTGGAAACTTTCTTGCCCAAAGACAATTCAGCTACCAATGGCGTTACCAAGTAAGTACCTTCTAAAGAGTTTCATTTTTCATCTCTAGAATGCATAATTCATTTTATTGTAGACATTGCAGGATATATAAATCTTGCGGGTACCTAGAGAACCCTTTGATTGACTTTTTGGCTTTTGGACAGGTCAAAAAGCAAGTATATTCTTTTAGATTAGATTAGCTCGATTTTATTTTTCGCATTTGCCGACATTTTGGTGTAAATATTCAGCCAGTTGGTTGAGGGTTTTATAGGGACAGTTATGGTATTTTTGGATAGAGCTTCCTTCCATTTTTCGACTCAATATCACATACCTAATAAGACTTTAATCAAATTTACACCGAAACGTTGGCAATTCACTTAAACAACTACCAATAAATATTTCACTTGAATTTCAGATACAAAATCAAAGGAGAGGACTTTGAAGCCGCCATTCATGAATTCGATCCTTTCAAGGCCAGGGAATTGGAACACCCTGTATCGTAAGTATAATACCATCATTATGCTAAAACTTTATACCCAGAAAATCCAATTTTCATTCTTGTCGCCATATAATCCATTAATCATGTTATTAACGGAACTAGAACAATCAATAACTATAAAACCCTGTGGGTGTAAAACCAGGCTACTAACATGCGACGTTTTTATAATATACAGGGTGTTAATGACAATATATTTTATTATGCTGACAAAAACAAACTAAAAACTTCAAAGTCATAGAAACACAAGAAAAACAATCAAAATGTGCAGAATAACTACTCATGAGCTAACGTAAACTTATCTAATCAACAATTCCGAATAAATCAAAAAACATAAAATTCCAGAAACATGGACACCCTCACTCACTTGCTCAAAGCCTCCCTGGGAACCGGGATCCTGTCGATGCCTGCCGCTTTCAAAGCTGCCGGTCTCGTCACCGGAATTTTCTCGACGATTTTGGTTTCGCTGATTTGCACTCACTGCTCGTACATTTTGGTGGTGTGCGCACACGAGCTCTACAAGAAAGCCGGCAAGACTCAGATGAGTTTCGCTGAAGTGGCCGAGGAGGCTTGCAACAGAGGACCCAAGTGGGCGAGGCCTTTTGCACAACCAGCAAGGTAAGAATTTGACTAATAACAAATTTATTTTTGAGCTTCAGATTCATTTCCCATTTGGTTTGTTTGATAAATAGATCCTAATCAATGGATCCTGAAAATATGAAGTCATTTTGAGCGCTGAAAGTATTTTTCACAATCCTTTAAAGGCAATTTATTAGGAATTTTACAAGTTTTTTATGCATTAGTGTGGGGAAAGAGTCATAATTTTCTTTCTGAGCTTCGGATTTACTTCCAGTTTGTTTTATTTGATAAAAAGACCCTAATCGATAGATCATGAAAATTTGAAGCCACTTGGATTGCTGGAAGTATTTTTCATAAACCTTCAAAGGTGATTTAATAAGATTTACCCAAGTTCGTTTTGTATTAGTGTGGCAAGAAACATCATAATTTTCTTTCTGAGCCTCAGATATACTCCAAATTTGTTTTGTCTGATCAAAAGACCTTATTCAGTAAATCCTGAAAATTTGAAGCCACTTTGAGCGACTTTGAAGATGCTTTCAATAGCTTAAAAAGCACTCTTGAGTAAAATCGTTATAATTTAGAAATCCCTTGAATCTTGAAGTACCAAAAGTCGAGTTTTGACTTGAGACACTTCCAGGTTTTCAAAATCTTCAGAAGCTTCTATTGTTTTAAATCAGCAAGCTCCATAGTGTCATCATTCTACAATAATCTTCATCATTAAACACTCTTCGATGTTGATCTGAGCTACCTATTCCATAATTTACATTCAATTCAATTTCTAGTGTTGTGGCTTCAGAATCTTTTATATGAAGTCTCAAACGTTCTTTGAAATCTTTTCCAATGTGTAAGTCTAATCTTTAAGTTCTGCTTAGAGGCTTCAGAAAAAAGTACTTTCCATTTCTTCATCTTCTATTCGCTGCGGACTATTTTCACAATTTTTTTCTTGACACTGACCACATGAACTCATACATTCCAAACCATTCTTCCGTCAAATACATTTCATGGCACCACAACCGGTTTTGCAGTTACATCGTACTATGCGTAATATACTTTCAGGTGCTGGTGGCATATCCATTATTTTCGGTACATACATATTATCATGCATACTCCATCCCCAATCTTTTGGGTTCAAGCCTTCTTGCATTTGTTTCCATATACAAATATGCACGGAGCCTGTGGTCCTTGACAGCTGATTCCATTCTGTGGCTGAACGAAACATATTGCTTTTGATACTTTATCAATAATGTTCTTTACCTAAGTGTATTTAGTTTATCATCTGGATTTCCACCAAAAATACATACCATTATCCTCTTTCCAAATTTTTCAACCTGACTGGTTAAGCTGAACGATAGTGTTGATCTTCAGCAGCTTCAACAACACGTTTGAAAATTGATTGCTTTCCATCATGGAATATTGTGGAAGTGCTGTCACATCCTGTGTATGAATGTATAAAAAATAGACTGTTCGCTAAGTCATTTCTGAGCGAATATCTAATGGCATTGATGTCATATGTTATTCTGTTTGGAAGGTTTTTTATCACTTCTGTCTGAAAAACAGCTTGTGGTATGCTTGATTACACCAATAAATCAGCAATACCAATAATAGATCAGTGTCTTTCTCCTATCAATGTTGTATTTTTGATGATTCCACTGCAGTTTTAACAATGTCAGCATCAGCATCATCAACTGTATGAATTACTGAACATCCATGTTGTCGTATCTCTTCAGCGATTAGAGTAATTATATTTTCTGTTTGTTTTCCTTATTAGTGAGATTCATTTCCTTACTTACTGTGAATGTCATATCAGATGTGAAGTTCACAGAGGGAAAAATTCCATTTATTCGGCGAATATGGGTTATGTCTTTCATTGTGTATTCTGATGTATAGCCATTAAAAACAACAGTTGCTTGCCCATAATTAGCTGACACAAACGACGCATAACATTTTGCCATATCCCTGAATGTACTGCCATTACGCCATAACAGGCGATGCAGTAAGGACCCTCTATCGAACACATAACTTGATTCACCTGTTGCAAATGGCTGAGAATTATTTTAAGTAACATGCACAATCAATGCCCCTGATAGAGCTTTGGCTTGTCTGCTTTCAACAATACTGTTGGACTTTCAAATAACGCAGGTGGAAAGGAGCACAGTTCATATTTCATTACCTCCTCAATATCAGTCTCACTAGAAAAAGATGACATAATCAATCGCTGAAATAACAGAGCTGGGTCAATAGTGGCCTCCTTGTTCTTGAACTTGATAAATGATACAGAAGAAATTGTTTTTACCTTGTCATTTCGTTTCATTTTATACGAAAACACCTTCTGACCCTTCATCTACCAATGGTTTTAAATGTATAAACATCCACTTGTTCAACTGCTGTGACACCAGTTACAATGTTTCGCAAAGTTGGGTCGTTTGAATAAGGTGAAATCGATCTCAGTAGCTCAAGTATCTTATCTGAGTCCTCCTTGTCTCGTTTCATTCGAGATTGCGCCAAATCTTTATAATGTTGTTGTTCACTAAACTCGTAGGTATACAACGTTCGTAAGCTTTTGCATTGAGTTATTGTATTCCGAATACACACAGGCATTGACAACATCCAAGTGATTTTTCGTATTTCGGATATACCATTACTTCTGGTGAGACCTCCATTTGTCTTGAGTGACCTCATTAAACACTGCTCAATTACCAAATCTGCAGACAATTCCGCACATATTTTATCAGTACATCGTATTACATGACCACCTTTATTGAAAACTGCATAGAATTATTCAGAATGCATGCTGTGAAGTTTAGTCATGTTCTGTATGTGAAGGTAAATTGAGTTTGTATAATTAGTATGCCCAGCTGCTGCAAAAATGGACAAGGCTTCTGTAAGTTCTGTAAGACCTTCAAGTATCATTGGAAATGATCTGCAGTTCTGAATTTATGAATGGAAGCTATACTGCAGATTGATATTCAAGCCTGAAGAAGCAGATCTTAGCTCACTCTTTTTTGAATCTAATACATTACAAACTTCTTTCAGATATTCATAGGATTCTAATTCTTTCACATGTATGCTACCTTCCATTAGATTGTCATATAATGTTTCGAGTAAATGGTCAAAGATAACCGATATCTTGCCTTTATCACTTGGAAATGAATATTCGATAAGGTTGATATATAAAGCTGCATCAACTATAAGGTGTTCCCTAATTGTTTGCGATTATGCCTTTCCACTGATTAAATGGAGGGACTGCATTTCCTGCATATATCATTTCATAAACTTCGGAAAGACCAGAACCTGCCATTAATGAACCTACTGCACCCAACAAATTCATAATTGTGTGAAAGTTTCCCAATTGTAGGACAATTGATTTGAGCTCATCATATTCCAGCTTAATCATAGAAGCTTTCCAGAACAATAACTGATCAAAAGTTATGATAGCTGGGATGTGGTTCTCATTAGCGGGTTCAAATCAATCGTAAGAATTTAACCACCGCCTCTCCGGTGTGAATTATATCTTCAATCTTACCAAAGACAATTACATTGTACTCTACATGGTTTCAAATACCTAGACATTTGCCAAACGCGACCTAAAAAACAATTCTTTGGTGCAATGAAAGGTAGATTAACAAAGACTGCACTTTTTAAAATATGTGATGAGTGATGAAGCTCTGTACTCTTGTATGTCGATCTTTCCTAGCTGGAGAAGATCGACATTTTTTATTTTTCGCCTGGTAACTGCAGTAGACGTTTGTGAATATGGTGAAACTGCTGCAATCATGCCGATTACATGAACTGTGTTCTTTCCATCCAGTGTGCATAAATTATGATCAACGTTATCTTCTGCCATAACATGTGAGTTGTTTTTAAGTGGTAATGAAGTGGACGAAACAAGTGCTGCATTCCTCTCAAATGTTCATTGTGGGAAGCTGAAAATCCCAGGGCGTGATGCGTGCCTATGAGGTATCTTGAACGAAAATGATGATGTAGTTGCATGAACATAGTTAGTCCTACTTGAAAAGTTGCTAATATTGACCTGGGCCGAGCACACTGCATTATACACTGACCAATTTGAGGCTATTATATTTTCAGATTTATATCCTTATCAACAAAAGTCTTTGGAAGCAGAAGTCTGAGTGAGTTTGGCAAGTAATTTTAAGGTTTTCACTTCCAGGGTATATGACATTGCTAGTTGTATGTGCAAACTTAATGCTACTTTTGATTATCTTCGCAGCTGCTTCTAGGATAAAGGATCTTCTGTAGCTCGACATTCAGCTTTATCTTTTCTATAATACTGTTTGAGGATATCATCAGCAATTTCATGCAGTGTCACTATATCTGTTAGGCCCTCACTTCCAGAGATAATAATACCTACTTTACCTGCTAGGCAGTCTTCAGTGCCTTCAAGCGTCTTCCAGTATCTTCAGGAGTATTCAGTTTTCAATGTTGTATCTATCTTCAGAATCTTTGATCTTTGATCCGATACCTACATTAGTCTAATCTTGAAGTCCATCAGAATCCTTAAAGTCTTTAGTTTTCAATGTTCAGTCTTTGTGTTAGTCCTGATCCTAAAGAAAACTTCAAAGTTTTCAGAGGTCGTTTTTTGTTCCTATTTGGCAGTCTTCAGTGCCTTCAAGAGTCTTCAGTGTCTTCAGGAGTATTCAGTTTTCACTGTTGTAGGTATCTATTTTTGGAATCTTTAATCCGATACGTTAGTTTATTCTTGAAGTCTATCATAATCCTTGAAGTCAGTGCCTTCAAAAGTCTTCAGTATCTTCAGGAGTATTCAGTTTTTAATGTTACCTACATCTTTAGAATCTTTGATCTTTGGCCATGCTGGGAGTCTTCAGAATCTTCAAAGGCGTTAGCCTCAGCTCCTATTCTGTCCTGAATCAATAGAGTCTTTAAAGTCCTCATTCTCTACAATTTCAAAGTTTTTAGGATGAGTATTCAGGCAGAACATCTTCTCGAGTTTTTATAATATTCCAGTCATTACACAGGATGATGAACTTTGTCATACCTGAAGGGCACGAATTTGAGATCCAAATTCTAGAAACTGACTATAAGTATTCCCATTTCATATTTCAAGTATTTTGGGGGTTAGTTAATTTGGGTATCTATAGCTCCTTGAGAAGCTTAATTTGCAAAAAAAAATAACTGTTCTAGGAAACGTGCCGTCCCTTATTAAGGGTTCGGAACTTCAGTTTCAGTTTACGCTCCAATTTCTCTGCTTCAAAACTCCATCAAAATATTTGTCATTCATTAGAGGTATTTAAGGTATTTTTAGGCCTTTGGGCATGCCATAGTTTCAGTTTATTAAACACTAGTTAACTTCTCAAGGAGATATGATGTGCCCAAAGCGCCCAAAACATTCGAAATTTAAATTAGGAATAGTTGTATAAGATTTTTGAAGTTTAACTCTTAAGAATTTTGATCCAGAATTGGTGTTAATCCTTTTGGGCAAGCTACTGATCCTAGAACAGTCAATTTGTCAACAAATTATGCTCTCAAAGAGTCCAAAGGGACCACATCTTGCTCAAGAAGCTTAAACAGTATACAACGGCCTCCATTTTCTCCACTTAGAATCTCCGCTCGTAGGGCGTTTGAAACAGTAAACAGTGTACAACGGCCTCCATTCTCTTCACTTAAAATCTTCGCAAACAGTGTACAACGGCCTTTATCTCCTCCACTTAAAAACTTAAATAGTGTACAACGGCTTCCATTCTCCCCAGTGTTGGTAGATCGGCGTAGTTGAAATTCTCCATACAAGCGCCAAAAATTCCCTAGATTGGTATAAAAATCCCTATATTCAGAATATATTCGATTTCTAGATGAATGTAAAATCTGAAAACAACAATTCGATTGGATGGCATTGTGTTCAGTACAAAATATTTGTTTCGTATCTTTCTCTATTCGTACGCGTTAGAGAGAGATATTCGATCTATCCAAGCAACCTGCAATAGAGATTGTTTCTCTTTTCTCTCTCTAAGCGGCATAAACGGTGTATTTTCATTATGATATTGTTATTTTTCATAAATTAAAAGCATAATAGGTATAAAAAATGCCAAATTATTTTACATTTTGCGCTAAAATATTACGGGAATATAAATTAAAAAATCCCTAAATCTGGCATAAATTTCCCTTTTTCCCTAATTACTGAAAAATTCCCTAAATCTAGGGAGAAATTCCCTAATATACCATCACTGATTCTTCCCACTTAGAAGCTTCGCCCGCAAGGCGTTTGAAACAGTGTACAACGACATCCATTTTCTCCACTCAGAACTCAAATTCTGATGTTAGGGCTACAATTAGAACCCTCGGCGGCCAAGGCCAATCCAAATTTTGGCGCCTATACTCCCCTTCCCACCGCTGTCTTGAAAAAAAATATCTATTTGATGCTATAGTTTTGGCCCCCCAACCTACCCACTGTAATTTGACTCAATAAAAATAGGCCACTGTGTAAAGATACAAGTGATAAATATTTCATTATTCTCGGCTCTTGTAGGAAATCTTTCACAAAAGCCGGTAATCGAAAACAATTCCACCACTGAGGGTGATCAATATTTTCTTATTCCTGGCTCTTAATGAAGAAAATCTTTGACGAGAGCCGGTAATAGAAAACAATTCTACCCACTGTAATTTGACTCAACAAAAATAAGCTATTATATAAAGATACAGAGTGATTAATATTTTATTATTCCCGGCTCTTGTAGGAAATCTTACCCGAGAGCCGGTAATAATCGAAAATAATTCTACCACTGTATAAAGATACTACAGAGTGACCAATATTGTACTCTGGGCTGAAACTCTGTAATAGATAGAGATCGTTATCCCTATCGCTATGGCACTTGCTGTCATCTTCTCTCTTCTCAAAATCAATAGAGATAGAGAAAATATCTCTATTTGTTACAGTCCCAACCCTAGCGTTCTAGGCTCGCGCCAAGTTCGCCACCTCCTAGTTGTGGCCCTGTCTGATGTCGAATTTCAAAGATTTTATAGTTCTAAAATCCAAAATGGGATTCTTATTAACCACATAGGTAATTTTTGTCTGATTACCAAATCAAGTTGCAAACCGTTTAAATCTAAACAACTTGCTTCAACATTTTGGGAGGGATTCTCCATTTTTTCCAAATATTCAAAATCTTCTGAAGCATACATTAGTTCCAGATGGCAGATTTCATAACAGCTTCATTCTAAAATCTTGAAGCTTCAGAATCTTTAGGTATCAGTTTTTAGTGTTGTGTCTTTGGAATCTTTGATATAGAGAGAATCGAGCCTTGAGACACAATCTTTGAAATCTCACATGATGAGAAGCCCTAAGTGGCACAAAATTCTTAAAATATGAAATCTTTTGAGAAATAAGATTCTATAAATACCATTTCTAAGCTGCATTGTACAGACACTAATCAGTTATTGAAACTATTTCAGGCACACAGTCCTCATAGGAATCTTCATCACCTACTTCTTCACCTGCTCCTGCTACAGCGTCATCATAGCGAAAAACATCAACTACGTCCTGGACCATCATCTCGAATCAGAAATCGACATCCGTCTAACAATCGCTACGTTGCTGATCCCCCTAATCCTGTTGGCTTACGTGCCAAACTTGAAGTACCTGGCACCGTTTTCCATGGTTGCCAACATTTGCATGGCGATCGGTTTGGGAATAACTTTCTACTATTTGGTAGCTGATATTCCGTCCATTGACGAGAGGCCTTATTTTGGTAGCATCGCCACCTTGCCAGTGTCTGTTAGTGTGGTGATTTTTGCCATTGAAGCTATCGGAGTGGTAAGCATAACTAAATTAACTCCCATTCTAACTTATCTAAACAAATTTGTCCAATTTCAGGTAATGCCATTAGAAAACCACATGGAAACTCCAAGAAGCTTCACAGGAATCTGTGGAGTGCTAAACCAAGGCATGTCCTTTGTTACTTTGGTCTACATTTTGCTCGGTTTCTTTGGTTATTTGCGGTACGGAGAAGCCACAGCTGACTCGATCACTTACAATCTACCAAGAGATGCAATTCCAGCTCAAGCAGTCAACATCCTCATTGCCCTGGCAGTATTCTGCACTTTCGGGCTACAATTTTACGTTTGCGTTGACATCGCCTGGAATGGTATCAAAGAAAAATGTACCAAACACCCCATTGTAGGCCAATACGGTATGAGAACCTTTATGGTGTTCACTTGCGTTGCTACAGCCATCGCGGTACCAACTATAGTTCCCTTTGTGAGTCTTATTGGGGCTTTTTGCTTTTCTATTTTAGGCCTTATAGTGCCTGTGGGTATCGAAATTATTACGTTTTGGGATAAAGGGTTTGGCAAATACAACTGGAAAATTGTTAAGGATGTTATTGTAATTCTTACCGGTCTTTTGGCTTTGGTTTTCGGCTCGAAATCTGCGCTGCAAGACATTGTAGCTTTGTACACCACGAAATAACGGCTTTGGGTTGTAGACGAAATTTTAGAAAAATTAACTTATGAGAAGTAGTCAGACGAATTTTACCTCGATAAAAAAGGGCTGTGATATATATTTTTAGTTTATTATTAAGTTACAAAATTTTTTTTATTGCTGGTACAATAATATAGAGTTTGGCCTTGAAATCTTTTGTCCTAAACTTAGAGGTATATGTTTTCTGGTTATTTCTTGTAGTAGAGAAACGGGGTATTT
This sequence comes from Ceutorhynchus assimilis, assembly GCA_917834065.1. NCBI lineage: Eukaryota > Metazoa > Arthropoda > Insecta > Coleoptera > Curculionidae > Ceutorhynchus > Ceutorhynchus assimilis. The sequence continues at coordinate 5,080,974 of OU892289.1, read as the reverse complement.
TTCTATGTGACAGTAGAAAAAGTTTAGTTTTAAGGAGCACTTTGCATTTTTCATAATACAGGGTAACATCTGTTTACAAGTATTTTTTCATACCAAAGCACAACTTTTCTGCTCTAATTTTGGACAAGGAAAAAGCAATTCAGTTTGGACATTAGAAAAACATTTTTATTATTAATTTTCTTGTCTGAAGTCTCTAGACTTACATGAAGGTATTAAATTTTGTTATTTTTTGGCACTAAAATTAAATTATTAGAAAATAATCTTGAATGTAAAGGCCAGTATTTTTATGCCTGGATAAATTTATCCAACAGTGAAAGTACTTGCAGCCTAATTAATTAAGTAAATAAAAAGTGCGTTTATTATTATTAATAATTATTTAAGTATAATAATAGTTTAGTGAAATATGGATTGTATATGAGCTCTATTGCTCTTTTGTTGGTTTCCATCTAAAAAATTTCATTTTTGCTCCCTCCTGTGATTATTTTGTCTTGTTTTTTGGCCTGGATTTGTACGTTTTCTGAACCAAATTTTTATTTTACATGGATTTTGAGAAACAGTTTTTTTATAAGATTTTTTTAAATAAATAATTGATGTAATGAATTTGTGTGTATTTTTTTAATAATTTCCTATGGATGCTCATGTAGCTGTCCGCACAAGGTACCTACTCTATTTATTAGCTAAATGGCCTTGCTTACCTTTTGGTAAGCGGTTTTATTGAAATAATAAAAAACTGGCATAAATGGAAAGTTTTAATGCATAGTTGGTTTTCTTTTGAAAAAGGTAAAAAACTCTTGTTGTAAAAGTTGGGTGATTTCGTTGAGTTATCACATGAAATGTGATATTTTCAACTTTGAATGCCTTTGGAGAACAAGCAAAGCATAACAACATTAGCATTTTTCTACGACTGCTTGAGTTGAAAAAAACAATATTAAGACTATTCTGTCACTTTATATTCCTAAATAACTTTTAATTCAGAATTCTGGAATTTCTTCAAAAATTTTCAAATTTGTCCTTATCATACATGATCCGCAGATCCCAAAAATGCGAAAAAAATCTTGAGATGCCATTTGAAATTACGAAGTTAGGGCCATTTCCGGCTAAACCGGAAGTTACCAAACATTAAAACATAATGTCAAAAAAATAAGCAGCAAATGCCAGCGTGAACCTGATTTCGTAAACACCCGGTATTTCCATTAAAATTTAAACAAACAAAAACAAATTATACACTATTAGAAAGAGCGTTAAATTCTCTATAAATCTGTGTGTAATTGAGGTTTATTGCTGAAATACTTTTCGAGCAATTGAGCCTCAAAGTTGAAAACAGCTTAATGAACAAATCCCAGTTATTACTTTTAATACAAGAAACAGGGGTGTATTCCAGTGGCGAAACATCAAGAGCTCTGTTCCAACAGACATGAGAATCGTTCCAGAACTAGTAATTTCCAGGTACTAACCTACTTTTCAATAAGTTGAACATAATTGACAAATGAATTAACCGACTGAAAATTACCGTTCTAGAACGGTTTTCATATCTATTGGAACTTGGAACAGAGCTAAGAGCATGAAAATTGTTATTTTCCAAAATGCTATAATGCTGGCCAACACTGGTATTCATTTTTTATCTGCTCTTTGCTAAAAAAATCATAACTTCCTTAGCTCACCCTGTATAAGTGGATAAATAAAAGAAATATATAGGCCGAATCCTATATACGTATTCTCAAAGAGTTGGTGAAGAACCTCCCGAATACCGCAACTCGCAATTCGATATCTCTTTCCGTTTCGAAAATATCGATGAGATTTGAATTTGGGTAAAATTTTTCATGTCACAAAGCAACTGCGTGTATTCTTTTCCATCATGTGAGTTGGATTAAGTTTCGCTCACCGTTGCATCAATGGCCATTTGGTGCTCAGGTCCCGGTATCCCGTTTCCATGTCCTCAAATTCTTTCTCTTGGCGATTTGGTCAGCATACTGCTGGCATAATCTAAGCCTTAGTCAATCAGCTTTTTTCTTGTCAGTGTGGTGAAGGTGGTACTTTAATTTGTTTGATTTGTTCATTATGCCTTTTTCAATAGGTTCAGAAACTATTGTCCCTAATCAGTTCAGAGTTAATTCTGGTCCAACGTTTGAAGTGGACAATCCATGTTCAGGATTATGGTTGACTGGGTTGACAAATTCCTAGGTTTGGTCCGTCCCTAGCTGGTCGTTTTCATTTGCTTACATGTAAAAAAAATGTTTCTAATTAAAAAGTGCTGTTTCTGGTTTCAGTCGCAACAATAATCTACAAGGGAATCTTCTTATAGCTGTACGATCGCTGTGTGCCGTTGTCGTTGCTGTTTATCGGGAACATACTAATGACTCCGGACTCCACTGCTACTTCTGCTTCTCAATGTTTTAACTTGTTTCTTCATCACTATCAGATTCTAATTCCGCGACGCACTGTTTTTCATATCTATCTCATCTTCTGACTCCTTGATCCTTCCATAAGGGCGCCTTCTGTCCACGGGTCATTGTAAGGCAACATCCTACTTACGTGGTCCGTGTCTCTATTCTTTTTGCTTCCAATTTTTTCTACCTCCCTAATTTACTTCTCCTATTTTCCTAATAACTTTATATGTTCCAAAAGTTTCTTATTCGGGCAAATACTTTCACTTTGTCTCCTGTTGTTTTGCTCAACCCTAAGTAGCCGCATATCGGTGACGCGTGTAGTTCCCACAGAATCTCTTACCTCATTGATTTTGGTACCACCGCAGTACTTTCTTGAGGAGGCCTTTTTGGGTTTTTTTCACTTTGTAGTACAGTAAATCATTCTCGATTTTAAAATTTTTCGCTCTTCTCCTAGCTCCGATGTTAATATTTGAATCGTCCGGACTTTCTGATCTGTCTCAACTCCGGTTCCTTTTCTGTAATGAACTTATTTCCATTGTTCTGATCGCAAATGTTGGAAGTTTATCTTGTTCCTCGCTTTTCTGTGAATCGGGTTGCAAGACTGGGTTGTGGGACATGCAAGTAGCATCTTTGTGGGTTGAGTCTTTTTTGTATTCAATTCGAACTCTGCGAACTTCAATGTCCATCTGGCTAGACGTCTGTTGCTCTCCTTGTTAGAATCCATCCAGCATAGGGTGTGGTGGTCTGTTATAATTTTCACTGGTCTACCGTAGATTAAATGCCTTAGATAGTTTGAGGCCCAATGTACCTTATAGCTCTAACTCGCTTATTGAATAATTTTTCTCGCTATTTGATAGAGTTCGACTTATATAGGCTATTGGATGTGCATCTCCTTCATTGTCCTCTTGCAATAGCACTGCCCCAATTTCACATGTTGCTGCATCTGTGTGTAGAAGAGTATTTTTATATGGGTCAAAATACTTTAGTACTGGTGCTGATATGTCTTTTCTTAAGAGTATTGAAAACTTCCTCCTGGTTTGTGCCCCATTGGAATCCTATATTTTTCTTTGTTATACGTCATGTAATGGTCTTGCTATTGCTGCGGAGTTGCATATGAACTTTCTATAGGAATTACAGAATCCTAGAAAACTTTGCACATCTTTAACTTTCTTTGGAGTTGGAAAGTTCCTTATGCATACCAGTTTATCTTCGTCTGGTAGCATGCCCTTTTTGTTCACATTAAAACCCAGGATTTTTATTCCTTTTCGTAGGTACTCGCATTTGTTTGGTTGTAGAGTTGGGTTTGCCTGTCGTAATCTTTCCAAAACTTTTCCTAATTTTGCCAAGTGCTCCTCGAACGTTCGGGAAAATATTATTGTGTAGTCCAGATAAATCAATACTTTCTCCCCATTTCATGTCCCAAAAAATGTGGTCAGCTAATTCTTGGAAGGTTGCGGGAGCATTACAAAGTCCAAAGCTGAGAACATTAAATTCGTAGGTTCCGTGACCTTGTGCTACGAATGCGGTGTACTACTGTTTGGAGCTTTTTCCGACGGTTACCTGCCAGTATCCAGAAACCATATCAAGAGTGCTGAAATAGGATGCATTTCCGAGATATGACAGAATATCGTCGATTTGTGGTGGTAGAGAGTATGATGATTTCTTTGTTACGGCATTAACTTTTCGGTAGTCGACACAAAAACAGATTTTCCCATCTTTTTTCTTTACTAGGATCACCGGACTAGTCCACGGTAAATGACATGGATGTCTAGCATTTCTTTTATTTGCTCGTCGACTATTTGCCTTTCTTTGTGGGACACTCTGTAAGGTCGGGCTTCTTATGGGACTTGCTTCCCCTACTTCAATATTATGTTCTGTCAGATTTTTCTTTCCCATGTGCTTTATTGAATTGGCAAAAACGTCATTATACTCCAGTAGTAGTTCTTGTAGTGCCAATTTGTGATGTTGTGTGGTCGTCGAGTGTAACTGCTTCTATCTGTTCCTGTTCCACGATTTCCTCCTGTGTTACTAGGTGATAGGCGGGGATTTCGTATTCCGGTTCCTCTAAAAATGCTATCGTGATTCCTGCGTATAAAGCTATTGGATTTCTTGTGTTGGATTGTACTTTTATAGTGAGGTTTGTCCCATCTGTATAAGTGTTTGTTTTCAGTGTCAGTCGATTCTTTTGTAGCCCACTGTCTCGTTTATTGTCTTTATATTATGTGCTTTTTCTTGGGCTAGTTTGGGTTAGTTTTGCATTAGAGGCTTAATTTTATCTTCAATTTTTGACTCTATCTTCCGGAAGTCTGGTTTAAATCTCTGGATGCTGACTTTGACTCCTATGTCTTTGAACACAAAATACAGCATCCCATTCTTTTTCCAGTGTCCATCCTTGTCTAGGAAATACCAGTTTTTTGAAGGATTGCTCTTTTATAGTTTCTCTCAGTGCTAACAAACATTTACACATGTTTCTTGGTGTGGGTTTTGTCTCTCTTACAAAAAGGAACACTGTTGAGTTTCTGTCGTGGTTTATTACTGATAATTGCCCGACTGTGCCCTCTGGTTTCCTTCTAAGGAGCATGTGTCTGTAGGATTTGTAGACAGCTTTCTTTCTTTTGTAGTTTCGTGTTACCCCGAACACCATGGTGGCATTGCTTTGCAGCTGGTTTCTGTATATGATTTCTTCTTTTAGGAAGCTGTTCACTTCTCTCTTTTTTATCTGTGAATGGACTCTGATCATCTTTTTCGTCCTGCTTGTGTTTGCTTACCGGTTGGGTTGTTGTAATGAGGCTGGACAGACTGATATTTTCCTTGTGATCTTGGTGTAGGGGTATCTTGTATACATTATTCAGTGTAAGCAGCTTCCGTGGTAGATCATCTATTTTCTGTTAGAAATTCCATACCTAGGATTATCGGTTGTATGGATGCTGAAATTACACTCCACACCGTGCTTCCCAAAATTTCCATCGGCATTGTTGCTTTTCCTATGACTGATATCCGATGACCTCCGGCGGTGATTAGGATTGTATTGTCGTCTGTTTGAATCTTTTCTGTTGCCAAATTTTTTTGCATGACGTTATTTTGGGCTCCAGTATCTATATTATCGCAGTTATGTTTTCATTATTGATTCTAATTGTGATGTGGATTCCTAGTTTATTATTGTCACTTAGTGCTAGGATGGCAGGGGAGCTTACTTTTACCATCCTCTCCCGTTTAGGTGCTGTCGTTGATTCTTGCAAAGTGACCTGGTTTTCCATAGTTATAACAGACTGGTGTGTTTTAGAGGTGGGCCAACCTGCGATTTTAATGGAGCTGTGACAAGACGTGACTGCTCCAGTCGTGTCACTGTGACAAATAGCAGTGATTTTTTGGAGCAGTTTTACCTTAGTTGGCGGCCGTACTACTAATATAATGTTAATGCTACATCGCAAAATGGCATAATCGCAGTCCGCAGTCACCGCCGAGAGAGATGCTCCAGTTTCCAGCCTGCCCTCTGCAGTAGCAGTTTCGATTTGGCGTGACCGCGATGCGTTTTTTCATTTTATTATTCCATTTACATCACTTAGCTAGAGCTTTGTCCGCGCTGCATCGGTCGGAGCTTGAACTGGCAGTGACAAAATGTCACTGCTACTTGACTGGGACTGGAGCAGGCCGTGACTGTGACAGACGAGTAGCAGTGACAAAGTCACAGTTCGTGAAATCGCAACCCACCTCTAGTGTGTTTCTATGTTTATATAAGTTCTAGTTTTCTCATTGTAGCTTTTGTTGTGCTGCTGGCTTCTAAACACCGATGCCAAGTGTCCTGGTTTTCCGCAGTTATAGCACGTTGTCCCTTCTCCATTATTTTGGGCCAGGGCTGGTCCCTTTCTCTGGACTACCTGTTGTCTACTGTAGCAGATGGCTGCCTTATGTCCCTTTTTTCCACAATAGTAGCAAGTGATTTAGTTGCTGCTTTGTTGGAGTGATCTGGTATCAGGCCCTTTGCGATTGATGCGGGACTATATTTATCGGAGTTCATTCGGTTTCTTTCCTTGGCGCTTTATACATCGTTTGTGGGATTTCCAGAGACATGGGTATGAAATGGACTGCGTGTTCCGTATAGTTGCCGTACGCGGCAGTGATGGAAAGATGGTTAGGCAACCAGTCTTTCGCATTGTGGGTAAGAAGCTACACAAGCGCAGTACCCACAACGAGAAATAACACATAATTTCATTTAAAGGTGATATATAATTAGTTATCCATAGTGTATCATTAAAAACTAAATACCAAACGTGCTTAAATGTATGTGTTTTGTGTAGACATGTGAGGCAAAAAAATAAAACAACACTTAAACGTTAGATAAAACTTGTTATTCCTAAACAATTCTTGGGCAAATTCAAAGGCACAAAATACTAGATTGTAAGGTACAAATACTTATATGTAAACCTAAATTTAGGAGTTAGATGCAAAACTGATTTTAATTCTACTGGTTCTTGAAAATTACAAGTTTTTTATACATTTGCCTAACTCTATCAGTGATTCTACATGCTTCCTTATTCTGATAATGGATTCTAACGAGAAAATAAACACGTAAAATTGCGTTGATCAGCTGAAGTAAATGATTATTAATAGGATCTTGGTTCAATATATGATCACCAAGCTCCTTAAAATAATTGTGAATGTTCATGTCACTCATGGTCCATATTATAATTTTTTTGAGTGTAGTGTTTAGAGTGTATTGTCTGGAGTGTAATGAATACGAAATTTTTTTTCGGCTTAACTGCATAGTTTTATTACAGGTATCTAACACTAACGTATAACAAGTGGGCGCGGATTTCTGCCCCTAATGTGCAGTTAGGGTTACCTACCATGTTTACATCACTGTTCGTGCCGTACGCCCAGTCCATTTCATACTCATGTCTCTGGGGATTTCTTTAACTTTTACTGTCGTAGGGGGTTTATTCGGTGGATTTGTTAGCCAATAGTAGTGGTAGAAATTTTCTTCTGTCAGCCCTTCGCTAGAGATGGTCACAAATTTGTTGATATCCATGGCCTGTTTATAATCGTGGTACAGCACTCTTAGTAGGTATAGATAATCTCGGACTGTCTCATCAGACGTTTGTTTTCTATTTTCAACTTTCTACTTCAAAGATATTCGGTATTCTGAATCTTCAAATTCCTTCGTAAGCTCATTAATAATGTCTTTCCACTCTTTGTCCTGATTATTTATTTTGTATTCCTGAAACCACAGATAACCTGTGCCGTCTAGAAATGTCTCAAAATAGGTAATTTTGAGTGTGTCATTCCACCTTTTTGTCCCATTTGCCATAGCCGTCCATTCATAGGCCCTCAAAAATTCTGTCGCCCTGCTTCTGCAAGGGAGGATCGTCGGTGGGTTTATAAATTGGGGTACCGCTGCTTTCCGAATGGTAATAGATTTTCTCCTATTATTTCCTTGATTTGTTCCCAATCAAAATTTGGAGATTGTGGTGGTGATCTTGTTAGAGTCCGAGAGGGTATGGAGACTTCTTCTGTGCTTATATGGTTTGGCTTAAACAGTGATTTTTGTCTTTGGATCGTAGATTGTATTTATCCCGTTCTTCAAACATTCGATCTATGTAATACTTTTCTATATTCGTATTTTGATAATCCTTGCGCCTTCACCCATCGAACTAATGATACTTCTTGTTTGCGGGATTTCTGTACTTTTCCTTCTTCTTGAGTGCCTTCGCAAAGGCGTCGTCGGCGTCGGTTTTTGAGCGTCGAGGTCGAGACGGCGCCTCCACTAAATGTCACAACTTTATCCTGTCTTGATGAGGTACGTAACGTAGGGTCAGGAGGATAGAGACTCATTTGGAACTTAGTTTAAGATACATTGAAGGGTAAAGGTTTATAATAATTAGTAATTACCAAAGGATGGCTTTATGGTACATAGTGCCTCTTCTATGGGGCACAGGGGGGGCTACCTGAAAGACACAAAGCTATGTTAGGAGCGATTCTTTGGAGTAAAGAGTCGTGCAGAGGGGCTTTCCCAAAAGAGGTAATACCGTAATTGCACTGGACGACACGAAGACTGAAGACACCCAGAGGAGTTTTCCCAAAAGAGATAATTGCGCTGGGTGGAGACTTGAGACCAGAGCAGCTTTCCCAGAAGAGGTACCTAATTGCGCTGGTTCAAGTCTGCCTATCCGTGTATTGCCGACTACTATTTATATTCGTTTATCACTGACTCGCCAATCAAAATGTCGGTCAATCATATACAGTGTCATATTTGCCTAAGTAGCTTTGGTTGTTGACAATATGACAAGAAAAAAATTTGGGCAGGAACTTACCCAGACAGCACACAAAGTCCTAAAGACGTGTCTTTTAGGTCTGCATTACATCTGAACCTCTGAAGACAAAAAAAAGACGTCCATAATAAGATCCCTAAGTCCTAAATTCAGATCTCAAAGACACCTGAGCGACACTATTTCGTACAACTGGGCCTAAAAGTGAATATTGGTTTATGTAGGTATTCAGAGGAGATTCAAAGACGTCTTTTAGAAATTTCGTTGAAGACGTCTTCAGAAAGTCTTAATTTTAAAGGCGTCTTTATAGGCAGATGGTTTTGTAACGTACGACGTCTTCGTACGTGCACAACGGAGCTGTGATACGTACCTACTTATAGTCTGGATGATAGATGGAAGCTATCATCGATGGTTAGAATTATATTATTGTGAGCGTGCACATCGGATCAGTGAATATAGCTGGGATGATCGCTTATAGCATACTAGAATGAATTTTACCATTCTTTGTGGAAGCAGAATCCTGACTAACAAGGGTGGCGCATGCCCAGCTATCATCATGTCTTCAATTTTACATAAAATATATTGAAAAGTAGTTGATTCCATTCTCAAATATTGATAAAAACGCATCTGCATCAAGTTATTCCTTTACATCCTGATAAGGGGTGATAATCTCCCATTTCTAACTGTTTTTGATTAATTGGGTAAGTATGGACAGTATGATATTCTCTTGGGGGTAAATGCCGCAGAAAATATCACTTTGTAACGGACGAACATAAATAATCGTTATCATTATCAGACATCGCGATCAGAAAATGTGAGATGAAATTGTTTGAATTGAATTTCAGCTATGATCTGTTATCCAGGCTACAAGTTTGTATGACAGCTCCGTTGTGCACGTACCCTAATGCCCAGTTTCACAATGTCTTGTGACCTTTTTGGTCACTAAACTAGTGCGTTTACAGTGACCAATAGTTAAGGCCATATAGCGTTTCACAGCAAAAGACTAGTAAAAACTTCAATAAAATGCAAATAACGGTGTAGTAATTCATTCTTCTCCATAATGTATGATTAGCCTAACTTTCAACTAGTAGAGTAAGAATCAAACGAGAAGAAGCCATTGATGTCAGCGCTGACAAAGAAGGCAGATTTCCTTTTCTTTGGGTCCCTTCCATTTAAAGTGAGACAAACGATAACGTGTTTGGGTTCTTGTCGTTTGATTTTTACTCTAGGTATAAGGTAGAGATATGTGAGAAAGAAATGGAAATAATAGAATGCACTTAGACGACTGCGCATCCGATTTTATGGTAACGCATAGGGTACCGCAATTTATATCACTTTTCACTAGTTTTTAGACTGACAACTTCAATTTGACAGATTTTTCACAAGATAACCTTACTTTTGGTCGCTTACAGAATGTTGTTTTTGCTGCTTTTTTTGACTTATTTTTACCAGAGTGGTGTTTTAAAAGATTTCTATTTTTATTTCTGCTTATTTTTGGAGCTATGAGTTGTTCATAACTATAACATATATCCAGGATGGTTCCTTATTCCAGGGGCGCCGGGTTTCAGAAAACCTCGTGGGTGCTGATAATCATGCACCGGCATTCATGAGGGAGGACGAACAGCCCGCCGGTGGCGAAAAAACTTCTTTAGAAGCCACGCCCAAAAACGTTTACCAGCATTCTTTAATTTACATTCGGACGAGTGTGTGTGGGAATGGTAATACATTTCGAACAACGTAATTCACACCTTTCCATATTCGTTTTCCAGCTGCGGGAACTAGTGTTGCTTGGTGCTTATGTAATTTTTTTGCGGTGTCTGCTAAAATTGGAAAAAAGGACGGCTATAAGGGTAAAGAGTAGAGTGTTTTCACAGCTATCAGAACAATACCCACTTCTACCACATGAAAGCCCCCTCCAGCATAGCCATCATAGCCCACCATTAATCTAAAAAGGCGCCGCCGATCTAGAGATTTTCCCACGGTATCGAAAAACTTCCTAGGCTCAAGTGCCCCCAGCTCAGATTCACAAGCAAAATATTAATTATTGCAATAAAATTAATACACCTGTTTATGACGAATACCCACCTCACAGCTATCAGAGCAATACCCACCTCCACTACATCAAAAAGCTTCTACTCTGAAGAGGTACCTCTTTCCATATCTCTTCACTTTCTTGAAAACTAAAGAATATTTCAACTATTCCTGCATTTGTATTCGTCAATAGTGTTTTAAACTCCATGAGATTAATTTTATTGCAATAATAACATTTTGCTTGTGAATCTAGTGGACCACTTACGTAGTAGAGGTGGGTATTGGTCTGATAGCCGGGGGCACTTGAGCGAGAAGTTTTTCGATACCGTGGAAAAATCTCTAGATCGGCGGCGCTTTTGATTTGAAATTTTGGGGATTTGACCCGGGCCAACCCCAAAATTGACGAATTCGAATACCAATAGAAGAATTGGTTAAATATTCTTTGGTTTTCAAGAAAGTGAAGGTATATAATAAAGTGCCATCTAACAGCATTTAGAAAATAGATTAATGGAGGACTTTACGGAAGAGGGTTTACAGTGCAGGTGGGTAAAAAGTGCCTCCTCAGGGTAGGAGCTTCACGGAAGGGGGTACAGTGGAGGTGGGTAAAGTCCGCCTTACGCGTCTAGCACTACGACGTCTGAAGAGCAAGAGGATATAACGCCATTCATTTCGAGCTTTATGCTGCCTGTCATAGATGAGCGTGCAACGTTTTTGAATATTACTTTTTCCTTATAAATGTAGGTGTATAATATAAATAAATATTAAGGTATTTCTTATTGGAAGTCAAATAGGCAATATTGCAATTTTTTTATCCACATTCTTTTCATAGTGCTAGACTCGTAAGGCGAACTTTAGTGGTATGATGGCTGTGCTGGAGGGGAGTTTTTACGTGGTAGAGGTGGGTATTGGTCTGATAGCTGTGAAAACACTCTACTGTAAAGTGTGGAAAACTCTCCTGCTGATATTCTTTTCCAAGCAGCGTGTACCAAAAATCTGCGTTTTACGCTGTTCTTCATAAAAGATTTCTGATTTTCTTCATCTTCTTCTTCTTCTAAACAAAGTACCACCATGTTCTGATATCAACTGCCAGTACTGGATTTACTGTGCTGATTTTACTGTCATTTGCCGTTCCAATTTCAACAGGGTACTCTTGTGGTCATTCAGTACTGAATCGACTGAATCCAGTGTACCTACTGAAAATAATATCGGAACGGCGCGGCGTCCAGTAAATTCAGTACTGACAGAGTTAATATCGGAACATAACCTATATAAACAAAGGGAGAATTTTTGTCGGTTATAGGTACCGAAGGCGGGCTTGTTAGCTCAGTTGGTGGAGTGTCGTACTAGCAATGCGGAGGTCGCAGGTTCAAATCCTGCACAAACCCCAACTTTTTCAATTTTCCTTTGACTTTAATTTCCACAAATTTTCTTTGGATAACCTATATAAGGCTATGGTCCAAATATAACCAAACGTTAACCATTAGCTCTGTTCCAACAGACATGAGAACCGTTCCAGAACCAATAATTCCCAGTTGCCCACATATTTTTCAATAAGTTGAACGTTTTTCCTAATTGACAAATGGATTGATCGACTGGAAATTACCGTTCTAGAAAGGTTTTCATGTCTGCTAGAACAGAGCTAAAGTAACCGAATCGGTCAACAGATTTTAACTAAAAATTCCGGTTACTTTGGGGAACGCAAATATGGAAATAAAACATAATTGACAGAAGTTACAGATAAAACCTTGATAAAATCAACAGAACCGACATCCGATGGCCGGTAACTATTTTGACATTTGGTTAACCAGATTTTAGGAACCCGAGGTACAAAATTAACCAGTTTTCCAGGAACTAGAGAGGATTATCAGTTTTTAAGTCTATGCTAGTAGGTGCTTCGCACCCACTGTTCAGGTCTCATGGGTGCTCGAGCTCCCGAGCACCCACGTAGTCGGCGCCCCTGCCTTATTCTATTCTATAACCAGCAACTTTCCCTCTAATATAGGGTCACTTGAGCCTGGGAACTTTTTCGATACCGTGGGAAAATAGGTGGATTTTGCTGGTTTTGCGCTGGTTTCCACTGGTTTCAGGCTGGTTTAGCGGTTTTTTGCTGGTTTTCACTGTTGTATGCTGGTATAGCAGGTTTTGTGCTGAATTTTACAAAACCAGCTGAATCAACATAAAACCAGTAGAAAGCAGTGAAAATCAGCACAAAAGCAGTGAAAACTAGCACAAAACCAGCTAAACCAGCATGAAACCAGTACAAAACCAGCAAAATCTATCGATTTTCCCACGGCATCGGAAAAGTTCCCAAGCTCTAGTGACCCTATAACTACTTCAACTTTTTCTTGGTAATGGCGCCCCATGTAGGAAATCACCCGCCGTAAGTTCAGAACCCAGTCCGTCCCTGCCATTGACAAAGTCCGTGGCGATTAGAAAAACTTTAAACTTCTGCTGGAACCTTTTTCAGTTGTTCGAAATATTTCCATGCACTATAAGGGGCTTAAGAGGTCTGAAGAAGATTTTCGACCCCTAAACCCGTACAGATTTTCAAACCAATGAGACAATGTTGAGAGGGACGGTAGTAATCATCTGTCAAAAGATTAATATGGAACCCTTGATTTTGGATGAGGTCATACGTCTAAGGCAAAATATCATATTATGATCTTTTTCGTGGTGAATTTTGTCTACTTGCCGAATTTTCAGATAGTTTTTCTCTAAAATCTACAAAACAACGATTTTTTCCCCAAAAAAAAAAAAAAAACAATACTTTTTTCTCAAAATTTGAAAGGGTTGTTTGGGGGAATTTGGTGGGAAATTCTAAATTCGGATTCAGCTACCCCGAAAACATGAAACAAACCTATGTCCAGGACTACCATGAATTTTGCAACCTAAAATGATGTATTTCCTGGACTATGGATTAGTTCCAAAATCGATAGGGTCTCAAGGGTTGAAAATATTGAAAAGTTCAACAAAAATGCGTTTTCCATTCCTTTTATTCGATTTTTGGATGTAGTATCATCACCATCTTTTGGTAGGGACTTAACAAAAGTGTTCTAGAATACTTCCTTGAATTGGTTTCAAAATCGATAAGGACTTGAGGGTTGAAAATATAGAAAACCTCAACAAAAATACGGTTTTCATCATTTTTATTGGATTTCTGGATGTGATACCACTACCGTTTTTTAATAAGAACTAAGAACTAAAGTATTCTAGAATACTTTCTTGAATTGATTTCGAAATTGGAAGTGGATTAAGGCTTGAAAATATCCAAAAAATTCAACAAAAGTATTGATTTCAAGTATCCTTTTTCCCGAGACTTTTCTGATTGAAGTAAACATTTAATCATTTTTGGTTGTCAAGCATTTGCTCACGTTTCCGTTCCCACTAAAAAAAAAAAAAACAGCGAACCTGAAGATTGAATGTAAAATGCCATTCCATGCGTTTAAGTTGGCTACAGACAGTATGAAATCAAAAACCTACCGGCTCTTGATTCAAAGAAAAATATTGCGATTGTATCCAGAAATGTCCAGGCTATTGAAAATCAATAGGGAAACAAATTATTGGGAATAAAAATGCGACAGATTTTTTTAAATTTCTTGAATAATGTACCTAATAATAAACCTCCCAAGTAGAGAAAATGAAAGAAACAATAGGAAAACATTGAACTTGATGAAAAACAAAGGCATGAAGCAAACATTGGAATTGAAAATAAAATTTCAAACACTGCATCTTGACACTAAATTGTAAATTGAAAAATTGCGGTTCAAATTTTTCAGTTGAAAATGATGCTTCTGATTCTGATTCTCCCCTAATAGAAGGTGAAAATTGTAATCGTCCGTAATCGGAAATCAAGGCAAAATTCGCGCACGTTTTTATCGATTATCACAATATTAATCCAAACAAAATTATCAATAAACAAACAAACCATCGGCAAAATATTATCAAGATTCTACTGAAAGTAGAGGGGTAGTACGTACCTACTCGACGTTGTTAAGGTACCAATGCAACAGGTGAGGTGATTGTCAGTTGTTAAACACTTGCCGGACGTACCGCTGTAGTACCAATACCAGAGTACCGCTTTTTTGTGTTTAGTTAGAAAAGCGCGCGCGAGAGATAATTTTTCGAACTAATTTAAGTGTTGTTTCAAATTCAATTTAATTGAGTGATATTGGAAAACTATATAAAGTTTGAAGGTGAACTTATTTTTATTTGTTTGTGGACACTTTTTTTTTAATTAATATAATATGGTATATTATCAAGGATTAATCAATTATATTATATAGAAAGGTAAGTTTTTGATAAAAATGTATCTCCAATAATATTGTATGATGATTATGTTACCGGCCTGGTGACATCACATCAACGGTCTTTTTGTTTCGGTCACAGTCTGGTAAATTGACCGTGTGAAACGGTCAGGGAAGAACCCCCTAAAAGGAACCATCTAAGCGTAGAATTTCAAAACTTTTAATTTCATTTATTTATTTTTTTGTAAAGGAAACCATCCAGGCATAGAAAATGCTCTTACCTTACAGGAAATATACCATATACCGCTTCAAATTGAACTATTTACTTGATGGAAATGCTTACACTAAACTATTCACCTTCATTTTAGTCAAAAAATACTGGACTGTTATCAAATTCTTCAAAAATCAGCTCAAATCTCTCTTCATTGAAACAAACCCACAATCATAAATTGAAAAATCTTCGGATTAGTTTGGGTAAGCTTTAGATGTTCCAGATTCCAGGATAGAACATTGCTATTTGTGTTTTAACAATACAAACATTTCCTGGAAAGTCCCAGAAATGTCGAAAGATAAGATTTCCTGGAATATTCTCTGGAACATCTCAACTAGATAGGTACATATTCTTCGAATATTCTTGTATAATTAGGAATATAAATTCAAAAAAGAAAGTACAAAATATTTGATGTAGATTTGATTGCGTTGGGCGTAAAAGTCCAATTACACGATTTTTTTTATCGTTTCCTGTATCAACAAAACGTCCATTAAACATTAAACCATTGTGTAACGACCGCATTGCTGAAAAACGTCTTTTCGAAAAACCATCCTACGTGCTTATAGACGTAAGTTGTTAGTGACTTCCTTAGATGGTTCGCCTAGCTTAGAAGATTTGATAAATGTACGAATGGTAATTAATGTAATTGGATTATTCGAATGTATTTTATCATTTTGGCCGGATGGAGTAACTTGATTTATAACGTCCCTGTTTTTGGTTAAAAGTTCAATAAAATGACTCATTTTATATGCCTTACATAGAGGATTTTACAATAAATTAACTATTTTATGCAATAATTATTACAAAATATACTTACACCGCATTTTGAAATTCGATTTTAGGTAATTAGACTCTCCCTGGTAAATGATTATTGCAAAATTATGTCATTTTGTGGTTATTTGTTGAAAGCATCAAGTGGATTTGGGTTATTTATATTACTTAAAAGTATAATTATTTTATACTGAAAACACAGGATTCTTTTAAATTATCAAAGTCTCCATTCTGAAATCGTGAATAATGAGACTCAAAGAACCTTCAGTGTTCAATTTCTACATTGTTTGTGCTTTAAAATCTTCAGAAAGTTATGCGGTACTACTCTAGGAAAGCCTGGAATAGGATTTTTATTCATCTCAATTGAATTTCAGCTGAATTAGGGTGCAAAATGAGCTTCTCAAACTGCTCTATGTGAATTGTAACTTTAAAATAATCAGGAATCGTAAATTTAGGGCCAAAATCGACGGTTCAAACTGCAATAGCTCAAATTCAACACTAGAATTGTCAGCAAATGAAGTTTACTACTCTAGGAGAGCCTGGAATAGGATTTTTATTCATCTCAGTTGAATTTCAGCTCAACCAGAGTGCAAAATGGGCTTCTCAAACTGCTCTATGTGAACTGTAACTATAAAATGATCAGAAATCGTAGTTTGATAGCCAAAATTGACGGTTCAAACTGCCATAGCTCAAATTCAACACAAAAATTGTCAGAAATTGGAGTTACTACTCTAGGAGAGCCTGGAGTAAAAATTTTATTCATCTCAGTTGAATTTCAGCTCAATCAGTGTGCAAAATGGGCTTCTCAAACTGCTCTATGTGAACTGTAACTTCAAAATGATCCGAAATCGTAGTTTGAGGGCCAAAATTGACGTTTCAAACTGCCATAGCTTTAATTTCACACTAAAATTGTCAGAAATCGGAGTTACTTCTCTAGGAGAGCCTGGAATGAAAATTTTATTCATCTCAGTTGAATTTCAGCTCAATCAGTGTGCAAAATGGGCTTCTCAAACTGCTCTATGTGAATTGTAACTTCAAAATGATCCGAAATCGTAGTTTGAGGGTCAAAATTGACGTTTCAAACTCCCATAACTCAAATTCCACACTAAAATTGTCAGAAATTGGAGTTACTACTCTAGGAGAGCCTGGAATAAAAAATGTATTCATCTCAGTTGAATTTCAGCTCAATCAGTGTGCAAAATGGGCTTCTCAAACTGCTCTATGTGAACTGTAACTTCAAAATGATCCGAAATCGTAGTTTGAGGGTCAAAATTGACGTTTCAAACTGCCATAACTTAAATTCCACACTAAAATTGTCAGAAATTGGAGTTACTACTCTAGGAGAGCCTGGAATAAAAATTTTATTCATCTCAGTTGAATTTCAGCTTAATCAGTGTGCAAAATGGGCTTCTCAAACTGCTCTATGTGAACTGTAACTTCAAAATGAGCAGAAATCGTAGTTTGAGGGTCAAAATTGACGTTTCAAACTGTCATAACTTAAATTCCACACTAAAATTGTCAGAAATTGGAGTTACTACTCTAGGAGAGCCTGGAATAAAAAATTTATGCATCTCAGTTGAATTTCAGCTCAATCAGTGTGCAAAATGGGCTCCTCAAACTGCTCTATGTGAACTGTAACTTCAAAATGATCCGAAATCGTAGTTTGAGGGTCAAAATTGACGTTTCAAACCGCCATAACTTAAATTCCACACTAAAATTGTCAGAAATTGGAGTTACTACTCTAGGAGATCCTGGAATAAAAATTGTATGCATCTCAGTTGAATTTCAGCTCAATCAGTGTGCAAAATGGGCTTCTCAAACTGCTCTATGTGAACTGTCACTTCAAAATGATCCGAAATCCTAGTTTGAGGGCCAAAATTGACGTTTCAAATTGCCATAGCTCAAATTCAACACAAAAATTGTCAGAAATTGGAGCTACTACTCTAGGAGAGCCTGGAGTAAAAATTTTATTCATCTCAGTTGAATTTCAGCTCAATCAGTGTGCAAAATGGGCTTCTCAAACTGCTCTATGTGAACTGTAACTTCAAAATGATCCGAAATCGTAGTTTGAGGGTCAAAATTGACGTTTCAAATTGCCATAACTTAAATTCCACACTAAAATTGTCAGAAATTGGAGTTACTACTCTAGGAGAGCCTGGAATAAAAATTTTATTCAACTCAATTGAATTTCAGCTCAATCAGTATGCAAAATGGGTTTCTCCAACTGCTCTATGTGAATTGTAACTTTAAAATGATCATAAATCGTAGTTTGAGGGTCAAAATTGACGTTTCAAACTGCCATAACCTAAATTCCACACTAAAATTGTCAGAAATTGGACTTACTACTCTAGGAGAGCCTGGAATAAAAATTTTATTCAACTCAATTGAATTTCAGCTCAATCAGTGTGCAAAATGGGTTTCTCAAACTGCTCTAAGTGAACTGCAACTTCAAAATGATCAGAAATCGTAGTTTGAGGGTCAGAATTGACGTTTCAAACTGCCATAACTTAAATTCCACACTAAAATTGTCAGAAATTGGAGTTACTACTTTAGGAGAGTGTTAAATAAAAAATGTATTCATTTCAGTTGAATTTCAGCTCAATCAGTGTGCAAAATGGGTTTCTCAAACTGCTCTATGTGAACTGTAACTTTAAAATGATCATAAATCGTAGTTTGAGGGTCAAAATTGACGTTTCAAACTGCCATAGCTTAAATTCCACATTAAAATTGTCAGAAATTCGAGTTACTACTCTAGGAGATCCTGGAATAAAAATTTTATTCATCTCAGTTGAATTTCAGGTCAATCAGAGCGCAAAATGGGCTTCTCTAACTGCTCTAAGTAAACTGTAACTTCAAAATGATCAGAAATCGTAGTTTGAGGGTCAGAATTGACGTTTCAAACTGCCATAACTTAAATTCCACACTAAAATTGTCAGAAATTGGAGTAACTACTCTAGGAGAGTCTGGAATAAAAATTTTATTCATTTCAGTTGAATTTCAGCTCAATCAGTGTGCAAAATGGGCTTCTCAAACTACTCTATGTGAACTGTAACTTTAAAATGATCATAAATCGTAGTTTGAGGGTCAAAATTGACGTTTCAAACTGCCATAACTTAAATTCCACACTAAAATTATCAGAAATTGGAGTTACTACTCTAGGAGAGCCTGGAATAAAAATTTTATTCATCTCAGTTGAATTTCAGGTCAATCAGAGTGCAAAATGGGCTTCTCAAACTGCTCTATGTGAACTGTAACTTCAAAATGATCAGAAATCGTAGTTTTGAGGGCCAAAATTGACGTTTCAAACTGCCATAGCTCAAATTCAATTGTCAGAAATTGGAGAGCCTGGAATAAGATTTTTATTCTTTTCAGTTGAATTTTAATTCCTGAATAATGAGTAGTATTCAATTTTTACACTTAATTTTTGTGCTTTTCCTGAAAGTTTCGATAGCTGATCTTCAATCAGCCGAGTCTTTAAAGTCTTCTTTCTAAAACCTTAAAAACACGAGTCCTATTGGCCTTTAGAATCGTCAGAAGTTTCAATTTTGAAGCTTTAGAACTTTTAGCGTATTCCGTTTTGAGCCATGAGCCTTGCATAAAGTCTTCAATATCTTCTTGTTGAAGTCAATAAATGAATTCTTACAAAAGTTAAAATCTTCATAAATCTATTGAATCAGTAAGTAAAGACTTCATTCTTAGATCTTCAAAAATGAATCACTCTGAAGTTTGGAAGATCATTGAAGTTTTTATACAGTTCTCAAAGGCTTTAAAATTACATCAGGACATTCTTAAAAGTATTGAAATCTTTCTTACTTTGTTAAAATCTTCAAATGAAGCAACCAGCCTGAAATCATGAAAAATAAGTCTTCAAAATGTTTAATGAGTCGCCAGTGATTCGTCTTCAGCATCCTTTGAGTCTCAAGTCATGAACTTTGAGACTTTTGAAGTCCGAGCCTCAGGATTTTTCTCAAAGGCTTAAGACAGATTAGCAGTGTCTTCAAAGTCTTTCTTGTTGCGTTTTTACCAAAGTCTTAATTTGTGTTTTCTCATTTGAATACCGCTTTTTGACGAATTTAGAGATTTTGAATTTATTGTGGGAGGTTGTATTTTATTTTTAGGGAAATATTTGACAGATCGGATTGAGTGGATAGAAAAAATATTGAAATTTAAGGAAAATCATGAAAATTTGCAATTGTTTGCTCACCAAAAAATCAAACTCGGAAAACTTTGAAGCTGCTCAACGCAAAGCTATTGAAGCTGGCTTCAAAACTAATAATTGGAAAATAAAATCTTGAGTTGTTCAGGCTTTCAGATTTAAAATGTTGGAACATTTCTAAGACAAATGGTAAAATGTTCAAATTTCCAAAGATTATAGAGTATTTTGAAGATTTCAAGAGGGGTAACTAAGAATATTGAAAAAAAAAAAATGCCATCACAAACTACAGCGTGATTTTAGGGAACCCGCAACAATAATAGTCTCTTGAAAAACACTTTGTATATTGAGGAGTAATTTTTTTAAAGGAAATCCAAATAGTTCATCTGAAAGCCCATGAAATTCTCTACAAACCCTGATGGTTTGATTAATTTTAATATTTTTATTCGAAAAGTTATAGAGAGTCAAAGATTATAATGTACAATCTTGAAAAATGTTAAGTTGTTCAGGTTTTCAAATTTAGAATCTTGAAACATTTCTAAGACAAATGGTGAAATGTTTAAATTTCCAGGGATTATAGAGAATTTTGAAGATTTCAAAAGAGGTTACTAGGAATATTGAAAAAGAAAATGTCATCACAAACTACAGGATGATTTAAATGAACCTGCAAAAAAAAGTCTTTCAAAGAACACTTTGTATATCAAGGAGTTATTTTTTTTAGGGGAAATCCAAATAGTTCATCTGAAAGCCTATGAAATTCACTATAAACCCGGAAAGTTTGAGTAAGATTTATAGAGAATTTAATTGGCTTTAAGTTGGACCTAATTACGTCAAAATCGGATTAAAATTCGAAAAGTGGCAAGGCAAATTGTCAGTCCATTTCATTTTAGGAAAAATTAAATTTCGAGAAAAATTACATTGAGGGACGTTCTATTTCATTTTTAGGGTAATTGTTGAGTGAATGGACTGAAATTTCGCAAGTGGATCGAAAAAAGATTGAAATTTAAGTAAAAATCTAAAAATTCGTATCTGCTTCCTCACCTTGAAAAAAATCAATCTCGAAAGCCTTTGAAGCTGTTCAACTGCAAAATTATTGAAGATGCTTCAAAACTAATAATAAGAGATTTATAGAGGATTTAGTGGGCTTGAATTTGGGTTTAATAACGTTAAGATCGGATAGAAAGTAACAAAGTTGTAAGGCAAATTGTGGACTCAAATCATTTTAGAAAAAAAGCAAATTTCCAAAAAACAACAATGAGGTATTTTTTCAATGAAAATTCAGAAGCCTGGAACAAATGAAAAATTACGAAGAAATTTAAAAAAAGACTCTTTTCTATAAGGATTTTCAAGCTCCAAATTTAATGACAATCTGCTAGTTTTAAGTCAAAAACATAATGACAATTTTGAAAGTATGTAACTTGAAAGTGATCAATACATTACCTCTAAACAGTCAACATAGGTACTGTAAAAATAACACAAATATTTACAATTTCTTAAAGCAATTTTAATTATTAGTAATTTCATTAAACCTTAAAAACAAAGATTTTTTAGATATTTTATATAAAGCACTAGGTAATATAATATAAGTACATACTTCTAAGTATAGTAATGTAACTAACTAAATTTCACCCTGTATAGAATAATTACATTACGTAAAAAGTCGTCATTTCATCCCCTATTTTACTAAAAACCCACCATCGTGGAACGCGCCCTCTTTTTGCACCTGGCTAATAGAATAACTTAAATTAGAAATTTTACCTTAAGCAGCTGCTTTTGACAGCCAAAAGAAGAACCTCATAATTAATTGTTGCATTAAACTTTATCACATCATTTCCAAGTCTATTAAAGTTGAAAATCTCATCATCCGTGATGAATTTCGCATTGACCCACATACTGGGTCAACATTTAACTACCTATCGAGATTTATTTGCGGACCTTAAGCTAATCGACCGGTTAATTAACAAATTAGTTGTGGATTGTCAACAACTTATTTCTCTTCTAAGAGTTTTTGAATTAAAGTTAACTGTAGTTTTCGGTATTTTCAGAGTTTTTGCATGATTTTTTGGAGTTTTCCAATCAATAGAAGGCATTCTTGTAGTTCCCCTTTCCAAGAAATGTTATAACAAAAGACCTTGGTGTATTATATCGTTCAATTTTTCCCTTTATAAAACAAGATCCGAAGAACCATTTCATTTTTAAACATGTTTAGACTGACAAAGTGCTCATTAAAAATTGCAACACCACCTAACCTTGATTAACAATGGTACAATGTCATTCGAGGTTCAAGGTGCAGAATTTTCCTCGCGATAAAACTTCGTCGAATAAAACTTATCATTTCCGATGATAACGTCACTTAGCTAGGAATGCGAATCCATCAGATTGTGCACCAACCACGTGCGCCCAGTGATATTTATATCGTACCCAGCGGAACCTGTATAATATTGTTTCTCTCAGGTGCAGGAAGAATTTCTAGGTATTCTAAAAAAGACATTCGTTAACATTAATAAATACAATATAAAGACATTCAAGAACCAATAATTTCGGGATATTGGATTTGAAGCATTAGAGAAATGTATATGTAAGCAAAAATTTCTCCAAGATATTTTTAAATTTCTTTGAAACAATACCGTATATAAAAGTTGAATCTTGCACCGTCAAGTAATTCTCGAAGGATTTCGACCATATCAATGGGTGCACTGTGCATAAAGAAACAAAAAGATGAAATAGATATGGTGAGTCAACCGCTGTATAGAAATTGAAATAATAGAAATTTGTAATTTAATAGTGGTATTTCCTGGGTCGAGACTTGTAGGCATAATAACAGATCAGGAATAACGTCAGAATTATTTATAAATTTGTAAAAGTATTTTTTCCATCCACCTCAATTGCTTTCTTGTATCTGCGAAATTATCAAAAATAAAATAAACTTAAGCATGTTTGATGGTTTGGGTTGAGGCCTTCCATTTATGTAAATTAACTTTCACTTATTGTTCGACTCCGTTTCATAGCGCGTCGTTGCTTCTGGAATTTTCTAACGCAAACAGTAACAACCAATAGACTTTATAGGTACTTACAAAGTTCACTTATAACTTATCGAAACGGTCGCAACAAATATCACAAAATTTGTGAGATATAGATGTAGATGTTTCTTGATTTGGAATAGTGAAAACTTCTGGTCACTTGCTGAACTAATCCATGGAAATCAAGATGTATTTGTTTCCACTCCGCGTAGCAAGAAATGGAGCGGCTACGTCTATTGCACTGTTGGAAAAGTGAACATTTCTTGTCATTTAATCGGAGGTTTTCCTCACGGATACGAGTTTATACGTCTTGTTTCGTAGGTGCTAATCAAAAGTTTTTCCCATCACTAAAACATCATCCAGGTAGATAACGCATACTTTCCACGTGAGTCTTCGTAGTACAATTTCTATTAAGCTTTCAAAAGTCACGGGGGCGTTACAGAGTCCAAAAGGCATTACCTTGAATTGGTAAAGACCACTCCACCACCTTACAGTGGAGAACGCTATCTTCTCTTTGTCTTTTTCGTCAATGACCACCTGCCAGTATCCGCTTTTTAAGTTCAAAGTGTTAAACCAATTTGAGTCTGCCAATGTTGTATGGGTCTCGTCAATTCTGGCTAATGGGTAGCTGTCTTTCTGACCACGGACTTTTTAAAGAATTAAGTTGTAGTTGTGTTTGTAGACCTCCAAAAAGCATTTGACACGGTGGACATTACATTACTTGTAAAAAAAAATTAAAAAAGATGGGTTTTCGTGGAAAGTGCTGTGACTATGTTGAGTAGGTTCTGAATAAACCTACTCAACAGGACGAAGACAGATAACTCATTTTAATGGAAAAAATCGTGACGAGACAGACATCAGAGTAGGAGTCGCTCAACGCTCAGTACTTGGACCTATTCACTATTATCTGCATGTCCAACGTTTCCAGGTCTGAGAGCAAAATACTTCCAGTACTGTGATGACACGGTTTTAGTTTTTTCAGGAACTAACCAAATAGAACTAGAAAGAATAATAAATAGTGATCTCAAGTGCTATAACGATTAACTACCTAGAAAAAACAGTGTTAAGGTTTTGCATATGACAGGACAGGAAAAAATTAAATTCAACCAGTGGTTTAAATAAATAATTTTGTACTGAAGCAGGTTAAGCAGTATACAATACCAAGAACTCATAATAACAGAAAACCTAACTTGGAATTCACATGTAGAAAGAATTATACAGAAAGGTACTCCAATGCTTCTTCTTCTTCTTCAGCTGTTATCCATCCACTGCAAGATGTAAGCCTCTTTCAATACTTTCCAATCGTTTCGGTTTCGTGCTCTCTTTATCCAATTTTCACCAGCTATGGTTCGTATGTCATCGGTCTACCTTTTAAGAGGTCGACCCACTGCATAGTAGTCTTTTCGCCCATCTCTCTTCTGATTGTCTGGCCAAGTGTCCTGCCCAAGACCATTTAGAACTGGATATTTTCTCGACGATGTCAGTCACCTTCGTTTGTCGACGGATGTCCTCATTCCTAATGTGGTCGCGAAGGCTGATGCTGATGCCCATCATGGCTCTTTCCATTGCTCTCTGAGTAACCCGTAGTTTGTTGGCACTTCGTGCGGTCACCGTCATAGTCTCCAAGGTGTACGTCATTACCGGTAAAAAGCATTTATCGAAAACGTCTCTTTTTAGGTTGTTGGGAACTTTGCTCTTGAATATACAGTTCAGTCTACCAAAAGCTGCCCATCCAAGTTTGATCCTTCTCAAAATTTCAGTTGTTTGGTTATCTTTACCGAGTCTTATGGCATGACCCAGATATACAAACTTTTTGACGTTTTCGATTCTTTTCTGATTGACCGTAATCAATTCTTCGTTTTCGCTTAGGATTTATGCCTTGGACAAATTATTCCGATGATTGGGCAAGGATAACATCATCCGCGAAGCGCAAATGGTTGTGCATTTTACCGTCCACTCTAATACCTTTCTCTTTCCAATCCAACGTCTCAAAGACGTCTTCTAACGCTAGTGTAAAAAGTTTTGGGGAAATAGTATCTCCCTGTCTGACTCCTCTTTCCATTTTGATTTTCTTCGTCGTTGTTATTTCATCTAGTTTGACAGTCATCGTAGCTGTTTTGTAGATAAACGATATTATGCCAGAGTATCTATGGTCTATTCTGGCATTGTTTAAGGTTTCTAAAATGGCGTGAAGCTCTATACAGTCGAAAGCCTTTTCATAATCTACGAAGGCTATGTATATAGGGATGTTGTTTCTCTATGAGTGTGCGGATTGTCTGAAGGTGGTCTACAGTACTGTATCCACTTCTGAACCCTGCCTGCTCTGGGGGTTGATAGAAATCAAACTTGTTTGTTAGGCGGTTTGTAAGCACTTTTGTGAATAATTTGTAGAAGTGGGATAAGACTGATGGGGCGATAATTTTCAAGCTTTGTGTTATCTTTTTATGGATGAGTGTGATTGTTGCGTCTTACCATAACTGAGGTATTCTTTGTTCAGCAATGCACCCATTAAAGTTTTCCTTTATTTCCTTCAGTAGAGGTTTTCCGCCATATTTAAACATTTCCGTTGTCAATTTATCCTCTCTAGGTAACTTGTTGGTTTTAATTTGAGACAATGTCTTCTTTATTTCATCGATGTCTACTTCGGGAATTTCCTTAGAACCAACGTTAGTGACTGGAGGTCTAGAGGGTTGATTGATTGTTGGTTTTCTGTACAGTGTTGTGTAGGATTGTTGGACTATTTTCAGCATTGATTTTGTTGTTGATACAAGGTTGCCCTCAGAATCCGTAAGTTGGTAAATTTTATTTCTGCCTTTGGCTCTGTTCTTCCTAAGGACTTTAATGTTGGAATTTTGTGCTATACATTCTTTTATCATATTTGTGCTATGAACCCTGGTGTCCTTACGGATGGCCTTATTAACTGTTTTATTCATTTCTCTATATTGTGGTGTGCCTTTCTCTAGTTTCGGTCTCTCGGTCATTAGTTGTTGTGTTTCTGGAGATATTACCCAGCAATGCAAAGCTGAAAATCATCTAGAAGCTTTGACAAATGCTATTAACACGTTGTGCATACACGTTTGTGGAATTTGCACTAAACGTTACTATCTTAGTCAAGTTCATAGAGTACAATACAACACTATTGCATTTAGATATCTACCTGTAGAATTGTCTTCGAAAACAACGTTACTTTTATGCTCCCGCTGCAAAACATATATCACCGCAGTAATAAAACAATACCACCATCAAAGGCTTTCTGGAATAATCTGGATCCAGGTTCTATACCAGACGTGATTCAAGCGCTGACGCTGGCAGAACAACGTTTACTGTGCAGAATCATCCCGTTTGAAAGAAGAAAGACCAGTTAATATAAGTCCTTTGGATTACTTTCAATTTCGTATTCTAGGTGTTGGTACTAGGTTTCAGTGTAACGATTATCTGTGCTGTTTCAATGTTTGAGTACTATCTGGTCAAGTCAACCATTGCAATATGATGTGCTAGAAGAGTGGAGGGTGAGGACCTACACTTTTATTTAAAAAATCTTAGAGGTTCCGCGTTCCGCTGCTTATTGGCGTAGTGCTTTCAGTGACCTAATAGCACAAATAAGATGTTTAGGACCTCTAAACTATTTTGCAACATTGAGCTGCAACGATCTTCACTGGAAAGATATACAAAAAGTGCTCCTGATGAATGATGGCAGACAATACATTGACCCAGATGATATAGATATTCACGAAACTCAACGGCTCGAGATCTATCCCGTTGTTGTGAGTAGGCACTTTATGGTACGTGTAAATGCGCTTATGCAGTTCCTTAAAACCGATGTTGAAATATTCGGTGGTAGAGTAAGAGACTATTGGTGGAGAGTAGAGTTTCAAAATAAAGAATGTCCTCATCTGCATATGGTTATTTGGGTGGAAGATCACCCACCTGAAGGAATAGCTCGCATTGATACAGTATGTAGTACTGCCACTCCTTCTGAAAATTCAGAACTAATGGTTAAAAGTTTTCGAATACATCGGCATATTAATACCTGTACGAAAAATAACAATACAAATATACTGTGTCGTTTCAACTTCCCTCGCTCGGAATGCACAGAGACACATATTATTGATCCTTCATCTATATACAATGGTGGTCGCATTTGCGTTCTAAAGAGAAACAGCGAAGATTTTTAGATAAATAATTACAGTCCTACTTTGCTTAAAATGTGGAAAGCTAATATGGATATACAACCATGTGGTACTAACGAGTCAATTGACTATATTAGTTAGGTTAGGAAAAAATGGGCGCGAAATTTGAAATGGGTTCCCAAATACATTTCAACAAATTTGACAGTGTATTTCTCATGGGAGATTCAAAAGAGTAATTTTCCGACGGGAATATCTCGGGTTCTGGGCATTTCTTAGTATTTGAACCCATTATACGTCAAACTTTGAATATATTTCTCTACAATTTATGCTCTAATTGTTTTTTTAGAGTTATGAGTTGAAAATACAAATGATTATAATTGAGAATGTCTGTCCCCCTATGTATTCAACTTACTTCCCTAACAAACTTTCTATCATGTCTACAGACGCTTTTAAAATTGAGTCCCCATAAGATATCGATGCATTAATTTTTGAACTAGGAACCCGGGCCAATTTGAGATTCTAACCTAACTAATATGGTGAATTGCTTATAACATCGGCAAATACGTATCAAAATCAGAACCTATACGAATCTGGATGATGAAGTATCTCGAGCTATTCAACAAATTAGGAGAAAAGAAACAGACGTTTCGCGCAAATTTTTTAAAATATGCATGCGCATATTAAAAGAAAGACATGTTTCAGCTTGCGAATGCGTTTTCAGACTTTGCCATTTAAATCTACGTGACAGCTCTCAATACTCCGCCTGGACAAACAGTAAGGCCTTTTATTAAACTAACAAACAAAGCAAAAATGACTATTAGAAACACGCCAGATGTAATACGGGTTCCTAACTTCGTAGCAGTTTCTGATCCTGATTCCTATTATGATAGTTAACTACTCCAATATATGCCCTGTCGCAATGAGAATGAACTGATAGGAGAATATTTGTTGAGTCTCTATCGCTAGTATGACAGGCAACTTGAAAACGCGTTCAATCAAGTATACGCAAATCATATAATGGAACAGGAAGAGCCTATGGAACTAGACTGTAAAGATGAAGTTCCATATCTGCCAATGAATGATAACCAGTTCATACTGGCTAAGCAGTCTATGGATGCTGGACAAAAAAGAAATTTTCACAATGCTAACTTAGTCCATCATAGAAAGTCGAATGTCGGGTGCCGAAGAACGCTTAAAAATATTCTTTACAGGTGGAGCTGGTGTCGGCAAGACATTTCTACTAAATTTACTACGAGACCGAATTAACAGGTGCTATATGAAGAATGCATTAAAAGTATGCGCACGATTAATAAATGGAACTACCATACATAGTAGGTACCTTGAAATTGCCAGTACAGAAGGATGGTCGAATAACAGGTTTGTCACCCTTGTCTGGAAACTATTTGTGAATAATAAGGCAACAATGGAAGCAGACGGAGTTTCTGATTATTGATGAAATTTCTATGGTAGGTATCATATC
This sequence comes from Ceutorhynchus assimilis, assembly GCA_917834065.1. Lineage (NCBI taxonomy): Eukaryota > Metazoa > Arthropoda > Insecta > Coleoptera > Curculionidae > Ceutorhynchus > Ceutorhynchus assimilis. Next base: position 5,052,221 of record OU892289.1, on the reverse strand, counting down.
AAATGCTGTGCATGATTGACGCCCGATTGAGGCAAATTAAGAACTGTGAAGACGAGTCCTTTGGAGGAGTAAAGGTGGTGATCTTTTGCAACTGCCTCCTATCAAATGCTCCGGAGCACCTGTATTCAAACAGCCTGAATATCTCCAACCAGCCACGCATCTGTGGCGTTTGTTCACGCTTTGTGAGCTGCGTCAGCAAGGTGATCATACTTTTATTGATGTATTAAATGCTTTGAGAGTCGGTGAGCTAACCGCCAATCATTTTGGTATTTTGATACAAAGAGTTATTAGACCCAAGTGATGAGTTTGCAATAGACAAGGCGCTAGCTTATACTCCACTAATCAGCAAGTGAACGATCACAACGCTGCTGTTAGCACAGGACCAGCTAATTGACGCCATACAAAAAACAACAGATAACTTGAATTTAGCTAATATACATAAATACATAATACATAACAGACATAAACAAGACTGGAGGCTTACCAACAGAAGTTGAAATATTTGTAGGAGCAAAAGTTATATAGCAGTCCAATATTGACGTTTCGAAAGGATTGGTGAATGGCGCTATCGGATACATCACTGAAATTGTTTAGCCTCAATTTCGTCGAACTCAAATGTACTAAGCAGATGTACCGTCAGTTCAAATTGACTTTGGAAGAGACCGTGTACACCTTATTTACCCTAAAGCCATACAGTTTCCAGCAAAGTTCAATGATGGAACGGCTGAAAGGAGGATGTTACCCTTAATTTTGCCGTGGGCTTCCACTGTCCACAAAATCCAAGCCAGCACTGGACACCACGCAGTTGTGTATTTAGGCTCGAAATTGTTTGAGAAAGGACAAGCATACGTGGCTTTAAGTCGAGTAAAGTCTTTGGAAGGATAAGGTATTGAGGAGTTAGATTGTAATAAATTATCAGGAAAAAAATATTCTAACAATGACACAATAAATGAATTAGATAGAATAAGAAATATTGAGTCAAGGTCAGACCAGGGGTACACTTTTATTGCTGCCTAATTCCATATATCCCTTTAAAAGCCCTGCTATGGTATACTCGGCTAGCCATACCATCTGCAGCCACCAGAATTAATTATATGTAACATCAAGTTGGAAATAAACTGGCAAAGAAGCTGCTGCCTTATAGCTGGATGTTGAATCATCAAAGGCTAGAGGAAGACAACCTTGATCACAAATTACCTCTGGTCCTCCTGTTAGGGGGTTGAGGCATCGGGATAATACCCCATTATTCGTAAAAAAATCTAGATTGTTAAAAGACTCAATCAACAGCCTCGCAGGACCGAAAAACGGAGACGAACTAGGCAACGAAAACGGACAATGAGTATCGGTACATGGTACATCCAAGGTCCAAGGAATCTCTAGAAAAATGAATGAAGTGATGTCAGAGATAAATATCAAAAAATGGATCTGCTTGCCACAGAGTCCAAAAAGAAAGGACAGGGCTCAGAAAATTCGGGAGAGTACGATAATTTCTTTAGTGGGGTTCCAAAAGAAAGGAGTTTCGATCTTCATACACAGAAAATGGAGAAAACATATAACATCATGGGAAGCAGTAAACGAAACAATTATAAAACTAAATGTATGTATGTTCAGAAGGAGAGTAACAATCTTGGAAATATATGGAGTAAACGACGACGAACCCGTTAATATAAAGGATCCATTTTATCAACAACTCGGTGACCAAATTATAGAAGTAGGAACTTCAAGGAAAATAATATTACTGGGAAACTTTAACGGACGAACAGGAAAAAAAATCAACAAGGTGGTCGGAATATTCGGAGAGAATGTAACGAATAACAATGGAGAAAGGCTCATAGCAATATGCCAACAAAATAACCTAAAAATCCTAAGCGGTTACTTTCAGCATAAAGAAATACATAGGTACACATGGAAAAATGAAACTAGACAACAAAAATCGATTATTGACTAGGTACACTATCGCAAAACAAAGCTCGAACATAAAATTCCAGAATGTGAGAGCATATAGGGGTGCCACCTGTGGTAGCGCAAAAGAAAACGGAATGAAAAAACAAGACAATATTGTGCCTGAGAAATACAACTTGAAATCTCTACAAAAGCAAACCGTAAAGGGGTTGTACATGAAGAGATTAGATCAAAAATTACAGAGAAGTATGAACTTCCAAAACCTTGAAATGCATAACAAACATATCAAAGAGTGCAGCATTTGAAGCCCTTAGCAAATACGAAAAAAAGGGAAGTAGACCCTCACCTTATTGGTGGGATCAAGAAATAGAGAAAGACATAGCAGATAAAAGGAAGAAATACCAACAGTATCTAAGTTCAAATAAGACACAAGACAAAGAAATATATAAGGAAGCACAAGCAAGAGTACGGAATAAAATAGTACAGAAAAAGAACGAGTCATGGGAAAGAAACTGTGTGCATATTAATGCTTATCTGGGAGGTAAAAGAAACATAGAAAGTTGGAGATTACTAATATGATAATATGAGGAAAACACAAATCAAGATTATTATCAATATAATAACACCCCAGCAATGGGAAGAGTACTTTGAAGAATTGCTGACAGAACAGCGAGCAGATCTCAAAGAAGAAAAAGAACCGACACGAAACAAAAACTGCAGGATCACCAATAAGGGTTATGCAAGAAGTTGAAAAACACTGTGGCTTCTTGAAAAATGGTAGGGCATCAGGATATTTGGAGTACTGATAAAGTATGGTTGTATTTTTCTTCCACTTTACACTTCAGGCACACAGCGATAATTTGTAGGTTAGAACACTACTGAATGAATGAAATGAAAATTATTGAAAATATAAATTCACACACAAAAATGCTCCATATATTGTGAAATTGGGAGAGTTGATGAAAGACTTGATCGACAAGGTAGAAATGAAATAGGTCTTGGTAACTCAGTTGGTTAGAGCGTTGTACTGGTAATGCGAGAGTTCTGGGATCGAATCCCAGTCGAAGTAAGAATATTTTTCAGCAATTTTTAATTCATACGTCTGCATGCCACTAAAATTCACACTTTATAAATTAAAGATTAATACCAAAGGAAAAATTAAGTTAATGTAAAATACATGGATATTAGAAAGGAGATCAAAATATTCATTCCCGATATGAACGAAAATCTCTCAGGAAGCCGACACTTGAAAAATTAAAAATTATCAAATGGAAAGATGTAAATTTAATTAAAAACAAAAATGTTAAAAATTAACTATTAATGAAATTATGAAAGTAAGTTATTATTATGAACAATACTTATAACTGAATTATTTCCAAATTTATTCAAAGGCACTGGAGGAAGTAAAAATTCCAAATATACTATAAAATTAAATGAAAATGTAGAGCCTTATTAGTGTACGTGTACCAAGACGGATTCCAATGCCTCTAATGGAAAAGGTTCGACAAGAATTAAATAAATTAGTGAATGATAGAATAATTGAGAAAGTAGACCAAACTACCGATTGTGGTTGCTAAAATATGTGTAGATCATAGAAATCTGAATAAATTTGTTAAAAGTCAGTTTGTCAATTACCATCAGTTGAGGAGACGTTAGCCGAAATAGAAGATGGAATTTTTTTTCAAAGTAGAATGTTCTAAAAGTTTTCACCAGTTTTAAATCTTCAATACTTTCAGAAACTTTTTCATAAATCTTTTCAATTTGCCTATAAAACCTGTTCATTTGAAATATGTTCGTTGCCAGAAGAAATATTTCAAAAATAGTTAGTCAGATTATTGTTGTTGTTGAAATTGTGCATAATTTTGCAAAAAGGCTCAGTGACTGAAAAATTCGCGAATGGAATTTCACCGCGTAATAGTCCAGCGAATTCGAGACGAACAGAATCGACTTCCCTATCAATTCTAGAAACAACGACACCCTATAAAACGGAGTCGACCACCAAGGGGAAAGGTCAAAGGTGAATAAGATGCTGGTGTGTCAAGAATTAGTTAGTGATAAATTGAACACGAGTCAATAGGAAGACAGTGAGTTGTGATTTCCTTTCAAGCTTGATTGCAGTTGAACGTTGAACAAAGTATTGTACCAGTTGATTATGATTTTAAACATTTTGTAATATTCTTTGGTAGTATAGAAGAGTTGAAATCAGATTTATTTCAATGTAATTTGCCAATAAATTATCTATCAAGTCGTCGACCTTTCCCAAAACGAATTTCAAACTTTTACTTCACACTAAAAAGCCACCCATCAATGTGGGTGCAATAACTATAAAACGCAACCGTGAGTTAATAACAAATAAAATTGGTTTTATGGTTCAATTTCCCACTCGTACCTACCTTTTTAAAATTAAAAAAAAAAACATTCTTAACGCAATCAAATTGTATCTATAAGTACCCGATTGGTCACGGTCAATTATAAATTGGTATCTTTGAACTTGAATGGGCAGAGCGGCATACCATTAAATAAAAAAAATAATAAAACAATCGGATTGATCTAACTGTTTCGAAGACGTAATTATTTCTATTGTTTCGTTTAATACCGCACAATCATTGTTTCTTTATTCAGGATTGAATAATTGTAAATTGAGGAAAAGAGAACTGTTTTAAAGTATTTATTAGAATACATACAGTTTTGTGTTTGCACAACCTCTTTACATCCGAAGAATACTTTATGAGCTGGTGCAACAAACAAAACCATCAAGTGATTTGCTTGGCTGATTTCCGTATGTGTGAAACGCCGCTCCTAACCCAGATTTGGTCTGGTTTTGCGTCTAGAATCTCAAATAGGATTTTTTTTTTTCAAATCTCGAATTTTAAATGCTTGCACACTTTCTATATGTAGTTTCAAATCGATGTTAACGTTTCGGTTATGTAAAATTGAAGACTTCTTCAAATGCAAATGAAGCTTATAAAATATGAATGAAAATGGTGTACAAGTTTAGAAAACTACTATAAGAAATATAGAAAATACTAAAAAATACAGAGAAAACATAATAGAACAACACAATACACCAAGATTAAAGATTGTAGGTATTAAAAAAAGAAATAAAGATGAAGTCAATGTAAAGTAAAGTAAAGGTGAAGCCTGCAACAAATGATATAATTGTGAAAAATCACCCAGAGATGACTTCATCGGACGATTGCTTCCATTAGAATTTCATGGCTGCATCAAAATTCCAAAATTTAAATTTGTTTAGTCCAGTTTTCCGAAAATTTCAAATGATTCAAAAATGATACAAGATCAGGATCAGTAAAGTAAAGGTACACACTTAAATTAGCTGCTGGGCTATTCATCGACTTATCAAAGGCTTTTGACTGCCTAAACAGAAACCATTTAAAAGAAAAGCTAAAAAATTATGGTATAAAGGGAAGAGCTCTGAGATGGCTGACCTCATACTTATCAGATCGCTGGCAATGTGTGGAAATTTATAAAAACAATAACTCATCTAGATCAGGATGGCTGCAAAATCAGGTGGGGGTACCCCAGGGGAGCATACTGGAGCCGATACTATTCCTGGTCATGATAAACGATCTGAGTTCGGTGTACAGCGGATTGGAAGAGTCTGCAATAACAAATTATGCGGATGACACCAATCTGCTGGTCGCCGGAGTGGATCGGTATGACCTGGAAGAAAAAAGCAATGAGCTATATTCTCGAGCAGAGGATTGGTTTGAGAAAAATGAACTAGTTATAAACGAGAGCAAGACAAGCATTGTGATTTTTCGCACTAATAAACTGAAAGACAAACCATCAGCAATAAGTATCCATAATCAGGAAATTGACATATCAGAGCACACTAAATTTTTAGGTGTTATAATTGATGAATTTCTAAAATGGTCAACTCACATAGAAAGTTTAGTGAAAAAATTGAACGGTGTTTGTTTTGCACTCAGAGTACTAAACAAATATGTAGAAGACAAAGTTAAAAAAATCCTTTACTATGCAAATTTTGAGTCTCGGATAAGGTACGGTATCATTTTCTGGGGAGTCAGTTCTTCAACACAATCAGTCTTTGTAGTCCAAAAGCGAACTATCAGGTTATTGCTTAACATGAGTTTTAGAGACTCCTGTAGAGGCAAATTCAGGGAGTTGGGTATTTTAACAGTTTATGGTCTATACATACACGAGTGCCTCTTATATTTGCATAAAAACAAAAATGAATTTTTAATACATAACACTAACACCACATACAATACAAGGACCACAGATATTTATTATCCTATTCATAGATTAACTTTAAGTGAAAAAAATCCATCTTATAACTGTATTAAAATATTTAATAAATTACCAAACGACTTTAAAATAATAGAAAACTACAAGGAATTTAAAAATAAAACCAAGAAATTTTTAATAGACATAGAACCATATTGTGTGAAAGATTACTTGGATATGTAATTTAAGTATATTGTTTTGTGCCGTCATTTCATTTCATGTTATTTTGTAATGCTATAATATGTATTGTAAAAACTTAATTTGAAATAAAGCTACTATTCTATTCTATTCACTTTCGACTTTCGGGCATTCCCATAACGTATTGTAGTAAATGTCCGTAGTAAGTAATAGGTAAGGGTACTTATTCCTAATGGTAAGTTCTTGGATAGGAATTGGATAGATTTTATACAATATAAAGGGCCTGGGATCAATAATCATTGGTGTGTGTATAACAAATATAATTAACTCATTTTGGATTTTTACTTGAGTTTTCATTGTCTCATAATACTTGATTTTATTATCAAAAGGTATTTGCTGACTTTTGGGTATATTTGTTAATATTTGATTTAATTCATTATGCTGTAAAATAGTATAATGCATTATTCCCAATTGTGCAAAATTTATTGCTAATTGCACATGATCAATAAGATTCCTTATTTTATTACTTTGAATATTGATGTTGTTCAATATTAGATTAAAGGTTAACATTGAGTGGAAATTTTGGTTTTCCAAGGAAATATTTTGTAATTTTCCTGTGATAACCTTTTGGTTAGATTCAATAGTTAAAAATTGATCGTGAAATGTTTTTGTAACTTGTTTCAATACTTGAGCTTGTGTTTTTAGATCTTCATTGAGAGTTTTTTGATTATCATTGAGCGTCTGGATATAAGAATCATATCTTGCGCCATCTTCAGCATCTAGGGTTCCTTAGAGCCATTTTTGTGCTGTGCCCATGAAATTTATTAGACCTCTTTTATTACGTTTTCGGTCTTGATAGGTTCTGATTACTTGTTTCATAATCTTAATTTGAGAATGACTGTTTTCAATATTTGTTTGAAACAGTGCAACAAATTGGTTTGACCATGTTGTTTTGTTAAGAGTGTCAGATAATTTCATTAAGGTTATTTCCAGTTTATATGATAATCGTCGTGTTTATGTGATAATAGGCCGTGTTATGTTGAGTTATTACGTAAGTAGTTCCTAAAGAAATTGGTAAAATAGGATTTTCTACCATCATCAATGTATACGCTTGGGTGACTCCAACGAGAGTTAGGAATACTAAAAGATTCATCTCGGAGTACCTGAAATAAATTATTGTCGTTTAACATTTTGTTTAGCAAAGCGATTCTGTGTTTTGCTATCATAACGCGGACTTATCTTGTCTCTATTAAATTGTTTTGCAAAGATTGGATCTTGTAATTCTGGTTCAGGTTCACGATTTTTATTACGTGATTCTAAAGACTTTGTTTGTTTCGCTAATAACTTTTCTTGAATTTCTTTATTCAAATTTGCAAAGGATTCTGCCAAACTTGTTATATAGTCAGTTGTTAGTTTATTTTCCGTTTGTTCAATCGGTATGGCATAATTCAAATCTCCTTTAATCACTTGAAAAGGGGTGTGATTCATTGTACTATGAGTACTGTTATTATAATTCAATATAGCGATTGTCATTAGATCAATAATACTCTTATTCGGGTTTTGGAGTTTTAAACTCGTTATACTTTCACGTAGTGTCGAATGGAATCGTTCGATTGGACTATTCGAGTTCGGGCTTCTTGGAGTTGTGTAATGAAACTCAATTTTGTATAATGTACAAAGATCTGTCATTATAGCATTTTTGAACTCTGCTCCATTATCTGATGAGGTATTCCATGATCACTAAAATATTTCAATAACTATGATGATATCTCAACAGCTGTTTTCGTATTTACAGGAGAGGCTTGACCAAATTTTGAAAAGCTATCAATAATGGTCATAAATTTCTGGTTATTGGTTATATACGTGTCAATATAAATATGTTCAAAAGGTTGCATACCAATGGGTGTTGGTTGAATATGATTTTGTATGGTTGACGTTCATACTTGGTTTTATTGCATATCTCGCATGCTTTGACATAATTCTGTACGTGTTTCTCGATATTGGGCCAATAGAATATTTTCTTTAAGGCTGCAATATTTTCAGTGATTCCTCTATGAGAGGTTTTAGTCTCATGATATTGCTGAATTTTCTCTTGTTGAAGATCAACGTCTGTGATGTCTTCTAATACAGAGTTCGAGATGTACAATGTAAATGAATTCGAATTAAACGATTCTTGTAATGCTCGTATCACAATAGGTTCTAAAGATTTATTAAGGAAATGAAGGCAATAAATACCAGGTGGCATGTATTCCTTCACTAAATCAGTAATTTGTGATGTTGTTGGATTATTCGGTAAGAAGAATAGTATTCTCTTTTTATTACCAAATAGTTTGATTATCTCTTTTCTAATTGTGTTATTATTGGAATAACGAAATACAATTTGATTTCCAAATACATTTACATGTTTCTTAGTATATGGAGCTCCTAATATTGGATTTTCCATAGACGTATGTATTGTTTGGTCATTTTCAGACAAGGCTGAAATTGTTGAAGAACGATTAGTTGGTGTTATTTGTCTATTACTTTTTTGAGTTTTCGAAGATTCTCCTATTTCTATGGGAATTTCTTTTTTCTCTTTTCTTGGAGGTATTATTAGTTGTGATAATATCTTTATTTTGGGTTTCACTTTCTTAGGTTCTTCTTCAGGTTCTTTTTCTGATGCTGTCTTTGTTGATTGAGATGATTCAGACATTGTTATCTCTTTTTCTTTAGCTATCTCGCTTTGTTTGGGAAGATATACTTTAGAATCTGCAAAGTATTTTGCTATGATTTCATCATTACATAATGGTGTATCTTTCAGCATTAATCCTAATTTTTTATGAAATTCTTCATCTGAAGATGTTAATCTGGCATCTGGATCTGATTTTTGAATGGCATGAAGTTGTATTGCAGGAATTCTTGCTAATGCGTCTGCATTCATGTTTAATGTTCCTTTTTTGTATTTGATCTCATAATCAAATTCAGATAGTTTTAGTCGCCATCTGACTAGTTTAAAACTTGGTTCTTTAACATTAAATAGCCATTGTAGAGGTTTGTGATCTGACAAGATTGTGAATTTTCTACCAAAAAGATAAGGTCGAGAATATTTTGTTGCCCATACGATTGCTAAAAGTTCTTTTTCAATCGTCGAATAATTACATTCAGCTGGGTTTAAAGTTCCGTCAAACGGGGTGACTAAGGACGGATTTGACACTTTTTTGTGAATATTTCATGACCAGAATTAGTAAATGGCAATTTTAAGGTGGCTACATGTTTCTACATATTTTGGGAACACGTATGCTAAAAATAATATTTTTTCGAAAATCTTAAATATTTTTTTTTAAATTTTGAAAATTGTCCCGTTTCACCCCGTTTTCGGGGTGACTAGGGACAAGCACTTATTTAGCACTAGAAACCATTGTAAGGCGTTTCTGGAGTGAGACGGGACAAAAATAGAAATTTTTAAAAAAGTAAACATTATTTTTATTGATTTTTGAACAAAATAAAAAAATTTCTACACAAGAAATTATAAAAAAAAAGGTCATTTCTTTCGATAACAATAATGGGTCTACCTAATTTTTCAAATTTATTTGGAATGGAAATTTAACTGCACCTCTTCGCAGTTCCACAGGTCTTGGAAGTATTTTCAAAACCTGGGAAATGTTTACTGTGGATTCATCGGGAACTATTGGAAAAGCAAAGCCATTTTCTATTTTCGAATGTTCTCTTAAAAAAGTGATTCTTATTTGGTCACCAGATTTGTCTAAAATTTTTCCCACAAAATTTTTCGAAAACTTTCCGTCTGTAAATTTTACAATTGCAAAATCTTCAATGTGCAAATCAGTCACTTCCTCTGGCTCTTCTTCCAGGTTTTCCACATCTTCATTTTGATTTCTTTCTTCTCCCTCAGACTCTATGTCTTGTATGCTCCCATTATCATCAGATTCACTTCTATTTAATTCCATCTCCATTTCACTATTGTCAGAATCGGAGTCAGAACTTCTTTCACATGTCACACTTCTACCGGGTGTTACTAGAATTTTCTTTCCTTTACCTTTCTTTGCTGGGTTTGTTGGAGTTCGCTGGTTCTTTAAAAAGTCTGTGAGCGTTTCGGTCCAAGCTAGTTGGCCCTCATCTTCTCGAACAGGCTCTGGGGGTAGACGTTTCAAGACCTGATCCCTGTCGAGTGGAATAAGACCACAACAACGAAATCCAGCCTTTATGTTGTCTTCTAGCTTGTCTCCAATATTATCCAAAGCTTTGTTTAATAAGCCTGGAAACTCAGGTTTTGGGAGTACTCCTTTATTTTTTTTCTTCCACTCTAACAAAATTTTTCTCCACGATTGCTTGAGTGGTTTAAAAAATGCTGTATCCAGAGGTTGTGTAAGGTGGGTGCTATTGGGAGGTAGCAAAACGAATCTGATATTATTTTTTTGACATTCCATGATGACATTTTGGGAGATGTGGCTACTCAGGTTATCGCCTATTACAACCTTAGGCCCCTCAAGTCTTCGGAAGTAGCCTAATGCTATAGTCAAAAACCACTGTTCAAATTGATTTGAATCGAACCATCCACTTTTTGTATTTCCATATCTAGAACCCTGTGGTCCATTTCTTATCCAGTTTTCATAGAGATGTTCTGATTTGAACACCACGTATGGCGGCAACATTACACCAGATCCACTAATTGCAAACATGACTGATGTTGATGTTTTACTGGAATCAAGAATACGGTCTGCATGTTTGTTGCTTCTGCGAATAACGACACGCTGACGGCCCGGATCGTCCGTGAAGTTTGTCTCATCATAGTTCACGATGTTCGCAAGAGGAATGTTTTCTAGAGATAAGTTTAGTTCATCAAAATAGACATTTATTGCTTGCCTGTCAACTGCAGCCCTTGCTCGTTTAATGTTTTCGGAAAGTCTTAAAGCCAAATTATTTTTGTGGCGCAATAAAAATGATTTCATCCAGTCCGGCCCTGGCATATTATTTGTAAATCTTTTTATGTTTACACCCATTCTGTCATAGTATTGTTTTACCAAAATCCGTATATCCATTGGTTCTAAGGGAAATCCCCAATCGGCAACACACAACAAAGAATTCACTATTTTTTTTTCGTCTGCTTCAGCTAAGGCCAATTGACCCCCAGGTTTTTTTAAATTTTGTTTGATGACATGCTGATTAATGGTATTTCTGGATACCCCATACCGTTCCTCTAACTCTCTATAACTTGTTTGTTTCGCTAACCTTTCCCTAACGGCCATTTCAAGTCTTTTTTTGTCGTAATTTTGATATGGCCTTGCGCCAAGCCTCCTAACATATTTACGAGGCATGTCCCGAGTCACCCTAAAAAGTGCATTCAATCAGATTTTCTATCACAAAAAAATAAATAAAAATTTCTGAGCAAAAACGACCTTATTACATCTTTAACAACATATTAGCGGACAAAAAAATAAATAAAACATACATGTCATCACTTACCTTGATATATTTACAGACAACAATTGTAGCGGTTTGAAAAAACACCGATTCTCTATACTTTGAAAACAAATTTTTTGTCGCTGTAAAGACTCACCCGGTGCCGCCCGCATTAGGTGTATTAAAGACCTCAAAGTGTATGCTAATCCCCAGAATATTTATGTTGACCTCCCACCTTGCTCACCCCTGTTGCCAATTTTTATGGAAGCGCGCGCCCAAGTGTCCCAAGTCAACCCGTAGTCCAGAGTCACCCCGTTTGACGGTTCTTGATGCGTATGCAATGGGAAGATCAGCTCCGACAGGACCTTGAGATAAAACGGCTCCAATTGCATAGTTTGAGGCATCGGTTGTCAATGAGAAAGTTTTCTTAAAGTCAGGATGTTGTAATATTGGGTCATTTATTAATTCATTTTTACAAGTTTCAAAGCTATTAAGAAATTCTGCATTGTGTATTATTTTTTTGTCTTTTTTCAAACAAGATGTCATTGGTTTAGTCAATTTGGCAAAATTCTTTATGAATTTTCGGTAATAACCTACTAATCCTAGAAATGATTTTATTTCCTTCACTGTCTTTGGTATTGGGGGAATTTTTTTATTGCCATTATCTTCTTTGGATTCGGTTTTATTCCATTTGGTGTAATTACATGTCCTAAGAATTCGACTGTTTTGTGTAGGAATTCTGATTTGTCTAATTGTATTTTCAAATTAAACTTCTCGAGTCTCTCAAATACTTTCTTTAAATTTTTTACGTGTTCATGAAGTGAAGTGGAAATAATTATTATATCATCCATGTATACTAGACATATTCTATTCTGTAATCCTAGTAATACATTATCCATCACTCTCTGGAATGTCGCGGGGCCGTTTTTCAAACCAAAGGGCATTCTGTTAAATTCGTAATGACCATTTTCAACATTAAATGCTGTTTTGGGTATCGAATTTTCATGCATCTCGACTTGATGAAAGCCAGAGGCTAGATCTAGTGTCGTAAAATAATTACTACGACCAAGTCGGTCTAATATATCCGTAATATTAGGTAATGGATATCTATCATCAATAGTTTTTTCGTTTATCTTTCGATAATCAACGACCATTCTCCATTTTTGTATGCCTGCGGCATCTTCTTTCTTAGGTACTATCCACACAGGGGATGACCAAGGGCTACAGGATGGTCTGATTATGTTATCTTCTAACATTTTCTTTATTTGAGAATTTACTTCTTGTTTATGGACATGTGGGTATCTATACGTTTTTGTGTGCACTGGTATTTCATCCGTTGTTTTAATCTCATGTTTGACTTGATTGGTAAATGTCAATTTTTCATTTGGCTTGTGGAAAATTTTAGGAAATGGTTTAATTACGTGTTTTAAAGCATCAAATTCCTCTGAGTTTAAATGATTAATACGCAACGACTTAATGGGGTCATTTGCATATTCAGCATTTTCTAATAAAGTCATTTGCTCTATATTAAATATCTCAAACTGTTCGTCAGCGTAAGGTAAACTCATTTCCGCTAAGTTGTTTATGTTATATGGGACAATAATAGGCTTATTCATTAAGTTATGTACTTCTAGAGCTACTGTCTCATTTATAACTGTAGCTATTGTCGATGGTATATAATACGTTTCATTTTTTATCGGTGGTGTAAGTATTTCAATGCCATCAGCTATATTTGTATTGAAATAACATACTTGAATTGAGTTGCTTAAAATCTCAAAATTTTGATTTTCGAAATCTGTTCTTTATTGAAACAGAATTGTTGTTTTATCATTAGAAAGAAGTATATTAGAAAAAATATTAAAATTATTTTCTTGTAATGCTTTGATTCCAATAATTCCATCAAAATAGTCATGGAAATTATACATTATCATTTCAATGTTATTTTGAATATTATATTCTTGTAAAATTGGGATATTGATTTTTCCATACGTTTTTCTTGTACCCATGCAAGTGGTTAATTTATTTCGTGAATTAATTATAGAATTTGAAAAATATTCTTCTGCTATTGAGGGTCTTATTAAAGAGGCATGACTTCCTGTGTCAATTAATAATTTACACGGTGGATAGTCTATTTGAATAAAAGGCAGTTGGTTGATTTGATAAGCATTTAAAGTTAATGCTGACTCATTGCATCCAAGGCTTGTAACTGAAAATTTTCGTCTTCAGTTGCGACTTGATTTTCTTCAAAATTTGTCTCTTCATAATAGTTTTGATTTTCAGAACATTCGTCATTTTCGAAATTTTCATCAGGTTCAGGCAATTCGATTTCAAAGATATTATTTATTTCTTCGATTGTATATTTAGAAGGGTATTGATGTTGATTTTGTGCTGTTGGTTGCACTGAAACTCCAGACATAGGTGTGGGTTTCGAAAATTGTTGGTTAGTGTTTTTTCGAAAGGCATTATTGTAGTTTTTGCCAAAAGTTCCTGAACTAGTAGGAAATTTTGTTGGTACATAGTCCTTTTTAGGTTGTATATTAATAGGTTGGGATAGAAACTGTGGTTTCTGTGGTACATACGATGTTTTTTGTGTATATTGAGGTTTTTGTTGAGTATAGATTTGTTGTGAACGAAATTGCGTATTTTTATTTTTGAAATTTGAAAAATTTTGGTTTTGATTTTGATTAGTAGAATGAGTAAATCCTCTATTAAATTTCATGTGGTTTTCAGCTAGTTGATAATTTAACACAAATTTGTTAGCTGCATCCAACGTTTGTGGATTTTGAACCATTAAAATTGTTCTTCTTTTTTATTTACTTTTTTGTCTTGATTTGTTTTGCATGTCCGGGTTATTTTTTATCAAGGATTTGAATGTTAAAAAATCTTATTTTCATTAATTTCTTCCATTGATATAATTTGTAAATGTAATTCAATTGTTTGATAATAGATGCCTCCAATATTCGATTTGTCTTTGGTTAAATTGAGTGATTGATTGATATCGTTAATCATAGGCTGAATTAGGCGATACGAAGGCCGAATTCTAAACTAGATTTTTATAGCGCCATTATACAATGCTATGTGAAATGTTTACCTTGAAATGTACGGATTTGGTCAGTGGTATTATTAAACCAAAAAAAAAAAAACTACATTCGTTTTTTTTGCGGATTTTTTTTTAATAAATTTAGGTGCTTTATGCTACATTTTATAAGCCGGAATTAGTTTTACTATTCGTTCGCAACAAACAATTTTCAAAATGTTCGTAGAATTGTCGTGTGACACACTGTAGGTATAGTAATATAACACCAGTTGATGATTAGTCTCAGCTACATGCCAGAGTTAGAAATAATAAGCATTGTTGGTAGGGCTTGATTGTACAGATAAAGTTTTTAAAAAGCATTACGTTATTAACATAATATAATACAACAAAATTGTAAATATGTATTAATAATATAATACAACAAAGTTGTAAATATGTATTAATTGCAGAACCAACCAAAATAATGTAGGTATGTAATAGTTTTGGTAATATTATATTCTAGCATTACATTACATACTTTCACTGATGTATTAAACTTGAGTACCTACCTATGCAATACAATCACATAAGTAGTTTCCCTATTGCTTGTATGTCATACCTATTGGAAATTGTTTTAAGCTGAGGCGCTAAAAATTGATTTTTCTCACACATATTGTTAACAGAGAGAAAGTCAGAAAACTAATAAAGATGGCGGTTTATTGCCATTTTGTACACAGCACATAACCATCAGTTAATCCTACTTTGCATTGACATTATCTCGAAAATGTAGGAGTCACTGGTGCAATCCAAACAATAAACTGCTAATAATTATCATCGGGTACCTCCACACACCGAACGGTACAATAATCTTAACTGTATTTTGCACAAACTTAGAATTCAGGTTAGATTTTTTTTTGCTGGAAAATTTTCAAAGATAAAGCCACTCTGTGTGTAATTTCCAATTATGGTGATGCTTTGATTTTATCTTTAATGTTGCTGATGGATTGTGGAGATTAAATGCTTCTGAATTTGTAAAATAGATTTTATGTAACAATGTTTTGAGAGATATACAGACAGATAATGCTCTATTGAGACTATTGCTTATAAATAATTAGCAAGATCATTGTCATTGTCCATATAATGGGCATCTACATATAATAATGAAGTGTATTCGCCTTCCTCTGTGACTATTAGCTTTGAGAGATTGATACTGTTACAACTGTAAATATATAGCTACCACTGACAATCAATCATTTTATTGGAAGTTTAAAGTTCTCTCAAGTAACGAAAAACCTACGAATCATATAAGTATAAGTATATAAGACATTCTCTTCCTTTAATCAGAATCACAATAGCTGAAAATAAAATCGTTATACAGCCTCGCACAATAAAAAGTGCATTCTCACAAAACTGAATCTTTTACTATGGGTTCGTGGGTACTTACTAGTAGTTATGAAAGGCAAAAAGTGCGACCGAACGGTAAGCCGGCCGTATGAGTTAATTAAAAAATCCATTAAACCATAACGAGTGAACCAGTCCATAATACTCGATGAACGTAGATTTTTAGAGGAAAAAAAAATCACCTCAGTCATAGATATAAAGGGAAAGTGCTCTTTTCCACTTAAATTTCAATAGTCCATAAATCATTTTACCATAACATTACATACAGAGTGAGTTTTATGTATGGAAACGCCCAATTATCTCAAAAACGGCTTGCTCGATTTTTATAAATTTTGGTATGTGAGGGTATTGTTATATGGCCGATATTATCGTGCCATTTACATGGTTGTCAGATCATTCGATTTTTGGCAACTATTAGGAACTTTGTTATTTCAAATGGATCACCCTGTATATTTTTCAGTTTTCGTAATCCCTGAATAATACTGAATATTTTTCATGAAATGTTTCCTATACCCAAATGCCTTAATTTAGGAATTATAGCTACATTTACATTAAAAACCGCAAAAGTTGAAATAATTCATTGGCTTGTCCCGCGTGATGAGAGCTCGTCGCGGGAACGTCTCGTCATGTCTGTGCACACCTTAAGATCTCTATGACTACAAAAATAATAGCTTTCACGTTTCAGTAAATTATTATTTGTCAGTTTTCATTGAATACCATAATGAATCGTTCATCTGAAAAAAAAAAAACGAATTAAGATTTTAATTTAATTTAATTTTATTAGGATATGGTTGTATGCGTAGAAGTCCACAAGATAATTTATATCCCAACCGAAATTCCATTACAAAATCTACTGTGAGTAAGCTGGTAAAAAAGTTTACCCAAACTGATGCAATGAAAGATTTACCCAAATCTGGGCGCAGGAAAACTAAATTAACTGAAAACAATAGCTATCTTAATATTACTTTTTCATGGTTGGCTCACACACAAACGGAAAATCCTTTACCACTCAACGAGCGGCGTGTACACTGAGATGTCGATGGACATTGCGCTGTAGGTTATAGTTTTCGAGAAAAGTATTCATGCCTTTGGAAGTTCATTCCAGAGCTAGGCAGCCCTCCAGACCAAATTGACTTCTGAACAGTGACGTCCTAGGTGTTCGCAGCTGAATTGTATGTTCATGAGCTGCTTGTGTTGACGAGTGTATCTGTTTGGTACAACTCTGGGCAGAGTCACAAGTGTCAGTTAATTCGAGCACCTGCTGTAATGATATCGATAGAATAGTGATAGGTCTACCACTTTTTCCCGAGGTTTATGGCTATTAATGGTATTTGGTCAACTCCAGGTCAGCAACAGTTTTCGAGGGATGCTCTATAGAGCGCCCCTAGCTTTTGTGCTGGTGCCTTGGCACTCGACAGGAGCTATTAATTGATCACTTCTCCGAACTGTTTTTTTGCCTTTTTTTCTTCTTCTTCGCCATTGGTCTGCTTACAGTGGTTTCTAGTCGTGAGAATGTATTGAGATTTTAGGCTGTCGGATTACGATGCCATTTGCAATAAGCAGCATTTTTATAATTTCCCGCTGTTGAGCAGTTTTTATTGAACCATGGTTTGATAGCTAGTTCACAGGTTGCGGAGTTGGGATTGTGATCTGATGAACCCAACGAGGGTTGAAAAATCTAAATTTATCCAACCCATTACAGCAGCTGCTCAAAATGTTGTCCGTTGACTTCCAGACAACAAGCCATGCGATTTTTAAAACTTTGCAATACATTTTGCAACATCCCTGTCTGCTCTATTCTTCTTATCTCGTTGGTGATTCTATCTCTCAATTCCTCAATATTGAGAGGTTTTGTTTTATAAACAGTGTTTTTCAAGTGGCCCCATAGGAAATAGTCTAGAGGATTCATGTCGGGTGATCGAGGAGACCATTCGATAGATCCACGCCTTCCAATCCATCTTCCGGGAAACAAACGATTTAGGTATTGTCTCACCTCACGGGCATAGTGGGGTGGAGCTCCATCTTGTTGCAGCCAAATATTGTTTTGGGGAATATTGTTATTGTCTGAAAGTTTCAATAAATTATTTTTTTTTTTAATTTTAAAGGCAATTGAAAATACTCACTTGGATTTGGAAATAACCGAGCCAACTCAGGTATAATACTATCTTCCAATAAACGTAAATACGCGGGACCATTCAAGTTTCCTTCAATAAAAAACGGTCCAATTATTCTGTCGCCTATTATTCCAGCCCATACATTCAGTTTCTCGGGATATTGGGTGTGGGATTCACGCATCCAATGAGGATTGTTACGAGACCAGTATCTACAATTATGCCGATTTACGTTGCCATTGATAAGAAAAGTGGCCTCATCGCTAAACATAACATTATTTAAAAAATTTGGATTGTTTGGATCGTAACATTTTCTCATCATTGTATCGGCAAACTCCTCACGTCTATCAAAATCGTCATCTGACAACTCCTGAACCAACCTCACTTTGTATGGATGGAATTTATTACCATGCAGAATTCTCATCACGGTTGTTTGAGAAACTTCAAGTTCCCTGGATATTTGCCTAGTACTCAAGTGAGGATCGTCTTCTAACATGACACAAACATCTAGAGATTTGTTGTCAGTTGATTTAGTCTTCCTGCGCCCTGATTTGGGTAGATCTTTTACTCCAGCAGTTTGGGTAAACTTTTTAAGCAATTTACTAACAGTTGATTTTGTAATGGGATTGCGGTTGGGATATAAATCATTGAAAATATCACACGTTTCTTGTTGACTTCTACGCCTATCACCATATCCCAATATCATCAAAATCTCAATTCGTTCTTTTTCAGATAAACGATTCATTATCACATTCAATGAAAACTGACAAATAATAATTTACTGAAACGTGAAAGCTATTATTTTTGTAGTCATAGAGATCTTAAGGTGTGCACAGACATGACGAGACGCTCCCGCGACGAGCTCTCATCACGCGGGACAAGCCAATGAATTATTTCAACTTTTGCGGTTTTTAATGTAAATGTAGCTATAATTCCTAAATTAAGGCATTTGGGTATAGGAAACATTTCATGAAAAATATTCAGTATTATTCAGGGATTACGAAAACTGAAAAATATACAGGGTGATCCATTTGAAATAACAAAGTTCCTAATAGTTGCCAAAAATCGAATGATCTGACAACCATGTAAATGGCACGATAATATCGGCCATATAACAATACCCTCACATACCAAAATTTATAAAAATCGAGCAAGCCGTTTTTGAGATAATTGGGCGTTTCCATACATAAAACTCACTCTGTATAAATGTACGTATAGTGTGGTTCATAAATAGTAGGTACTTCTTTTATAACCAAGTACTGTGGGAGTTAACTAATGGGGTTATGGTACGTATTACATAACACAATGGACTTTGTTGGAGATGCTTCACGGGTACCACTATCTGTTTGCAAAATTATAAATTGATTTTCATGGTTTAATAGATGTTCGGAAAAGTTCCCACAATATTTGAGAAATTTGTGAAACTAAATACGAAAATTTACCCATCCTTGAGATTAACCAAACATAGATAAAGAGGTCAACGCGAATTTCTTATTGTTTGCCGCCTTCATAAGTGATGTCCGAAAAAGCTGAAGATCAGTTGCATATTAAAGCGCGCTACTGGGTTCCATAACACCACCGGGTTCCTAGAACAATTTTTTCCTTTTAATAGGATTGCCCTTTTTTTTCTGCACCACGCTCAATCTGGTCTCATTAAAAAGAACCAATCGAGCGGATCCTGATGCGATTTATTATAGAGAAAGCGAAAATTTATACGCCAGAGAACCACGGGTTCCTGATGATGGGATTTTTCTAGTGCTCATTAACAACCAGAGACGTGCTTATTAAAGTGTTTTACAAATAATTAGAATTTCTCTATTGTGACACAACTTACGTTGTATCGAATGTTTTCATTGGTTGTTCAGTAATTAGAATAGGTAAATAAATTTAGAAGTAGGTAGATATTAGTTTCAGCAAACACCTGAAATTAATTGGTGATTAAGAAATAAAGGATTTCATGGCCGGTGTAAGTAGTTTGTTAATGTTTTCCAAGTTTGTGCAATGTTTCAGGTATTATGTTGAGATTTAATAACATATTTCAATATATAGTCAAAATGTTAAGACTTGTGACTATATTCACGTCAGTAAGTCAACTTGTCATGCATGTCATTGTCTTGCTGCAGAAGCTTTTTGTCTTGATGTCTGATTATTATAAACAATTAGCTTTAAACAGTACTCTGATATCAAGGAATGTTATTTTGTCCTGATTAGTCAGTATTGTCTGTATCAGAGTAGTCAGAATATTATTGTGAAAAGGAAAGGTCTAGAAAAGGAGCCTTATATACCTTCATTTTTAATTATATACTAACTCTTAAGCCTTTATCAACAACATTATTTTTCACTATCAATCAATAAATATTGCGAACAAGACAGCGTCATCATTTATTTGTTACCAAGAAACTGGATAATCCATAGTCTTACCTCCACTTGAAAAACCCTAAAATGGCTGAGACTTTTGGGAAGAGCCGAATATTTTATTTTTTAAGGACGAAAGACGACTTTTCACATTTCAAAAAATCGAAAAATCTTTAGTTAATGCCACTTTATTGACTTATCCAGCCTCTGAACTTCCAATTTGTATAATGGTTGATGCTGATGCAACAGATTCATGCATATAGGTGGGAGTAGTGCAACAACTATA
The DNA here is from genome assembly GCA_917834065.1 of Ceutorhynchus assimilis. Taxonomy (NCBI): domain Eukaryota; kingdom Metazoa; phylum Arthropoda; class Insecta; order Coleoptera; family Curculionidae; genus Ceutorhynchus; species Ceutorhynchus assimilis. The sequence goes on along the minus strand of OU892289.1, from coordinate 5,031,346 downwards.
AAACAAAGAATGGAAACCATTAGGATTTTTTTCTACTAAATTGAATGATACATACTCAACGAAATACAGTCAGGACGAGATCGTATCGCCTTGGTGTACTCCACGTTTTATATTTATACTGTCTAGTTGTTTCCAAAGGAGTACGTGCACCTTTGCTTCGGCGTATATAGTATTGTTGAGTTTAGTGTATCTGCTATCAATTCTGTATGCATTTAAAGAATCAAGAACTGCCCAGATCTCTATGGTGTTGAAAGCCTTCTGATCACAATAACTTCATCATCTGTGAATTCCGGTATCTCCTCAGTGCCGACGTTTTGTCTAATCTTGCTCCTCTCTTGCAGCTGTTGTTCACTTGGTTTTTTTTTTGCTCTGGTATAGGTCTGAGTACTATTTTACAACTTTTTTGAGCATGTCTTCCTTCTCTGTAATTATGTTACCATCATTATCTTTTAGTGATTTCATTTCCTTCTTGAAAGTTCTAGGCCTGTTGTTGTTCTCAATAGTTTCTTTTATCATTTTAGTGCTGTAATTTCTAACGTCCTTTCGTACCTCTTTCCAGATCATCGTCATCAGCTTATTCTAGTCAACTGCTGGATATAAGCCTCCCGTAAATTCGTTTCAGATCATCTGCTCATCTGCTTGGGGGTCGTCCTGTACTTCTCAGGGCATCCGTCTTTCTAGAAATATGTTCTGCCCAGTTCCATTTCAGCTTGGCTCTAGTTTGTATGGTATCTTACAGTCCAGCACTGGCAGAACACATTGGTTAAAAACTTTTCTCTTTAGACATATTGGGAGTGTCGACTTGAAGACGTCGCAGCTTATGTCAATCCTATTCTACGAGCAAGTTCGCATATTTGATTTTCCCTGCTGATACGAATCCCATGTACTAGATATTTATAGGCAGTTGTCTCCCTTACTATTTCTCCACCCACACCAAGCATAAGATTTGCCATAATTTTAGTTTTGGTCATGTTGATTTTTAACCTACTTTTTGCGAGGCAACATACAATTTTTCCAACATTGAGGCTGCGTCCGCGTCTTTCATATTGTCTGCGATCAAGACGATATCATCTGCAAATCTGAGATCATATTCAGTTTTTCGCCATTTATATTCACTCCTATTTCCTTCTAGTTTATTTCCTTACACATATATTCTAACAAAGTAGTGAAAAGTTTGGGTAAGATGGTATCGCCCTGTCTTACGCCTCTTTTTATCAGAAGTTGTCATAAATACATAATATCATGTTTTATGAGCATCGTATAGCGGTGGTCTATTCGGCAGCAAATGTTGAAGGCACTTTCCACCTTCAACATTTCATGCTGGTTTATTGTGTCGAAAGCGAGGTCGAAAGCTTTTTGATAAGTTCTTTCCAGATAAGTTTGTTCAATTCTATCCACTCTACACGGGATTTCTGTTGCTATCCACCTTCATCTTCTTTATCTTCTCTAGAAGTCTCAATTTCTTGGGGACGTTTTTGTGTTTTAGTTGTAAGCTCTCAAGCACTTTTCGTAAAGATTTCAATTAGGTTGTTTGCATATGTATCTATGTCATCATCTCTCTTTGGTTGTTTGTTTAGGATCCCATTTTCAATTTTCGCTTGACATGTTTCCTTATCATTGGTGATATTTTTAGGATTAATTTTTCTTAGTGCATGTGGTGGCTTTTTTTTACTTATTTTTCGCTTTAGTTTTGATTTCACCATTCGGTGGTCGCTGCCTACATTTATTTTGTTGGTGATTGTAACATACTGGTTTTTGGATTGGTATCAAAATTCCTCAATGAAATTAGAAGAAATCGAAATTCCAGATTTAAATATTGAAATTATCTGTGATACATCCAACAAGAAAGGGTTGCTATTTATTCTTTTGAATTTACGCGATCAAGTTTATGATAAAAATCATCCTGGTTCTAGAGCTGGGTATTTACCCTAATCGTACTGAAGCATATTGATATTCTTATTCCTGTGCTAATGATAACATAGGTCAGTTCAGCAGTCAATAAAATGTTATGAAAGCCCCAAATAGACAGAAATTTTACCATGGGTTATGATAGGGTTGAGGGTAACTGTAAAAGATGTTGATTGTTCTTGTGCAGAACTTGTTTTTGGTACAATCCTTCGTCTTCCAGGTGAGAATGGTGATAATAAACGATGTATTAACAAAAATCATGATTGAAGTAGGAAAAGAAATCGCACAAAGAAATACGAAGAAGGAAGAAAAAAAGAAACTCTTGGGGGAAAGGCGGTACCTGAGCGAAAAAGATAAAACTGAAATCGATAGAATACGCAGAAATTAATGAGACCATCAGGAAAATAAAATACTAAATAAGAGTGAATACTTACCACTAGCTTAACCCGGCATTACACGCGCCAAAAAACTTACGTCACACGCATTCAGTCAAATCGACCAACTGCCCAAAAGTTTATATGAATTATTAGCTTTTTTCGCGGAGGCGATCCCAAACGTATCCTGAACGCTAAGGCATGACTTACGCAGGTTTACTAGAAACATGAAACTTTCAAATATTACCTGCGTAAGTCATGCCTTAGCGTTCATAATATGTTTGGGATCGTTTCCGCGAAAAAAGTGTACAAGCACTTAATTCCTATAATTCCTAATCATCACAAAGGGAATTAAATTTTGCAGTACAGTTACCGTATTACCGACAGCAAAAGTACTCCCAATATCAGAAAATTCCAATTTGGAACACAAATATTTTAGATGCTCAGGTTCACGCGCCTAGTCAAAAGCACCGACTATGAGAACAACGAACTATACTTAAATCAAAAACCAAAATATTTTTGGACTAATGGGTAGTGAAAAACCTGCATCAGGCATTCGTGGATGGACAAAACTGTTACCCTTGTACCAGTGGCGTAATTACTGATTTTATGAATAGTCGGTCTTTTTGACCGACGCGCATGTACTCCCGGGTTAACAGCAAAATTCGACAGATACCAATCAAAAGAACAGACCCACTTCAGAAATGGTTCCAGTACTAGCGACCACCATAAAAATCTCAAAAGGACGAGCCAACGAATATCACATCCCACTGTATATTGCGTTTATCGATATTGAAAAGGCTTTTGATAGTGTGTAACACTGGGCAGTAAAAATATCTAATTGATAGCAGAATAGACTACAGATACACAGACCTAATAACAAACATACTGAGCTCAGTGGCGTCATGTTTTAATATTCCAGATATTCTGGAGGATTTCGAAAATTATCCATAAAATTTTGCCAAAATCGTTTCTATTTTTTTCTGACTTTATTTGCAATGATATCGAAAAATAAAGTCTACATTCTTCATTGTCACTTTTCTCTACTACATGATGTTATTAGATTTTTGATCAGACGTTTTGTTTCTTCCCGATCATCATCAACTTTGTTTTTTCAAATGTCGAAATTTTTTATTTTATGCTTAATAAACTCTCATTCTACATCCATGTCGTTGCAAGCTCATAGTTCCAGGATTAATAATTGCTACTAGCGATTTCATTAACTCGTAAGGATGCTCACTTTATTCAGAAATGTTCCTTGGGATGGCCACAACAACCTACCAAAGTTTCATCGTAATCGGATAAGTGGTGTAGGAGCGCATAAGGCACAAACAAACAAACAAAAAAACATTGATTTTTATACATACAGGGTGTCCCAAAAAGATACCGACAAACTTTAAAGGGTATTAGAGGACATCAAAACAAGCATTTTTGTTTATATAAACATATGTCCGCAAATGAGCCATTTGGGCTGTAGAGCAAAAAAACTGTTTGGTACTTTTATTCTTCGCAATAATTAAATCGCTGTTTACTTATTAATTTTGCTTTATTAACTAATAAATTATGGTTTACAATAATTGTTCAAAATGTAAACCATTTACTTCAATGCAAAGATTGCACCGTCAGGTCATTAATAGATAGGTAACTAAGTTAATTACGGCAACTAATCACAAATAATAAATTTTACGATGATCCCAAGGTAGGAATTTTCGAAATGTTTTTGACAAAGAAATGTTTTTGCATCTTAAAAATTAACAAAAATGTGACTACAAATGTTTAGCAAATCATGCTGGTGGCCAACTAAATAAAAAACCGAGTAAAAAAGTCTTTAATTATTTGGGTATGATTTTAATAGTTTTTTTGCTCTACAGCCCAAACGGCTCATTTGCGGATACATGTTTATATAAACAAAAATGCTTATTTTGATATCCCTTACTACCCCTTAAAGTTTGTCGGTATCTTTTTGGTACACCCTGTATATAGATATAAATTTAAAAAAAAATGTTTTTAAAATGTTTTTAAAACCAAATAGAGTCAGGGACGTCCCGAAGATATTATTGAGCGGGTGGCGTAGGTAAAATCACCCAACTAATCTTTTTTTCCCAAAAAATTCCACAAAAATGTTAATATGATTTTTCCGAGCGGCAAATTGCTGGCCAAATTCAAGGGATTCCAGTGCCATCACGTTTTTCCAAAAAATGTTTAAAAAAGTTTCAAAAAATGCCAAAAAATTCCAAAAATGCCAAATAATTCCAAAAAATTCCAGAAAAAATCCAAAAAATTCCAAATAATTTCAAAAAATGCCTGAAAATTTCAAAAAACTCCACAAAATTGCCAAAAAATTCCATAAAAATACTAAAATTTCCAAAAAAATACCAAAAATTCCAAAAAAGTGCGAATAATTACAAAAAATACACTTTGAGTGTACTAAAAATTCCACCAGCAATTTGCCCTTCGTGGTCTTCTTTCCAAAATGTCAAAATTTAAATTTTTTTTATGTGGAGATATCAACTTTTTAAACGATGAATTCCAGAAACTCCATACAATGATTTATCGCGGAATTTGAAGTTGAAATCTATGAAAAAGGGACGTCAGGAAACTTGAAATTATCCGAAAATTTAGTGATTGTAGTCGTCTACGAGAATAAGAGCTAAATTATGGACCTACTGGTATCGTCTCTGGCAAATTTACCCCGCTGGTAAAACTGAAAATTGAATGCAATTTTCAGCTATACTAGCAGGATAAAGGTGCCAATAACGTTACTAGTCGGTCCATAATTTGGTCCTAAGGATAAGAATGCGAAAAAAGTTATGATTTTTCAAAGTTTTAAAAATTCGAGTCCAAAGAAGAATTTCAGCTTTCTATCTGTAATAGAGTTTGAGATATGATTGTCCAAAGTTTTCAAAAAATCCAAATCAGAAGGTTTTTTCTGCACAATGCAATGAATAGAAATTTTATCTTGCATTCCCCCTGTCCCACTGGCTGGCGACGGCCTTGATAAAGTTGATGATAATCACGAAGCAACGAAACGTCTGTTCAAAAATCAAAATCTAATACATTATCATAGTCGGGAAAAAGTGGCAACGAGAATGTGAAATTCATTTAGACATAAGTAGGTATCATTTCAAATAGACTCAGAAAAAAATAAAAACAATTTCGGCAAAATTCATTTTTTTTATGGATATCTTCAGAATCATTCGGAATTTTCGAAATATCCAGATACGACGTCACTGAGGTCAGTCTTTTTTCTAACTGTAGGTAAGAAACCCTGCGGTTTCTGAGATCCCTGCAAAGTGCTTTCCTTATCCGGGATACCCGGTATAGTGAAGCAACAACAACAATTAAAATCCACGTCTATGTCTGAGTCTCTTGACAAATTGTGCATGACCCAATAAACCTATCAATAGACTTTTTAATTCCTGACCACCAACAGTATGACCGCATAAGCATCTTTGTTCTCACTACTCCTAGATGCTGCTCATGCAATAAATTCAAGATTTCATTTTGAAGTGATTTAGGGATGACTATCTTACTTCCAGCCAGTAAACAATGCTCTTCTGCAGAGAGTTCTAATCTTTTTTTAAAATAAGATTTTCAAGTTTCTTCATCAATTATTGTACTAGGCCAACCTCTCAATGTCAAATCTATAACTTTAGATAATACTACATCTTTCTAACTAGCAAAAGCTATATCAGTCGAATATATAGGGACATCATAATACATATTAAAAGAAAATAGAGAGTTAGAAAATATTCCAGTATGACTATTAACTAGCAAATGGGACAAGTCATCAGCGATTGAAATTTGACTGCCTTTCTTATATTGAATTTCATAGTCATATGCAAACAAATTGATAGCCTAACGCATGATACGCGCAGGTGTACACTCAAAGAAAATGCTTGGTAAAATCAACCAGAAAGAGTATATGAAATGGCGTCTATCTCGTTTCATAGTTAAATCAACCAAAAAAATATGGTTAAAAAAATCTTGTTTGCAAACAATTTTTATTGTCATTTTTAACAATATATGGGTTTAATCATGATCTAAACACTTCATAGTCCCTAAACTACTTTATTAGTTTACATAAACCACTAATAGTTGAGCAATCATAATATCTTGTACAGCAACCTTATTAAATAATATATTAACCACAGTTTTTGTTCTCCACCTACATATTTATTGTTCAGTTACTATTTTTTGTTTTGTTGCCAATTGAATTGTATATTTGACCATATTTTATTAATTAAAATATGGTCAAATATACAATTCAATCCAATCATTACTAATTATTGGTAATAATTAGATTAGGTGTTTAGAATAAAAAACATTTTTTTTTTTTCAAAAAACAGTTTAATAATTAAAGATAAAACAAATTATTTCTTAACAATATAAAATATAAACATACTAAATAGATAGGTCTGAAATTAAATTATAATGGATACAGTATAGAAGGCAGGTATGGTATTTCAAATTTCACGTTATGTCCATAAGGCAATTTATACATACAAATATGGGTGGGTAGTGAAATTGACCATGTAGATACTTTCTGGAAAAAAAAAGCATAAGCACTATGATAAATGCATAATGTTATTTTTTCACTCACATTTTCTATTTTCCATTCAGTAAGTTTTTGCTGCAATTCAATTCTAGTTCCTAATGTTGGGAAGTCCGTTTCTTTGAAGGATCCATAATGCATAATTTCCAAAATGAAAAATGTGTAGTCTTTCAACAACTCATGAAAATAAGGCAACTTTTCTTTTGTGATTTATTGGGCTGAAAAAAAATAATTTAGATGGGTTAAAAATAGTATCTTATACCATATACCACCTATCCAGTAAATTTCGAATGTTCTTGCTGCCAAAATTACATTTTTGCGGAAATACCTCCAATATAAACATTCAAACGAAAATATCAGATTCGTGTATTTAGATGAAACTTGGATCTACCAAAACGGATCTCAAGTTCGTCGATGGATACACGAATCTGATATGAAAAGCAACCCATCCAAAATTAAGTCAGAGAGGAAACGTTTTACTATTTTGCATGCGGGGAGTAGTTCTGGGTTTTTAGATGGGTGCGATTTTTTTCTAGATTCAAGAAACAATGACAGAGACTACCACAATACTATGAACGCGGACATCTTCCAAAAATGGGTCGTTGATCAACTAATTCCTGCATTGAATATATTTGAAGAGAAATGTGTAATAATCATGGACAACGCTCCATATCATTCAGAGCGGAAGGATAAACCACCTTCATTCTCTTCAAAGAAAGACAAAATGCAGGAATAGTTGGTTAAACATAACGTAGACTTCGACACAAAAATGACCAAAAGGCAACTATGGGACCTAACTCAACCATTTCAGAATAGACCAAAACAATACAAAATTGACGACATTTTGAAAAGCCACGGACACGAAGTTCTAAGATTACCTCCTTATCATTGCCAATATAATCCTATTGAAATGGCATGGGGGTTTTGTAAGAACTTCTATAATAAAACTATAACTTCGCAGCCACCATCCACGGATATGGCGTGAGTCTTTTTCAAAATGTACCTCAGACATGTGGACGAATTTTTGTAGACATTGTGACAGACTTATTTCAGAAGACTGGACAAAATACATAGGAGACTTACCTTTCAAAAATATTCCTCCTTTCATTATTTCTCTTGGAGAATCCGATTCCGAGTCGGATTCAGAAATGTTGTCTGAATCTGAGGAGGTATCTAATTCTCCAAGTGAAATGGTGAAAGCCGAATAAGACGGACTAAAAACGGATCTGAATTTGAACTATTACTTTGACAAAACTATAAGTGGAGGGTGGATAGGATCGGGACACTGGGAAACAATGGACACGCTAATATTTCCCGCATCTTGCGGCAAGGGAAGATATTTGGAAAGAGAGGACCAGGAAGAAGAAGAATGAAGAATATCGTGACGGAAAAATCTCAGAACATTGTTTGATAAAAGCTCGCCACAACTCTTCCATACTGCTGCGAATTAAGTGGACATCGCCATAATAATCGATGATCGCCGACATTCATAAGGTATAGACATGTCCAGAAGAAGAAGAAATGAAAATATAAAAATAGAAGAAATGCCGTTGGACCAAACCCGAAAAAAAAGTTACTGCAAAAACATATTTATGCTATTGAGCTTACTGTTATGGTTACATTTAATTAATAAATTGAATAATTTTACTATTTGAATTTAATCAGATATTTTACACATTCTGGCAACTCGGCTTTCTGTTTCATAACCCTGAAATTTGAAAAATATTTTGTCATCAAATGTCATTATTATACGGAGGGTCAACCTGTCAAATTTCCATGGATAATGCTACGCCAATAATAAGTGAAAAGCATATATCTACATGAAACTTTACATAGTTTAATAACTATACATGCAGCCATTTCAAAAAGTAAACTTTTGAAAAGTTTCAAAATCTCAACTTAACTACATCAACTGTCATAACCTGACATTAGAAAACACCGAATAATTACAACACTGTTGTTAATATTGGGGTGAAATTTAGGGCAACAAAAATTGATAAAAGCCACCTTTGAATGCGCATTTGTAACACCCAGTAAGGCACAGAAAAAAAAAACAAATATCAACGAAAACAATCGCCTATCGCGAGCGTCGGGGCCGCCCTTGCGTGACGACCCGTTTCCGGCGTTGGGCGGCTCGGACGCGTGCGCACTTGACCCGTTGCCAGGCTACAAGTCGCCCAAAACACTATTTTCACGAAATGACGAGTTCGGACTGAGCCGCCCGTCGCAGTTTTCCGGCAACCGTTTCAGTGGAAAAATATAATTTATTATTGTAGTGGACTAGTGCATATATTGGGAAGTATTATTAAAACAGTGCAGTTTTTGAAGTTTTTTTTGCATGATTTTGATTTTTTTTTAAAAATAATGTTTCAATGAATAATTGTGACGTATTATGCTGCCCCGAAAAACCTCATTGGCTAAAATAATCCAAAAACGCGGCCTGATTGGCGAAACTTGGACTAATCGCGTTTAGTGGAAAAGTGATGGCACAATAATGTAATTATTATTCCACAAAAACCGCGAAATTAAACAGAAAATATGAGACAATCGTTTCGCGTTCGGGTTCCGTATAATTTTTGCATAATCCGTCACAGTTTTTTGAATCGAATAAGCTTGATTTCACGCCGGGATGCACCGCTGAACATGCACTATATTTCCTGCTGAATTAGGTATCCATTATGTGTTACTTATGAATGGAGTTCTGAGTCAATTAGGTATACTTATAAAATCATATTCTCAGTAAACAGTTCTTGGTCCAAAGTTATCTGGAAGCTTCAAAATTAACGTAATTATGATTTTTGGAAATTTCAAAATTCATCCATATTTAGCTTGATTTTGTTCCATCTGACCAACATTTAAGTTTTCTGGAAGTTTCAAAATTAATTAATTTGTCCGGTTCTGTTCATTGCAAAAAGTTGGATTTTGGGTTTGTTCTGTTTAGTCCACTGGTAACTTGTATTTGGATTAGTTCTCCTATATTTGCTGTTAAAAGGTTGAATTTTGCTTTAAAAAATGTGAGTTTTCTGAAAATTTGAAGCTTCTAGTCAATAAGTTCTCTACAATCTGCTTCAAAACGTTGGGGTCTGCTCCAGAACATAAGATTTCGCGAAAATACTTCAATTTGATGTAAAAAGTGAGATTTTACTTGGGAACATTTGAGTCAGTTCTCTTCAATCTACTGTGAAAAGTTGTATTTTGTTTCAGAAAATGTAAGTTTTCTGAAAATTTGAAATTTCTCTTCAAGTTAGTTCTCCCCAATTTGCTTCAAAAAGTAGTTATTTGCTCCAGAACATAAGATTTCGCGAAAATACTTCAATTTGCTGTAAAATGTGAGATTTCGCTTGGGAAAATTTGAGTCAGTTGTCTTCAATTGACTATAAAATGTTAAATTTTGCTTCAAAAAATATAGGTTTATTTCTGAAAGTTTGAGATTTCAATTTGACTTAGTTCTCGCCAATCCGCTTCAAAAAGTCGAATTTTGCTTCAAAAATAAATTATTCAGGTATCAACTTGTGGTGTGAAAAGTTATGTTTTGCTTCAGAACATTTTACCGGAAGCTTCAAAATTACTCCATTTGGGTTAGTTCCCTTCAACTGCTGTAAGTTTTATTTGTTTTAGTTTTCTTCAGTCTTCCATTGAAGGTAGAAACCTTGCTTTAGAACATTTGGGTATTCTAAAGGATTCAAATATAATCTGGTCGAGTAAGAAGATGAATTTTGCACCAACAATTCAACTTGAGAAAGATCTTTCCAATCCAATTGGATAATTTTCATCATGCTGCTTCAGAATATCTGGATTTTGCTAGAATGTAGGTACTTATAATAAACTAAAAAATTTAAGTTTTGTAATGAGCTTGTTTCTCTGCTCAACTCTGACGTAAAAAATTGGAATTTGCCTCAGAAGTTTCAGACTTCAGACATTAAATTGTTTTAGGTTTTTCCTAATCGAGCTACCTACCATTAATTTTAATTTCTTCCCATATTTAAATGAAATTCCTAGAGTTGTTAGAAAAAATTAAATTTAAAATGATTCGTTTAATTAATATCAGTATCGTTATTACTGCGCGATAGTAATGGAAAAAAAATATATATTTTAATGGGGACATTTATAATAATTAACATATTATAATAATTAAATATTGGCATCAGTAAATTAACGTTTGATTTACTCATATGTAGAATTTTCCCATATGTACCCAAATTTATGGCGCACGCTGTAGGTATAAGAGGAAGAAATTGGAATATAGGTACCCAGTAAACACAAATAGGTACATAAAGTCAAGTTAGAAATTTACGTTTATAAACTCTGATGCATATTACACAGGCCTACACTCAATTTGGTGCCAGAGATGTGAGACCTAATTTTGGGTATGCCTAATAATGTGATTGGAAAACCACTATTGTTTTTCTCCCATCAGCTTTAGTTTATGCAATATAAAAAAAAATGCAATTTTACGAAAAAATCGTTCTATTTCAATTTTTTACATCAAGAAATTGTCTTTTAAGTGATTTTCTCGAAAACTTTCGTGTTGGACAATCACGTTCAAGACCCCAGCAATAGTCTGCCATCATATGGATGTCCCACCTCCCTTGATATCTTTTTTCAATGTTTTTTATGTCTTGATGAAAGCGTTCTCCTTGCTCGTCACTGAGATCTCCCAAATTATGTTGAAATTGATCTATGTGGCTATGGAGATAGTGTACTTTTATGCTCATATGACAGCCTAAATTTCGAAAGTTATGAAGCATTTCAGTAACAATCTCTTCATAGTTTGCAGCCTTAACATTTCCAAGAAAATTATTGGTAACAGCTACAAATGATTTCCAGGCAAGTCGTTCAATATCTGTCATAAACTTTTCAAAATTGGCAGAGTCTTTCATTAACAAACGAATCTGAGGTCCATCCAAAATACCTGCTTTCAATTTTTCACTACTTACTGCAGGAAATTTTTGACAGATAAAGTTATAACAAGGACCATTTTTGTCCAGCGCCTTGATATACTGCTTTATAAGTCCTAATTTTATATGCAAGGGCGGAAGGATAATTTTTTCTCGAGGCACCAAAGGCTCTTTAATAACATTTTTCTCACCAACAACTAAACTATCTCGTGCTTGCCACTCTTTTTGGATCCAATGTCTTGATTTGTCTCGACTGTCCCAAAGACAAATAAAACATGGGTATTTTGTATAGCCACTCTGTTGACCCAACAAAAAATTAACCATCTTCAAGTCAACACATATCACCCAGTTATGTTCAACGTATTTTATTTTCTGTAGAAGTATGGAGATTGTCTGATATTCTTCTTTCATAGTAGTGGAGTGGGCAATTGGAATGGATGCATATTTATTGCCGTTATGTAGAAGAACAGCCTTCAGACTCCGTTTGCTACTGTCAATAAAAAGACGCCAATCACTTGCCTGATATACCTCCAAGCCCATGAAAGTTAATAGGCCGTTTACATTGCTACAATATACCAAATTTTCATCAGAAGAAAAAAATTGCAATAAGTCTTGTTCTCTTCTCCGATATAGAGTAACTTTAACATCAGAGGTTACACAATTCTTTTCCTTTAATCTTGATGCTAACAACTCGGCCCGCTCCTTCGAAAGATCTAAGTCTCTGATGAGGTCATTGAGCTCACTTTGTGAAAATGGTATGGGATTCGGATTGACAGATTCGTCGCAATACTCAGAATAGTCGCTCATATTTGAAACACTAGATGTTTGAACTTCTCCCTCCTGAGAGTCGGATAGCTGCCTAAAAACTGGTATTGGGATATCTTCTGAATGGGAAGTTGGTCTTCTCGCTGAAGATACATTAGGATATTTCCATTTATGGCGATTGTTCTTGTTGATCCCCACTATATTTACCATACAGAAGTAACAGTCGTCGTGATGATTTTTTTGTTCCTTCCAAATCATAGGCACTCCAAATTTTAAAGATTTCCTTGCACCATTCGCCCATTGTCGCAGATGTTCAGTGCACATTTTACACACAATATGAGGCACCCATGATTTATCCTGATCGTGAATTTCAATACCAAAATAAGCAAAATAAAGGCGAATTACATTATCTGATATCATTTTTCGCTGATCTTTGAGAATGTATTCACCACAAACGTAACAAAATTTATCAGGGTCGTTAATACAACGCCTCATCTTACTAGCCATCATGGAATAAAACCACTTTTTTCTCCGGTACAACCGTAAAACTTAAATATTGCCACGTAGGACCGTAAAACTTAAAAAACAACGATTGGTACTAAACTCGAACTGACTCGGGAGAATAAATATTCGTGATTAATAGTATATCAACAACCTTACCAACTACAGATAAGAACGGAACTGCACCAAAACAAAAACAAAAAATTGTAGGCCTGTGTTATTTATACAGGACTTTCATTTCAAAACTTCTCACCCACGTTATCTACGTAAAGAGGCATATTTGTGGAAATCGCCGAAACACGTCAACAAATTTATTGGGGGGAAGGTTTTTTTACGTGGAACTGGACTAGCTTCCTTCAACCCCCTAACCCCCAGGGCTACCACCTCAAAATTTTCAAATGAGGGAGGGGGTCGAGTGATAGATCATTTTAAAGAGCTGTTTAATCTGTATATTTTGCCATCCTATTTTTTGAATTTGACTTCAGTGTTGCCGGATAACACCCATTTCAATGTTTAAAAATGCCCATATATCCTTAAACATACCTGCTTTTGTACCTACCTTTTTATTACAGCAACAGGTAAACAAGCAGGTGTGTAGAAGGATAAATATATCCTGTTCACAATCCGATGTCCACAGGTGCAGGTAAATTTATCATCTTTCCCTATCAAATAGCATTGAAAGGTGATTTTACCTGTACCTACCTGTGGACATCGGATTGTGAACGGATAATAGGCATTTTTAAATATTGAAATGGGTGTTATTCTGCAACAGTAAGGTAAAATTTAAACAATAGGACGGCAAAATATACAGATTCAACAGCCCTTTGAAATGATCTATCACTCGAATCATTTAGCTCAAATAGTTTTCGAGATATTGAGCCTCAAAGTTGAAACTTTGTCTTAAATTTTAGAAAAAATCCCTCCTAGAGGGTTAGGTTAGTGCTGGAACCCACATAATTAAATTACGTGTACGAGCAATTAAAAAAAAATAAAATAAAAATAACATCAGATATTTAGCCTGTTTCGTTTTAAATGGTATACTCTATTATATAACTTATGTATTCATATTTTTTATTCCTTTGTTTTCCCATGTATTCTTATGTGTTTGCATGTATTCCTATATATTCATATGTAGTCCTTTGTATTCTCGTGTTTTCCTAGGTATTCCTTTGTATTCTTATGGATTTCTTTGTATTCTTATCTTTCTTTGTAGTTTTTTCTCCATGTATTTTATGTACAATCTTGCTGGTGGTTTACCCCTCGTACTTTTCCCTTCAGTCTTCAGCAGTTTTCCAGAAAAAAATTAAAATCTAAGATGTAATAAATGTAATGTAATTTCCCATTTTGTTATTTTTTATTGGAAAATATTGACATTTTAGTATGAAGGACTTTGGGCTTCTAATTTTTCTTTTTTTCTCCTGAAAGTTCCACAATTTTCTCTTTAGTAGGTTTCCAGAAAATTTAAGAGGGTGCATTTTTGCTTAATTACAAATGGATTTCCCATATATGGCATTTTGTAATTTTTCTTGGGAACATTTGAAATTTTAGTATGATGAGCTCCCAACTTTTCTCTGTGAAGTTCCACAATTCTCCCTCCAGTAGTTTTCCAGACGAAAACTAAAATTTAAGAAGGTACATTTTTGCTTAATTTAGATTTTGCAAGTTCATTTTCATTAATTTCCCATTTTGTAATTTTTCACTGGAAAATTTTGAACTTCTAGTAACATAAACTCCTAAATTTCCTCCTTTTCTCCCGAAAGTTTCATAATTTTCCCTTCAGTAGTTTTCCAGAAACAAATTAAAATGTAAGATGATGCATTTTTGCTTAAAAATAAATATTTTGAAGTCGGACTTTGACCCTCCCTTTGGAAACATATCGTCTTTGTCAAAAATAAGTTCATTCAGTTTGTGTTGTGAAACTTGTCGTTTTTTCAATTTTTTTTCAAATGGTTCACCCTGTATAATAAATATGGAATGAAAATTACTTTAAAACAAACTTTTTTTGTATAAGACATTACACAGGGGTTTGAAATTAAGTCGGTACTATTGCTTACTTGCTTAGTATAGGAGTTACAAAATCGGTTAAATTGGTAAACTGTTATGATGAAAACCGAAAATTTTCAATGGAGCACCCTGTATATTTTTTGCTAGTTTGATTGCAAATGTAGCGTAGTTACTAGAATTGTTACGCTTCCTTAGTTCAAATTTCAGTTCTAGTAGAGCCATCGAGATTTTCGTAGCTTTCCAATTGAATTTTAGCTCTGGGAGAGTCAAACATGAACTTTTTGAACTGCTTCAGTTCTCCGATAGTCGAGCATTTACACTTTTCTCTGGTTCAATTTTGGCATGAGGAGCGCCGGGGATAGAATTGTTATGCTTCTTAGTTCAAAGTTCAGTTCTAGTAGAGCCGGGAATGAGATTTTCGATATTTGACGATTAAATTTCAGCTCTGTGGTGGTCAGAAGGAGTTTTTTAAACCACTTGAACCACAAAAATTGAAGTTTGAAACAAACTTCTTTGGACCATTTTTGGAATCAGGAGCTCCAGGATTAGAACTGTTGTGATTATTGTTCGAAATTCAGCTCTGGAAAAGGCGGGAATGAGATTTTTCCGAGATATTCAAACAAGAGCGTTTTGAACCGATTTTCCTCTTGAATGGTCAAGAATCAAAGTTTTCAACTTCTCTGGTGCAGTTTTTCAATAGGAGCGCTAGGAATAGAGTTGTTACACTTCTAAGTTCAAATATCAGCTCTTGTAGAGCCGGAAATGAGATTTTCGCAATTTTTCAATCGAATTTCAGCTCTGAGGAGAGAAACATACATGGTGTCAGGTGTAAAAATTTCTGGGTACAATGGGGTAGTATACTATGTATGAAAATCAGTAAAAAAACTGCTCGACATTATTCTATTGGCTAAATGGTGATGGTATAGTGGGATACTAAATTATTTTCCAGCATAGTACAGGGTGATTCAAAAGTAAGCGGCATCTTTTTGGGGACGTATTCCTTGCATAAAAATAAGACAAAAAGTTCCTATTAACATGGGTCCGGAAATGCTTCCTAAGGGAGCTACGCCCCTTCGAATAGGACACCTGAAAGACGTATTTTTCTCTATAACTTTGAAACCCTTCACAAATAGATTTTGAAAATTGGTGTATTTTATAAACATTTGATGGCAATTAAGATACTAAATTAAAAATTCAAAAATCTTAATCAGTGGCGTCACATACTGGGGAGGGTGAGGGTTGAAACATCCCCCCAACATTTTTTACTCGTCAGGTTTTTGCGATTCTGAATAATGTCAACCCTACATGGGACCACGGGCTATAACCAAATTCAAAACACTGAACCACGGGTTATAACAAATAACTGCAACTAAGCAAGAAAACACAAATTATCCTAATCATAGTCAGCAAATATTGGATATAAAAGCCCAGGCCACATTATGGCAAATTAGTCGTGTCTCAGCGCTTCGCTGCAATCAGTAGGTGTTTAGAGACGACTCAAAGTTGGGGAACTATCTGGACTGATAAAGTTAATACGCTATCGTATCTCTATCAGGGCAGGTACTTCCTGACGACCCAGGCTTTGACCTACAGTGAAAAGGCTTTCTAGATTTTCCTGTAGGGCTGGTTTGGTTATTTAGCTTTGCAGGGGTATACCCGACGTTTGACTGTCCGCCCTTTTTTTAGCCTCACCACCCGAAGGGACGTTATCTGGTCCCAGATGACGATGATGTGGTAGTAACTAAATATTCAAGTTTCCGTAATCTCCGTCCTGTAACAATATATATTAGTTATTTAAAACTATTCTGGTGTTTCCCTGATTACTCCTCCCTTCCCGTTCTGCTTTTCAGGGTGAATAGTCGAGCTACACAGCGAAGAAGAGACGTTTCGTGACAATAAAAATTCGGAAAGTTTAGGGTTTTTTACACAGAAAAGGTACTCTTGGTTCAATTCGATACAGCGTACCGTTTACGAGAAAATTGACTTTGAAAATTTTCTGATTTGCGTATGTTACGCAAAAACCTGACGAGTAAAAAAATAGGGATGTTAACCCTCTCCCTTCCCAGTATGTGACGCCACTGATCAAGATTTTTGAATTTTCAATTTAGTATCTTAATTGCCATCAAATGTTTATAAAGTACACCAATTTTCAAAATCCATTTGTGAAGGGTTTCAAAGTTACCTATAGAGAAAAATACGTCTTTCAGGTGTCCTATTCGAAGGGGCGTAGCTCCCTTAGGAAGCATTTCCGGACCCATGTTAATAGGAACTTTTTGTCTTATTTTTATGCAAGGAATGCGCCCCCGAAAGGATGCCGCTTACTTTTGAATCACCCTGTATAGTGTCTATAGAATTAGTCAGAGAAAAACAAACTGTAGTTTGAATTTAGCGCCACAGCGGCGACCAATAGTATTCGAGCCGCTGACTATCTGGCAACGCTGCTCAAAATGCCTCTAAACGACAGCTGACTCAGTTCAACGACGTGTGGTGTCGTGTGAATCGTGTGACATTGTCAACTTATTTACTTTGTTTGATGTAAAGTTTGTTTTTTTTTTTAAAGATAAAAGTCAAAATGACATTATGTTGGCAATGCAATGTAATATTGTCAATGCTGTCAAATTTTTTATGAAGAAAAGGCTTGTGCTGCCAACATAGTTAAAGTGTGTTTTTTTTTTTAAACATAAAAGTCAAAATGACATTATGTTGGCAATACAATGTAAAATTGTCAATGCTTTCAAATTTTTTATGTAGAAAAGGCTTGTGTTACCAACATAGTTACTAAATTTTTGACTTGGGGAATTATCTTTAAAAAAAAAACAGATTTTACTAAATTTTTGACTTGGGGCATTATCGTTAAAAAAAAACAGAATTTAGTACATTTGACGTTACGTTCTTGACGCAAATTGTGCTTTCTCAACACCGTGGTGTGTTGCCAGATTTAAAAAAACTAACTACCTCACGAACTTTTATTTTCACGTAGGGGCAGAGCTAAGAGGAAATTTAAAAAGCAAAATTCCAGTGTATTGCGGTTTTTACAAACCAACTGATTACACTAAATAGTACGATATACGTCGAGTATATCACTACGCAGTAGTTAAAAATCATTTGTATACTACCCCATTGTCGGATTAAGAAAACATTTCAAAAATTCTGTGGCCTAACCTCAAATGTCATCAAGTTGGAAAATTTATAGAAAAACTGTGTGCCATACTCAATTCCAGCACCCAGAGGAGTAGCACTTCCATTAATGGATAAAGTTAAAAGAGAGCTACAGAAAATGGTAGATCAAGAGATAATTGAGCAGGTGAATTACAATAGTCCTACTCCATGGTGTCCACAATGGTTTGTGTCCCCAAAACAAATGATCAAGTTAGGATATGTGCTGACTTCACTGAACTCAATAAATTTGTTTTAAGAGAAAAACTTATTTTACCAACAGTGGATTCTACACTGGCACAAATAAGAAATGCAAAATTAGATTGTGTATCAACTTCCATTATCAGAAGGTTCGAAGCACTACACTGCCTTTTTAACACCTTTTGGAAGGTACATTTACAAGAGAATTCCTTTTGGAATCACTTCAGCTCCAGAAACTTTTCAGAGTAAGTAAAATGAATAGACTTTTCAATAACCATGAAGGGGTAATAGGGGTATTAGTACATAATGATGACTTTACAGTTTTTGGAGAAAATGTTGGACAACATGATAAAAGATTAAAAAGAGTGCTTAAAGTGTCACGAGACAATGGACTTACCTTGAACGAGTCAAAATGTTAGAAAGGCATTTCGGAAGTGGAATTACTTGGACAATTGGGTATGAGAATGTACAGTGACAATATAAAGGCTATATTAGACTTTGAAGAACCCAAAACAGTGACAAATGTGAGGCAGTTTCTTGGTATGATAAATCATCTTACAAAATTATGTACCAGATACGTTATGTTGTAAGTTTAAAAACTTCTTTGGTTCAATTTTGGAATAAGGAGCACCCAGATTTCAATTGTTATGCTTCTTGTTTTCAACTGGTTGAGCCAGGAATGAGACTTTCACAATTTTTCAATCGAATTTTAGCGCTGTGAGGTTCAAATAGGATCGTTTTGAATCTTTTTTCCTCTTGAATAGGCCAGGAATAGAGCTTTTCATTTTAAAATTCAGCTTTAAGAAATTTTCATTATTTTCCGAATCAATTTCTGCTCTGTGGTGGTCAAACAGGAGCTTTTTGAACCACTTTTTGTCATAAATCGTGAAAAATCAAAGTTTCAAACTTCTCTGGTTCAATTTTGGAATTAGGAGTATCGGGATTTGAATTGTTAAGCTTCTTTTTGTAAATTAGTTGAATCGAGAATGAGATTTTTACAATTTTCCAATCAAATTTCAGCGCTGTGAAAGTAAAATAGGAACCTAGAAAGAATTGGAGAGAAGAAATTCATAGCGATATCAGACCAAAAGAATGCGACCAATGGAGAATGGAAGTTGGAAGACGGCGAAGAACATTGAAAACTAATCAATTTTTATGTAAACAAAAGTTAAAAAGTGTATCTTTTCTCTAGCTTCATAATAAGAGGGCGAGGGTGATAATAAAAGTATATCATCGATTGCAATGAAACAGCATTTATTCCCCCATCAAGCAAAAAAGATGATTACTTTACTTCCACATAAAAAGGGCGATAAAGGCGACACTATAATCGACCCCCATTATTTGTATATCAAGTTCAGTGACAGAAGGGCCACATTCGAGCAATAACCCCCTACTTGGTCGATGAAAAAAAATCGATGCCGCAAAAGACAGGTGAACTATTAAACAAATATGGCTTCCCGAATTTAAATTCCTAGCAGTCCTCCGCACGCGATTCGCTCTTTAAACAGAGAAAATTATTGTTGGACAAGTGCCAAGACTCATAATCTCGATCCATCAAGCGACTACCCCCTAAATGATGGAGGTGTATTAAGTTCAACCGAAAAAAGTTTTCAGTTTGAATGAAAATAGAACTGGATCGATGAACAGGTCAACCATTTCCACCGCGAAACTTTTATTTTCAGGAAATACCTTGTGGGAATAATTTAGTTGAAGGTTAGATTGGTATTATTGAATTTGAAGTTGAGCATTAAAGAACATGGGAAAAAAAAAAATGAATCTTCTGTTTCGTGTGAAAGGGTTAACATGAAAAACTTAATCCTGATTGTTTTTATAATTTCCCATTCAATAATTATTGGCCTAAAATTATCTTGGAAGGTTTAAATATATGCAAATCAAATACCCAGTTAACACATCTGTGAAATTTACGTTTATATAAATTTGACTTAGAGCAGGTAAAGCGCTGTCCTACGGACATAAGGAGTAGGAACACGCGATTTTGCTATGAAACTAAAGTGAGTCCAGTTTTTAGCAGGTGTTTGTACACCAAACGACAGGTAATGAAGCATTGAATTAGCTATACCGCCATTATTTTGGATCTCAAAATACTTGGAAAAAAACGGCTTCATTTTCCAACTCCATGTTCCTTCTCCTCCCACCTAGGACCTTACCTACCTACTCTAAGAAATTTGAGATAATTTTTCAACCAGGATTAGCTTCATGTTAAGTTAATGTAAATAGGTATGAAAATCTCCATCCTGCTACAACAAGAACTGAACTTTGAACAGAAGAAGCATAAAAAATGTATTCCCGGCGCTCGTATTGCAAAAATTGAACTAGAGAACTGCAAAACTTTGACGTTCGACCATTCAAGAAGTAAAGGGATTCAAAAAGCTTCTATTTGACCTACACAGCTGAAATTCAATGGGAAAATTATGAAAGTTTCAATACCTTTTTAGTAGTGTAAGATGGTCGGTTCTGCAACCTCCGTCCTCTGGAGGGAATGACGTCACCTGACAGGTGACAGGTGACGTCATTTCCCTGCGGAGGACGGAGGTTGCAGAACCGGCCATCTTACACTACTATTTCAGAATGTGTCACTTCTATTTCAGATTCATGAACTCTAGTTCGGAATGCGTCAATTGTATTCCAGTTATGTCAGTTTAATTTCAGAAAGTGTTTTTTGTATTTCAATTTGTCCAGTTGTAGTTCAGAAAAGGTCATTTGTATTCCAGTTTGGTCACTTGAATTTCAGAAAATGTCATTTGGGTTTCAGATTATTTATTTGTAGAACAGAAATTGTAAATTGTATTTCAGCTTTCATCAAATGTATTTCAGATGTTATCAATGTAGTGAATTAAATAAAACTAATAATTTGAGACAATTCTGAAACTTCTGTGTAGACTATATTCAGACAACCAATTGGATCTTTTTGCAACGTCTGAATTTCAGCCAATTTAAACATTGGCTTCTGATTACAGACACATTTGCTATTGTCTGATAAATTCAGACATTTTAAAACATTAAACCAAGATTTCGATAGTTAATTTCATCTCTAAAGTCCACACACAAATTAACTTCCCAAACCTCGTAAAATCGATTTTAAATTGAAATTTCAAGTTCCAGTTTTCGATCCTTTTCATGGTAATAGAATGATGCCCATTGCACATTTGTAATGTACAATATTATTCCATCTGCAACTGTTCGAAATACAAAAATCGATTGGATGATGGAGGGGTGGTTAACTGGTCAAAATTCGTGTACAAGTTGGTCAAAGTCCCAGAAAATCTCAAAAGATCTACTCAAAATCCCTAAAAATCTCTTGAAATTGCATAAAATCCTATAAAATGTTACAAAATTTCATTAAAACCAAAAAAATCCTGCAAAATATCATAGAATCATTAACATTCCTAAAAAATATTTCCTTTGAAATTCTCAGAAAATTTTTGGAATCCCCAAAAATCTGTTAAAGTCTCTCAGAATTCCATAATTTAGTGAAATTTCGAGGAATTTCGGTAGAATTATGTTATTCTGAAAAAGGAATTACATGTGAAATTAATGCGGAGTTTCCATAGAATTCACATCAAATTTTAGTTCCTCGAATTACATGAAATTTCAGTGAAATTTCGATCAAATTGCATGGAGGAATTCTAAACAATTATATGAAATTACACCGAAATTCCCAACATGAAATTTCAGTTCTTACTGAATTTTAGTAAAATTCCACAAGTGGAACGCTGAGGAATTTCCATCTAAAAACATGGAATTTCGGTGATATCGGAATATATCAATATATTTCGGTGAATTTTCAAGAAATTACTTGAAGTTTCATTAATATTCCCAGAAATTTCTGGCTGTTAAAAGAGAATTTCAGTGAAATTCCGCAAAATCCTTCTGAAAATAAATGAAATTTTGAAAAATTCCTTGAAGTTTCATTGGAAATCTTCGACTAAATCGTGGAATTTCAAAACATTTTCAAATAATTTTTGTGGCTTCCGACGATTTTTTGAGAAATTATATGAAATGTCAATGAAATTCCGAAGAATTTTATGAAAATTTTGTGAAATTTCAGGATATTTCCGAGGATATTTCAGTGGTGAAATTTTGGGGAATTTCAGTAAAGTGAAAAAAAAAATTATCGAATTTATATGGAATATTGAAATTGAAATTTTAGTGGAATTCCGAGGAATTTTATGAAATCCTATATTGTAATTCCGAAAAGATTTTGTCTAAGAATACCATAAAATCTTCTGGTGAAATGTTAAGGAATTTCTATGGAATTACTTAAAATTTTCGCGGAATTCCTATGGAATAACTAAATTAGTGGAATTCCGAAGAATTTCATGAAATTTCATAGTATAATTCCGAGGAATTTTTGTTCTTATAGTACAATTTTCGGAAATTTCCGTTTTTCTATTAAAACTTACTATTTGAATAGAATTTCGAGAAATTCCATAAAATCTTCTAGTGAAATTCTAAGGAATTTCTATGAAAATAACTAAAATTCTCACAGAATTCCCATGGAAGAGAATTGAATTTTTAATCGAATTCCGAAGAATTTCATGAAATCTTATATTGTAATTTCGAAGAAAAAAAAAATTCCAAGATTCCCACTGAATTTTATGGTGTGAAATGTGACATGTGAAATTTTTGCGGAGTTTCCATAGAATTCACATTAAATTTTAATTCCTCTCAAATTACATGAAATTTCGAGAAATTACATGAAATTTCAGTTAAATTTCGATCGAATTACATGAAATCCTGAATGAGTTACATGGAGGAATTCTAAACAATTACATGGAATTACACCCAAATTTCCAACATGAAATTTCAGTGCTCGTTGAATTACATAAAGAATTTTGAAAAAGTTTCAAATAATATCATGAATTACGAGGAATTTTCGTCGAATTATATGGAGCTCGGATAAAATTGCATGGAATTCCAAGGAATTGTCCGGGAATTACATAAAATTTAAGTGGAATTTTGAACAACTCTTATCGTTTCATAAGGAATTCAGTGAAATTTCGAAAAATGCTAATGTAATTACATGGAGTTTTATTTTTATTCCAAGGAATTCTCAGTTAAAAACATGGCATTTTAGTGAAATCGAAATTCCGAAAATTTCCCATCGAATAACTGAATTTTAGTAAAATTAGAGAAAATTTCATAAGTGGAATTTCCTGCTAAAAACTTGGAATTTTGGTGAAATTTGAAAAAATTCCCATGTAATGATATGAAATTTCAATATATTTCGGAGGAATTTCGGTGAATTTTCAAGAAATTACTTGAAGTTTCATTAATATTCCCAGAAATTCCTGACTATTGAAAGAGAATTTCGGTGAAATTCCGAAAAATTCTTATGGAAATAAATGAAATTTTGAAAAAAAATTGAAATTTCGAGAGGTTTTTGACTAATAACGTGGAATTTCAGTGAAATTTCAAAAAATTCTCATAAAATTCTAGTGAAATTTCGAGGAATTTTTAAGAAATTATAGGAAGTCAGTGAAATTCCGAAAAATTTTATAATTTTTTTTTTTGAAATTCCAGGATATTGGTGGTGAAGTTTCCGGGAAGAGTAGAAAAATTTCAAAGACTTACCAAACACATACATACATGGAACTCCTCGAAATTTTATTGTAGAATTCCAGTGAAATTACATGGAATCTGAAGAATTCCCTTGGAATTAAACAAAATTTTTGTGGAATTTTTATGGAATCACGAGAAATTTCGGCGGAATTCCGAAGAATTGAATTAAATTTTAGTGAAATTCTGAGTAATTTCTGTTGAATTACCTACATAAAATTTTAGTGGAATTCCGAGAAATTTCATGAAATATTTTACTGTAATTCCGAGGAATTTTTGAGCAAGAATTACATTGAATTTTATGGTCGAATTCCATGGAATCTTATGGTGAAATTCGGAAAAATATTATAAAATCTTATGGTAAAATTTCTAGATCTTTCTGTTTTTCTATTCAAATTTGTCATTTGAATTGAATTTCGAGGAATTCCATAAAATCTTTTAGTGAAATTCTAAGGAATTTCTATGAAATCAACAAAAATTTTCGCAGAATTCCCATGGAATAATTTGAAATTTTAGTGGAATGTCGAAGAATTTCATGAAATCTCATAAGTAATGTGGTTCCGAGGAATTTTTGTCCAAGAATTCTATTAAATTTTATGGTGGATCATAATATGATGAAATTCCGAAAAGTATTATGAAATCTTATAATAAAATGTCTAGGAATTTCCGTTTTTCCATTCAAATTAGTCATTTGAATTAAGAATCTCTAAAAACTTTTCAAAAACCCCTAAAATACTCCTGAATCACCTAAAATTTTCTGAACTCCTGTAAAATCGTGTAGAGATTTTCAAAATTCCCAAAATTCTACAAAATCAATTAAGATTTAAAATATGTGTGCATTATTTTATAAAGTTAACTAAACCTTGGAGCGGTTGATTGGTCAAAATCTGCGTTCAAGTCCAGAAAAACTTGTAAGATAAATTTAAAATCCCTGAAAATCTTTAAAAATTTAACAAAACCTCACAAAACCCTTTAAAAATCACTTGAAATCGCATAAAATTTCACAAAATTTTATTAGAACAAAAAAATTCCTATAGCATTTACAAAAATCCTTTGAGATCCCGAATAATCCGTTAAAATCTCTAAAAATCCTTTAGGATCTCTAAAAACCCTTCTAACTCTCCTATAATGCTCCAAAATCACCTAAAATCTATCAAAATCCTGTAAAATTATGTGAAGATTTTCAAAATCCTCAAAATCCTACAAAATCAATGAAGATTTAAAATCTGTGTAGGTACATATACTACTCAAAACGAAATAAGGACCACTTTTAACAGCACCATAGTTTCTATTGAATTTTGAATAACCCTGGTAAAGTGACTATTTCTATTTACAATATAGATAAACAATTAAAGTGTGCACAGAAAAATTATATTGTGAATGGAAATAAAAACTTTACCAGGGTTATTCAAAATTCAATAAAAATAAAGGTGTTTTTAAAAGTGGTCCTTATTTCGTTTTGACTAGTTTATTTTAAGGAGTTAACCACCCCTCGGGATGATGGTTTGATTAGTGAAAATTAATCAAAAGAAGTAAAATAAGTTTGATTTCACAATGGAAAATAAATGAGTCCAAGCTCAAGTCACTTCATATCTACTGCTGAGCTCAAGCCACACATTAACGATTTCGGTAGCTCAGTTGGTAGAGCTACAGACATGATGACTATAGCGATATCATTAGAAAAAATGTGTTTCACAATAAACCTAGTTTCATAAACTAAAAACCAAACATCTTCAAGATTATTCAACTCGCTTTCATTGAGTTTCAATCCAGGAACAATTTTCTTCTTGCATAACATCAATTTTCAATTTCAACAAAATAACACGGCCCGAGGAGATAAAGCAATTGACTCTTCTGCCTGGTGAATGGTGCATATAAAATACAATTTTCATTCTTGACCAATCTTCCAAAGGTAATCATTAGTTCGGCGTCAAGACAGATTCTTCATTAACATTTTGTGTAAAATCGCTTTTCGTGCATATTTGAAAGGTTAGATATTTAATTATTATTTGTTGTTGTGTAAGATGTTTGCATTTTGTTTTGGCACGTTTTCCTTTTTTTCGCACCACGCACTTTTAATGATAAGTAGATGAAAATTGTTTTTTTTTTCTACAGGTTTTCTGGTTCTTCCTTATAAGAGTCAAATAACCTTTCCTCTTGGTTCTTACAGAACTTGGCACTGGAAGAATTCACAGATTGATTCCGAATCGTGGTTCTTTTAATGCCATATTTTGTGGGCTCGATTCGCTACCTACTCTACGGAAATATATAAGTGTGTGTGTATTTTTATTGTTTCTTATTGAATACCTAATGTACTTGATAATTATTGGATTTGTGAAAAAAATATTTATATAGGTAATAAAAATTGATAATTGTTAATAGAATGTTATTATTTTTGACCCTTTTTCCTTTAGGGTTGAATTTAGGATTTCTACCAGATAACTGCAAGAATATTCAAGTTTGGGTCGATAGATGATCATAGAATTCTGAATTTTTAGCAATAATGTTCCAGAACCTATTATATAAATGTGAAAAATCTAGGAAAATTCACCAGTTTTCTCAAACAAAAAAATAAACTTAAAGAAAATTAAGTACCAATTTCACATGAACAATTAGCACTTTTTATCATCAATGCTGTACAAGTACTAACGATGTTTTTCATGATTAAAACCTACTAATCGGTTCCTATGTTTTTCGTTTTATACTGCGGTACTGCCATATAATTAAGTGCCATTTATTTTTACTGAAAATTAAATTAAATGTTGAGGCAGGAGTTTTTTTCCACAATAGAAGATATGGGAAAAAGTTTGAGGTAATTTTTTGACTCATCTAAACCAACCTTTAATTTTGTTTGAAACTTTTCCAAAGAGTCACCAAATGTTAAGGGGTTGAATGCATAGTTGGTTGATATAACAGAAAAATTAGCTTTGTGGAAATTTGAAGTAATGACTGTCATTAGAATCCCTCAATGCAAAATTAATTGTATTAGAAATAATTAGAATAATTTATAAGTAGTATATATAACGGTATATCAAAGTCACGTAATAATAGTAATTTTTAAAACACAATGAAAAGTCGCATAACCCTGAAACTTGCAGATATTATTTCTCATGCAACAGTCAATATACAATTCATGAACAATTAATTGTTCTATTTTCCATGTTCTAAGTAAATTATTTTGTGTTTCTAATTATTGTTCGCTGCCAAAATGATCGTCTTGAACTTACAAAAGAAGTAACTGATGTGTCAAATCTATGATCCTGGATCCTCATAGCTGCTTATTCAAGGAAAATCCGAAATTTTCGAATTTTAGTATCAGGAAGACAAAAATAAGAAGAAAAAAATAACACAAGCGGGAAAAAGAAAGAACAAAAGGGTTTGTCATTGTTGTTTTTTTCAGTTTAGTATCCATTCCTATTATTTCGTGCCGTTTGAGTAGAATTATTTCAGAGATAAGTTTTAAGGAGTGGAGTCGAACAAAGAAATAATAATTTCCGAATGAAACTTTCGGAAGGTTTGAATAAATGAATTTTTACTTCAGCTTTCCGTGCCAGCACTTGATAGGCCAAGCAACATTGGCCAAATAAGGGGGTGTAGCCGAATTATTAATTAATTCCCGGAAAGCTAGAAGTGGTTTTAATCTTTTCATTTAGGTAGATGTAAAAAGAGTTTTTTAAAGTTTGCACCAATTTTCTGCTTGTACTCTATATTGTGTGTCCCAAAAACCTGGACATTTCCTGACTTTTCAGAGTTTTTCCCTAATAACTCCTGAAGGATGCATTTATAGGAAATTTTTACTCTTCTATAAATTCAAGAACACAAAATTCTGCGTCGAATGAATATCATATACTCAAAATTGTCTCAAGTAATTGGGAAAATATGCAAAGACAATTTCGCGATGTTATCTTGAAGAAAAGCTCGCATTGTATACAGTCTAGCAGCTTCTTCAGTTGGAGGAAGAGTAGGTAGCCAAGTTGAAATTATTCTGTACTTAGGATTTCGTGAACAGTTTGAAGTGTGTTACATTCAAAGTGGAAGATTGAAGAAGCTATCTGTCATACAAAGTAGCAATTACTTTTTCACCGGCAATACCAATTTCATCTGCAGTCGCGTCAAGGTTTTTGAATATTTCGACAGTTCGTTGTAAGACTTTGGTTGTACCTCCGCATCTCTGTCAGGCAGCCTTAAACTTCTTCTTCCCCTGCCTGAAAATGGCTGACGTGGATTGCGCGAAGGAAAAATATATTTTCTCTCACTTTATTTAACATTTTTAAGTGTCTCGGGGAATAGAAGTTGGTCTCTGACCTTCCTTTTTCAGGTTTCATCAAAAACAACCGATCGCTATTACTTAGGAGCTAACGCAGTCAGGGGCGCCCGCAGAAAAATATGTAGGGGGGGGGGGGGGGGTCAAAATCAATTGAATAAATTTTTTATGCGTAAAAAAGGGCACTTCAGTCTAAATTATCATTTTAGAAGCAGAATCAGAATTTTAAATGCAACATTTGCAATGCAAAATTTAAAGAAAAATTTAAATTAGGAAAATTTAAACAAAAAGGTAATTTGAAAAGTCACATATCAACAGACTTCGATAGTTATCTTTTTGAATGTGACATTTGCAAAGCAAAATTCAAAGGAAAAGACTGTTTAAAGAGACACAAACTAACACAGTCTGATATTTATCCTTTTAAATGTGACACATGCAATGCAAAATTTGAACACAAACGTAGTTTGAGAAGCCACATATTAACACACTCGGATGAGGAGAATTTCAAATGTAACATTTGCAATGCAAAATTGAAAAGAGAAGGCGATTTGAAGGAACACATATTGATACACTTGGATGTTTAATTTTTTTGAATGGGACATTTGCAAATCAAAATTTAAACGGAAACGCGATTTGAAGATACACAAACTAACACATTCGGGTATTTATCCATTTGAATGTGACACTTGCAAGGCAAAATTTGAAGAAAAGTAATTTACAAAGGCACATTTCAACACACTCGGATATTTATCCTTTTGAATGTGACACTTGCAAATCAAAATTTAAATGGAAAGCCGATTTAAAGATTCACAAACTAACACATTCGGATATTTATCCATTTGAATGTGACACTTGCAATGCAAAATTTAAGCAAAAACATAATTTGAAAAGCCACATGTTAACACACAGATTGTTTGTTATTTGATTCACTTATTAGTGACATGTGTTTGGCTCCGGGATCCTTGAACTCAGCCGCAAAATTCACCAGTTCCGGAATAAGGAAAGGGTGACAATTTATCAATATGCAAATCGGTACACTGAGATATAAATATTAAATCAACTTATTTACTTCTTATAAATAGCTAAAATCTCAGGCATGGTAGAGGAAGATCAAAAACTTAGGCTTAACATTGAATATAAAAAAAAAGATTCAGAAATCGGTAAATCGTTACATAATTGTTTCGGAATGATGTTTTTGGAGAATCAAGAAGTAAGCGATTTCTTTGTTTTCCAGTTGTTAGCTATACAGCCGAATCACGAAGTTCTAGTTAAATTTTCAGATTATCTCATAGACACATGGCGCATGCCTTGATAGACCTGGATAAGAAAACAAATGCCTGTGAATCTTTCCATAGTCATTTTGGTAGATCTTTTTATTTTGCGCATCAAAATACATATTTACACTTTTTTAGATTTATTAGCTCATATACAATGCGAAATCTGTCAACATCATAAGGTGAGTTTTATGGGAAGTAGGTTGGGTTTCATGATTTGGTCGAATTCAAAGGTAGGATTACTGCAGCTACCTGGTTTGTGGCCGAATTCAAGTTTTTCCCGTTTCGCTCATACGAGCATCATCGGACCTACAATATAATATACCTATATACATAGAAAATAATTAAAATTTAAGAAATTTCCAGGGGGGGTCGAGTGACCCCCCCTGACCCTCCCTGTGGGCGCATTTGAACGCAGTAATAATTACCAAAACTTCTGTCTTCTATTAGAATCACACATGCGGAGTGTGTAGCATTTTCTGTAGCCCTTCGGACGATAGTTGATGGTTCTGTCAGCTTTTTCGACGGCGATGTTTTCACCTGGGTGTCTATTCTCGAAACCGAGAACAGCGTTATCATGAGAATGAAGTTCTGTCTTAGTCGCCAATATTTATATTTCCATAAGACTGACAAAAACAGAGCAATTATTCCCGTGGGAACGCTGTTCCCCGGTTTCAAGAATAGATACACTGCAAATTCATAAATCAATCATAATAATCAATAATTTGTGGAATGGTCATTTGATAAACTCATTTCATGGGGGTTGGAAGATTACTAAACATACTGCCACTAGCATCAATAGCCGAAAGAGCCCCGCAGGAATTGCTTGATAACACTGCGTGAAAATGTTTGAAGGGATGTTATCGAAATGCTTATGGTTGCAGGAAGCAAGAAATAAAATGTTTCCCAATATGTTTTAACTGCAGAAGAGCATCCTGATGAAATCGATGACGCATTAAACTTTAATGAAGATAAAGTATTACTACCTGATGAACACGTATTGGAAGACCTTCTGGATGACGATGACCTTAAATTGGACCAGTTGCTTTCGTCAGCTTCTACTTTCTCCTTTCAAACGCAGCAAATCCTGTCAACGTTGTACATATTTATATATTTGTCATTTATTTTTTGTTAACCACTGTTCGCATATACGAAACGATACACGATATGATAATGGAATATCCAAATGTTAAAAACTTTTGTCTCATTTGTTACATTTAAATAACATTGGGAAAATAAGTATTGTCACGGCTCTGCAGTGTGTGATAGAAATTTTGCGTCCGTTTATTCAAAATCAAAGTTCAATTAACACAACAATAATTTATTCCACGTTACTATACACTCTGACACTAATTACTCCACTAATTAACTCAAACAACTAAACTCTTTACAACTCTCAACAATAATCACTATCTAAATCATATCACAGTCAATTTTAAACTTTAAAACTTCCAACTAATACCGACCTTTATATATCTGTAATCCATTCTTGTAAAATCCAGAATAATCGCGATAATCCTCTTTCTAAACAAGGCAGTCCTTTTCTGGAATTTCAGGCATGGATTCTGTATACGCTGACGAAAGCGCACCGCACAATAATTCCGTCTTGAAGCATCCTATGAATTTGGCTCTCCACTTCTTGTTGTTTAGCTACTGGCATACGTCGTGGTGGTTATCCAATTGAGTGTGCCAATCCAGTATCAATTTTGTGTTGAATTAAACTGATTATCCATCACAAATACGTCTGCTTCTTTCAAGATGAAATCTGTGGCTTCTTGAAGTCTATCTGGATCACTGATCTAAAAAATAAATGGATAAACAATCGTACAGCACGATTGGCTAAACTTGTGCGAAAATTTGGGGTCAATATTCTACGAACAGCTGTGCGACGGAACAGCTAACGCCTGCGCAGTATCTCATTTTTCGAACAACTGTTCAAAATTTTGATTCATTTTCATTGACCAGATTTTGTGCATACACAGTACATCTATCTACTGCGCACGCTCACAGCTGTCCCAGTCAGTTGTTTTTGTTTATATTATGACCTCGTAAATTACCAGTATTAGAAGCGTTCTTTGTTTATCCGTTTATTTTTGAGATCAGTGATCTGGATCGAGGTGTTTCTATGATTTTGCCAGAGTCTGCTCAAAGTGCCTGTATCCAATTTCGGTTTTACAAAATGTGGCTTATCTGATATCACATTTCGATATTTGCTTAACTGGTTCGAGAGTTCAAATAATATCTCCTTCCTTTATTTTTACTGTTTCAGGAAAAACATTGGCAATTCTTATCATAAGTCTCCATTTGTTCTTACTAGTCTTTCCAATGAGAAATTTTTCTGGTTTATCTCCAATGAAATTATGTGTTAGTCCAACGCAGCACCCAGGGGTTGTTCCCCATTTTTCGCAAATGATCTCAGTACTTCCAGGAATCCTTACCGGCTTTGTGGCCATGATCTTAACGGCTTGAGATTATTCTTGTGGATTTAGGACAAATTCTTCATTACCAAATTTAAGGATGTTCATAGAAGGATCGAAAGAGAAACCATGTTGGCCGATCAAATCCATTCCCAAAATAAAATCATCTCTATATCAGCGACCAATGTTCTTTGCCTAAAAGTGGGTAGATCCAAAAGTGAGCCGAGAACTTGTGCGGATTCGCCCGTGACTGTTCGTAGTGAAAGGTTTCTAGTGAGCGGGTTGGATTGTCCGAGACTCAACTAATGTTCTTTCAATTATAGAAACTTCAGCACCCTAGGGTTGTTTACTAACGTCATTACTAACCAGCTTTCGCCCCTCCGTAGTGATTGATTCTTCTCTGTTATTAGGGCTGGCATCTCTAGATCTTGAAAAGCGTTGGGAACGATCCCTAGATGGAGAGGACATCCTTACTTTACAATCCCATTGCATATGTCCAAGCTTATGACACCGGTAACATTCTACTCGGTTTCTCGGTGTTGGTGTTTATCAGGAGTCGTTTCCTATTTGTCTACTTTCTAGTTCTAGTAATAGCACAGATCATCTACATACAGATGCGAAAGAGTGTCGAATTTGTGCTTCAAGGTTATGTATACACAACAGGCTAGAACACGCTCACGCACTATAAATAATCGGCCGCAGACGATCTGTGACATGCGGCAAGGGAGCCGGTTGCCCTGGTTTCGTAGCTTTCAATCGTCGACAGCAAGGATACTTACTTACGCATCTGTATTTAGGTGATCTGTAGTAATAGTTTCTCCATTTTCTCCATGAACTTACTCATAACATTCTTCAAGCTACCATCTTCTTTTTCTGAATGCCGATTGATGTATCAAATACGTCGGCGGAGTTACAAATTCGATATTTCCTTTGGTTTCCAAACATAATTTTCTAGAACTTACTCAAAAATTGACTATCACAGTCAAAATCGGGTATACAGTCACTTCCAAGGGTAATTTACACAATCCGTTAAGTCTCTTTTGCAGTCTTCGAATTATATCTCACTTCTGACACCAATGTCACGGCTCCGGGATGCGCGACAGAAATCTTGGGTCCGTTTATTCAAAATCGAAGTCCAATTAACGTAACAATAATTTATTCCCCGTTACTATACACTTCTGACACTAATTACTCCACTAATTAAGTCAAACAAATAAACTCTTTACAACTTTCAACAATAATCATATGTCATCATGTATCAAATGTCTGATGTTTAAATGACATAAAAAAACAACGTAATGCGTATAACGTTCAAATAACGTCACATTAAAAGCAGTGCATATAGAAAATCATCAAAATTTCTACCACTAAAATACATATCACTAGATTGGATCCTTGCGCATACAACTGCCAGTAATCTAGAAGACTATATAAATATTTATTTATGTCATTAGACCCAGAATTGGGTATTTTTGTGGTGAGTTCAAAATACAATAATAGGCAACTTGCATGAAAAATTAAATTGATTATTGTAAGCTATAAGAAATCGAAAAAAAAAAATCGATACGTATTTTCTCATATTAGGTTTTATACAGGATGTTTGGCGGAGGGTTAGCCAAACTTGGTGGGTGTATAGATAGGCCCATTTCGAAGATATTTTATCAATACACTATATTGCCCTTAAGATCTCCGTTTTTTTTAGATCATTGCTTTTGTATTATTCTCAAGAATTTTCAAAAACGGCCCTTTTAACTTCTGTAACTTTCATCAAGATCAAGGATACCCTACAGACCAGAAACACATGAAAAAACATTTTCATAAACATTTTAAAAAAAGTTACAGAAGTTAAAAGGTTCATTTTTGAAAATTCTTGAGAACAATACGTAAGCTATAAAAAAAAAGGGCAGACCACAACTGTATTAATAAAATATCTTCAAAATAGGCCTATTTATACATCCACCAAGTTTGGCTAACCCTCCGCCAAACACCCTGTATAAATAGATATACTGAGAATGTGCGACGTCATATATAACTTATGACGTCATAAGCACATTTCATAGCGTTGTATCTCCGTCAATTTTCGAATAAGAAGAAATAGAAAAAACACGTGTTGACTTATTTTTTATCGACTAACGAAATCAGCAATAAAAAAAAATTGATGCAAGTTCCGTATTGAGCGAAGTACAAAAAACCTTCCTACAACATTTTATCTTCAAGGGATTGCAATATTTCCTTTCACAACTCAATCACACGGATGATTTGTTTACTTCAAATGTCAAATCAGTATTAGTTCACTCGGAACTTGTGGGGAGAAGACAATCGGTGAAGAACCCGATGATGATTTTTTTCCAAGAATGGCTGCAGAAGTTCTTTTTTTATTTTCGTGTGAGTTCTCTATGTATCCTTCAGCTATTGTGTCACTTTTCCAGCAATCCAGCCACCATGGCGTTTAATAGTGTGGAGGTCTACTCTGAAAGCAGTCAGCAATGAGGCCGAACTTCGCCAGGCGTAACGAAAAATTATCGGGAAACATTTGTTTTTGAACTAGGTATCGCAAGTCTAAAAACCCTTTGTTGTATATGGGGTGTAGAGGATTAAATTATACAACACTAAAGGCAAATAAATACTCTATTGGAACACATAACTATAAGCTTTATATGTAAAGCAACATCTTTAATCTAAATTGCACATTGTCAACACCACGTCAGACTAAACACCATAGTAACTATAATTACTAGCTAAGGGCAACTCTAGAATGACATGTTGTTACCAGTTGTACTCAAATACATCTAAATATTGAGGTTGCAAGATTTCAGTTGGCACAGGAAGTGTTGTTCTCAATTGTCTACCCATTAAAAGTACCTACACTGGGTGCAGGAAGATTTTGCTTAGGAGACGTATTATAACTTAAAACCGATAAAAATGGATCTTGATTGTTTTGTATGGCTTTGACGAACAAGCCTTTAATGGTTTGAATAGTTCTTTCAATCATACCATTACTTTTGGGATGATTGGGGCTAGATGTGGACAAGTCAATGTTATATTTTTTTGCAAACTGTCGAAATTCATGAGAATTGAATCGTGGACCATTATCTGAAAAAATTTCCTGAGCAATGCCATTATTTGTAAAAACATTTTTCAGACAAGAAATAACAGAATCTGTGGTTTTGGTTGTTAATTTATTGACAATCACAAACTTGCTAAAATAGTCTACAATAACTATGAAATTGTGAGGTTTCACAAACATAAAATCCACTCCAATTTTTTGCCAAGGAAGCATTGGTGGTTTATGAGGAGTCAAATGCTCATTTTGGTTACTTTTGGCATACATTTGGCAAGTTGGACAAGTTAAAATAATTTTTTCAATGTCGGTCATTAATCCAGGGTAAAAAATGGATTCTTGGGCTTTTCTCTTGTAGGATATAATACCTTGATGAGTTTGATGGATAAGGTTTAAAAATTCAGATTTGAGACATTCTGGGATAATAAGCCTTTTTTTGTAGAACAAGACATCTTTGTGAAGATAAATATCACTTTTGAAATTCCAGAACGGCTTGATCGTAGGTAAAAGGTTATTTTTATGCTGTGGCCAGCCGTTTAGAGTGTAATATTTTACCCTCTGTAAAATTGGGTCATTCGAAATAGCAGCCTGTAATCTTTTTTCATTTTCTTTGGATGTTGAAATAACCGAATATACATGCAGATTTGATTCTAAATAGTTAGTATTTATATAATTACTAGAAGGCTCTCGACTTAAAGTGTCTGGAATTAATAATTGTTTTCCTGGAACATAAACGAGATTAAATTGATATCTGAGCAACCTTATTGTTAGTCTTTGAATTCTGGGTGACATATCATCTAATGATTTTTTTAATAATCCTATTAAAGGTTTATGATCTGAGTGAAGTTCAAAATTTTGCCCATATAGTAGTGGAAACGCTCACATCCATAAACTAAGGCCAAAAGCTCTTTCTCAATGTGATTATACTTTTGAGTGGGGGTTAGGGACACAGATGCAAATTCTATAGGTTTATTATCTTGAACCAAAACGGCGCCAAGTCCATAAGGACTAGCATCCACAGCTAAAACAGTTTTCTTTTTAGGATCAAAATATGATAAAGTTGTAGCTGAGGAAACTAATTGTTTTAGATGAACAAAACAGGCTTCTTCAGTTGCGGTCCACGTCCAAACAAATTTGTCACTCAATAATTTTCTCAATATTGTACTTTCTTGAGACAAATTTGGAATAAATTTTGATAAATACACAATCATGCCAAGAAATCTTTGAAGACTTTTTTTTTCTGTAGGAGAAGACATATTAACAATTGCCTCAGTCTTGACTGGATCCGGAGGCACTTCTGTATTAAGTTTGTGCCCCAAAAATTTAATTTCATTTTTACAAAACTTTGATTTGCCCAAATTAAGCGTTAGACCCGTTGCTCTTATCTTATAGATAACACTATGTCAAGGTTTTTATTGTGTTCAGAAATATCCCTACCATACACAAGAATGTCATCAAAATAAGAAACTACACACTCAACACCATCCAGTGTTTGTTGTATGAATCTCTCAAATATTTCAGGAGCTGACTTAAGTCCATAAGGAAGAAGAAGATACCTGTATCTTCCATATGGAGTTATTATAGTAAAGAGAAGAGAACTTTCATTATCTAATGGTATTTGTAAAAATGCCGAAGATGCATCCAACAATGAAAAATACTTGGCACCAGCCAGTTTTGAATATAAATATTCAGTAGTAGGAATTTGACACAATTGCCTTTTTACATATTTATTCAGGTTTCTTGGATCCATGCATAGGCGAATCGATCCATTAGGCTTGGGCACAATTACAATTGGGCTAACCCAATCAGTTGGTTCTTCAACAGGCAAAAGAATATTTTCAGAAACTAACTTGCTGAGCTAAGCTTTAACTTTATCGCGTAAAGCAATTGGAATCTTCCTGCAAGCACTGACACATGGTACTGCATTGTTTTGCAATATAATTTTACAATTTTTATTAATTTTCCCAATTCCATCAAAAACACTCTTATGAAAATCTACAATACTTTTCAAATCTAGGATGTCTTTACTATTGATATTTGATTTCTTTATTACCGAGTATATTTCTTTATTTATCATTTTAAAAGCTTTCACACCTGGGAGACCCAAAATTGATTTAGGTGTTTCATTACTTGGAACATAGAAACTCAAATTTCTATCGATATTATTGAAGCAACAATTGACACAAATTTGTCCTAAAACATTAATCTTATGTCCAGAATATGAAAATAATTCTGAAGAAACTGGTAAGAGTATTTCATTCTTTAGCTTTAAAGTTTTAAAATCTTGATAATTTAGAATATTTACATAACTCCCAGTATCAATTTTTAAATTAACACCTGAACCATTTATATTTATCGTTTCATACCATTCTATTGAGCAAACATTGTCTGTAATAGACCATAATACTTGGAAATCATCATCACCATCCGAGTCACACTTGTCAACACTATCAGCTGTTGAATCAATTGAATTGGAGGCTTGCAAATTACTTTGGTTCTGATCTGGTTGACAAAAATGACTACAATTACATGGATTGTCAACAAACTGTTCCTCTATTTCGACTTCATGAACATGTTTACTTATATTAAAATTTGGACAGAATTTCTTATAATGACCATGCTGTCCACAAGTTAAACAAATTCGTTTATATGCAGCACAATTATTTTTCAAATGTGAAAGGCCACACTTACCACAATTGACAGTCCCACTGCCAGAAGCTACTCCAGGAGTACTTCTATTAGCTACAGCACAGAAGTGGTTACAACACTTTTGATTATACACTTTCTTGTTGTTGTATCTTGTTGAGGTTTGTCCAGAGTTTTGATTATTATGAAAATATCGCTTTTGAATTGCACTTACATTTGATGAATCACCTGCAGCTTTTGTGATTTCTCGTTGTGTCGCTACACTGCTCTACATGGATCTAGCTATCTTGATTGCTTCATTCAATTCCAGATCTGAATACTGAAGCAGTTTTTCTTGTATTTTCAGGTTACTGATTCCAAGGACAATTCTGTCTCTAATAAGAACATCTTTTTCTTCAAATTCACATGTAGATGACAACTGCCTCAGAGCTGTTACAAACTGATCTACAGACTCTTCAGGAAGTTGATCACGTTTAAAAAACTTATAATGCTCATACACTAGGTTTTTAATGGGGTTGCAATATGCTTCAAACTTCTCCAAAATTCAACTCAACTTTGTTTCATCTTCTGTTTCACTATACTCAAATGTATTGTAAATCTGAATCCCTTGATCACCTAGGTAATTGAGCAAAATTGCTATTTCAACTTCATCACTTGCCTTGGATTTATTACTTGCAAGTAGATAATATTTAAATTTTTGTTTCCATAATCGCCATCGATCAGCAACATTGCCTTCATGGAAATTGAAATTGTTTAAGAGCTTGCAATCATTCCACTCAGCCATTTTTATGAAAATAGTTGTACTTACTAATATCTAGTAGATTCATAAGTTCCAGCCTTAGAAAGTAGGGATCGGTTTCGTTTTGCCAGACAAGAACGTCGATCAGTTGTCTTTTTTGCTGTCGATATCACTAGTAAACTGGTACTTTCTGATTTTATTTTTACCTTTAGCGCGCTTTTACGCTGCCACCATGTTGTGTATGGGGTGTAGAGGATTAAATGATACAACACTAAAGGCAAATACTCTATTGGAACACAGAACAATAAGCTTTATATGTAAAGCAACATCTTTAATCTAAATTGCACATTGTCAACACCACGTCAGACTAAACACCATAGTAACTATAATTACTAGCTAAGGGCAACTCTAGAATGACATGTTGTTACCAGTTGTACTCCCTTCATCGTGCAGAACTTCCTTTTTCGGGTTTTTTAACTCCTCTCTTCTGCGTGTTCCACTTATACCCATTACCATTGCCACTTTTAATAGCAAAAATGTTTCATTCTCCGCCTCTTGTAAAAACTTTGCAATATTTTCTTTGGTGAGAATTCTGGACTTTTTGGGTGTGTAAGAGTCGGAGTTCCGTTTTGAAAAAGCAATCAGGTGCACGAACTTACGAGTAGTAGCTCCATAAACTTGAAGATTTTTTGGTCGCTGATTGTTTCTTAAAATATGTTAAAAGTACCTTCTCGGGCTTCTCGTGCGCAATATTCTCAACATTTTTCTTGTTACACCAAGTTTCATAAATGGCATATGTTTTTTCATACGCTTCTAGACTTTTCTGGCATTAGGCCAGCAACTACATTAAAATCCATCATAGAAAAATACTTTTAAGTTAGACACCGTTCCGCTAATCCACGCTTCGTTGACCAATTAGATAATCTAAAGCTTAAACCAAATTTTTCTTGCGGTGCATAAGAAAACTATATCTAATCCAGGTTTTCATAAATAATCATGTGCATTCCTGATAGAATCGTTCATTTTTCACTGTTTAGTTTGATGAACCTTTCAGTAAATTCAACTTTGACAATATGACAATACAATACAAACAAACAATTCCAACCAATTGTCAAGCACATTACTAAAATTAGCCTTCTTCAATTATTTCCGATAAACTCATATGCAACAGAAAAATGTATGTGTATGTATGTGTATGTATTTGTTAAAACAGGAAGGCAAATGATGTCAAAATTACAAACCCTCGTGAAACAAACATTACCTAATAAAAACAACTGTGTGCTGTGCGCTTGTGACATTTTAGTACCACCACGTGATGCTCATCACCCAGCCTTATTGATAGAAATTAAAACAGTAGATATTTTTAAGCCTCTTCCATATGAGGAATATGTTTTGTATATTTGATTTTAAAAGATGTGAAGCGATTATGAAGAATTTCAGACGATTAAGTGAAGAACAGACAGGCACTTGTTGCAACAGTTTCACGTTAGATGTAGAGCAAAATATGTTGGATAATCCGAGGTTCTTTTGGAAATATGTTCAGGGTGAAAGAAAAAACAATAACTGCATCGCCAATACTATAGGTTTAGTGAACGGATATCATCTGATGGCAAATTCCCGGCTTTTGCACACTACATTCTTCATCAGTTTATGAAGCTACAATGAGCAAGTAGACGAGATAACTGTACATTCTGATCCAGGAAACGCAAATATTAACCTAAGCTCACATAAAATTAAGATTTCAAATGTTCTCAGGGGGTTGAAACTATAAGAATGTCCCAATATTTTCACGTACCTAATTGTGCTTTTTCTTTTTCTGTTGTTCCATTCCTCTTTGGCAGAGGACGTGTTTCCCCATGTATGGAAGTTGTCTTATGCAAGGCTTATTTTCAAAGGCACAGACTCGAAAGATGAGGTTGAAAACTATCTACCTATAACAAGGTTGTTACTGATACCAGAAATATTTGAATCTATCATAACTGTGTATTTAAGAAGGAGTTTAGTCCCGAATCAACATGGATTCCACATTGGTCGGTCAACTACTACTAACCATGATTACATTGTCAATGCCTTGAACATCCTCTTGCTATATTCCAAGGAACTGTTGAGGAAAATATTTTGAAACTTTCAGTATAGAAGGAGGAAGGTTAGAAGCCCATTATAGTGAAATTTCAATTAGATCCAACAACCACATGAAAAGTTCTTGGGCTTAGACTATGAAATTGACCAATTAAATTAATATAAATAGGAACATCCACTTGCACTTTTATATTTTTCCAAAGAACTGTTGAGAAGAACATTTTGAAACTTTCAGTATAAAAAGAGGAAGGTTAGAAGCCTATTATACCAGAATTTCAAATGGATCCAACAACCACATGAAC
Organism: Ceutorhynchus assimilis; assembly: GCA_917834065.1. Taxonomy (NCBI): domain Eukaryota; kingdom Metazoa; phylum Arthropoda; class Insecta; order Coleoptera; family Curculionidae; genus Ceutorhynchus; species Ceutorhynchus assimilis. Next base: position 4,990,622 of record OU892289.1, on the reverse strand, counting down.
AGTTCTTGGGCTTAGACTATGAAAATGACCAATTAAATTAATATAAATAGGAACATCCTCTTGCACATTTATATTTTTCCAAAGAACTGTTAAGGAGAACATTTTGAAACTTTCACTATAGAAAGAGGAAGGTTAGAAGCCCATTATAATAGAATTTCAAATAGATCCGACAACCACATGAAAAGTTCTTGGGCTTAGACTATGAAATTGACCAATTAAATTAATAAAAATAGGAACATCCTCTTACACTTTTATATTTTCCCAAAGAACTGTTTAGGAGAATATTTTGAAACTTTTAGCATAGAAAGAGGAAGGTTAGAAGCCCATTATAGTAGAATTACAAGGGGATCTAACAACCACATGAAAAGTTCTTGGGCTTAGACTATGAAAATGACCAACGAAATTAATATAGATATAAAACATCATTTTGCACTTTTATATTTTTTCAGAAAACTGTTGAAGAGAACATTTTGAAACTTTCAGTTTAGAAAGAGGAAAGCTAGAAGCCCATTATACTAGAATTTCAAATGGATCCGACAACCACATGAAAAGTTCTTGGGCTCAGACTATGAAAATAACCAATACTATTAATATTGATAGGAACATCCTCTTGCATTCTTATATTTTTCCAATGATCTGTTGAGAAAAACATTTTGAAACTTTCAGTATAGAAAGAGGAAGTTTAGGAACCCATTATACTAGAACTTCAAATGGATCGGATAACCTTATGAAAAATTCTTGGGATTAGACTATGAAAATGACCAACGAAATTAATATAAATAGGAACATCCTCTTGCAATCTTATATTTTTCCAAAAGAACTGTTGAGGAGAATATTTTGAAACTTTCAGTATAGGAAGAGGAAGGTTAGAGGCCCATTATAGTAGAGTTTTTAATGGATGCAACAACCACATGAACAGTGTTATCTTGGGCTTAGACTATGAAAATGACCAATAAAATTAATATAAATAGAAACTTCCCCTTGCATCTTTATATTTTTCCAAAGAACTGTTGAGGAGAACATTTTGAAACTTCCAGTATAGAAAGAGGAAGGTTAGAAGCCCATTTATACTAGAATTTCGAATGGATCCAGTAACCACATAAACAGTTCTTGGGCTTAGATTATGAAAATAACCAATTAAATTAATATAAATAGGAACATCCTCTTACACTTTTATATTTTTCCAAAGAACTGTTGATGAAAACATTTTGAAACTTTCAGTATAGAAAGAGGAAGGTTAGAAATCCATTATACTAGATCTTCAATTGGATCCAATGACCACATAAACAGTTATCTTGAACTTAAATTATGAAAATGATCAATAAAATTAATATAAATAGGAACATCCTTCACTCTTATATTTTTCCAATGAACTGCTGAGGAGAACATTTCGAAACTTTCAGTATAGAAAAAGGAAGGTTAGAAGCCCATTATACTAGAATTTGAAACGAATCCAACAATCACATGAACAGTGTTATCTTGCGCTTAGACTATGAAAATGACTATCCCTTGTCACCACGTAGACTTCAGTGAATTGGCAATTATTCTCCCCATTCAGTCGTTGGAGATAAGAAGGTCGAATTTAGATGTTCGCACAAAAAATTCTGAATAGTTCTATAGACTCCTCGGAACTTCTTCTTCAACTTGATGTTATAGTCAAAGCCCAAGATCATTGGGAAATCAAAAATTTTCAAACGCAGCAGCATCTAGCGTGTCATGGTCGAAACACTGCATTGAATAGGAATTAGAATCATGTAGGGTTGCTTGTATGTGGATCACTTGTATGTACCAGGTGTTGATGTTGATCTACTTGTAGTCTCTGAGCTTCCATTGAGAAATGTTTTGAGGAGGCAGTCATTTTGTGACATTTGTATTGTTGTAACATCTCTTTATTCCTAGCTTTTTTTGAAGACTTGAAGGATTTTTGATCAAAAATTGAAATTTTTAGTGCACTGTTGAACGAATCGATTACCTTAATGACCGCAAATACAATTCTTGAATTATTTTACTGTTAAAAAATAATAAGCGAGTAATTTGTCTGAAGATTCCATACGATACGCCACAATGACTTTGAAGATTAATGGTTACTTAAAAAATATATTTATTTCCAAGTTTTTATTCCCTTATTGTTCCGCCTACATGATTTTTTTATAATTTTACATTTCATTTTTTTGATAATATTTTACGAGGGACAACGTCACCGTAGGGTAATTATTGTCAGTGTAATAGAAAACTCATTGTTCAGGTAAATCTGAAGATTTTACAATTTTTAAATCTCTCTTTCAAATTAGTATCACATAATCTAGTGGCGCCCCCCTTTAAAATATAAAAACTTACAGAGGCTTAAAAATCAAAGTACCTAACTAGGATGTCTGAGTATGTGTCTAAGGGCAGTTAGTTAAGTCCTTGTTAGCAAACAATAACCTCAGATTGTGCCGCACAAAAACAATATCATATTGACATTGACACAATCTAAGGTTTTTGTTAACTAACAATAGGACTTAACTAACGATTATTCTAGCCGCCCTAAAACCGTGCAAGCCTCAAATTGTCCATAGTACCAAGAAATTTCATGATAAAATTCAAACTAACCTTTTTTTTATTACAATCGGACTCATTGATTCATTTGATTCAGATTTCATTGATTGACTTTTCGTAATTTTCTCTTCAATTATTGCGGCGTAATATTTACATATAGGTATCGCAACAACTTTCATCAAGGTATAGGTGACCATGAGACAAGGCTTTGATGATGACCTTACATACTTATTACATTTTTATTTATTTTTCCTGTAAGATGAACTGTGGGTAAATGCATAATATGTGGAAGGCCGAAATGAGAAAATCTAACACAGGATACGCACGTGTTTATCTAAGCTTGGAATAATTGCGAAACAATTATGAGGATTTTAATTAATATTTCACCGAGGCACTATGAGCGGATTTCCTGCAAGTTAGTTATAGGAACAATCTATTTTTGTTGATCAATACAGGTGGGTTTAAGCTACAAATCTATTGTTATTGTATTGTTCAAGTACACCTGAAGATCTAATTTTAATTTGAAATTGTCTACATTTGCTTTATTTCGCCCAAAGAGTAAAATACAAATTTACACTATTCAGTGAATGCAGAATTATCTAGAAAGTTTTATAAATCAAGTTAAACTCTTGCATATACAATGAGGTTGTTATGTAAAAATACGATAATATGTTAAGAAAGTCGCATTATTCTTGACGATACAAATTTTAGGTGCATCGAACTTGCAGCACAAATGCAAAATATGAAATTTCTAGAACAATCTTTATCTAGAAAGTGTCTTCCAAAATACGTCAATTAACAATGAATTGGTAATTTCACCATCAAGGGGTCTGCATCCAGAGAAAAGCTCAGGAGCTTCTCCATCAATCCACAGCTAGAGACAAACAAAAAAAGAGAACAAACTCGTATCAAACCTTTTTGGCTTAAAATAAGGACTGGTAAATTACAATAATAAAGAAATAATTATTGATGAAATAAAGGTAATGGTGACGATGAGGGAAAGCCCTGGCCTTAGCAGACGATTGTTTCCATTAGAATCACATCGCTGATCTGATTTGAAGGATTTCTTAATCAGGGATATTGAATTGTTTGACTCTATATGGGAAATTTTATACTGATTTATAGAAAAAGGGTAGAAAGAGACTTCCTCTCCAATAGCGATGGCTTCCATAGTCTCATATTATGCTTCAGCTTCCTCCTATTTAGACTTCTCAGTGCGAGCATCAGATACTAGCAATGCCAGCAGCGCTGCCTGTTAATGCACCAAGGGCAGTAAGTCCAGCAAACAGAAATATGAGGTCTGCAACGTAACATGTTGTTACTGTTTCTTGTCGTCCTGGTAGATTTATAGTTGTTTGGAATTTAGTTCTCACCTTGAGAGTTTGTCCAGAAGCGTAACCTTTAAGAGCATGTACTGTATCCGAATCATTGCTCCATAAACTGGCATTTTGGTGATTTAGTCTCTTCTGTTTCTGCTTCGTTTCCTACGAAATTAATTCTGGATTCTAATCGCCTTCGTTTACTTTGATCTTGATTATATTTCGTCTTGTTAGTAAGTAAGAAAAGGACGTTTTCCTTTCGAACTTTTGCACATAATCGAACAATGATTTTGGAATTCACATGTATGACATTTAACCTGTTTAGCCAGACAATCCCTCGAATCAAAAGCATGTCGAAATTTTCCAAATCTGGTGCATTGAGTCTTATCTCCATTTTGAACATTTCTATTTTGAACCTGTACATTATTGATTCATTGTTTTGGATTCCAATTTGTTCGTATATTTGACATAATTCTAAAAATTCTGTTGAAGATCTTTCTTTCCCAATAGTTAGATAGAGGTTTGAATTTGTCTTTAATATGAATTTCCGTTGCTTCTTGAGCTGAATGCCAAAAAAGCTTGATGTTTAACTTATAAAAGAAAAATATTGAAGGTTTCCGTCTCTTCTAACTTGATATAAATGTGGAATTTTGTTTTGAAGGGAAATATTCTGATAATTTGATGACTAAAGTTTGATGCAGTGATGCCAGGTCTGGTGAAATTTCACCAGATCTGGTTATTTTATGAAAAATCTGGTGATTGGTCAAAAACTTTTTGAAAAATGGCAATTTCTGGTGATTTTGAAATTTCATAAATTTTAAATATTTTTAACAATGGCATACACTTTATAAACATCCCTCGTAATGTATTAAAATTTTACTTCATTATACAAATTTCATTTGTTTGACAGAAAACCAAATACCCATAAGTGGTGTGTGAGGAGGTCCTTTAATTTTTATATAAATTTGTATTTGTTCTTTTGATATACCTATTTATATATGTTTCCCTTTCTATATTTCAATTTCTGTTCATTCCAGGCTCTTGTTGCTATTGGCCGGTTATTTTTCAAGTTGGCAACATGTATTTTGTTTGGCCAGTGGCGTTGCTTATGGATTTCAGTCAAACCAATCATATTTTCAAAATTTTGACTTTTCCAATTTATTTAGCGGTTTTAAATTAATCGAAAAAAATTCTAACATCACTTTCAAAATGGCGAATTCAAAAAGCTAAAAAATCACAATTTTCGTTCTGGAATTTTTTTTAAAATCTTTACAAGGTTAGGAATAATGGCCAATATCTTCGAAGAAATTTGAACAAATCAAAACAAATTATATATGGTTGGAAAGAGCATCAAATTCTCTATAAATCAGTGCTAGATTGAGTTTAATAACCTGAATATTTTCAGAGCAATTCAGCTTCAAAGTTGGATTTTAGTTAAAATTTAGTCGAAAACTTCAAACTCGATTTTCTCAAAAACCGTAAATACCAGCGACTCCAACTAACTACCATTTCAAAGCTCTCATCAAGGGCTACAATTCTAAAAAAATTGATCCAAAATCTTTGACGGGTTTCGAGAAAATTGAATTTGAAAATTTTGAAATTTAAATCCAAAGGGGTTTAAACCTTTGAAAAAATCGAAATTTTTATTTTTCAGATTTTTTGAATTTTGACTTTTCCAATCGATAGAGCGGATCTAAATTAGTCAAAAAAAAACTCTAACTTCACTTCCAAATCTCGATTTCAAAAGGGAAAAAAATCAAAAAGAAAATCTTAATTTTCAGATCTAAGATTTTTTAAAAATTCTGACAAGGTTAGGAGCAATTGCCAATATTTCCATTAAATTTTGAGCAAATCAAATTAAGTTATATATGGTTGGAAAGAGCATCAAATTCTCTATAAATCAGTGCTAGATTGAGTTTGATAACGTGAATACTTTTAGAGCAATTGAGCCTCAAAGTTGGATTTTAGGTAAAATATAGTCAAAAACTTCAAACTCGATTTTCTCAAAAATAGTAAATGCCAGCGACTTCAACTAAGTACCATTTTAAAGCTCTTATTAAGGGCTACAATCCTAAAAAAAATGGATCCAAAATCTTTGACGAGTTCCGAAAAAATTGAGTTTGAAAATTTTGAAATTAAAATCCAAAGGGGTTACACCCTTTGAAAAAATCGAAATTTTTATTTTTCAGATTTTTTGAATTTTGACTTTTCCAATCGATAGAGCGAATCTAAATTAGTCGAAAAAAACTCTAACTTCATTTCCAAATCTCGATTTCAAAAGAGAAAAAAAAATCAAAAAGAAAATCTCAATTTTCAGGTTTAAATTTTTTTTAAATCCTAACAAAGTTAGGAGCAATTGCCAATACTTCCATTAAATTTTGAGTAAATCAAAATAAATTATATATGGTTGGAAAGAGCATCAAATTCTCTATAAATCAGTGCTAAATTGAGTTTGATAACGTGAATACTTTTAGAGCAATTGAGCCTCAAAGTTGAATTTTAGTTAAAATTTAGTCAAAATCTTCAAACTCGATTTTTTCAAAAACCGTAAATGTCAGCGACTTCAACTAAGTACCATTCCAAAGCTCTCATTAAGGGCTACAATCCTAAAAAAAATGGACCTAAAATCTTCCACGGGTTTCGAGAAAATTGAATTTGAAAATTTTGAAATTAAAATCCAAAGGGGGTTAGACCCTTTGAAAAAATCGAAATTTTTATTTTTCAGATTTTTTGAATTTTGACTTTTCCAATCGATAGAGCGAATCTAAATTAGTCGAAAAAAACTCTGACTTCATTTCCAAATCTCGATTTCAAAAAAGAAAAAAAATCAAAAAGAAAATCTCAATTTTCAGGTTTAAATTTTTTTAAATCCTAACAAAGTTAGGAGCAATTGCCAATATTTCCTTTGAAGTTTGAGCAAATCAAAACAAATTATACATTGTTGGAAAGAGCAATACATTTTCTGTAAAGCAATGCAAGATTGACCTCCATAGCTCAGATACTTTCCGAGCAATTACACCTCAAATTTGAATTTTAGTCGAAAAAGTATCAAAGACTTCAAACTAAATTCTTTCGAAAACCGTAAATGCCAACGACTTCAACCGAGTACCATTTTAAAGCCCTCACCAAGGGCTACAATCTCAAAAAAAATTGATCCAAAATCTTTGACAGGTTTCGAGAAAATTGAGTTTGAACATTTTGAAAAAAAAATTCAAAGGGTTTACCAGTGATCATCGCCTGTAGTATACGCGATAAATAGGTCGCGGGTGACGTCATGAAAATAGAATTCTACTTGTCATGATCCCAATCTAGGATTGCTTCAAGGTTCACTCATGGCGTTTCCGATTGGTAGATCTAGTGCGGAACTAGTGCATTTTTTTCTATTTCTGTCTTTTTCTTCTACAGGTCGATTAAAAGGATGCAAATACACTCAGTGCGCACTGAATCTACCAATCGGAAACGCCATTAGTTTTTGATAAGTAATAATCTTATCCCTTGTCATAAATGATATTTGACATTTTGCCCAACAGTGTTGCCGATGTTTATATAATTACTGTTATGAAAAATTTGAAATTTGCAAGGCCTACTTGGGCTTTTTTTTGTTTAAATTCGAGCCTCAATGATTGACACAATATTTGTTATGAGTTGTAGTTGGCAACACTGTTTGACAAGGGACAAAGTAGGCATTGCAAAATTTTAAAATTTAAATATGGCACCCTGTAATACCGACATTGCAATACATACATGTTTCCAAAGCCTACTTGGTTTGATATAAGCCCGTAAGGCGAGAATTTTCCTGAAAAATCAATTTTCAAGACTTCTGGTGATTTTTCATTCCAATTTCTGGTGAATTTAATTTTTTTGACCTGGCAACAGTGGTTTGATGGTATATATCATTTTTCTCTATCTACTACATCGTAGCTTTCAATTGCTCCTGGTAAATTGTAGGCAACCACCTGTAAGTGGTATAGAAATATTATCAATATTCAACTTTATAGTTTTTTTTTAGGACATGCTGTATTATACAGGGTGATGAAAAAAAAACCAATGCAAACTAAGCCAATTTTGTACAGTATAATGTCGGGTTTTCAATGTCTTATTGTTCCATTCCATAAATCAACCATTGCATCAACTTATGGGGTAGGTACAAATTCCACATTTCAACAAAAATAATACAAGGTTCGCGATTATATAACTGTTTAGCATATTATACAAAACAGTACTTGTTTGCGGAGAAATGGTTATATTGTCTAAACACAATATTTTATTCATAAGTCAAAAGAAAAACCGTGTTAATTATCGCCATAGTACGCCAATTAGTAACTGGAGCAACAAAAAATAACGAGTCTAACAATAATAGTAATTACTTTTGTTCGTTTAATGTTTTTTCATTTAATTTATAACGTAATTATCGGTCTTATACAATTCCGGGTCGGTTGTTCCAGTAGGTATCTAATACCTATATCTGATTTTGTGCAGTATTGTTTGTTTGAGTTTTTTAAGAAAATCATTTGTCTGTATAATCATAATTGACCTAAAGGCATCAAGTTAAATGAGCGTACCGCTAAATTACTGCTAGAGATTTCACATTGAAAACTAGTATAGGTACCAGTAGAGCTTCAGAAACTGTTTTTTGATAAATACTTTCGATAACTGAATAAGTTTCAAATAGTGTGTAACAAGTTTGAATATAGAACAATGTAGGTATTATTAGACAGACAAATCAGTAAATAGAATTAGGTTCTTTGAAACTTGGAAACCTCTCAACGATTAAAATACAAAAGAGCTACAAATTTCATCATAATATGGCCATCCAACAATCCAGATCTAAACCCATATTATTGTACCTATACAGCATCAAATTATTGAATTATTTGTTGTTGTACGATCAAAATGAAAAGCACATTCACCTCGAGCGCGACCAAAAAAAAAAAAGGTACCAACCAACCAAAAAAATGACTTTCACTGTACGTACTGACCGAGTACCGCCGGTCACTTTCGTTTTCGGTCGTACTAATTACGATTCGTATCGGACATTCGATTATTGTTATTAATTATTTTGTTGGGTAATAAGGCTATTATTGGATTGAATGAAAGGCAGGTGTTGGTTCTAGGGTTTGTTTAGAATAAATAAAGTACAAATTTGTGAAATTAGATTTGTAGCAACAAAATAGCGTCACGGATTGTAAGTTTTTCTTATTTTGTTGGAGATATTATTGAAGGTCAGTGATCTACTTGCACTGATTCTTCAAGGCTTTCGATTCTTTTTTTGTTTTCATTAATTTTTTCTTTCTACCTAATTATCACGGTAACAAGTTGACAGAGACAGATAACCACCGTACCTAATTATTTATAGTTGCCTGTATGATACCTGAAACATATATTATAATTTATTTGATGATTGTTTTTTGTTCCAGATGAGCCCGATAGAAAACGTAGTGCCCACTCATGTCGATGTAAGCACCGAAACTGTGCAGGTTCAGCTGCGAAACAAACAAGATCGATCCAGGGACCTTTTTGGTGTTCAATTAGAAGTAAGTTGTGATTTTTCTTTTACTTTTTTGAAGCAGGTTGTCGTGAAGTAAATATTGTAGAGAGCGTTTTGTAAATGCAGTAGAAATATCGATGAAGAGAAGTTCAATAGGAAATGGAACTTGGGAAGTTGTTGATGTGATTCCAATGAAAGAATTTATGTAAAGATCTAGGGAATTATCTTAAACAAAGCATAATTTTAGATTATATTTTTATTTAGTAGATAGTTTTTCCATCGTTTCGAAGTTCTACTAGTCATATTTCCGACAGGGTTGTCCAGTTTCGTATTTTTTGCAAGTTTCTGATAATCGTTCATTCTGCTTATTTTTTGTTTACTCCAGTATTTTCTGTCAAGAAATTAACAAAACGTGTGCAGAGAAGCTTGAACTTCTTTATTCACAAGTAAAGAATTAGAACTAACTGACTAAAAATACTAGAAAAATCGACACTCCACTATATGACACACATCAAAAATACCAGCAAGGTATCTTATATCGTCATAGGTGCTAATGCAACGCTCTGAAGAAGCTTCTGGGATACTAATTTCAACATTTTCCTCGTCAGTGTTGTTAGATGTCAAATTTAAAATTATCAGGATTTGAGAACAAAATTATCAGAAAAAGTTTGTGGCAAATTTTTTGACTTTTTATCTCTATTTTCATTTTTCGGGTTCTAGCTGGGATTCTGGCAATTGTAGCTCTCAATAAGAGCTTCAAAAAAGGTTATTCAAGACTTCGAGCTCAAGGGCTTCGTTTTCAAGATAATCGGCTTTGCAGCTTTTGCAAAATTTGAGACAAAGTTTTAACTTTGAGCCTCAATATCTTCAAAAGTATTTAAGATATATAATTGAATCTTATTTTATCTTGAAGATTATTTAATTTTGATTCAGAATATATAATTTTACATCATATTTGTTATAATAATAACCGAGTAATCAGCAATTTTGTAAAATAATATCAGATTATTGAAATTTTTTGAGCCCAAAAATTGCTAATATCGTTTTTATTTTTTAACAAGGCTTTTAAATCCAAAAAGGAAAGTTGCGAAAATGCTTTTCTAATAATTTTTACCTCTTCTTTCGATTGGTGAAGTCAAAAATTCGAAAAACTGAAAATTTAAGAATTCAAACTTTTCCAAAGGGGTATGCATGGAAATTTGATTTCCAAATATTTCAAAGAGCCATATTTTGGAAACCAGTGAATTTATTGGCATGAATCTTTTGACCAATTGTAGCTCTTAATAAGGGCTACAAAAAAGCTTATTTAAAACTCCAAGCCCAAGGGCTTCGTTTTCAAGATAATCCGCCTGGAAGCTTTTGCAGAATTTGAGGTAAAGTTTCAACTTTGAGCCTCAATATCTTGACAAGTATCTAAGATATAGAATTGAATCTTACTTTATCTTGAATATAATTTAATTCTGATTCAGAATATATAATTTTACATTATATTTGTTATAATAATAACCGAGTAATCAGCAATTTTGTGAAAGAATGTCAGATTAATGAAATTTTTTGAGCCCAAAAATTGCAAATATCGTTTTTATTTTTTTACAAGCCTTTAAACCTCAAAAAGTTAAGTTGCGAAAATGCTTTTCTACTATTTTTAACCTCTTCTTTCGATTGGCGAAGTCAACAATTGCAAAATCTATAAAATTTGAAAATTCGAATTTTTCCAAAGGGAAATTTGTGCATTTGAGGTAAAGTTTCAACTTTGAGCCTCAATATCTTCAGAAGTATTTAAGATATAGAATTGAGTCTTATTTTATCTTGGAGATAATTTAATTTTGATTCAGAATATATAATTTTACATTTATTTGTTACAATAATAACCGAGTAATAAGCAACTTTGTAAAAGAATGTCAGATTATTGAACTTTTTTGAGCCCAAAAATTGCAAAAATCGTTTTTATTTTTTTACAAGGCTTTAAAACTCTAAAAACAAAGTTGCAAAAATGCTTTTTCCCTAATTTTGATCTCCTCTTTTGATTGGTAAAGTCATACATTGCAAAATTTAAAAATTTTAAAAATTCGAATTTTTCCATGGGAATTTGATTTTCAAATATTTCAAAGGGCCATATTTTGAAAACCAGTAAAGTTATTGGCATGAAACTTTGGCTCAATCTGGGACTGGTGTTTAGTGCTCGCACCAGTACGTCAAAACACTCAAAACCAACAACCATCTGCAATTTTTTAATAAATTTTTAATTTTTAACTAGAAATTTGAAAAATGTATATTAAAATTGTAGTTTCAATAAATTATGGTAGATTAGCTTGTCATTATCGATTATTGAATTGTAGACAAAATTATGGTAGAATTCGATAATTATCGGATCATTGGCACCACTGTGCCTCGTTGTCTTACCAATGTTTTTATTTGAAAATTTCTAAACTGCAACATCTCAATAACCAAAAGCGGTACTAAAACTACCTCTCAGTAAAAGCTTCAAAATGGTATCTATAGCTGAAATCTCTAGCTTTTACGGTTTTTGGAAAAATCAAGTTTGGAGCTTCATAAGCTACGAAAACCAATTTTGTACGGTTCTTCCAATAATTCCAATCCAATAATGTATAGTAGACTGCTTGCTTTGTTGATGGATATTTGTTTGATGGCCAGTGAAATTAAGTGGATTTTGTAGGCAACAATCTTCAGTGTATTTGTGACGAGCTTATGATTGAAAAGCACTCTAGGAAAAAAAAAAAAAAACCCTTGGTCTGGTAAAAGAACAATCAAGATAGGTATTATATTTTCCTCTTTCCATTTCCGTCTTAATTCTCGTATATTCCATATTGCCGGGTCTTGGATTTCATTTTTGTTTCAAATTTCTTTAAATAAAGTAAGACAAGAGCCTGAAATAAAGAAGTCACTTATGCCTAATCCTATTTATCAACCAATTTTCTGTTCTATTTTTTCCTTCTCAATTATTTTTGTCTTTTGCTCATTGCTCTAAGTTCTACGTTTAACAGTTGAATTTTTGTTTTTCTAAATTTTTTCGAAATAAATAGAATTCACTTTTTCTTCGAATTTCCTCTTACTATTTCTGCTATTTCTCATTTTCTTTCGTCCCAATTTCTATTTGTTCCCGGGTCTGGAAGTTTTGTATCCTACAATTCCTCTGAATATAGAAAATTCAAAAGCATAGAATAGAGGAAATTATTAGGTAACTTTTATTCTCACTTTTCAACCAGTTTCATCGTAAATTTTCCTCAATTTCTTTTTTCATAATATGCTCAATTTTTATGTAATTTTCTGTCATTGTTTCCGTCTCAATCTTTGCCTATTCCCAGCCAATTTTTTTAAATAAAGAGAGTTCAGGAGCCTGGAATGGAAAAAATAGGTATGTATGTTTCCATTTCTAAGTTCAAATTTCCTCTCTCATTTTCTCCGATTCATTGTTTGTGTATTCTCGACTTTTGACTTTTGTTTCAAACGTTTCTCAATAAAGGGAATTCAATTCAAGGCAAGTCTGGAATAGAGAAGTTATTTATAATCCTATTTGTCAACCGATTTCTTCTCAATTTTTCTCTAATAATTTTCTCTGCCTATTTCTCATTTTCTTGTTTCATTGTTTTCGTCTCAATTATTGTCCATTTCTTCATGTTTCACATTTCATTCTTAAACTTCCATTTTACCGATGAATTTCCTCTCATTATTCCTAATTTTTTCCGTCCTAATTTCTATTTGTTTCTTTGCTCTTGAATTTTTATTTCCTACAAATTTTCTAAGGGCCGGTTTACTCACCTTCTGATAAACTGTCAGATATTCAATCTGTCGGGTAAAAACGCAATCTGTTTTCCTATTGGTGGGCCAGTTATCCGCTTTTTTGTCTATTCCCAGTTCTTTGAAGTTTCCGTTTTCATCAAATTTCTCTATAAAGAGAATTTAGAATTCTCTTATCGACCAATTACTTCTCAATTTTCTCCTTAATTTCCTGTTCACACTTTTCAATTTTTATAAAATTTTCTTTCTCATATTTTTGTCTATTTCCGACTATTGAATTTTGGTTTTCTTCAAATTTCTCCAAATAAAGAGACTTCAAGAGCCTGGAATAGAGGAAATATGTCTTATAATCCTACTTCTCAAACAACTTCTCACTTAATCCTCAATTTCCGCTTTTTATTTCTCAACATTTATTAAATTTTCTCCCTGATTTTTTCCATCTCACGTGCCAGGAATATGACAAATTATGATTTTTTGATGCAGATACATAGATGCAACCGAGAATGAACAATATTTTTCAAAATTTCAGTCAGATTATCAAATAAATAAATAAATAAAAATAGAGATTTTCAGCTGTCATGAAACTCTTTCATCGCGATTATTTTTTTACACATTCGAAGGTGCGTGGGCGTAGCTTGTCCCGCTACCTCACTTGCTGACTCGAGTATAGTTATATACATCACAAATACAAGCTTATATTAAATTTTCAGCTTTCATGAAACTCTTGCACTTTTTTGGCGCTGGCTCTCCGACTATTATAACTATCCTTTATTTTTCTTATACCGTGCTAAAGGACGAAAATAGTTACTATAGGTAGTGAGTTGTGTAATGATCGGCATCGTCGCATTTCCCGGAAAGTGACGTCACTTTCCGAGGCCGCGTTTACGCAGCAGTATAAAAATTGAAAAAGTATAGAGATGTTATCAGAATGACTAACACAATAATTTAAAAATGTTTTTGAAAAATGTGAAAGTGGTCATATTTCTCCAAATAAAGGAAATTCAAGAGTCTGGAATAATAAAATACCCAAATATATTCGTATTTATTGATCAATTTCTCTCCAATTTTTCCTTCAAATTCCTCTTTCCATTTCTCATATTTTTTTTTTCTCTCATTTTATCCCACTCAATTTCTGTCTATTTCCAGCTCTTAACTTTTTGTTTCCTTGAAATTAGCAACCAGTTTCTTCTCAATTTTTCCTCAATATATTCTCTTTCATTTCCCGGTTTTTATTAAATTTTCTCTTCCAATTTTTGCCTTCTCAATTTCTGACTATTCATGGCTCTTAAATTTTTGTGGCAGAGAGAAAAATCCTGATTTTCTTCTCAATTTCATCCCTCCATTTCTTTTGTATGAATAGGTACGAGCTTTTCAAGAATTTATACATTAAAATAGACATTTGCCAAGTTGCAAAATAGAAATTGATTAGGACTAGGGGATGATTGAGCTGCTTCATTTTCCTTTTGGCTTGAGGAAAATCACCTATTTAAAATATTATTTCTTCAAATCTTAACTTAAAAAAAAAACGTTTACTGAATAAAAATAAATGTTGCAACCTTTTATGCGCCGTGAAGCGTACTGAAAGGGTACCAAACCGAACGGAAGGCGATTAGGCATTAGAGAGACTAGAGAACAAGCTGGGACTGGTCCCTTGGACGCTTGTCGCGTGTCTGCAATTATTCATTATTCAATTTTTATTTTTATTTTGCATTAAATTGATTGTTCAATCAAATTTGTTATTAGTGTGTGTATCAAGGAGCGACTACAGGTCAGTTGAATAATTTTTATTTTGTTTTTGAGAGTTCAATTATTTATACAAGTATCATTTTTTGCATTTTTTTGTTTGTTTATAACATTTTTTTTATAACATCTGCATTGTTCAAGTATTTAACAAAAATCGTTTCATGCTGTAAACAACACAGATGAAGAAGTAAATTAAAAACCTAAGAAATTATGTGCTGTCTTTTTGTGCTTTTTGGATTTAGAGCGTGCATTAAAGCCTTGTTGCATTTACTAACATTTTCCTACCCTGACGAGAGAATATCCTAACAAATTGAAATAATCAATCTAGGGATATTGGCTCAAAAAACAACTATAGCTATGAGTTTACGTAACCAGGGACCTCAGTACCTGCCACAGATGGGCTAACTAACCAAAAAACTCTTCAGTATTGAATATAGTTATTGTTGATTGAGTGTAGTGTGTGTAATTGAAATTTTAGCACAAAGACAAAGCATGGTACCTAATTTGAACTTTAATTGACTTAAATTATTGAATTATTGACTTACAATTATTATTAAAATGACACAGTATGTTTCGATTTTTGAGGAATGCTAGATCGAGGGTTTCTCTGCCATGCTCTTACCCCTCGTTAGCTCCAGGATGAAAACGGTACGATTTACTTTAATAATAAAGTAGACGTTTCATAAATTTTTCGTTTCTTTTACATATCACACTTACTGAACGAAGCAGGGTATCTTATACTGTTGATTTGATTTTATTTCAAATAAATTATATAATTTTACCATTCAATTTTTTTTTTTCAACTAATTTGGAAAAATATTTTAAATTTGAATCTACTCAGATATTTTACATATTCTGGCAACTCAGTTTTCTGTATGTGTGTCATAACCCCGAAACTTAAAAAAAATACTTTGTCATCAAATGTCATTATTATACGGAGGTCAACCTATCAAATTTTCAAGGATGATGCTACGCCAATAAAATCTGAAGCTTGTATAGTTACTAAATTTTTGACTTGGGGAATTGACTTTAGAAGAGGATCTGTATGACTTTTATGGTTTCAACACTTTCAACCAATATTATTCGCGCAATTAAATTCTACGTCTGAAGGATTTTGATTGAAAGGAAGAGGAAAAACGCAAAAGGTGTCTTTGAAATGCAATTTTACATTCATTTTATGTTTTTTCCTCGTATTTAAATATAGTAGGTTGGTAAGCCAAAAGGGAGCTCGACCATCTTCTGATCAATCTCTAATTTGCAGCTTGGCAAATGTCTATTCTTATTTATTAATTCTTAAGAAGCTCGTACATATTCATATAAAATTACAAAATATATATTTTCATCGATCCTCGCAGGGGGTTGGTTCGTTATGGAGGGTGTTAAATTCCAATGCATCCCGGCAAGCTTAATTTCCTTTTGGCACTAATGTTACCGGTAACCGGGCAACCGAAAAACGCATTTAATACAAACAGCGCATTGATTTCGTGGAAAAACCGGTTAGGGGCGGAAAATAATCGATAGTTTTCTCTGGGGCTCAAACGCCAAACCGGCAACGTTATGCGACGAGGTGCAACCAACCCCCCGAAACGGATCGATAATTTTCCGACCCGTCAGGGACGGAGAACAATAATTATCACCAGGCAATTTTCAAGAAAAAATCATTTTTTGCTTGAAACTCTGACCTATAAATAATCTAGTTACAAGCTTCATTATACGCCAGATCTAAGCCCCATTGACTTGGAGCATATATTTTAAACATTTCAAAAGTTTCAGGTGAATGTGTTGTAATAAGTAACTGAATAAAATAGAAAAAAAAAAAAACTTTCAATCGTCCAAAAATTCCAGCTAACAAATGATAAAAAAATAGATTATCATAAAAGGCTACCTACATAATCATTATTCATCAAATATCCATATTATGTTTGCCCTTACGGATCCTTAAATATATACATAATTGTATTTGCTGAAGTACATTTTTCCAATAAATTATTCAACCCACAATAAAATTTTCAAGGAAAATATTCTACACTTAAATTCCTATTAGGTATGCCCTTAGAAAATGACCGCCTTATGCTTTATCTTGCCAAGAAAATCAAAAATAAAATCCGGCGTGCAATCAAAGTACCTACAAGAAGGGCCGTAAAAAAAATATGCCAGAATCGCGTGATGTACGTATTGTGTGTGTGTAGGGCTCCATTTTTCCTTGTTCAGTAATTAGTGTCATAAAAATGGGGCTCTAATCGCTGGTTGGCATCAAAGAAAAATACTTTATGCTATTAGTATTGTAGAAGTAGCGTCCGTTCCAATATATTACGTTGGTGTAATAAATTACCTAATCTGCTCTTCGAGACAGGAATAGATTATGTGTACTTGATGTAAATAAATAATATGTTTATTCCGCTACAAAAGGTATATATGAATTATAGTTTTCGTTTAGTAAATCTTGTTTTTAAAAACTATTTAACGAAGAAGTCACAATAAAAAATACTAGGTTCTAAATTGCTGCGGCGAAAGCCGAGAACAAAAGAATCATTGATTTTAATTGCTATAGTCTAAGCTACAGAACAAGAGAATGAGGAGAAAAGACTCTGCGCGCCGTATTTATAATAAAATATTGCTGACGCCTGCAATCGTGTGCGCGAAACCTTGATATGACGGTATTTTTCCAGACAGTGCCGCTTACTCAGCATCTTTATAATATCGTAGACTTATTGGCGTAGGCTTATGCTTAACATTGAAAAGGAGAATTATTTATATTATAATATAACTTATGTAGGTATATTTCTCAAATAAACAGAACTTAGATTTACCAGTATTCAAACATAGGCAGTTTGTACACAACCAATCAAATATCTTTTCTCAGTAATTGTTTACAGCCAACTGTATCTCATCTAAATTGTTATCAGTTATACATAGGTACATATATAAATCATAGTGTCGTCTGCAAATAACTCCATCTTATAACTAATTACATTCCCAATATCATTAATATGCACCAAAAACAATAAAGGACTCCCAACACTGTGCCAAGTGGAACGTATTATTTGACAGACATGAAATCAGATAATTTATTCTTGAATTTAACGCGTTGTTGCATAAATACGACTCGAACCAACTTATGTCTTAAACCTATGTTTTTCAACTTATTCATTGATATGTTTCTAAGTCCCTATCCACTAGTCTAAAAACACAGCCAGTACATATTTATAAGAATCGATTGCTTTTAGAAAATCGTCACAAATATTTGCAATCACTGACTCATTAGAATGTTTCTCACGAAAACACTAAGCACTTTTCATAAACCGAAACAGTGTTAATAGGTCTAAATTTAGTGCACTTGTTGCTGTTTTGAACCTTTGGAACTATTATCGCAGTGCTTCAGAAAGTTGTCCGTACTAAGGTACTTATCAATCTTCTATCCAGTTTTAATAATTTCCTGGTTTTCTCAATATCTACGTACGGCAACTATGCTCCTAATGTTACGCTAGTCATTGCGATTGATTCATCTTCTTCTGTGCAACTGCGTCATGTCTACTAAATCCATCAACAGTTTGATCGTTGGTTGCGACTCGTCTGTTTCAGCTTGGTCCTTTTTCATTCCCAGTTTTAACAGTATATCTGCCATTTGGTTCGATATTACAAGAACCCAGATTAGTCCAACATTACTGTTCCTGATCCGCGACAGCTCATCACTATTTTTAATTTTACTATATGTGATTCTTTGCTATCGACATATATAGTGACATTGCCCATCGCATTGTCCTCCCTTGGCAATAGCCTTGCTGCTGCTGCTTTTTCAATAGCAATTATTCAGGTTGCTGCAATTATCTCTGAATTTGTATGTCTCTTACATGTTTAGTGCTTCTGAGTATACCTACTCCGGCTCCTGTGCCAGTTTCTGTTATTTGCGGCCAACATAGGAGTGAGAAAACAGGTGTGATCCGTGAGATTTTCCTGCCCTTTTTATATTAGAGAGCCGCCCAACTAAAAAAACAGTTCTGCCATCTATTAGAGAGATACTGAAACCTGAGCATTGTTGCCAAATTTGTTCCCATTCAATAGGGGCTGATTGCACCAACGATTTTTAGGAAATCCGAATATCCAAATTGTATTAAGACACTCAAAAACAATATTTTTTTGGCATAATGAAATTCTAATTGTTAATTTCTAGACGTCAATGATTGCAAAAATCGCGTTCTACGCTACTGTTTTTCGTAAAGAAAAACCTTAATTTCCTTGGCGATTTCCGCCTTCATCGCGGAAAAATCGAACACAGGAAAGTGTAGGTAATTTCAGTGTACCTATATACACGTAGAGGTAGATGCTTATCTCTGGAAAACACTTTTCAGGTTGGCGTGACTTGATTTTTTTTTTTTAAATGTAAATTGGCGCGTGTATTTGGGACTCTGCAAAATATCCATTAGCTTTTCTATATTGTATTAGAAGGACTTGGTTGTGATGGTGATCCAACGAGCAAACTTTTCTAATGTAGATGATATGTTTAAAGTGGTATTAATTTTACGCAAATCTACTTGAAATCTTTATGTAGGAAACATCAATCCACATAAAAAAAATAGATTGTCCAGAAAAAAAACCGAACCTCAAATCTTAAATCACATTGGAGTCTTTGGAATCTCTATTTTACAATGTTAAAAAATTAGTATTCCAAGCCTTCAGAATGTTGTGTCGCTTCTTTACAATCTTCGCAGTCTTCAAAGTCTTTGAAATCTTGTCTTATATAATAAAGTCTTGCTTTACAACAAAAATAGGTCAACAGAATCCTCAAAGTCTTCAAGATCCTGAGATGCTACATCTACGGTATCAAAACATGAGTCTTTTGTGTTTTCAGAATCTTCGAAGTCTTTGCAATCTTCAAAACCTTCTAGTCTCTTTGGAGTCCTCAATTTACAATCTCCAAAAATAATTTTTCCGGGCCTCAGAATCTTCGGAGTCTTCAGAATCCAGTAAGTCTGGAGTCTAAAGTCTTTTAGATTCTACAATCTTAGAAAATGAATCTTTAGAGCCTCTTTCACGTCTTCAGAGAGGGGTTTTTTCAATCCTCAGACTTTTTAAACATTCTTTAAAGTAGATCCAAAGTCTTAGTATTTTCACAATTTTTGATATCTTCATACTTCCAATTCAAAAATTAGCTCTTAGAGCCTTTTCTCCAAAGTTTTCAAGTGTCGTATTTTTACAATCCTTATAGAACCCTTATAGAACCCTCGCTCTACAAGTTGTCTAGGTCTCAGAATCTTCGGAGTCCAGATAGACTAATGTTTCAAATCAACAGATGAGTCTTTTGGATGCTGCCTTCTCGTCTCGAATCTCAAAGAAAAAAAATAAATCCTCAAGCCTCTTTAGAAATAAGTCTCCAAAACCCTAGAAAGCCCTATAATCTTTTGAGTCTGAATTCCTAATCTTACAGTCTGTCCTATACAATCTTTAACAGTAAAAGTCTGCAAAGCCAGAGAAATTTCAGAGTCCTTTAAATTCTCAAAGGATTTTGTCCGAATTGATACATCGACACTGATTCCTCATCTTACAATCTCAAAGAATGAGTTTTTAGAGCGTCTTCAAATTCTTCAGTTTTGAAGTCGCTATAGTTTTCAAAATCTTCATAATAGTTTCTATGTATAGAGATAATCTTCAGGGGATCTTAGGGACCGGAAAATGAGACTTCGCGTCTTTAGCATCTTTGGAGTATTTCCAGAAATTAAAATGTTCAGGCCTCAAGAAATCTGGCTCTACAATCATGTAACAATCTCTAAAAAAAAAGTTTTCTGGGCATTGGAATCTTTGAAGTTTTCAAAATCCTGTGAAACCTGTATCGTATCTCTAAAATCTTCGGATTATTCTAATCATATACAGTCTGCATAGAATTTTCGATCTACATATTCTCTAAAAATACATTTTCTAAAATCCTGTGAAGTTTTAATATAAATTCTAAAATCGAGAGTCTTTGAATTCATCATTCTACAATCTCAAAATTGTCAGAGACTTTGGTCTGAATTCTCATACCGATAGAATGAATCTCTAAATATTCCCATATTGTCAAAAAAAGAGCTCTCAACTTCCCAGACAGCACACAAAGTCTTAAAGATGCCTCTCTTAGGTCTGCATTTCGTCTGAACGTCTCTGGATCAAAAAAAGACGTCTAGAAGAAGACATTGTTTTGAAATTTTCATAAGATGTCGTATATTCACATCTTGAACTATTTGACAACCAGACCTAGAAGTGAATAATGGTTTATGTTTTCAAAAGAGATTCCAAGACATCTCGTTGGAGAAGCTTCCAGAATGTCTCAATCTTAAAGACGTTTTTAGCCAGACGTCTGAGAGAGGTTGGATTTTATAACATACGACTTCTTAAAGATGTTTTTTAGACGCCTTAAAGAAGTAAACAATACTTCTTGAATGTTGTTTGTGGACATCTTAGGGACGTCTTTAAAATGGATACAAAAATTTCCCACCGAATTCATTTCTCATTCAATTTAGAAGTTACTGGAAATCACTAAGAATGCTTAAGAACTTTTAATAAGCCTTTTGGAAAGTTCACAACACTTAAAAGTCTATTCAGAATTTCCAAAAGCATTCTGTATTCTTTAGAACATTTTGGAAATTTCAGGAACATTTTAGAATGCCACAAAACATTCAAAAACCGATATACAATTTCCCAAAAGCATTCTGGAAGTTTTAAAACCCATTTTAGGACGCTCCAAAACACTCAAACACTCTAGAATCTTCAGAAACATTTTGAAAAGCGCTAGAATCTTAGGATTCACTGTAGAACTTACGATCTTTAATAAACATCCAAAACATTTCAAATCCAAATCAGAATTTTCAGGAGCATTTTGGAACAATTGAGAAATCAGAGTTATTTTAAAACAGTTAGGATTCAATTTAGAACTGGAAACCTTTTAGAACTCTTTTAAACCAATTTAGAACAGTTTGGAGCTTCAATAGGGCTCTAAAATAGGTATTTAAAAATTTGTCAGAACAATTTAGAAATTACTGAAAAACTAGTAAAATGCTCCAGAACTCTTCAAGCCAAGTTAGAACACTGTAGAACTGCAAAAAGTTATTTAGAGCGTCGTTCCAGAACACTTTCCAGCAGCAGTTTGAATGGCTTCAGAACGATTTAAGAACCTCAGAATTTTTTCAGAGATCTTAACGCCTGGAATAGACAAAAACTCAAAGTTATAAAATGTGATAATAAGGAAATATTGGCAATTCAAATTCTTGAATTTTTATAATTTTTCCTATTCCAGGCTCTTGATTTTTCCTTATTTCCTTTTTTTAAATTCCTAATATTCTTTTAACTCTTGAATTTTTCACATTCCAAACTCTTGAATTCATTCAATCAAAGTATGTACATTCCCGTATTTTAGAATTTCAGCGTTGAATTCCAGGAAATCCCAAGAGATTCAAGTAAATTTGGGAAGATTCCTAGGAAATTGTTAATTCCGTTTCAATGAAGAAGGAATATCCGAAGATTTCTGGAGAAGCTCAGAACGAGATAAAAATATTACTCCAAGCTATTTGAGAAGATCCAGGAAGATTTTGAAATACTTTACGAAGAGATTATTTTGTATGCCAAGTATAAGGTTTTAGGATATCCAAATATATCAAGGAGATTCCCAGTAAATTTGAGAAGATCCAAAAAGACACTGAGAAGATATATTTGAGAAGATGCAGAGAAGTATTTTTTGTTAAAGAGATTTGTATCCCAAGAGGAGAAAATTTAGCGATATTCGAAGACATTACAGATCTTAGGAAATTCTAAGTAAATTTGAGGATATTCAGAGAATATCCTAGGAAATTGTGTATTGCGCTCCAAGATTCGAAGATATCTGGAAATTGTAGCTTTAACGAGATACTGAGACGCTCTAAGAAGATTAAAGAGATAGGTACCTATCTGAGAAGATCTAGAAGATTTTGGAATACTTTTTGGAGAGATTATTTTGTATGCCAGCCAAGGTTTTAGGATATTCAAAGATCTATCACCACGAATCTAATTCACCAGTCGAAACATTCTACTCTAATCGAACATATTCGAATATTGCGAGAATCAGACCCAGATTCCGATGTCACCAAACTTATGCCATACGCTATTATTGCTTACAACAGCACTATTCATTCTAGTACTAATTTTAGTCCCTACCAACTCGTATTAGGACACACAGATTCTAGAGACCCTATGAACTTAGTATCATCCCACGTATTTACTGAATATCTTAATACCCACAAAAGTAAAACTCAAATACTTTATGATGAAATTACTAACAAAACCCAACAATCAAAAGAAAAACTAATTAACAAAATAAACGAAGACAAAATCTCACAAAACTTAAAAGTAGGTTGTTAAGTTTATAAAAAATCCGACAATCGAGCGGGAAAATCTAAAAAGAAATTTTTAGGTCACCTCAGCGTTATTCTAGAATAATTAGGATTCAATTTGGAACTGGGAACCTTTTAGAACTCTTTTGAACCAATTCAGAAAGAACACTTCAATAGGTTTCTAAAATACATATGTACTCAAAAATCTGTCAGAACAATTTAGAAAACTTCTAGAATACTCCAGAGCTCTTCAATCCATTTAGAACGTTCCAAAACACTTTCCAGCAGCATTTTGAATGGCTTCAGAACAATTTAAAAACCTCAGAACTATTTCAAAGAGCCTAGCGCCTGGAATAGACAAAAATTGAAAGTTATAATATATGAGTGTTAATAGGAAAATATTGGCAAGAAAATGTTTCTCTTTCAATTCAAATCCTTGAATTTTCATAATTTTTTCTATTCCAGGCCCTTGATTTTTCCTTATTTCTTCATTCTAAATTATTAACTTTCTTTTGGCTCTCGAATTTCTTCATTCCTCGAATTTCTTCTTATGTTCTTCTTCCAAAATGATTTTTGTGTATGTTTTCGTTAAGAGGAAATCAGGTATTTAAGAGCCTAGTGTTGAGGACTAGATGAAAATTATGCCGACGTTTTGTTTATGTATTAAGACATCTTCAAGGGTTATTCCTTAACTATTCCTTCACCTTACAAGTCAGGACTTTATCGTTGCACTAAAGTTCTACAATCTTCAATACTAGATTCTTGAAAATCTTCATAGCTATCAATCTCAGGAGCGCATTCGTTCTTCACCCTGTACATAATACATGTTACCTACGGTTAAAATTCGTGCATTTTAATTCCGAAAAGGTGATTACCGTGTTACAAGGTCCGATGGCGTGCCGACAACCGAACCACCCCCTTTTTGCCACCCGCTGCGCCCCCTGTTTTCGACTTCTGGGGGACTTAAATGGTGCAATGGTTATAAGATTCTAGAGGGGCGTTCTGATGGACAACAACTTCATTTATAAACATATAGAGAAACGAGTAATCTATGGTTGTTGATATGTATCTAAAAATTCACTCATTTATCAAAATAATGAAAACAGAATTTGCATCGATCATCAATACATTTCAATCAATTATTGTAAAGTTTACGCAACCCGATGCTATAATTTCCTAGATTCTAGGAACATAAATTTATTGGAAATATTACGTGCAACCCGTACAAGGTTTCTTAATTTGCGGAAAAACCATCTGTTATAATTATGTTACTGGAAATTATATGGATCCATTTGAATCCATGATACGCCACTGTTCCTGGATAAATTTAACGCGCCATCAAAACAACTAAAACGAGCATATTCTATTCAACTGCCTAGTTAAACGAGTTCTAATTCCATCAAACGCTATGTGAATGAAGGACAGACATCGTTGGCCTATTCAATGGAAAAAAAGACCATAATGGCGTCCGTCAATCCAAAATAGACGATGATAATTAAATATTTCCGTGCCAGGCTGGTATCTGTTACGATTATAATATGGATGGCACCTCCATTCGGATGATTAAATAATGGACTGTTTGCTTTGTTGATGGATATTTGCTTGATGGCCGGGTGGATTTGAGTGGATTTAGTAGGCAACAATCTTGGAGGAAATTTGTGACGAGCTTATGATTGACGAGTAATCTAAAAGAAACAACTTTTTAACAGGAACAATCAAGAAATGATTGTTTTTTTCTTTTCGTTTCTAAATTTTTATTAAACTTTTTCTCTCATTTTTTCCGTCTCAATACTATTCCCGGCTCTTGGATTTATTTCTTCTTCAAATTTTTTTATATAAAAGGAATTTAAGGAAAATGCCTGGAATAGAGAAATTTGGTACTTATAATCCTACTTGTCAAGCAATATCTTCTAAATTTTTTTTTAATTATTTTCTATTTCTCAATTTTCTGTCTCAATTTTTCTCCGTTCCGAATTTTTGTCTAATTGTGTTTTATTTTTTTTGACCCCATTTCTATTTGTTATTTGCTCTTGAAATTTTTGTTAATTATATCAACCAGTTGTTCCATCACAAATTTTCCCTCATTTCTTCTTTCCAATTCTCGATTTTAATTGAATACCTACTTATTAATGATAATTCTAAAGTCTAGCATATATGTATGTGTATGGAACTTCATCACTATCTACCATATTGGAGTCTTCCATCACTGCTAAGTTTGTATGCTAGTCCTTTGGGAAATTGACTTTTTTAGGCAAAATGCACCCTCTTACATTTTGATTTTTTCTTGGGAAACTGGCAGGAAAATTGTGAAAATTTTTCAGAAAAAGAAGAAAATAAAGAGCTCATTATAGCAAAATTTGTAATTTTCGAAAACTCGTAATTCTCGTAATTTTTCTTTAGAAATTTTTTAATTCCTGTCATTTCTCAAATAATTCTTATAATTTTTTTATCAATTCCTGTTGTTCTTCAAATTTTCGTAATTTTTCAATTCCCGTAGTTTCTCATAAAATTTCGTTATTTTATTAATTCCACGTACTTGTATATTTAGAAAATTAGTAGGTAATTCCCGTAATTTCCGTATTTATTCTGGGCATTTTTCAAAATTTGTATCGTTTCCCGAAAGCCTTTGTAATTTTTGTAACATTAATTTCTAATTCTCGTAATTCCCGTAATTTTTTATAATTCTCGTAACTTTGATAGTTTTCGTAATTTTCAATTCAATTTTCAATTGTCGTAATTTTTTAAATTTCTTGGACGTCATCACTGAACTTTAAATTTCTAAATTTTTTTAAAATGCTTTTGGAAATTGTTAATTGGTTTTTGAATGTTTTGGGGCATTCTAAAATATTCCTGAAATTTCCATAATGTTCTAAAAAATAAAGAATGCTGAATGGAATTTTGAGTGTTTTAAACTTTCCAAAAGGCTTATTGAAAGTTTTTAAGTGTTTTGTAGCAATGGTTTCCAGTATGGAAACGAATTCTGTGGGAAATTTTTGTAGACATATCAAAGACGTCCCTACGATGTCCACAAACGACATTCAAGACGTCTTGCTTACGTCTTTGAGGCGTCTTGAAGACATCTTGAAGACGTCGTATGTCTTTTCAAAACCTAAACCATTATTCACTTTTGGGCCTGGTTGTACCAAATAGTTGTCTTTAAGATGTGAATTTACGACATCTTATGTACATCTTCAAAACAATTTCTTCTAGACCTTTTTTTTTGGTCTTCAGACGTTTAGACGAAATGCAGACGACTTTGTGAGCTGTCTAAAGAGCTCATTTTTTGACTATGGGAAAGTCTAGAGATTCTATCGATATGAGAATTTAGACCAAAGTTTCTGAGAATTTTGAAGACTCCGAATATTCTGGGTGTTTGCAGATTTATTTTTTGAAATTGTAGAGAGACGACTTCAATAAGTTTTACTTCAAAGAGTGATTACCAAGACGCAGCTTCAAAGCCTTTCAGGAGGCTTTAACGACTCATTTTTCGAGATTGTAGAATGATGAATTATGATTTGAAGAATCCGAAGATTTTTGAGGATACGATATAGATTTCACGGGATTTTGAGAACTTCAAAGATTTCCATTGCCCAGAAAACTTATTTTTGAGGATTGTAGAGCAAATATTTCTTCTTTAAATTCTGTAAATATACTCCAAAGATGCTAAAGACACGAAAGTCTTATTCTCCAAAGATTCTCAGGCCTAGAAGATTTATTTTTGGAGATTATCTCTATAGAGACTAAAAATTTTGAAGACTATGACTATAACTTCAAAACTGAGGTTCTAAGGACATATTTTTTCAGATTGTAAGTTGAGGAATCTAGAGACTATCGATGTATCAATTCGGACAATACCCTCTGAGAATTTTAAAGACTTCAAAATTTGTAGAATGAATCTGAAAAGACTTTAAGAATTGCCAAGAGGTAACACTTTTAACTCTTAAAAGGCTTTTAGGAATCATTTTTTGAAATTGTATAATGAGGAATCTATAGACTGTCAAATTAAAAATTCAGACAAAACTTTGCAGACTTCTCAAGATTGCGGAGTCGGGACTTAAAAGACCGTTTGAGGACTTTTTAATTTCGAAGAAGGACTCAATTTTTGAGATCAATGAGAAATCTAAATAATTCAGACAAATGCTTCTGAAGATTTTGAAATTAGAGATTCCGCAGATTTTGAAACATTGCAGGCTTATTCCTAGAAATTGTGGAGTCAGAAGATTGTAAAGACACCACACCAAAAGCTTAATTTTCTGAGCATCTATAAGACATCTGTTGATTTGAATTTTTAGACTGAAGTTTATAAGGATTTTGGAGACTCCGAAGATTCTGAGACGTTACAGCGAGGGTTCTATATAAGGACTAAAAGTTTTAACGACAATAAAGATTTCGCAGTGTAGTAATGCAAAAAACTCAGAAAAAAGACTTTAATCGACAAAATTAAGCATAAGATTAACTTGACAAATAATTAATGACACAATCTTGAATGACACACAAATACAGATAGACATGTATTAATACATAGAGGTGTATCACCACATTCTCCCCTGGCCTATTTTGAAACGGCTCATGTGAATAAAACAGAAGCAAATGCTTTTACTTAAATTTTTTGAGATAAACATATTCAGTTGTAATGCAGCAAAGAGAGATGGAGATAGAGTGAAAGCATTTGCTACACGCTACACTTTATTCACATGGCTGAATGTGTCAAGTAGTCAAGAAAAACGCAACTGGTCGTCCAGACTGGCTTAAAATTGCTGCTATTGAATGTCTGTTTCTACCACAAATGGAATGTTTTCTTCAATGGCGGTGACAGCTGATTTTGCTACTTCAATTTTTGATTGTGAAAATCGGTGACAGCAGGCTCTTTCATAGGAATGTTTCTGATACTAACAGTTCTATGAATTTCCTTGGAGAATCTAGGTTTCCATTTAGATTAATGAGCGAACATGCCCACAGCTCTTTGAAGTGAAGCTTTATCAGTTAGTACTGGCAGATTCTGTAGAGGTTCAAGTCTTGCAGGATCAGGTTTAAGTGTTCTGTTTCCTATAAGATATCCCAGTAGTTTAATTGTCTTTTTGTTGAACGAACTTTTACTTTTATTTATAGTTAGCTGGTACTTTTCAACAGCTGACAGATTCTTATCGTGCTCTTCTTGATTTTTTCCAGAAATTGTCATATCATCGAGATATGCGTAGACGCCGTCGAGATTCTTTTGCCTTATTATTGTATCTAATTCTTTGGAAATAAGCTACGCCGTTAGTCACACCAAAAGGGATACGATTAAACTGGTACAGGTTTTCATCAGCTTCAAAAACAGTGAACTGTTTTTCATCATCTCTTATAGGGAACTGGTGATACGCACTTTCTAGGTCAATAGTGCTAAAAACGTCAAATTTTGAGGCTGCTCTCACCAACCCTTCGATATTAGGTAAAGGATAAGCGTCAAGATAAGTAACCTTGTTGATTGTTTGAGAATAGTCAACAACCATTCTTTTTTTATGATTTTCGTTCTTTGTCACAAGAACTTGTCATGTCTGGGAATGTCATAACACAACCAACGATAATATCAGCACAGAGATCTGGTAAAACCGTGTATCTTTGTTGCTACACTCGAGGTATTTCGCGTTACTAGAATTTTCAGGTCTCAAGAACTTGTCCATAATGTCGATTAAATTGTGGTGGTGCAAATACCTCAGAAATAAGGGTTTAGTCGACAAAATTAAGCATAAGATTAACTTGACAAATAATTAATGACACAATTTTGAACACAAATACAGGTATACATAGTATTAATGCCCGATTGCACCATCTCTCTTAACCGAGGCTTAGAGATAACTATTCCTTAAAGTGACATTTTCCCATGCAAAACTGTCAATTTAAGGGATAGTTATCGTTAAGCCTCAGTTAAGAGAGATGGTGCAATCGGGCATAAAACATAAAGGTGTATCATCACACGCAGATTGTAAAAATGCCACACTTGGAGACTTTGGAGAAAAGGCTCTAAGAACTAATTTTTGAATTTGAAGCATTAAGATATCAAAAACTGCGGAAATTCTAAGACTGGATACTTTTTCTGGAGATTTTACTTAAAAGGATGTTTAAAAACTCTGAGGATTGCAAAGACTCCACTCTGAAGACGTGAAAGAGGTTCTAAGGACTCATTTTCTAAGAATGTAGAATCCAAATAAGACTTTAGACTCTAGACTCGCTGGATTTTGAAGTCTCCGAAGATTCTGAGGCTCGGAAGACGGGAGATTTTGAAGATTGTAAAGACTTCGAGGATTCTGAAAACACAAAGACTCATGCTTTGATATCGTAGATGTAGCATCTCATCAGGATCTTGAAAACTTTGAAGATTTTCTTGACCTATTTTTGCAGATTGTAAAGTGAGGACTTTATTGAGAGTGAAGAGTTCAATGACTGTGAAAACTGCGAAGATGGTAAAGAAGCAACACAACATTCTGGAGTCTTGGAATACTAATTTTTTGACATTGTAAAATGGAGACTCCGAAGGTAACTTAAAATCTAAGGTTCGGCCTTTTTCTGGACAGCTAATAATATCCATATTTTCTTCATGTGGATTGCTGTTTCTTACATAAAGATTTCAAGCTGATTTGTCTAAAGTTTATAAAATTAATACTACTTTGATTCATATCCATCTATACATTAGTCAAGTTTGCTCCTTAGATCATCAAAACCAAACCAAGTCCTCCTAATACAATATAGAAAAGCTATGGATATTTTCCAGAGTCTCACAAATACATCAAGCGCCAATTTACATTTTAAAAAAAATCAAGTCACGCCAACCTGAAAAGTGTTTTCCAGAGATAACCATCTACCTCTACGTGTACACACTGAAATTACCTACACTTTCCTGTGTTCGATTTTTCCGCAACGAAGGCGGAAATCGCCGAGGAAATTAAGGTTTTTCTTTACGAAAAACAGTAGCGTAAAACGCGATTCTTGCATTAGGGGTATTAATCAATGACTTTCCCATTAACATTTAGAATTTCATTATGTCAAGAACAAACTAACTGTCTGGCAACAATGCTCAGGTTTAATTATCTCTCTAATAGATGGCAGAACTGATTTTTCAGTTGGGTTGCTCTCTAATAGAGGTCACTCACAGGGCAGTCTACTATATGTTTTGAAGAGATGGCACTGAAGACGAAATCAATCTTTCAGTGTTGCCAAATCGATTACAATATAGTAAATTATTATTCGAATTTCTTTTTATAAAGGTTCAGCTTTGTAAAAAGCGACACCGCGATAAATAAAAATGGTTCATGTTGCCGCCCGGCACGTGCATTTTTTTACATAGTCGGAGTTCCATTATTTATGCCACACGAATCCGCGATTTTTATTAGGGACAATCAGTCGTGACGTTTTACGTTAAACGGTAAAGTTTATACATACTTTGACACAGGGGCATTCATTTCAGTAGCGCGCCTACACAATTTTAGCGAAAATATATGATGGAGCTCTCTATTGTCTCGTATATCACGTGAAACCCCTTTTATAATGATTTTCTTTCGTGACACAAATTGGCCAATGAAAAATTACTTTTTGGCTGTTCCTTATTTTTCTTTTGTTGTTGCTTTTGTAGGAAAAATGAAACCTGGAAATAAATCATAAGTATATCGATATAATGAAACTTAATTATAATGCTTGATTGCATTAGGCTAAGGAAATTTCAAGTGCTAAATAGGTATTCATCAAAGTCCTCAATCATGTTGTACTCTATGATGAAGAAATTTTAGAAAAACGTTACTCAAAAATTCAGCTTCATAAGAGTCAAGTTTTACTCTAAAAATGCTCAAAAATCAGAGTACATAGGTACTCTAGGAGACCCGAAAATGCGATTTTCATTTTTCTCAGTTGAATGCTGAATTCAGCTCTATGAGGTAGCAAAATGAGCTTCCTTGAACCATAAATAGCTCAATTATTGAAAAAAAAAAGGAGTTTGAACTCCGGGACTGCACAGGGCTTAAATAGCAACATATAATTTACACAGATTGATATAGGAAATGAGTTTTCTAAAATGTTGTCACAATGTGAAAAAAAATACAATTTTCAATATATTATTTCCTTTTTATTTCAGGTAACCAGTTTGCTTCTAGAAGCCGAAAGAAGAAAACTTTCAGTCCTCCAAAAAGAACTGAAAATAGCCCTCGAAGAGGGCGGCTCGATTAAAGCAAAGGAACACCAGAAACAGGAACTGCTAGTCGCCATAGCGTAAGTCATACAATACATTTTTCACCCTGAACCATAACTTGTTAAAAATAAACAATACTCCTAGCGCCATCTAACATTGATTCACAAAAATTGTTTCAGGCGGATTCAAGCGCAACACGATCACTTGGACAAAGAGTACAGGGAGCACGCGCTAGGAGCGCTGATATCGGCCAACTCGCGCGGTTTTGGAAAGGTAACGATTCATTTATTTTGCTTATAGCATACACCGGTAGATGTCGCTACTTGTATAATAATACCACTTTTCACAGATCAAATAATATTTAAAAACTTAAACCAAATACCAATACCAAATACATACTGAATACATAACAGGTTGTGGGCCTAGGCAGTTTATTCGAAATTAGGTGAAAATAAAATCTCAACCAACTACCTACAAGTAAGGCTTGGAAAACTCTTAATACATAA
Organism: Ceutorhynchus assimilis; assembly: GCA_917834065.1. Taxonomy (NCBI): domain Eukaryota; kingdom Metazoa; phylum Arthropoda; class Insecta; order Coleoptera; family Curculionidae; genus Ceutorhynchus; species Ceutorhynchus assimilis. The sequence goes on along the minus strand of OU892289.1, from coordinate 4,958,775 downwards.
AAGTCTTTCTCCTTTCTGTTTATTTTTCTTGGAAAAGTTTATTTAGGAATTAGATAGCTAGAAAGTCGGAGGGAAAGCGAAAGGACAAGCTATTAGGGCTGACATTGATAGAAGATCGGAGGGATCGGTTTTTATGGGCGCCCAGGTAAGTAAAGCTAGGTGGGGCATCTTTAAAAGATGAACTTTGAGAAAGGATTGATTTTCTTTTTTGGGAAAATTTATAGAATACAAGGTCGGATACGATTAGTGAAACTAACAGGAATGAACTGTGTTTTTTCCTAAACATTTAAATCATGGAGAAATTGGTGATCCATTTTAAGTTACATTCCAATTTTTCTTGGATTCTTTAACATACGCACTGGCATGTGAATGGCTATGCGGACGCAGTGGATATCACAAATAACAATTTTGACAGCTTGGGAGATGAAAGCACTATTATATTTCTATATCAGAGGCGACTTGATCAGCGCCGGTTTTACCACTAGGCGGACTAGGAAGCCGCCTAGGGCCCGGACGCTCAATGGGGCCCGAAATTCACTCTGAAATCAAATATTTTATTTTGGCAACCTTGCGCCCTGAAACGTACCACACCACCCGAATTCCGCACACTATCGGCAACACTATTCTGTAGCTGTGGGATTCCCAACTCAGGTAGAGTCCACTTAACCATATGTCATGTTGCTGATGAACATCCACCCAGAGACAGCACACAAAGTCTTGAAGACGTCTTTTCTAGGATCTGCATTACGTCCGAACGTCTGAAGACCAAAAAAGACGCCTAGACGTTGTTTTGAAGATGTCCATATAAGATATCGTAAATTCATATCTTAGACAACTTTTTGGTACAACCAAGCCTAAAAGTGAATAATGATTTATGTATTGAAAACAGATTCAAAAACGTCGTTGAGACATTTCGTTGAAGAAGTCTTTAGAATGGCTTAGTGCTAAAGACATCTTTAGGCAGATCTCTGGAATACGTTGGGTTTTGTAACATTACGACATCTTCAAGATGTATTTGAGACGCCTTAGAGACGCAGGCAAGACGTCTTGAATGTCGTTTATGGACATCTTAGGGACGTCTTTAAGAAATAAAATTTCCCACAGAATTCGTTTCTCATTTAATTCAAAAGTTACTGGAAAACATTTAAAATGCTACAGAACACTCTAGAACTTTAATAGGCCTTTTGAAAAGTTCAAAACATTTAAAATTAAATTCCGAATTTCCAAGAGCACTCTGTAGCGCTTCAGAAAATTTTGGAAATTTCAGAACCATTTTAGAATGCCCCAAAACATTCAAACACCGATTTCCAAAAGCATTTCAGAACAACTCGGAAGTTTGAAACCCATTTTAGGACGCTCCAAAACAGTCAAACTCAGACACTGTAGAATCCCTAGAATCATTTTGAAAGCGCCAGAATAAGGGATTCAGATTAAAAGTTACAAAACGCCTTTCAGAAGGCTTTTAAGAGCAAATTTAGATTGCTGTAGAATTTTAGAACTCTTAAAGGCATTTAAAACAGCTCAAATCCAAATCAGAATTTTCAGGAGCATTTTGGAGCAATTGTGAAACTTCAGAGTTATTTTAGAACAATTTCAAAATTCTAAATTGAATCCTTATTTAGAACTGGAAACCTTTTAGAACTTTTTTGAACCAATCTAGAACTCTTTTGGAGCTTCAATAGGGGTCTAAAATACTTAAAAATCTGGCAGAACAATTCAGAAATTACTGAAAAACTTCTAGAATGCTCCAGAACTCTTCAAACCAAGTTAGAACACTTTAGAACTTCAAAAAGCCATTTAGAACGTTCCAAAACACTTTCCAGTAGTATTTTGAAAGGCTTTTTCTTTCAATTTGGACAAAAACAGTAAAAATTTACTTTGCGATAAGGCCCCATATCTACTGCCGCCTAGGGCCCAGTATAGAGCCTTGAACCGGCGCTGGACTTGATATAGCAAGCTATTGAACCCTGAAGAATGTACCTTCAATAAACTCTATGAGAATATTATAAGGAGTCTAATAGAAGCCACCCAAGAAGTAATGGGAACGAAGAAAAAAAATACCAACAAGAAATACTGGTGGAACGAGGAGATAGAGCTATTAATCCAAGAGAAGAAGCAAAAATATCTGGAGCAACAAAAACTGAACAAGATTTTGGAGCATAAAAACACAAAAAGACAACTAAGAACGTGAATCACTATAGCTAACAACGAGTCGTCGATTCATGGGATGAGAAATTAACACCTACATAGTAGGAAGAAAATGCTCAGAGGTATGGAGATTTATATCAAATGTCAAAAACCCAGAAAAGAACAGAGCTAATATCCAGGTAATCAAACCAGAGCAATAGATAAAACAGTACAAGGGTCTATTACAAGAAACTAGACCGGAATATATATTAAATTCTCCAAGACATATTGAAGAAGTTATCTGAAGATATCTGAAGAAACAGTGAAAGAGTTAAGAGTCTTAATAATATACTCCGAGCTGCTGAAATGAGGAACTGAGAAGCTCTTCACAGGTCTCACATGTATTATCAATAAATGCCTAAATAGACATATCCTGTCGTCTTTCCATCAACTCACCAAAAAAATAAGCTGGACTGCAATAACTATCGGGGCATATCAGTCACCAGCACTCTAAGCAGACTATACGGCAGGATCCTGCGTAATCTCATTAAAGAAGATTATAAAGAGAAAGAAGAAGAAGAAGAGTAGTGCGGCTTTAGAGCAAGAAGATGAGGTACAGACAACGTATTTTGCCCAAAACAATTCATAGAAGAGATCTGCTAGACATTTGGAAACCCATCTCACATTGTGGACCTACAAAAAGCATACGATACAGTCCCAGTATCCAGACTATGGAAGGTCTTAGAACAATCTAACATCAATCACACCTGTATAGCGGCCCTTCAAGAACTATATAGGGACTCAAAATCAAGAATTAAAATAGGTGAAAAACTCTGACACATTTTTAGTGAATAGAGGACTACGTCAAGGATGTTGTATCTCTCCTGCGCTTTTCAAAGTATACGTAGCAGTAGCTCTAAAAAATAGGAAAAGGAAGATCCATGGTATGGGTTATATGGTATATGGGTATAGAGATAAATGATAGGTGCCTGGTGCCTGTTTAATCTTCACGGCAGATGATCAGCTCCGGGCCGTAGCTAGAATCAAATTTGTGGTAGGGCATGAAAAATTTAACAAAGGGCATGCACTACTTCCCTCCGCCCCTTAAATTTTTTATAGGTAAACAGAATCGGGGTAATGGCGCCGAAGGCAAATTTTTCAATGAACAACATCAAATAACATTTCTGGCGAATAAAAAAAATGGCGCGTTCAGGAAATAAATTTTGAGGGACCTCTTGTACTTGTACTACTTGTAAAATAACTGTATGCCTATGATATAAATTAAACAAAATATCTGTGTGTAGGCACCCAGATAGAAAATTGGGAGTGAACAATGGTCAGAAAATTCCAAAATCTCAGGTATATGAGCATTAAGGTATGACATTCGACAACACCGGAACAGAAGTGAAAGAAATAGAAAAGTGAATAGTTAAAGCTGAGAAAGTAATAAGATGCCTAAATGGAATCTGATGGAGCATCTTGAGCAACGAAATAACAAAGAAGAGAAAATTCAATATATATGAGACAACGATAAAGGGCAACGTTCTATATGGAGCAGAGACTTGGAGAATTACAGACAGACAAAAGAAGAAAGAAGAAGCAGTTGAAATAGATTATCCATGCGAATCTCACAAAGAGAGAGAATGCGGAACGAAATGGGAATAGAAGCTACGATAGTTCAGGACATTGAAAGGAAACTACCTGGTACGGACACGTACAACGAAAGCCAAATAGCAGGTGGCCCAAAAAAATGCTGAATTGGCAACCAACAGGTAGAAGAAAACGAGGAAGACCAGAACTGGAATGGCAGAAGACCATACAAAAATTCATGAGTGAAAGAAATCTCTTATCAGAGGATTGCGCCGATAGAAAAGAGGATTAAGTATTAGACAACGAAAAAAGACGTTTTAAACCGACATATATATACATATATGTAAATGGGTGAAATGTATTAATAACAAGAACTTATTATGGATATTTTTTCCTTATGTTCCCCATACGCTTACTCCACACCTATTTCTTCAATATATTGAATTTTCCTCAGACTTCAACTTCTTCTGAGATTTGATCTTCTCCACTGTTTTACATTCACTCCATTCTTCCGCAATTTCTTTTTCATTCTTGGACCAGTCATCCCGTAGAACGAGCAATCAAAATTCTTCAATGTTATCTTTTTGAGTGAAGAGAAGAGTCCTTTTTTTCAAAACTTAGTTAATCCCTCTCCATCTGCTGTAAAAAGTTGGAGTTCTAGCCTCGAAATTATTATCATAGAGGAAGTTTCTTCACCCATTTTCCTATCGGATTGCATTGGAGCATCAGCTTCATTTATTTCTACGTCAGTAAAGACTTCATCAATAAAATATTCTGCTGGAAAATCTCCTTTTTCAAGCATGACTAGATATCCCTTTTCATTTGCTGCGGAAAGTTTTTTTTTCACATTATTATAGATAAAACCGACTAAGAAGAAGCCACCCCACCATGTGATTTTTTGTCTCACTTTAAATGAGAGGGTCCTAGAGAAAAAGAAATCTGCTTTCTTTGTCAGCGCTAATGACAGTGGCTTCTTCTCGTTTGATTTTTACTCTACAACATCGATACGTTTCACCTTTTCATCTATTTATAGTCTATAGTATCCTAAGACCAAAGTTGTATCAGGCTATGAATGAACTATATATTCCAAAAACCATGAAGTAAAAGAAAACCTCTAGAATACGGGCTTTAATAAACTCAGAATCTACTATAGAGAGCATATAACTTACATTGAAAGATTCTCAAGATTGACAAATGATAAAGATATATATAAAGTACGGGACATTCTAAAAAGTTTCTATATTTTTTGAGTGGTTCGAGGCATACCTAGTCAGTTATATTTTCTACGACTCCATCGTCTAGATTTTTCAATGGTATCACAGGTGTCCCTGTCTCATCAAGATTTCCAGCATCAGAATCATCGTAATTAAACTTTTACATGGGATCAGGTTCACTATATATTGGTCATTTTGATTGGGTATTAGATTCATTTGTAACTGTATTTATTCTGCATTCTACATTCATATCTTCATTCAACGTTTCTTGATGCAGAGTAGGATTTCCTCTTGACGCAAGTGACAGGTAGACACAGTTGTTTCTTTACCATTAGCTAATCTGATATGAGCATACTTAATCAGAATTACCTTCTAGGAGTTGCACTTCTTCCACGATCGGTTTTTTTCTCTTACATACTTCTTTAGGAAGACTGGATAAGGAAGACTTGGTTGAAATTGAAGAACCATTTGTGGATTTTCGAAACCTTATTGAATATAGAGAGTCGACTCAGTACCTACTGCCAATGTCTTGTATCCATATTTCTTAATTCTAGAGCTAACTGAATAGTTTTCCATATATACCCTTCATACTGTCCGTTTCCTTGCGGGTTATATGGAGAAGTGCGACTAGTTGCAATCGTATGTCGTGTTGAAAATGTTTTCAATTTTTCACAAGTTTTTTCTTCGTCCGTTATATAATTTAGTTGTAGGTTGGATTTTCTTGGCCTGCAGACGTTTCAATTAAAATTGATGAAAGATCTTCTTGCCGCGACTAGGATTTGAACCTAGGACCCTCGCATTTCTAGTGCAACGCTCCACCAACTGAGCTACAAAGACCTGTTTCATTTCTACCTTGTCGGTCAAGTTTTCCATCAGTTTTAAGTTGTTAGTTGTGAAGACCAACGGAAACCTTCGGCGGTTATCGTTGGTATGGGAGTGAGTTAGAAGATATAAGGTGAACACATTTGCAATTAATGGCTGTTTTATAATCCATTATTCCTTCACTACGGATGTGTCGTCGACATATAGCGATTTCAGGGACGCTCATCAACCATTAATATCAAGCCTATAATTTCACAACTTCAGACGCCACCGCATTATTTCATTTTTGATTTAAGAATTACTTACCTTGGTTTGCACCGACCGTTTTAAGGAAGGCTTAACGTTAAGTTACCTGAGCTAAGTATACCTTAAAAGGACATTTTTACATGTAAAAATATCACTTATCACTTTTTACTTACCGTTAAACCTTCTTTAAAATGGTCGGTGCAAACGGCCATTAGTGAATTAAACATAAAAGCGACCGATTTCTGGTCAGTTTCGACTAGAGAAAAACACCACTGGTTTTCCACGTATATCAGTCTTCAACTGTCCAAATGCAGCAGCTTTACAAGCAGAGAATGGAAACTATTTAACTTGATTTAGTAGATGTATTATCTCAGAAAACTTATGAATGCATTTGGGATAGTGAGCAAACATTCTTTGAATTCTGCAATTATCCTGAGTGAAGCAGTATCTGTAGGTAGAGAGTAGAGGCAACTGAATCTGTGCTTTTAGTCTGTCTATATCTGGTTTGATTGATTTTCGTTCTATTATAAGCCCTATATAGTATATTAATTTTTAAACCTAACCTAACTTAACCTTCCTATCAAATTGCGAAGACATCATATACATAGGTACTTATATCTGTTTCTACATCAGGAACAACTTAATCAATCAAATCTTCAAGCTTTAACTGAAAACTCCTTTCCGTCTGCTGTAAACAGTTTGAACTCTTTCTCTGTGTCATTATCATAAAGGAAGATATTCTTTACCAAAATTCCTATCAAATTGCGTTGAAGCTTCATCTATTTCTTAGTCAGAAACAACTTCATTAATAATATCTTCCGCTAGAAAATCTTCTTATTCAAGCTTAATTGAACATTCCTCCTCATCAATCCGTGTGAACTGTTGAGAATTGTCAGTTATCTGAGTTGTATAGGAGTTTGAAAGTATAATCTTGTCATCAGGTACATGACGCAGTTGGCATTGAACATTATACAAAGAATATATAAGTAGCTGAAAGTTGATTGAGATGTCGAGGAAGTTAAGAAAAAGTCAAATTGCGGAGGAGAATGAGGCAGGACATTGAAGCCTATTGAATTTTCAATCAATCCAATCAAATAAAGAACCTTCGAATGATTTATCGGAATAATCTCTTGAACAAATAAACCCATATCTTTGGTAAATTTCAAGCAAATTGGAATAAATTATATACCATTGCAAAGAGCATCAAATTCTCTATAAATCTGAGCAAAATTGAATTTGAGAGCTCAAATAGTTTTTGAGCCATTGACCCTCAAAGTTGACTTTCTGTCCAAATGTCAAAAATTTCAAACTCAACTTGTTCAAAAACTATAAATCTGGAAATTTTATAAATTACAGGCAATTTAGGGCTTGATAAGAGCTACAAATGCTGGAAATTTCAATGCAATTTGTTCAACGGTTACGGAGCAATTGAGATTTGAATATTTTGAAATCAGAATTCAAAGTGGGTAGGTGGTACCCTTATGAAAAACTCCGATTTGTTAATTTTTTAGTTTTTCTTAATTTTGACTTTATTAATCGATAGAGCGGGTGAAAATCAATGGAAACCAACCCTGACATCAATTCCAAATAGATATTTTAAGCAGAAACAAAAATAAAAAGAAAATCTTATTTTTGGCTTTGAAAAATTTTCAAAATCTTGACATAGTCGTGAACAATTGCCAATATCTTTATCAAATTTCGAGCAAATTAGAATAAATTATATATCATTGGAAAGAGCACTAAATTCTCTATAAATCTGTGCAAAATTGAGTTTGATAGCTCAAATAATTTTCGAGCAATTGGGTTTCAAAATTGACTTTTAGTCCAAATTTTGTCAAAAACTTAGAACTCAATTTGCTCAAAAACTATAAATCTGGGAATATTGTAAATTACAGGCCATTTGGAACTTGATAAGAGCTACAAATGCTGGATTTTAATGCAATTTGCTCAACGGTTACCGACAAATTGAGGTTTGAATATTTTATAAAAAACTTGATTTTTTATTTTTTTAGTTTTGCTCAATTTTGACTCTATTAATCGATAGAGCGGGTCAAAATTAGTGGAAAACAATCCTGACAATAATTCCAAATGGCCATTTTAAGCAGAAACAAAAATAAAAAGAAAATCCTATTTTTGGCTCTTGAAAATTTTCAAAATCTTGACATGGTCATGAAGAATTGCCTATATCTTTATTAAATTTCAAGCAAATTGGAATAAATCATCGCCTTCCTTACAAAGGGGCTTATCTCAACAATTTGGTAAATTGAGTTAGGCCCTTGGGAGGCATCAAAACAGTTACCTGCAGCTACCCTCTAAAAGGCGTATCTCAAATATAGGTAATCTCGAAGATACGCCTTTTTCAGTATTAGGCCTATCTTAGATTTGGCACGAAAATAATCTCATAAAATATTTGTACTTTTTTTCTCTCCTGAAAAATCAAAAAATGAGATAGGCCCCTTTGCAAGGAAGGCAACGAAATTATATACCATTGGAAAGAGCAATAAATTCTCTATAAATCTGTGCAAAATTGAGTTCGATAACTCAGAAAGTTTTTGAGCAATTGAGCTAATTGACTTTTAGTCCAAATTTTGTCAAAAACTTCAAACTCAATTTGCTCAAAAACTAGAAATCTGGCAATATTATAAATTACAGACAATTTAGAGCTTGAGAAGAGCTACAAATGCTAAAAATTTCAATGCAATTTGCTCAACGGTTACCGAGCAATTGAGATTTGAATTTTTTGAAATCAGAATTCAAATATAGGGGGTACCATTATGAAATTTTTTTGAAGTGAAACTACTTAGGCGGCAGTCTGATATTTGGACGAGAATAGAGAGTGATCTAAAACACGCGTCACGTTCTGGCAAATTTCTTTACACGAGAGAGAAAAAAAAGAACGTAGAGGGACGGAGAAAGATAGCCAATGATAATGACAGCCAACGAACGATTGACACAAACCAAGGATTATAAACTATTATTATCTAGCGCCGATATCTTTGTGACGTCCCTACAAATGCGTTTCCTTTTTGTGTGGCCCTTTCTTCATCTTTACCACCGTCCACGACTCATACCTTAAAGTCTAAAAACTGTATTCCATTATAACATAAATATCGTTATCATCTCTAATGGTTCACCAAGAAAATATTCGGGAATTTTTGACATACATCGTAAGTACGGCAAAACTTCTGCCGGAGATTTTACATAAGAACATCGGATCTGCACCAGGAATTCGATAATAACATAATAGAGATGATGTAAGATGTCCCAAGTAGCACATACATGTCCCTGCAATTACGTATCAACCATATACAACGTCGCCCGATAAGTGACCGTCACTGATTTTTCATCAAAATTACGTTGTGCGGTCATCGTGAATATGTGGTCAAGAAATCAGACCTTTATCTAGCTTAGTTCTGACGTAATACATGAAACCAAGTTTCAACGTTAAATTGAAACGTCGTCTTCTTGCTACACTTGTGACCTCTAAAACGTTTTTTAAATGTCATCTAATGCGACCACTTATCAAAATCGTAAATTGGACGTCATAATATTGTACTAAATTCAACGTTGCATTGAAGACGTCAATCCGTCGTTATCTTGTGATCTCTAAAACGTCGTCTGACACTGACACGATACATAGATGTCATAGAAAAACGTCAGGTTAACGTTGAAATTGGACACTGGTTAAAGTTGGTGTAGTATTCAATACTTTTTGCGTCGTTCATTAATAAATTGTCATCAGTCGCTTCAAATACTCATTCACATATTACAGAAAAAAAAAAATCTAGATTCCATTGAAAAGGGAAAAATCTATTCCGGACATGAAGGAAATGGAGGAAGAACTGAAGAAGGGGAACTGAAAGAGAACTCTGTAGTTTCCAATCAAGGAATTAAAAAATATCCATTAAATGTCCGGTTAACTAAGAATATTTTTCAAGTGATGACGAGATCCACTCCATTGAATATGGATCTGGCAGTATGAAATAACTGATAAAGTAGATGAAACGACTTATTACAAGCGCGCATATTATCGTTTTGTGGTAATTCGAGATTTTGAACAACATAAAACATTTATAGTTTACTGTGAAATTTCCAATAAATGAGACCGTTGGAGGCAACTCAAAGAACCGGGTTACGATAGATTATCATATAGGACATATCTACCTATAGTCAATCTAGGTTAATGTTGGTACAATTTTATTACCTATGGTTTTATGTTTATATAGATTAAGTCTATTTTATGACGAAAATACGCATAACGTTAGGCAGATTATTAGCTTGGCCATTTTAAATATCGCAATGTAGATTTCAACATTTTTGATGTAGAAGAAGATTTTCTTGTTCAGATTGTAGACGAAAAAGCATTATGTCACGTTCCAATTTTCCTCCAACATTACCAACTGACTATATGTCTCTCTTCTAGCTTGGCACTATAAAATTTAAACTCCGTCGCTGTCCACATCCCCATAAATTTAATTAAAAAATTACTACGTGTCTCCAGAGCAGGCACAAGACAATAAAGTGGCATTCCAATCTTTCTCGGACCCTATTCTGTATGTGAATAGCAAACTTCTTCTTTACGTTGGTCCTATTACGTCCCTGCTCTGCGACTCTCCCCTATATTAACCCCTGGGTGTCTGGATAGGCGTCGCGACGTCAAGCGCCGCTACGCGGCCTTTTCCACAACTTCCCTCTAAAACACAGGGAATACACCCCGTCCCGACAACGTGTTTTGTTGCTGTTCGAAAATAAAAATACGCGCATATTGTAGTAAAATTTTTAAGTGATTATTAAACATTAGAATTAGCCTCTAAAAGTGTTTTAAACAAGGATATTTTAGTGGAAAGTGCTTGGAATTGAGTGTTTTTGGAAAATCTTTGGTTAGAAGTGCTACTGTTTGTAAAATGTTGTGCTAATTACGCCCATAAATTAAAACATGCAAGAACGCGAACGACCTAAAATACCTCCAAAACCGATAATAGCAACCAAACCGAAATATGTGCCTCCAGTCAAAATCCAGCAACGTCCTCCAGTACCACAAAATGCCCTCCATACACGCAAACCCAGTACTGGAGACTACGTGGAAAAACGGCCTACAGTATCAAACGCACCTAGACGATCTCAAGGTAATTTGATGAGCACTTTTCATCCAACAGAACAAAAATCAGAAGTATATTTCTTGCCTCAAAACGAAAAAGAGCCTTTATATCCTCGCAGAGAAGACACTCTAGCTCAAAGAGCCGAGTCTTTGCAAGAACAATTCTTTGGCGGCAAAAAGCAAGAAACTCAAATTTTATCAACATTCGCTAGCGATAAATTCTACAAGAAAACCTTAGAGGTGAGTCAAAAACCACCAAACTCACCTAGCACTGTATGCTGTAGCATCCTCTCAAACGCTGCAACCGATTGCTGCGGCATTATAAACGTAGCTAAAATCAATGGCAAAATGACTAAACTAGATTCAGTAGATTCAAACTCCTCAGACTCTGGAGGATTCAAGGATTTTATACCTCCACCCATGAAAGATCCTCAATTCCACCACCAAAGAAAAATATCCCAGCCTGATTTTTTGAACGACCGCAAATTGAGTGAGGCCCGGCCGCAGGGGCATCAACGCAAAACTTCCCAGCCGAACTTTGATTCGAAACCCAAAGGCTATGTGGCAAACGCACAAGCCCTAGCTCACTTTCTGCCTCAGACTGAACAGAAAATTCTGATGCACAATCAGAAAACTGATGAAGCGCGCACTAGACAACCGAAACCCATACTATCTCAACAATCAACCAAGAAACTGGAAGAGCTACTGGCGCAAAGGTTGGAAAAGGAAAAAGTGTTGAAGAAAGGTGGTCAGAATTGTACGGTTGATGGAGACGAAGTCGAACAGAAAATGCGGATTCAGAGGCAGATTCAGCAAAAGTTGCACGCAGACCTCGAGCAAACGGTGAAACAAATACAGGAGATTCAAAATACTGAGTATCGGTTGCCTCAGAATCGGAAATGGAATGAGGTAAGGTTGAATACATTTTCATTTTATTACCTATCTTATCTTCATGAGTTGAAGAATTGAGTTATATTTTTCAAAAGTTACTATTATCAATTTTTCACGTTTAGGATCAAAATAAATCGTCCAAACGAAATGGTTTGGAAAAGGGGGCTTTTGCCTCGTTAATTTTGAATGTATTTCGGGTGTTTGGCTATCAATTTGTAACATGTCAATCATATATTTTAGTGACTGTTACAAAATTGCTTTTTTGTTGGCCTAGATTTTTGTTTATTGGTCAAAAACTGATGAAGAAATAATATTTGTTAATACTATTTTTGGTTTATAATTGTGGTGGACAAATTAAACTATTAATCAAACAAAGACAAAGGTGCGCAAGTGACAAAAATCGCAATGATAAGATTTTAAGCTCCTTTCACTTTGAAACGATTATTTTATAAGTAGGTACACAGTAGTTGGTATGACTCGTTTTTTTTTTTTTTTAATGTGTTGTAACCCATGTAGGTTTTTATTGAGTCGTTCGGATTGAAAACTTTCAAATTTAATGTCTGTATAATTTATGGGGTCACTAGTCTAGTAAGATAAGCTGTGGTAAGATTTTATAAACGAGTTTATTACAGATGAATTTCTATACTTTGAGACAATTTTTTGCTTGAAACCCAGACACTCGGTAGCTTTCTATCAGTGACTGTTAAATGTCTGTTTGGGACAATTCTGAAAAAACAATTTCAAAAAATTTAATTAAAGCCGTTTGTCTCAAACAAATTTAATTGAATGTCTTCTGAAGCTTAAGCTTACCTATCAAAATTATAAAAGACCTCGGACACTTCGTATGGGATTTGTGACCGCGGCTAATTTTAACCAAATTTCAGTATGTTATAAATCTCACCTTTCTGATCAATGACTAGACTACCATGGGCACAACTTAATCCTGTGACTAGTTTTTGAGATACTAGGTAGTTTAATGTCCAAGAAATGTAGGTACACATTTATATGCACCTGTCACCTGAGCGTGAGGATACCTGTCCATCCTGGTATATTATTAGGCGACAGGTAGATATGTTAACGCATATTTTTTTTTATTTACGACTAATGTATAATGTGCGTATTATATTTGTGATTGTGGCAGTATAATGACATATGTTATTCCTCCAGGGATTAATGACGAGTAGCGGGATTAATGGTCATTATTCCACAAAAGTGTCAGTGTCAAACGTGTAGTGCTTGTGGATTTGTATTGAAAATTATGAGACGGATGAAATTTGTTCATTGAAAATCTGAAATAAATTAATTTGTCGTAAATAAAGTAGAGTATACTACTCGCAATAATGGCTATTATTCCCTCGGAATGTTACTCCCTCGCCGCTAACGCGGCTCAGTTCGTAATAATCCTCGGGAATAATAGCTATCATTATTGACTCGTGGTATAATCTACTATTATATAAAAGGTGTACATTTCGTGGACATCAAACTACCTGTATCTCAGAAACTAGTCAGAGGATTAAGTTGTGCCCATAGTTACTGATCAGAAATGTGAGATCTATAACATACTAAAATTTGGTTAAAGGATAACGCACACCTAACATGGGATTTTCGGGCTCTATGGATTTTGCTTATTTTTGGATATGTTGTAGAGGATTTAATTCTTAACAACCTTTGAATGAGACGAAATCTTGTAGTTATTAATTTGAGATATGAATGAGCGTTGAAAAATGAACTTTTTTGCAACTTTTTGTGAGTGTACGAAATACTGGTTCTACTGGTGTTTATCAGTCAAAATATTGACAGGTCCATATATTTTACGTCACTAACGCCCAAATGCACCGCAAGGACTTAATCCAGAATAGTTGTTATAACCAGATTGATTATAGGACTTAATTCTTATATGCAAATTTTGGGAACTTAGCGAGATTAAACTCCAAAATCTATACGGTGCATACGGGTGTAACAGATTAATGTCAACATAGGCTAAATCCGGGACCACACTGGAGTCAATGTTGGCGGTAGTACGGTTCTGGCCTTAGCCTATGTTGACATTTGTTAGTGACGTAAAATATGTCAACCTGTCAATATTTTGACTGAAACACCAGTATTTCGTATACTCTCCACACAAAAAGTCGCAAAAAAAAAAAATCATCTTTCAAAGGCTTATATATCAAAAACCGTAATACCTACAAGATTTTGTCCTATTTAAACGAGGGGGATTTCAGTAGTGGAACTGTGTACACTAAATTACCACTTCTGACAGAAATTACCACAAATTACCAGTAATTACCTCTAAATTACCACTTTTTTCTTTTATTACCTTTCATTGCCTCAGGAATTACCACTCAATGCCACTCAAATTACCACTTTTTACCTCTTATTTCCGCTTAATACCACTAATTACCACTGTCAATACCACTAATCATCACTTTCATTACCATTAATTGCCACTGGAATTACCACTAAATACCAGGAATTTTTTTCAATTTTCAAGTATACCCGAGACTAGAACTCAATAACAAATCGAGATTTTAAAAGGAGAGATGTTGAAAGTTGAAAAAACGAGATACTCAGGAAGGCATTCTAACATGTCTCGAAGAAAAAAGGATTCCAAAATCCTGCAAAAACTCAAGTTTTATCTTCTAGAAACTGGATAAAAATCATTTGATTGATGATGAACGAACAAATGATGTTAAAAGAAGAGCAAATCAAGATGTTGAAAGTTGAGAAAGAGAAACACTCAAGGAGGCATTTCAACATGCCTCGAAAAAAAAAAAAGGATTCCAAAATCCTGTAAAACTCAAGTTCCATCTTCTATAATCTGGATAAAAATCATTTATTTGATGTTGAAGGAACAAATCGAGATGTTAAAAAAAAGCAAATCAAGATGTTGAAAGTTAAAAAAGACAGACACGCAAGGAAGCATTCCAACATGTCTCGAAGAAAAAAGGATTCCAAAATCCTGCAAAAACTCAAGTTCCATCTTCAAGAAACCGGATAAAAATCATTTGATTGATGTTGAAGGAGCAAATCGAGATGTTAAAAGAAGAGCAAATCCAGATGTTGAAAGTTGAAAAAGAGAGATACTCAAGGAGGCATTCCATCATGTCTCGAAGAAAAAAGGATTCCAAAATCCTGCAAAAACTCAAGTTCCATCTTCAAGAAACCGGATAAAAATCATTTGATTGATGTTGAAGGAGCAAATCGAGATGTTAAAAGAAGATCAAATCAAAATATTGAAAGTTGAAAAAGAGAAACACCCGAGGAGGCATTTCAACATGTCTCGAAGAAAAAAGGATTCCAAAATCCTGGAAAACTCAAGTTCAATCTTCTAGAAACTGGATAAAAATTATTTGATTGATGTTGAAGGAACAAATCGAAATATTTAAAAAAGAGCAAATCAATATGTTGAAAGTTGAAAAAGGCAGACACTCAGGGAGGAATTCCAACATGTCTCGAAAAAAAAGGATTCCCAAGTCCTGCAAAAACTGAAGTTCCATCATCTAGAAACTTGATAAAAATTATTTGATTGATGATGAACGAACAAATCGAGATGTTGAAAGTTGAAAAAGAGAAACACTCAAGGAGGCATTTCAACATGTCTCGAAGACAAAAGGATTCCAAAAACCTGCAAAACTCAAGTTTCATCTTCTAGAAACTGGATAAAAATCATTTGATTCATGTTAAAGGAACACACCGAGCTCACCATCAGCGACTTCAGAACATTCCAACTCTATTCCGGATTCCATCTAGAAGACGAAAATATGAAAAAATACGAAATTTCACACGCATTTGCAGTTCCTCACAAATATTTGCGTATTTGGCTCGATATTTGGCATCCATCTAGGATAGGTGAAAATCTAGAAAATTGAAACTAGAGAAATAGAGAGACGGAAACACATAAACACCTAATAGTCTGGGAGGCAGTTATTTTCCCAGTCAGACAACATGGATAGAATTGTAGGGTTAGTAGTTCTAAGTAAAATTCATATATTTTTAGGGGGGGTTTCCCGATGGGTTGAGGCGCAAAATTTATTAGAGCTTACGAATGCACGGCCCTTTTTTTTCCAGTGTTGAAAATAGGTCTACTAATGAGAATTATACTGAAATTACGTAAAAAAATAGTCCGGCTAATCTATGAGTATGGATAATGCGTCTGGCAAGTGAAAAATTAAAGATCCGAAAAATTTTAGCCAGACTCACTTTCCACTATCCGAGATAAGCCAAATTTCTATTTTCATTTATCCGTTCACAATCCGATGTCCACAGGTAGGTACAGGTAAAATCACTTTTCAATGCTATTTGATAGGGAAAGTTGATAAATTTACCTGCACCTGTGGACATCGGATTATGAACCGGATATATTTAATGTTCTATTGTAACGAATGCGAAATATTTATGACTGAGAAAATAAGTGTACTTGTATTTTTCATTGATCTTGTGAACCCATCCGAAAATTTTTGCGAAACTCAAATATTCTTGTTTTGTATCACTGAAAGAACAAACTATTCAATATACCCCAACTGGGAAAATAAGTGCTAAAAAAATTCAGTGCCACCTGGACTATAATATTTGTAGCTATTTGCCGAATGTGTGATAGAGGCTTAAGGTATTATAATAATAGGTTTATTCGGACTTAGTTCAGAATCAGTTCTGAATTGAACTGTGCATGCGCATTTGTTTATTTATGTTCGATATGAACAAATGCGCAAGCGCAGTTCAATTCAGAACTGATTCTGAACTAAGTCCGAACAAATCTAATATAACAAGAATGTCAAAAATGCACTCTATCACTTTACCTTTTCTTTTAGATTTAGAAACACTAAAACACAAAACTGGGCCTTAAATGAGACGAGGACTTGAAATTTTTAAAATGAGCAGTAAAAACAACGTTCATAGATGATGTCAAACCAAGTGTTGAACAATTGCAAGGTTTCCACTTCTTATGTAATGAAACCTCAAATGGAAACTTAGAAAATGAAAGTTGATGTTTCTAACTGACTAATAGGGACTTAGAAGAATATTTTACTTAAATCTGAGTTGAATAGTTTACAGTTGAAGCTCTATTATTTCTAAATTAAAGCAAATTTGAAGGCATATCATAATTTTATCATTACAGAACTTTGAGGTATTACCACAAAATTTCCTTTAATTACCCCGAAAATTGCCTTAAATTGCCTCAAATTACCAAAAATTACCCCGAATTACCACTATATTTCCACTAATTACCACTAAAATACCACTGTATTACCCCTAATTTCCAGTCATTACCACTCATTTCCTGTAAAATTTCCACTAATTACCACGATTGTGTACACTAAATTACCACAATGAAATCCCCCTCGTATTTAAAGGTTGTTGAGAATTCGATCCTCTATAACAAATCAAAAAATGGGCAAAATTCATAGATCCCAGAAATCCCATATTAGGTGTGCGTTATCCTTTGACCGTGGTCATAAATCCCATAAGAAATGTGCGGGGTCCTTTATTCTGAAGTGCTCTAATGTCTATTTGGAAATGCGAGACAATTGCACCATAGGCATCCCATATATTTTCTGAATAGGTTAATATTAAATTTTAAAATGTATAGGGACAATCGTATGCATGAAAAATGCGTGTATACCTAATTAGAATGACAGGTAGAAGTACAGTCATGAGCCAGTGGCGGTTCGCTCATATGGGCAAGGTGGGCACCGCCACCCTGGAGAGAAAATGGAAAAACAAAAAATACCTTTAATCAAAGATAATCCTACTTTGGAGTAGGATTATCTTTGCTTTAATACAATATTTGAAAAGGCCGCGTCCTTGAAAATCTAAAAAAAATTGCCTATGGCTGTTTTTTATTTTAACTTAACCAGAGATTAAATTTAACTGAAATTTTTAATCATGGATTTAATTCTAAGTTGGTGTCAAATGATAGTTTATAAAAATCTAAGATAGGAATGTAAAATCGGTTTTCCTCTAAAATTAATCGTTCAGGTTCTACAGCCTGTCAAAGTTGCAAAAAGTCAATTTTCAACTGTCAATATTTCCAAAACAGTTGAACTTAGGTATAGGGTATATCACATGAAATCTGCTTAGAATTTTACGTAGAATCCAAATATGCAATTTAATACGGGGTGTTCCATTTAAAATAGTGATGTTGCCACTAGTTTAGAGTAGAAGCGGCAACACCGCATGGTCAAAAATATTTTTAAAGTGTAGATCATGGTCGTTTATCTCGGTTGCCAAATTTTCAAAATGATCCGCTTTTTAGTTCTCCATAAACGTCTAATACGCCATCCACCGTGGGACACCCTGTATAGGTTCTATGTGTTTCCTAATGCTTAAGCCGCTTTACTCATCTTCCAATAAACTTACTGGTAACTATCTAAAAGACAAATTCGCCAATCAATAATCCTATTGGTCATCGAATAAGTGGCCGAGCAATAGGATTATAGATTGCGTTTTTATCTGTCAGATAATCCTGATAGTTAATCAGAAGGTGAATAAACCGGTCCTTAGTTTCTCTTTTGTGCAGCCGTTATATTCATCTTATCACAATTGTTATAGATCAGAACTTATTATCTATCTTCAACTGGACGTTGGTGCTTTCAATGTTCCTATTATGTATGAACTAAGAACTAAGCAGACGATTTCTAAAAACCGGAATATCTCTGAAAATCAAGGGTTTAGCAGTTTGGGAATCGAAGCACTAACCATTCATCTATAACTGAACGTTGGTGCTTCCCTTGTTCCTGCCTACTGTTGTGAAGTGAACAGGCAATTTCTAAAAACCGAAATATTTCTGAAAATATAAAGGTTGCTAATTTGCGGATTGAAGCACTAACCATCTATCTACAAATACTAAACGTTGATGTTTCCAATGTTCCTGCTATGTGTGAACTAAGCAGGCGAATTCTAAAAACCGGAATATTTCCGAAAATTCAAGGGTTGCTAATTTAAAGCACATTGAAGCACTAAACGATTACATAAAATTCAACTTTTCTGCTTCAAGTGTGCCTGCCTACTTCACAGGGCCGACCTTTATGCCAATTTCTTCTAGTATACGTACATATTTTTCTATCGGGCGGCTTGGTGGTAGGTACCAGCTATAAATAACGATGGCGTCAATTTAGATCCACGTAAATCCCGGTACGGCATTCGTTTACAACAAGGGTATGCGGTATACTTGTATTTACCACCTTAGTGGTCGCGTTCTTGTTCCTATCCAATAGCCATCCAGATTCCGGTTTTTGTACTTTCCTCAAGTTGGGCTCTGTCTGAAACGACCAATATGTCGATTCACAGTTGCTTGGTTGTAACCGGCAGCAGGTCGTGGGCAACATGACACCTATTAAGGTTGCAAAAATTTAAAGGTTGACTCTTTGAATTTCAGGCCCAGTTTATTTCCTGCCTCTCTGACTTTTTGGCGATAGACAGTGCTCTCCTGAAACTTTTGCAGAGGCTGCTTCCCGCTCTATAATCTCCATGCAACAGCTTACTAGTCCTATTCTTATGTTTTTTCTCACCGGTAGTTCCTCTGCGTCATCCTTGTTTATCGTTAGGGTTATGGCTTGGGTATTATTTGCCATGGGTTTAAGTTTACTCAATCTGTATTTTTTGATGTCCAAATCCTGTACATCATAATTCTCTTAAGGTCTCTGTTCTGCAAGTACATCTAGGCCTTTTATGTGTTGTGCTAGGCCTATAGGATCGAAGGTTTGGTTGGGTCGTGCAAGGAGTTTTTTAATATTTTTAGGGTTTTCGCATTTTTTCCAGTGGTCCTTGAGGGTTTGCCATCCTTGGTGCTTCTCATTTCTCTGATGTCCTTTTTCGTCACTATCCTCGATGATTAGTGCGTAGGTCTTTTCCATCAGGCCTATTATTGGTATGTTATGCACTGCTACACATATGCAGTTCTCATTTACTGTTTCTAGTTTCAGGTCCTTTATTTTTTCAATATGTCCACTTCCTTTTCATTGAGGTAGATTTTTATTAGCTTCTCTGACATGACTTGCTTTCCTTTGGCTGTTTTTATTGTATATGTCTTTTCTAATACACCTAAAGATTTTTCAATCTCCGTCAGCTCGGGATACTTTTCTTTGAATTTGTATAAGATGCCCTTGGACATGTCGGTCGTGCTCATCTGGTCCCACAAATACTACTTAGATTGTGATGTCCATTGTATTTAATGGTATTTTCTGCTTGACTTCTGTGTTAAGGTATACATTTTTGGTCCATTCAAGCTCCAATTGGTCTTTCCAATTCTGGTAGTTTTTCATCTTTTCAAAATCTAGCAAGGGAGCATTTTCCTATATAAATTTCGCTTGTAGAATTAACATGTGCTCATAGTTTTGCCTGCATTCTCGTATCGGTGGTTTTCTATCCATGCCTTTACTCTTTACTTAACTTTTCTATTTGTCTTTTTCAGTTTAATCGCGATCTCTTTAACTGCCCCCTCTATATTGTTTTCTAATTCCTTTCCGAGTTTTGTGAACTTCCTCAATAATCTCCTTAAGCTTGGCTGCTTCAGGAATTTCATTTCTCTTATGGTGTACGCTTGTCACTGTTTCTTTTTGGGGTGTCAGTTGCCATTGTACCTTTGATAATGTTCAAATTCGTACCTGTGTTGCATGTGGTCAACGGTCAACTGGTTTTGTCTTAACATTTATGTATTCTTTTATACTGCTCATGTGGCCGACAAAGTCCCCTTCCTCCAGTTTTAAGGACTGCATTATTCTCGAGGCTCCTATGTAGGCCTCTTTCCCCACTATTATATCTAGTAGGGGCATGACCTCCGGCGGTTGGACAGGTGTTCACTGCTTCTATAATTCCAAGACATGCAGGCCTTTGTATCTACAATTGCCAATCGGTTTTGCGCTGTCTGTTGTTTTACTTTTGGCCACCGTACAGCATACATTGCAGCATAAGTAACTATGGGTCTTATAACCATAGATCATTTTTAGCTTTAAGCCCCAAGTCTTGCTGAATCACCTCCGGCATGTCCCAGTATTGACGGCTATTGAAGGGTTGGCAACTCTCTTTTAAGACGTTGGTTCCAAGTAAGTTTCTGATCCAAGATGACTCCCAGATATTCAACCTTACTGGCGAAGTTGATTTGTATTTCATTTAAGGTTGGGGCTCTTAGATTTAGCCTTCTTTTCCTGGTAAAAGGTACAATTATGCTTTTGTTGAGGTTGATGAATGACGTTTAAACCCTCCTGTAGACATTATCTAATTAAGGGCATTTTGCATGAGACCACTCACTAATGATTTTGTCATGTTTACCCCTAACGATGAATGTGAGGTTGTTGCGTATCCTAGGACCGTGATCTCTTGTGCTTGACGCGTTGGGAAGTTCATCTACTAACATTGACCACAACAGTGGAGACAGTACACCCTCTTGGAGACATCCCTTGAATGCTGAGATCGTTGCAGAGTCACTTCCAATAGTTGCTTTGATTTTCCTATTCTAAAGCATGGCTTCAATCCATGAGATTGTAGTTTCGTCAAAGCCCTTCTTATGGATTCATGTGAGGTCTAATTATCGGAAGTTTCCTTTAAATCAATGAATGCGTATATAGCAGTTTCTTGACTTGATCGTGCCCTTTTAATCTTAGTGACAAGACTGTGCAGGGCTCGTCTCAGTTGATTTACCTGACTGATAAACAAATTGATTCTTTCGGAGCGGGCTTTCCATTCGGAATTCACTCCTGATGTAGATCAATGATTTTTTCATCAGTATTTGTTCTGGAGAGTTTCTGGGAGAAAACACTTTTGAACTTTTGGTAGTTTCAGACAATTTCAGAGCCATTGACTTTCAGACCATTTTTAAAATTTCCTCGTTTTCTCCTCAGTTTCTGTAGTTTTATCTCGAATGACGAATACTTTAAAAGTGTCTATTACGAGGGTTTTACTAAAAATATACACTCGACAGCAAATTTAGAAACAAGACATTTTTTGCAGCTATGCTACAATTATCTAGACACGAACACTAAAATATTTTTTTTTTTTTTTGTAGAGTAACCGAAGTCAACCTGCTATAGGTCTAAAACACACCCCCAAATCACGGGTAAGTCTAAAACCGTTATTTTTATTTAGAAGCGTTATTTGTTGCTGATAAAACCGTTATTTGTTGCCTGATAAAAACCAATCTTCTCTCCACAGAGAAAACAAAACAGCCAATACAATCAAATTTAAAAAAGGCGATTTTCCAGCTTTATTAACGAAAATTAATTACCGCAAGGTTAAAAGGGCGGAAAATTGTCCCTGGGGAAAAAACTTTTCTCCCGTCAAAACAACATTTTTTCTTTTACTCCCCTTGCTGATTTGGGCCTTGTTCCAACGAGCCGTTCCCATCCAAACTCGTTGGATCAAGTGAAGTGATCCGAAAATTTCAACGCATGCTGATTAAGCTCTTTGCCTTAAGTATTTTTAATAATCCTACGAGTTTTTAATAATTTGCAATGTTTTCTGGAAACTCACTTGAACGTTTCTCAAAAGTTTTTTAAAATCGATTCCAAATTCCAATGTTGTCCAAACTCATTGAAACTTGGGGTAGGTATCGAGAGTTTCCGCTGTTTTAACAAGTTTTTCATAATTTTCAACGAGGTTTGCGGAAAGTTTACAATAATTGAACAAATTTATTGAAACTCGTTGAGTTGGGATTTTTTGTTGTTATTAAGTTTTAACGAGGTTTTTTGATATTTCGAAGTAGATATCTAATGACTCGATCCAAATCTCATTTATTTCTATTCAATACATCGAAGCTCGTTTCATCCGGAATTATTGCTGTTTCTGGAAGTTTTTATTCGATTTTAATGAGGTTTTTGATGTTTCAAATGAGTCAAAAAGTATCAAAAACTTGATTCAATTTTGTTCAAACTCATTGATGTAGTGAATATTACCTATTTTTGATATTAAAACGAGTTCTTATCAAATTGCAATTGATAAAAATTGTTGCAACAAAATTCAATACACTTCAGATAATCCAAATCTTGTTCCATTGAAACTCGTTGAATTACGTAGGTATTTTGGCGATTCCAACGAGGAATAATTCAGCTCCAAAAGTTTGAAATCTTGCAAATTGATTCAAAATTGATAAGAAATTTAACACATTCCAGAATATCCAAAAATGTTTTCATGCAATGTCTTTTGGTCATTCCATCGAGATTTCATACAGAGTTGTTTAAACGTATTTTATTTCGTTTTAACAACCTTTTTTAATGTTCCAACGAGGTTTTCGTGAGGTGAGTTCCAACGAGACAATCATTATTTCAACCAATTGAAAAGTTGAACTCATTGAAATTCGTTCCATTATTATTTTCGATTTTCTAATCAATCAATCGAGGTACGAGAAGGAGATGGGATAATACAAAATAAACGAGAGTTGGTTTGTGAGACAAAGAAAGACAGTTATAGTCCCTGATTTAAACCAATGAAACGAGGCGATGTTATTAGTTTCTCTCTTTATTCACAACTTATCTAGTAGACGTGAATATCGTTCTTCCGCGACATTGTGGCAACATTGCGTGAAACACTACAGTGAGTCACGTAACGTAGTTGCGCTGGACCAAACAAGCGAGCAAAACGAATCGGAACGAAAAGTTCTGAAGAGAACCAAACCAGTTCATCGAGCGAGCTTTTATAGTGCGCGTCGTACGTTAAATTCTATTGAAAGCTTTCGCGCGAGCTTTTTTTCCAGTGTTTTTATTTACGGACATCCCGATGCTTTGTTTTTAGTGTTTGGATAATTTATTCTTGTGTAATTGAATCTGCAAAAATATTATAAGGAAGTCAAGAAACAGCATTAGAAGGTAAGTTGGTTTGTATTTGAAGTTTTGAGTTGGAAGATGAAGAGGAGCAATTTTTTTGATCACCATGTAAAGTTTGTTCGTTTATATATTTGAAAATTGATTAACTACTTTCTTAGAATCGATATACTTAAAAGATATGGGTAAATAGTATTATTGCGTTCAAATTTCCATGCCTACAAAAGCCCACACAGTAAATTTTGTTTACAAAATATTAAAATGCATATTATTTGTGTATCAAGCATCAGTATTGAATTTGAGACACTTCTTATTTAACTTTAATGTTGATTAGTTGAAAAACAGTTTTCACACAAACTTCTATATAAAAACTTTACCCATTTATACAAATCTCATCATAGTGTTTTTCTTTTTTAATTTGTGATAGGTACACTTTTTCTACTATGTACTATTAAATTATTCTGTAAAATAGCGCCTTTTTTAAAATTAATGGAAATTTATGCTGCAGCGGCGCTATTAGGTGTAATGAAAATGCAAGAAGATAAAAGATAGAACAAGAGCAAAAGCAAAAATAATAGAATTTATGTTTTAAAATACAAAAGCGAAAGAGGTTTTGTTTTCAATGACAAAGAAGCCCAATTATTAACGTAGAAGCTTGCGATTTCAAATGTTTCCGAAATCCCCGCAGTCATTAGGAAATCAAAGGATTTCCGCAATAAATGTACCTACATATTTTTTGAATGTAGTCGCGTTCTCGCAATAAGCAATAAGTGTACATTTGATTTGAAATCACTTGAAATCGTCATCCTGAAATCCAACAGTAATTTCGCAATCGTCAAAATTTCACTTGCAATTTCCTATTAACTAGGTACCTCCTCAATCTCCTCAATATTTCAATGTTAATTTTTCAAAATCGCTGTGTCAGGAAACTGTATGATTACCGCAATATTTGTAATTATTTATTGAATGTGCGGTCGCCCTTTTCGAATGGATGTACCAAGTCCGGTGGAAAGACAAAACACGAAATAGACTTTATACCTCGCTTTATACTGACACATCAAAAACACATAATTCAAGACGTATAGACGCCTTATAGGCTCATTCACGACTGGCAGATCATAGAATGGTGAGATGTAAAATAGCCATAAATGGCAGATTTGAAAGAGCACAGAAATTCAACCGCTTTCGAAAGAAATTAAGCACATACCAGCAAAACACAAAGAATATAATTCGCAACAAAATTAACACAAAAACTGGAGAAAACCCCCATAGAACCCTATGAAGACATACTTAAGTAGTCAAATTATTAAAAGAATAACGAAAACTTATCGTTGAAACAGCAAATAATACCATGAAACCAAAAGGAAAAAACTCGGGAAAAGAAAACAAATGCTGTTGAAGAGAAGAGAACTCATAAAATAAGGAAAAAAAGATACACCAGAATACAGAGAGGCTAACAATTTAGACAGAAGGATAACAAAACAAGAAGAATTATAGATCGAAAAACTGATAGAACAACAAAAAGGCTTGAACGTTTTCAAAGGAAGAACGCACATAATTACAAAGCTGATGGACAAACATTATAGAAAACCGAGATGTAATATTACGTGTGGTGGAAATTTTCTATACGACGCAAAAAGTAACAAAGAGAATAGAAACAAGAAACCAAAATTCTAAATGTTGGGTCAGAAGGAGATTCCTGATAGGCAGGAGAATACCTTGTAAAACAACTGAAAACACTTTTCAATAAATGTCTAACAGAGGGAAAAATACCACACGACTGGGAGACTGCTTTTGTCGTTCTGATATACAAAAAATGAAATCCATCATATCTTGAAAATTATAGACCTCCTGTCTCAGATATACAAACTGATTATAAGAATAATCACAAACCGCCTATAGTTGCCTTTCTATAGGCGATGATTACTATCCTAAAGAACAAGCAAGAAAGAGCTGCAGCACTATAGAACATCTTCACACAATAAGAATACTAAATGAAATGGAAAGACCACTGCATATAGTAATATTCGTCCCGAACGAACGAGACTTAGAAATCATGCTGGAAGAATTACTTCAAGAAGCTAAGAAGATTGGACTAGAAATAAACATATTATAAAAAAACAGAGTCTCGAACATCCGAGTTTATGACAAAGAAGCAAACATTATAGGGACATAATAACCAGGTGAAAAAAGTAAACTCCTACAAAGTATCTAAAACAGGAAATCACGCTTGGCAAAGTCAATCCAGATCTGGAAATTAATAGAATATGACTGGAATCGACGATGTATGGTAAAATGTCCAACATATTACCTTTGAAGCTAAAAACTAAAGTTTACAACGAATGTATTCTTCCAGTAGTTGTCTATGGAAGCGTGGACTCTCACAAAGAAAATCTTAAGTAAATTGCAAGTCAAAAGGAGAATGATAGGTATTACACTTTAGGGTCAGTTTCACAAACATCCATGACCACAAGACACTGGTAACCTACAATATATCTGTTTCATAGTGTGTGGTTGAGCCAAAAACATCATTCAAGCATCAGAAAACTTAAGTCAATCGTTAGTTTGCGAACTCGCGGTTAACCCGCAACTATTAGTTTGATAACCATCAGTGCAACTTACCACTAATTGTGAAACTGAGCCTAAGAGATCACAAGATCAACAAGTGGATAAGAACTACCACAAAGATAGAAGACGCATTATACATAAAATATGCAAAATGCCTTTTGCGAGATTTCACGAAATTATAGTATTTCTGCAATATATGTGTATATATATTTTAAATGTGGTGGCCCTCTAGCAATAGGTGTATATTTGGTCTGAAATTCCCTGTTATCGTCACTGAAATATTCATCCTGAAATCCCGGAATCACTTTTGCAATCACTGAAATTCTACTTGAAATCTTGTAATCACTTTTACAATCTTCTACAAATTGTAGTAAGAATTATTCTCCTAAATCCTTGCAGTCATTTTCCGAAATGAATGAATTTCTGCAATACAATTAATATTGAGTATTGATGATCGGGAAAATGTTCACTTTCGCAATTTTCGACTTTTTATTTATAAGAGTATCGATGAATCAAGTACCTATTGTTGTATTATATTACGTTAATAATGGAAAGGTCGGGGGGTTTTTCATATACCTATAATACCACAGGAGAAAAAAATTTGCTGGCAAAATTTTCGACTGGTATGAAAGTTTGTTGCTTGACATTTTTGACAAAACCACGAGCCGTCAGGCGAGTGGTTTTTTCAAAAATTTCATGAGCGAAATTACCAAAAAGCAACAAACTTGAATAAAACCATGAGAATAATTTTGCCTACATAATTTTTTCTTGAGTAGTGGTATTCGGCTGGACTATTTCACGAGAAAAACAAGAAAAATTTATTTTCTTTTGGTGACACTTGTCAAACTCAATAGTTTTTTACCTTAACCACACAAAATTTTGTCGCTGAAAAACCATCATGATGGTTTTGCCCAGGTAGGAACAGGTAGAAGTTTTGTCAGTAGGAAACCGGCCGTTCCTATGACATTTTGCCAGTGTAAAACACTCTAGTAGTCTAGTGAAATAGTCGCTGAAAAACCATCATGTTGGTTTTGTCCAGGTAGGAACAGGAAGGAGTTTTGTCAGTAGGAAACCGGCCGTTCCTATGACATTTTGCCAGTGTAAAACACTCTAGTGAAATAGTCACCTAACAAAATTTGTGCACCGCTTAACAGTACATAAGTACTGAGATATTTTCTATGTATCTAATAACAAGTTATTGCCAACTATTTCCCTCTATTAACAAAATATTTCCACATATTGCCAGGCATTTCCCTAGTATTATCACGTATTACCAGGTTTTGCCATGCTATTGACAGACTAAAATCAAATATTTTTTTTGCCAGAATTCTAGATATTGACATATCCACAGGTATTTACATGTTATAAATGGGTATCCACCAATGACATTAACATATATTGCCTAGATATCTACAAGCATTGACATAGATATATTACCCACATAATTAACAAGTAGGTATTGCATAGTAATGACACTATTGACATAGTATTTACCTGGTATTGGCATATATTAACCAGTGATTTGTACACTGATTAAGTAACAAGGTGAAAAACCCCTCGACAAAAACCAATGAAACTTACCCACAAAAACCATAATAAGAAATTTGAAGTTTTCATGAGCCATTTTAGCTTCAAGAGGTTCGTTGACTGCCTCAACTCTAATTTATAATTAAATCGTTTCGATTAAATTTCGCAATCACTCGAATTTGAAGTGGTTACGCACCACTTGAACGACAACCGTTTGTTTTAATTAAAATTTATTTCGGGCCAAACCCGAGTTTGAAACTTTACAGACCAATATTTTCAAAACAGTCCATTACAAGCACTATTTTATCATGTCAAGTTGTCTTGAACCAAAACACTGAACTCCTTTCTTTCGAGTTCATTTATTGTTTCCTCTTTTTCTGGTTCTGAGTCTCTAAATCCTCGATCGATTTCTTCTTTTAATTTTGAGGGTCCCAAATATAAGTTCAATATCGCTTCTAACTGTTCTTGTTGATTTTCGAAGTCCTCTATTGTCGTTATTTCGCGGTCCAGACACCTGAGGAAATCCGCTTTTGCCATTTGGATTTTGATGTCCAAAAACTTTTGCAGTTTTTCGTTTAGCGGTTGCTTTTTACGATTTTTTCTTAAAATTATGTCCGAGGGCATCGTGCGTACAAACAAAAATTTTGACTTATATGTCACTATTTGAAGTTGACATACCTATTACATTTTGTTCATAAAAATAAAATATAAGTCCTATATAAACCCCTAAATAAAGTAATATTTTGCATGTTACATACCAGAAACATTTCAAATCTGAATAAGTTTCAATAGGAATTCATTTGAACCAAAACGTATTTACATGTCCGAGTTTACCCTCGTTGTGCAACTGACTGAAGGATTTCCTGCCGTTCGTTTCACGATAAGAAGGAAGGGATTTTGTAAATGCAGGAGGGTTAAAACTGTCGGAGGAACAATTTGTGTCCCATTACGGGAAACACCGATTTCCATTCTCGTAAATGAATATGTAGGTGCCTTTTTTTTTTAGTGGGGTGCGATTTGCATTTGTCCCATCAAGCAGACGCTATTGTTTTATGCATAAAACATTCGGAAAATTTGAATTTTTATGGTAAATTTACGAGTTAACCAACTGATGATGCGGTTAAGTTTTAATGCAAAACTGTAATTAGAAATTTAATGGATGAGCGGTGCTTAATTTGGACATCTGCAACATTTTTTTATGGAGGAAATAATGATTTTCCTTATAGAGAGTTATCAACTGCTGGCGCATTTTCTTTCAAAACTGGGAACACCAATTAGCTTTCCTTCAAAAATATCAATTGTATTTGGAATACCTCTTAGCAGAATGTGCAGCTTTATCTTTGAGTAGGTAATCCTATGTGAACTTTTCTTGGATCTGTTCTACTAATTCAAAGTTAAATGAGTACTCTTGTGGGGAATTTGTTTGAAATTTAGAGGAATTACTGAGAAATTTGAAGGAACTCATCGGAATTTATGAGAATTTGAAGAATTTATAGGAAATTTGGAGAAATTTATGGGGAATTTGGAAGAATTTGTGAGGAAATTATGAGAAATTTAAAGGAAATTGTAGGGTCATGACGTCACTGAGGTTCACATTCTTATTATAACAAATAGTAATAAATGGAAATTAAAAAAAAATCTAGTTATGTCGTAGACGTTGAACATTCACTTTTGTTAAAAAAATTATTTCAAAATTCCACTTTATGATTTTACTGGTCCAAATTTAGAAAAATCCACTGGAAAAAATTGAAATTTTGGGAAAATGAGCTTCTCATCTTCCTCTTTACATGCAAAAAGTTTCAAAATTTTTCCTTCACTAGTTTTCCAGGAAAATATGAAATGTGTGAGACTGTATTTTCAATTAATTCAGTTATTGTAGGTTGATTTCTAAGATTTTTCATGTTGTTATTTTCCATTGGAAAAATTTGAAATTTTGGGAAAATGAGCTTCTCACCTTCCTCTTTACATGCAAAAAGTTTCAAAATTTTGCCTTCACTAGTTTTCCAGGAAAACTTTGAAATGTGTGAGACTGTATTTCCAACTAATTCAATTATGTATTGTAGGTTGATTTCCAAGATTTTTCATTTTGTTATTTTCCACTGGAAAAACTTGAAATTTGGGAAAATGAGCTTCTCAGTTTCCTCTTTACATGCAAAAAGTTTCAAAATTTTCCCTAGTTTTCCAGGAAAACTTTGAAATGTGTGAGACTGTATTTTCAACTAATTCAGCTATTCTAAGTTGATTTCCAAGATTTTTCATGTTGTTATTTTCCATTGGAAAAATTTGAAATTTTGGGAAAATGAGCTTCTCACCTTCCTCTTTACATGTAAAAAATTTCAAATTTTCGGCTTCACTAGTTTTCCAGGAAAATTTTGAAATGTGTAAAACTGTATTTTCAATAATTCATTCAGTTATTGGAGGTTGATTTCCAAGATTCCTCATTCCAAATTTTGAGAAAATGAGCCTCTGACCTTCCTTTTCACGTGTAAAAAGTTTCGAAATTTTTCCTCAAGAGTTTTTCAGAAAAACTTTGAGTTATGTGATACTGTATTAACAATTATTTCAGTTTATATAAGTTGATTTCCAAGATTTTTCATGTTGTTATTTTCCACTAGAAAAATTTGAAATTTTGGAAAAATGAGCTTCTCCCCTTTCTCTTTACATGCAAAAAGTTTAAAAATTTTCCCTTCATCAGTTTTCTAAGAAAACTTTGAATTGTGTGAGACAGTATTTTTAATTAATTCAGTTATTATAGGTTGATTTACAAGATTCTTCATGTTGTTATTTTCCACTGGAAAAATTTGACATTTTGGAAAAATGAGCTTCTCACCTGCCTCTTTACATGCAAAAAGTTTCAAAATTTTCCCTTAGTTAGTTTTCCGGGAAAACTTTGAATTGTGTGAGTCTGTATTAACAATTATTTCAATTTTTGTAAGTTGATTTTTTATTATTTTGGAGGAATTTGCAGGATATTTGACGAATTATGCGTAAAATTCCCTTTTAAGAAATGCATAAATTCTGGGATGGTGGTTTACCCCTTGAATTCAGCCCTTGGTATTCTTAATTTTTCTCGCCTCTATAAGCATGCCCTGCTATCATTTTTAAGTTTAAACTCTTATGATTCAAATTAAGAAGAAAATATGAAAAGTATATTTGACACACTGATACAAAAGTAATAAGGTCACAAGACTTTCTTTCATATCATATAAGATGTAGAGTAGAATGTTCTTCAACATGTAGAGCATCCAATCCTCATTGAAAATAATTAATTGAAATTCAAAGAATCCACTGAAACTCCGATTGATTTTGGGACAATTTCTTTTTCCAAAATCATCAATCACTACCGTAATTAAGGGGACGTAAAACGTCTCTAAAGTATTAACAACTCATGTCTCAATACACAGATAAAATATTCATTGTTCTGCCCGATTAATCCTTGACAATATAACCGTAAATTGATTGCTCTGGCTCCAGTTTATAGTAATTGGACGTTTGATCCCTCGGGTGATCTGAATTAAACCGTTATCCATATACATTATGCACGGGATTAAACATGTCCTTCTATCAAATTAGCATTATTGTGTTTTACTCTACCCAAAAGGAGCAAACCACAAGATTATTCTCTCACATTGGGTCACCGCTTATGGAACCCAGACAGCAAAAAAATAAGTATCAACCACCTGCATTTCAGCATCAGATTTCACCCCTCGGCTCAAGGATTTAATACCACTTAATCGAAAAAGCAAAAGCCCTGTTCGTTTTACTAGCTGCCTTTTTTTTGTGTGTGTATACAGACAGATGCTCTATGGCTTCTAAGTTCAGATTACCACCGCCCGTTAAAACTACCTTTTAGGAAAGTTTTCCGACGATTTTTGACCTAAATAAATGACTGTTTAAACTTTCCGGATGCCGGTTTGCTATAGCGCTTTGCCAGAAACCACTAGGGATTTAAAAAAAAAAGGTTAAGTATCTCGGGGGTTGGAGCTTTAAGCCAGGATTTAGGAGTGCATTTAAAAAAAAAAGTTATCTAGTACCTGTGGAGAAAATTGTCAATAGTGGTAGGAATTTTTAATATATAAAGTTAGGATTTACATACTCTTGGAATTGGTAATTGGAACTTAATCTTGGTCTAATAAGAATCAATAGATCATTGATTTGGAAGTGTAATGGAAGAGTGCAGATCAATTTTCCTATGTATTAGGATGTGGTCTGATGGTTCGAGAAGTTTATCTCACACTGAAACTCGTTACACTCAAATTGAATTGGGCATGTGAACATTCAAAAAAATATATGTAATAGGCACTGCGAGTATTTTAGAACTGGAACAGGGCGACCAAA
Source organism: Ceutorhynchus assimilis (assembly GCA_917834065.1). Taxonomy (NCBI): domain Eukaryota; kingdom Metazoa; phylum Arthropoda; class Insecta; order Coleoptera; family Curculionidae; genus Ceutorhynchus; species Ceutorhynchus assimilis. Next base: position 4,926,604 of record OU892289.1, on the reverse strand, counting down.
TTGAACAAAAAAAAATGTACAATATTGCGGAAATCCTATAATTTCCTGACCACAGCAATTGTGAAGAATTGGTATTGAAATGTTGCGGAGATTGAGGAGGCGATGGCGAGATTGAGAGTTTTTCTCTATTCTCTGGATATAGTCCTCTCTCAGATTTTGCTAGGTATTTCTATGCTGTTTGCTTGATGTCGTATCAATCTTGTTGAAATCTACCAACGCTTCTTCGTTCTCCAATAATCTCCATCTTGTTACTTTTCTGGTCCAGTTCTTGCTTGTGTTGGTCTTATGATTCCTTAGTGTAATTGCCTATCATTTTCTTTTCTATTGCTCTCTGATGCACTTGCAGCTTATTTAGGATTTTCTTTGTGAGATTCCATATGTTTCGCTTCCATAGGCAACTACTGGCAGAATACATTCATTGTAGACTTTGGTTTTCAGCTTCAAAGGTAATATGTGGCGCCTTTTACCCATCCCAGTCGTATTCTCCTATTAATTTCAAGGTCCTGATGAACCTAGAGGAGTTTACTTTTTTTGGCTGTTAGTTTTCTATGGTTATTATGTCCTTAATAATAAACTCTATTTTTGATATGTTCATTTTTGATCCGATCTTTTTGGCTTCTTGAAGTAATTCTTTCTAAATTATTGAGGTTTTCTTCATACATATTAATAATAACTCTTTTTTTCTCAATGTAGTTCCTTAATCCTTGGACACATCTTTGAGGACTAGGGTGAATATCTTAGCTGATATTTATCGCCTCGTCTTACGCCTCTTTTAATCTTCATTTAGTTTGTTTGTTTCTCCATGCATTCAATTGTGTTGAAGGTCTTCCTAAAATCGATGAATGCTAGCCATGTTGTAATGTTATATTCAGTCGTCTTCCCTTTTTATTTAGTATTCTTATTGTGTGAAGATGTTCAATAGTGCTGTAGCTCTTTCTTTAGCTTGTTTGTTGTTTAGGTTAGTAATCATCGAATTTCCTTTTTGTATGTCTGAGACAGAAGACTTATGAGTCTATAGTTTTCAAGATTTGATGTGTCTTCTTTTTTGTATATCAGAACGCCGATGGGAGTTTCCCAGTCATGTGGTATTTTCTTTCTGTTAGACATTTATTGAAAAGTGTTTTCAGTTGTTTTACAATGTATTCTCATGCTTCCTTCACCATTTCTGGTAGTATATAGCCTATTCCTGGGGCTTTTCCGTTGTTTAATTGACTTCTTAGAGCTTTTGCAATTTTATATCAGGGATCTCTTCCTCTTCTGACCCAACATTTAGAATTTTGTTTTTTTTTGTTATTTTCTTTGTTGCTTCTTTCGTTGTATTATAGAAATTTTCCGCCATACGCAATATTCCATCTTGGTCTTCTATTATGTTTCTCTGTTTGTCCATCAGCTTTGTAATTTTTTTTTTGTATGCGTTTTTGAAAACGTTTAAGCCTTTTTGTTAATCCATCAGTTATTTGATTTCTGGTTATTTTATTAGTCACATTGTATTCTGGGGTCTATCTTCAGTTTTTTTGTTAATTTTGTTGCGGATTCTGTTTTTTTTTTTTGTGTGATTTACTCGAGCTTTAAATCTAAAGAATCTAATAGCACTCATAATATGTTTGAAGTTTGAATGTTTGAAGATTCAAGACAAGGTTTCAAATGACACCTAGAATGTGAAGGAGGTTTCAAAAACTTCAAAATGGCATGGGGCTTGAAACTAAAGATTTCTGAGCTCTAATGACTGAAAAATTTAGAGAATTTGAAGTCTCATTTTTCAAGATGCAAAAACTAAAGTGAGTGGAGAGTTGAAATTTTGAGGACTTTTTCCTAAAGGTTCAATGTAAAAAATACTAAAAACTCGAAGCAATTGAGTTATTATTATTGGAGTTATGATTTTTTAAAAATAATGATGTTTTGTGAAGTAAGACTTTACAAACAATTTTTTCACTCAAAAACTAAGTGAGTGCAGAATTGAAATTTTGAAGACTTTTTCCTAAAGGTTCAATGTAAAAAATACTAGAAACTCAAAGCAATTGAATTATTATCAATGGAGTTATCATTTTTTTTAAATAATGATGTTTTGTAAAGTGAGACTTTACAAACATTTTTTTCACTCAAAAACTAAAGTAAGTGGAGAGTTGAAATTTCCAGGACTTTTTCCTAAAGACTTAATGTAAAAAACACTAAAAACTCAAAGCGATTGAGTTATTATTAATGAAGTTATGATTTTTTCAAAATATTGATGTTTTGTGAAGTAAGACTTTACAAACAATTTTTTTCACTCAAAAACTAAAGTTAGTGGAGAGTTGAAATTTTGAGGACATTTTCCTAAAGGTTTATTGTAAAAAATAGTAAAAACTCAAAGCAATTGAGTTATTATTAATGGAGTTGTGATTTTTTTTTAAATAATGATGTTTTGTAAAGTAAAACTTTACAAACAATTTTTTTACTCAAAAACTAAAGTGAGTGAAGAGTTGAAATTTTAAGGACTTTTTCCTAATGGTTCAATGTAAAAAATACTAAAAACTCAAAGCAATTGAGTCATTATTAATGGAGTTATGATTTTTTTTAAATAATGATGTTTTGTAAAGTAAGACTTTACAATTTTTTCACTCAAAAACTAAAGTAAGTGGATAGTTGAAATTTCGAGGACTTTTTCCTAAAGGCTGAATGTAAAAAATACTAGAAACTCAAAGCGATTGAGTTATTATTAATGAAGTTATGATTTTTTTAAAATAATGATGTTTTATAAAGTAAGACTCTACAAACAATTTTTTCACTCAAAAACTAAAGTGAAAAGAGAGTTGAAATTTTGAGAACTTTTTCCTAAAAGTTCAACGTAAAAAATACTAGAAACTCAAAGCGATTGAGTTATTATTAATGGAGTTATGATTTTTCAAAATAATGATGTTTTGTAAAGTAAAACTTTACAAACAATTTTTTTACTCAAAAACTAAAGTGAGTGAAGAGTTGAAATTTTAAGGACTTTTTCCTAATGGTTCAATGTAAAAAATACTAAAAACTCAAAGCAATTGAGTCATTATTAATGGAGTTATGATTTTTTTTAAATAATGATGTTTTGTAAAGTAAGACTTTACAATTTTTTCACTCAAAAACTAAAGTAAGTGGATAGTTGAAATTTCGAGGACTTTTTCCTAAAGGCTGAATGTAAAAAATACTAGAAACTCAAAGCGATTGAGTTATTATTAATGAAGTTATGATTTTTTTAAAATAATGATGTTTTATAAAGTAAGACTCTACAAACAATTTTTTCACTCAAAAACTAAAGTGAAAAGAGAGTTGAAATTTTGAGAACTTTTTCCTAAAAGTTCAACGTAAAAAATACTAGAAACTCAAAGCGATTGAGTTATTATTAATGGAGTTATGATTTTTCAAAATAATGATGTTTTGTAAAGTAAAACTTTACAAACAATTTTTTTACTCAAAAACTAAAGTGAGTGAAGAGTTGAAATTTTAAGGACTTTTTCCTAATGGTTCAATGTAAAAAATACTAGAAACTCAAAGCGATTGAGTTATTATTAATGAAGTTATGATTTTTTAAAAATAATGATGTTTTATAAAGTAAGACTACAAACAATTTTTTCACTCAAAAACTAAAGTGAAAAGAGAGTTGAAATTTTGAGAACTTTTTCCTAAAAGTTCAACGTAAAAAATACTAGAAACTCAAAGCGATTGAGTTATTATTAATGGAGTTATGATTTTTTCAAAATATTGATGTTTTGTAAAGTAAGACTTTATAAACAATTTTTTCACTCAAAAACTAAAGTTAGTGGAGAGTTGAAATTTGGAGGACTTTTTCCTAATAGTTCAATGTAAAAAATACTGAAAACTCAAAGCAATTGAATTATTATCAATGGAGTTATGATTTTTTTTTAAATAATGATGTTTTGTATGGTGAGACTTTACAAACAATTTTTTCACTCAAAAACTAAAGTAAGTGGGGAGTTGAAATTTCGAGAACTTTTTCCTGAAAGCTCAATGTAAAGAAATACTAAAAACTCAAAGCAATTGAGTTATTAGTAATGGAGTTATGATTTTTTTTAAATAATGATGTTTTATAAAGTAAAACTTTACAAATAATTTTTTCACTCAAAAACTAAAATGAGTGGAGAGTTGAAATTTTGAGGACTTCTTCCTAAAGGTTCAGTGTAAAAAATACTAAAAACTCAAAGCGATTAAGTTATTATCAATGGAGTTATGATTTTTTTTTAAATAATGAGGGTTTGTAAAGTAAAACTTTACAAACAATTTTTTCACTCAAAAACTAAGTGAGTGCAGAATTGAAATTTTGAAGACTTTTTCCTAAAGGTTCAATGTAAAAAATACTAGAAACTCAAAGCAATTGAATTATTATCAATGGAGTTATCATTTTTTTTAAATAATGATGTTTTGTAAAGTGAGACTTTACAAACATTTTTTTCACTCAAAAACTAAAGTAAGCGGAGAGTTGAAATTTCCAGGACTTTTTCCTAAAGACTTAATGTAAAAAACACTAAAAACTCAAAGCGATTGAGTTATTATTAATGAAGTTATGATTTTTTCAAAATATTGATGTTTTGTGAAGTAAGACTTTACAAACAATTTTTTTCACTCAAAAACTAAAGTTAGTGGAGAGTTGAAATTTTGAGGACATTTTCCTAAAGGTTTATTGTAAAAAATAGTAAAAACTCAAAGCAATTGAGTTATTATTAATGGAGTTGTGATTTTTTTTTAAATAATGATGTTTTGTAAAGTAAAACTTTACAAACAATTTTTTCACTCAAAAACTAAAGTGAGTGAAGAGTTGAAATTTTAAGGACTTTTTCCTAAAGGTTCAATGTAAAAAATACTAAAAACTCAAAGCAATTGAGTTATTATTAATGGAGTTATGATTTTTTTTAAATAATGATGTTTTGTAAAGTAAGACTTTACAATTTTTTCACTCAAAAACTAAAGTAAGTGGATAGTTGAAATTTCGAGGACTTTTTCCTAAAGGCTGAATGTAAAAAATACTAGAAACTCAAAGCGATTGAGTTATTATTAATGAAGTTATGATTTTTTTAAAATAATGATGTTTTATAAAGTAAGACTCTACAAACAATTTTTTCACTCAAAAACTAAAGTGAAAAGAGAGTTGAAATTTTGAGAACTTTTTCCTAAAAGTTCAACGTAAAAAATACTAGAAACTCAAAGCGATTGAGTTATTATTAATGGAGTTATGATTTTTTCAAAATAATGATGTTTTGTAAAGTAAAACTTTACAAACAATTTTTTTACTCAAAAACTAAAGTGAGTGAAGAGTTGAAATTTTAAGGACTTTTTCCTAATGGTTCAATGTAAAAAATACTAGAAACTCAAAGCGATTGAGTTATTATTAATGAAGTTATGATTTTTTAAAAATAATGATGTTTTATAAAGTAAGACTACAAACAATTTTTTCACTCAAAAACTAAAGTGAAAAGAGAGTTGAAATTTTGAGAACTTTTTCCTAAAAGTTCAACGTAAAAAATACTAGAAACTCAAAGCGATTGAGTTATTATTAATGGAGTTATGATTTTTTCAAAATATTGATGTTTTGTAAAGTAAGACTTTATAAACAATTTTTTCACTCAAAAACTAAAGTTAGTGGAGAGTTGAAATTTGGAGGACTTTTTCCTAATAGTTCAATGTAAAAAATACTGAAAACTCAAAGCAATTGAATTATTATCAATGGAGTTATGATTTTTTTTTTAAATAATGATGTTTTGTATGGTGAGACTTTACAAACAATTTTTTCACTCAAAAACTAAAGTAAGTGGGGAGTTGAAATTTCGAGAACTTTTTCCTGAATGCTCAATGTAAAGAAATACTAAAAACTCAAAGCAATTCAGTTATTAGTAATGGAGTTATGATTTTTTTTAAATAATGATGTTTTATAAAGTAAAACTTTACAAATAATTTTTTCACTCAAAAACTAAAATGAGTGGAGAGTTGAAATTTTGAGGACTTCTTCCTAAAGGTTCAGTGTAAAAAATACTAAAAACTCAAAGCGATTAAGTTATTATCAATGGAGTTATGATTTTTTTTAAATAATGAGGGTTTGTAAAGTAAAACTTTATAAACAATTTTTTCACTCAAAAACCAAAGTTCGTGGAAAGTTGAAATTTTATTGTAATTAATAAATGTATTAAAAAAAAATCTTTGTCTGGGAGGGGTAATTACCCCCTCTACCCTCCTTGTAAACCGCCCTTGAAAAACACATCCAAAATAATTAGTTTCAAGTTCTAGATTTACTATTATTTTTTCGAATTCGATTTCTACAAACAAATATTGTATTTATAGTTCAATCTTCCTTTAAACCCAAACAAAACGGTCAATTATGATTTTTTCGCACGTTTAATTAGTCACTCATCAACGAAAACAAAACATCAACAATAATCGCGATAATTGTTTACAAATAATTTGTCGCAATTTGTAACGCGACGATGCCGACCCGAAGATAAGGTACATGTTTGTTATTCTGGCGCAACATTAAAATGCCTTAAGGCGACATTGTGGATTTTTTTATATTATGTCGGCAGCTTTATTGCCCTGCTGATTTCATTATCTTGAAACGTTCGAATGAATTGTGAATAAACAATTTGTGTTTTTACATGGAAAATTGCATTAGTATCGTATCATTGTTCGAAATTGTGAGTAAAATTTGATTCTTCACTACTACTACTTATTCTTACAACTTTGCGGCAGCTCCCTCTTTTGCGAGTCTTTTCAAAGGATGACATATGACAAGAATGACATCTAATTATATGTTTTGAGTCTAAGTATATTTAGAGATATAGTGGATTAAAACTTACTCAATAGTTAAGCATTAGCACCAAGTCTAAGATTTTTTTTGATTAAATCCCTATACTTAACCTAAAAAAAAAGTAAATTGTCCAGCAATTGCTATTTTTATAAAAAGTCTTGTTTATCTTTGCAAGCATCAGGACCGCTCCTTTACCACACTCAAAATTATTATTCTAATTTTATAACCGATTTATATTTAGTGACGTCCTTGAATGAAAATAACCGGCACGGTTTATTTTCAAAAATTTAACATTGAACCTCGGTATTTTTTTTAAGTCCCAGGGTTTTCGATTTATACCGTAACCGCGCGGTTACTGTGTATAGTGCTCGACCCAAACAAGCCGGTTTTAAGACGCCAACCATGATGGAAAAAGTTTACCTGTTCTGAATGCTTCGGTTGTTGTTGGGCTTTTTCGAGGGATTGATGGTCGAACGATGGCACGTGTCTACCAATTTCCCATTGTTTATTTACCATCAATATTACCATTCGGTTCAATTGAACAACGCCTTCCTGTTTATTGGCGGTAATTTAAATAATGGCCTCTATAGCTGTCGTCCGCATAATAGATTTATTTGTTTTTTATTGCTGAGATTTCAAATTTTTCAACTGGCGTTTGTGTTCAACCAGCTTTACACTTTTATTTAGGGAAAAAAGTTTTATCGTTCAAGATTCTAGTCAATGGCAAATAAACAGCCTCTAAAATCCACAGTTGATGGAAAAAGATAGAGAGGAACAGAGGAGGAACAAAATTCACCTAAAATGAACAATGTCGTTTTCAGAAATTTCGTTTTTGAAAATGTCTGCATTACAATAAGGTGTGACATTTCTACTTCTCGGAGAAGAGAAATTGCCCTATTGGTAGCATAAGCCAAAAGCCTTGAATACTATTTCACATTTCCAAAAAAGTGTTCAAATTTATGGTAGGATTGGTATACATTTCTGAGAAAGTGTCTAAATCTTTATTTTGAATAAGTTTCCTAATGTCAAAAATTATCAAATGTTTATAAAACTTGAGGCCCGGTTTATTCATCTTTTGATAAACTGTCTACAACACAAATACATATACGAAGCAAGGGTCTAGGCCTACCAATAGAATTGCGTTTTTTTTTTTCTGCCAGGAGAAGTTGAATAAACCGGATCAAAATCAAAATTTATCAGACAACTGTCTTAAATTTTCAGAAAGAAGATTTTCTTAATTTAATTATTTTAGATTTTCACAACTGTCTGAAATTAACAGATGACGATCTAAATTTTTTGAGAAAGTGTTTTTTTTACTAGATGAGTGTAAGCTTTGAAGTTTGCAAAATGTTCATACGTGGTTTTAAATATTAAGAAAAACGTTTGAATTTATGACACTTACCAAACAATTAAATTATTAACTACATATTTTTTTGGATTTAGTCGCTTTCTTGCAATAAATGTACATTTGATTTGAAATCACTTGTGTAAGCGTCATATATTTCTCTTACAATTTCACAGTAGCAGAATTCTACTCTAAATCCCGCCATCACATCCATAATCTCTGCGATATTTCAATACCAATTCTCCTAAATCGTTGTGGTTAGAAAATTATAAGATTTCCGCAATATGTGTACCTAAATTTTTTGTGATTCTGTTCGCCCTTTTGGAATGGATTTACATTTGGTCTGAAATGCCTTGTAATCGTTATTCAAATCATCCTGAAATCCATTAGTTCAACATACTAAAATTTCATGGAAAAATAGCCCAACATAACGGAGCTATGATTTTTACAATCCAATAAACACACTGAGTGATATTTCTGCCTTAGAGTCAATGGTCTAATTTTTGATTTTTTTCTGGAAATCTGGGTAACCTGGAGGAACCAGATATTTTTTCATTTGCTAGGGGAGGCTTTAGCTTCAACATACTAAAATTTTATGGAAAAATAGCCCAAGATAACGGAGCTATGATTTTTAGAATCCGATAAAACACACTGAGTGATATTTCTGGCTTAGAGTCCATGGTCTAATTTTTGATTTTTTTTCTGGTAATCTAGGAAATCTAGAGAAACCAGATATTTTTTCATTTATTAAAGAAGCTTTTAGCTTCAACATACTTGAATTTTATAGAAAAATAGCCCAGGATAACGGAACTATGATTTTTACCATCCGATAAAACACACTGAGTCATGTTTTTGCCTTAGAGTTAATGGTCTGATTTTTGATTTTTTTTTTCTGGAAATTTGGGAAACCTGCAGGGGCCAAATATTTTTTTATTTATTGAAGAAACTTCCAGCTTCAACATACTAAAATTTCATGGAAAAATACCCAAACATAACGGAGCTATGATTTTTAAAATCCAATAAACACACTTAATGATATTTCTGCCTTAGAGTCAATGGTCTAATTTTGTATTCTTTTTCTGGTAATCTGAAAAACCTAGAGAAACCAGATATTTTTTTATCTATCAAGAAAGCTTTCAGTTTTAACATACTAAAATTTTATGGAAAAATAGCCCAGGATAACGGAGCTATGATTTTTAAAATCCTATAAACACACTGAGTGATATTTCTGCCTTAGAGTCAGCGGTTTAATTTTTGATTTTTTTCTGAAAATCTGGGAAACCTGGAAGAACCAAATAATTTTTTATTTATCAAAGAAGCTTTCAACTTTAACATACTGAAATTTTATGGAAAAATAGCCCAGGATAACTGAGCTATGATTTTTAAAATCCAATAAACACACTTAGTGATATTTCTGCCTTAGAGTCAATGGTCTAATTTTTGATTCTTTTTCTGGTAATCTGAAAAACCTAGAGGAACCAGATATTGTTTTTATCTATCAAGAAAGCTTTCAGTTTTAACATACTAAAATTTTATTGAAAATAGCCCAGGATAACGGAGCTATGATTTTTAAAATCCGATAAACACACTGAGTGATATTTCTGCCTTAGAGTCAGCGGTCTAATTTTTGATTTTTTTCTGAAAATCTGGGAAACCTGAAAGAACCAAATATTTTTTTATTTATCAAAGATGCTTTCAGCTTTAACATACTGAAATTTTATGGAAAAATTGCCCAGGATAACGGAGCTATGATTTTTACAATCTGATAAAGCCTCAAACGATAAAACACACTAAGTGATATTTCTGCCTTAGAGTCAATGGTCTAATTTTTGATTTTTTTATTCTAGAAATTTGAGAAACCTGCATGGGCCAAATATTTTTTTATTTATTGAAGAAGCTTCCAGCTTCAACATACTAAAATTTTATGGAAAAATAGCCCAGGATAACTGAGCTATGATTTTTACAATCCGATAAAACACACTGAGTGATATTTCTGCCTTAGAGTCAATGGTCTAATTTTTAATTTTTTTTCCCGAAATCTGGGGAACCCGGAGGAACCAAATCTTTTTTCCTTTATTAAAGGAACTTTCAATTTCAACATACTAAAATTTTATGGAAAAATATACCAGGATAACGGAGCTATGATTTTTACAATCCGATAAAACACACTGAGTGATATTTCTGCCTTAGAGTCTATGGTCTAGTTTTTTATTTTTGTTCTGGAAATCTGGAAGACCTGGAGGAACCAACTATTTTTTGGCTCATTAAAAAAGCTTTCAGCTTCAACATACTAAAATTTCATGGAAAAATAGCCCAACATAATGGAGCTATGATTTTTACAATCCGATAAACACACTCAGTAATATTTCTACTTTAGAGTCAATTGTCTAATTTTTGACTTTTTTTTTTGGAATGGAGGTAACAGATATTTTTTTATTTATTGAGGAAGCTTCCAGCTTCAATACACTAAAAATGGAAAAATAGCCCAGGATAACGGAGCTATGATTTTTACAATCCGATAAAACACACTGAGTGATATTTCTGCCTTCGAGTCAATAGTCTGATTTTTGATTTTTTTTTCTGGAAATCTGGGCAACCTGGAGGAACCAAATATTTTTTTATTTATTAAAAAAACTTCCAGCTTCAATATACTGAAATTTTATGCAAAAATAGCACAGGATAACGGAGCTATAATTTTTACAATCCAATAAACACACTTAGTTATATTTCTGCCTTAGATTCAATGGTCTTATTTTTTAGAAATCTGGGAAACCTGGAGGAACCAAATATTTTTTTATTTATTAAGGAAGCTTTTAGCTTCAATATACTATAAGTTTATAGAAAAATAGCTCAGGATAACGGAGCTATGATTTTTACAATCCGATAAAACACACCAAGTGATATTTCTGCCTTAGAGTGAATGGTCTAATTTTTGATTTTTTTTCTGGAAATCTTGTAAACCTGGAGGAACCAGATATTTTTTTATTTATTAAAAAAGCTTCCAGCTTCAACATACGGAAATTTCATGGAAAAATAGCCCAGGATAACGGAGCTATGATGTTTACAATCCGATAAAACACTCTAAGTGATATTTCTGCCTTAGAGTCAATGGTCTAATTTTTGATTTTTTTCTGGTAATCTAGGAAATCTAGAGAAACCAGATATTTTTTCATTTATTAAAGAAGCTTTTAGCTTCAACATACTTGAATTTTATGGAAAAATAGCCCAGGATAACGGAACTATGATTTTTACCATCCGATAAAACACACTGAGTCATGTTTTTGCCTTAGAGTTAATGGTCTGATTTTTGATTTTTTTTTTCTGGAAATTTGGGAAACCTGCAGGGGCCAAATATTTTTTTATTTATTGAAGAAACTTCCAGCTTCAACATACTAAAATTTCATGGAAAAATACCCAAACATAACGGAGCTATGATTTTTAAAATCCAATAAACACACTTAATGATATTTCTGCCTTAGAGTCAATGGTCTAATTTTGTATTCTTTTTCTGGTAATCTGAAAAACCTAGAGAAACCAGATATTTTTTTATCTATCAAGAAAGCTTTCAGTTTTAACATACTAAAATTTTATGGAAAAATAGCCCAGGATAACGGAGCTATGATTTTTAAAATCCTATAAACACACTGAGTGATATTTCTGCCTTAGAGTCAGCGGTTTAATTTTTGATTTTTTTCTGAAAATCTGGGAAACCTGGAAGAACCAAATAATTTTTTATTTATCAAAGAAGCTTTCAACTTTAACATACTGAAATTTTATGGAAAAATAGCCCAGGATAACTGAGCTATGATTTTTAAAATCCAATAAACACACTTAGTGATATTTCTGCCTTAGAGTCAATGGTCTAATTTTTGATTCTTTTTCTGGTAATCTGAAAAACCTAGAGGAACCAGATATTGTTTTTATCTATCAAGAAAGCTTTCAGTTTTAACATACTAAAATTTTATTGAAAATAGCCCAGGATAACGGAGCTATGATTTTTAAAATCCGATAAACACACTGAGTGATATTTCTGCCTTAGAGTCAGCGGTCTAATTTTTGATTTTTTTCTGAAAATCTGGGAAACCTGAAAGAACCAAATATTTTTTTATTTATCAAAGATGCTTTCAGCTTTAACATACTGAAATTTTATGGAAAAATTGCCCAGGATAACGGAGCTATGATTTTTACAATCTGATAAAGCCTCAAACGATAAAACACACTAAGTGATATTTCTGCCTTAGAGTCAATGGTCTAATTTTTGATTTTTTTATTCTAGAAATTTGAGAAACCTGCATGGCCCAAATATTTTTTTATTTATTGAAGAAGCTTCCAGCTTCAACATACTAAAATTTTATGGAAAAATAGCCCAGGATAACTGAGCTATGATTTTTACAATCCGATAAAACACACTGAGTGATATTTCTGCCTTAGAGTCAATGGTCTAATTTTTAATTTTTTTTCCCGAAATCTGGGGAACCCGGAGGAACCAAATCTTTTTTCCTTTATTAAAGGAACTTTCAATTTCAACATACTAAAATTTTATGGAAAAATATACCAGGATAACGGAGCTATGATTTTTACAATCCGATAAAACACACTGAGTGATATTTCTGCCTTAGAGTCTATGGTCTAGTTTTTTATTTTTGTTCTGGAAATCTGGAAGACCTGGAGGAACCAACTATTTTTTGGCTTATTAAAAAAGCTTTCAGCTTCAACATACTAAAATTTCATGGAAAAATAGCCCAACATAATGGAGCTATGATTTTTACAATCCGATAAACACACTCAGTAATATTTCTACTTTAGAGTCAATTGTCTAATTTTTGACTTTTTTTTTTGGAATGGAGGTAACAGATATTTTTTTATTTATTGAGGAAGCTTCCAGCTTCAATACACTAAAAATGGAAAAATAGCCCAGGATAACGGAGCTATGATTTTTACAATCCGATAAAACACACTGAGTGATATTTCTGCCTTCGAGTCAATAGTCTGATTTTTGATTTTTTTTTCTGGAAATCTGGGAAACCTGGAGGAACCAAATATTTTTTTATTTATTAAAAAAACTTCCAGCTTCAATATACTGAAATTTTATGCAAAAATAGCACAGGATAACGGAGCTATAATTTTTACAATCCAATAAACACACTTAGTTATATTTCTGCCTTAGATTCAATGGTCTTATTTTTTAGAAATCTGGGAAACCTGGAGGAACCAAATATTTTTTTATTTATTAAGGAAGCTTTTAGCTTCAATATACTATAAGTTTATAGAAAAATAGCTCAGGATAACGGAGCTATGATTTTTACAATCCGATAAAACACACCAAGTGATATTTCTGCCTTAGAGTGAATGGTCTAATTTTTGATTTTTTTTCTGGAAATCTTGTAAACCTGGAGGAACCAGATATTTTTTTATTTATTAAAAAAGCTTCCAGCTTCAACATACGGAAATTTCATGGAAAAATAGCCCAGGATAACGGAGCTATGATGTTTACAATCCGATAAAACACTCTAAGTGATATTTCTGCCTTAGCGTCAATGGTCTAATTTTTGATTTTTTTTCTGGAAATCTGGGAAACCTGGAGGAACCAATTATTTTTTTATTTACTAAAGAAGCTTCCAGCTTCAACATACTAAAATTTTATGGAAAAATATTCCAGGATAACGGAGCTATGATTTTTACAATCCGATAAAACACACTGAGTGATAATTCTGCCTTAAAGTCAATGGTCACAACATCCTGGTTATTGATGTTAAACTGAGATAAAGTAACTGGAATAAACCAAATTGAAAAAATCTTAGAACAGTCAAGAAAACAGTGTCATCAGCAAAGAAATTGTATATTTTACGAGGGATTGCTTTCTCACACACCAAAAACCGAAGTCACTTTTATTAACACCAAACACGTCAAACCTCCTTTAAAGGAACTCCGGAGTAAATTCAATTTCGAAAATCAACATCGGGACTTCGCCGTGGAAACTGGCAAACGAAATTAGCACTCGGCTCGACGCCCCGTTAACACATGCCTCAGTCTCGAAAATGTGTCCCGATGATCCTGAATTCCTTTGGGACGTCGCAACCTCAAGATAAATCACTTAATACAAAATGTGTCCGGCATGTGGTTACTTGTCAATGAATGAATGAATAATTATTGGATGAATACGAATAATTTGGTGAATATTCAATTCATTTTACAGCTTTTTTGGTATTGGTAAATGGGGTCAAAACTATTTTGGAACACAAAAGGCGGAAACAATCTATTACTTCTGTGTATGTGTTTATTGTTACGAGGCATTCAAATTTTCCGATTTCCGTAGTACAATAATGCAAATTTTTATTTAAAAAAAACCAGTTTTATTCGTCAAAAATCTTTATAAAATCTTCAAACATTCATCCAGAAGTGCTAATGATTTTTTCATTAGAAAGTTTTCTTTCACTAGAGCTTTGAACATTTCACTATTTCTTTCTGGATCATTCGTTAGTTGCTTGTTTTCCTTTCCCAGCTCAGCCATACGAGCAAGTTCGGTTTCAACTGCATCCAATTCCCTAAAAGCTTGTTCGAAACGGTTCAGAGATTCTTTGAATTCCACTGGAGTCAGATAAAGTTTCAGCAATGCGTCCAATTGTTGCCGTTGATCTTCCAAGTCCTCCACCGTTTTTATTTGGCGGTTCTGGCACTTGGCGAAATCTTCTTTGGCCATTTCGTATTTGATGTCCAAAAATTCTTGTAGGTTTTTATTCAGCGGTTCCTTTTTTCGGTTTTTTCTTGATATTGCGTCTGACGGCATGGTGTATTGTATTGTATAACGAGAATTTGGATTGTTTTTAATTTATTTGGTTCTTTTTAAGTGTCACTAGTTGACACTGACATTTTTGTAAGTCTTCCTACAAAACGGTCACCATCTCATAAAAATTACAATTTTCTTGACAGGATCATAGAACACAGGATTATCTGTGGTCAGGATCAGAAACATCAACAACTTTTATTGAACTCAATGACTATACATAATACACTAAGTTTGTAGAAGAATTTTCTTATTTTGACTGCAGCTTATAAGCGCTTTATATACAAAACCGCATTTAACTGAGAAATCTAGAATTCTCGTAAATACTTCTATATTGAAATCACACAATGCTAATTTCATAGTAACGTAGATACTTGATCCAAATCACCAATTTAAAGCACATAATATTTCTGAGATGTTGTAACAATTTGTGGGGAATTTGAAGGAATTTGTAAATAATTGGAAAAATGTAAACACTAGCACTACACGCCTGCACTTGCTACTAATCAAAGTGTAAACCCGGCCTTAGTTCAAGTGTTTAGCAGTTTATAGCGATTTCCATTTGTAGAATCAGTGCTACAAAAGTGTATCCTTATCCTTATATTTTACATGATTTTAGAGAATTCCTTATTGTAGTATAAGTCAATCAAATGATTATTCCCAGCTTTTGCTTTATAAAACTAAATTTTCAAATATTCCCGGCTGTTGATTGGCTTGATTTGACGTTTCAAAATTCAATGTTCGATTATTTCCGATTCTTAATTGGCTTAAAAATTCAATTTTTTAATTCCAACGGCTTTTAATTGGCTCAAAAATTCAATATTTGTAAATTCCCGGCTCTTGATTGGCTGTAAATTTCAATTTTCGAATATTCCCGGCTCTTGATTGGCTTGATTTGACGTTTCAAAATTCAATGTTCAAATATTTCCGATTCTTAATTGGCTTGAAAATTCAATTTCTAAATTTTCTCGGTTTCTGGTTGGTTTAAAAAGTCCATATTCGTAAATTCCCGGCTCTTGATTGGCTTTGAAATTCAATTTTTAAATATTCCCGGCTGTTGATTGACTTAATTTGATGTTTTAAAATTCAATGTTCGAATATTTTCGGTTATTGATGGTTTTAAAATTCAATTTTTAAATTATCTCGGTTTTTGTTTGGCCTAAAAATTCAATATTGTAAATTTCAATTTTCAAAAATTCCCGGCTCTTGATTTGCTTGATTTCACGTATCAAAATTCAATGTTTGAATATTCCCAGTTATCGATTGGTTTTAAAATTCATTCTAAACCCAATCCAAGAGTCGGGAAAATTTAAAAATTGACTTTGTTAGCCAATCAAGAGCCGGGAAAATTCAAACATTGAATATTTAAACCCAATCAAGAGCTGAAAAAATTCAACAATTTAATTTTTGAACCCAATCCAGTGTCGAAAAAATTCAAAAATTAAAGCCAATCAAGAGCCGGAAAAATTGAAAAATTCAATTTCTAAGCCAATCAAGAGTCGGGAATGATCAAAAATTCAATTTTAAATTCAATCAAGAGCCGGGAAAATTCAAAATTTGAAGTCAATCAAAAGCCGGGTAAAATCCAAAATTCAATTTCTAAACCAATCAAGAGCCGGGTAAATTAAAAAATTCAATTTCTAAGCCAATCAAGAACCGGGAATGATCAAAAATTCAATTTTAAACCCAATCACGGAGCCGGGAAAATTCAAAATTTGAAGCCAATCAAGAGTCGGGAATGATTAAAAATTCAATTTTTAACTCGATCAAGAGCCGGGAAAATTCACAAGTTGGAGCCAATCAAGAGCCAAGAATAATCAAAAGTTCAATTTTTAAATTATACAAGATCCGGGAAATTTGAAAAATTCAATTTTTAAGCCAATCAAGAACCGAGAATGATCAAAAATTCAATTTTTAACCCAATCATATGAATTGGGAAAATTCAAAAATTGTCTTTGGAAGCCAACCAAGAGCCGAGAATATTTAAATTTTGAATTTCTAAACCAATCAAGAGCCGGGTTAATTGAAAAATTCAATTTCTAAGCCAATAAAGAGTCGAGAATGATCAAGAATTCAATTTTAAACCCAATTGGAACAGACCAAAGGTTCATCGAGCATCTGTTTAAAAGGTCTGGGCTGGGTCTTGGGCACTTGTTGCCATCTTCTTCTCTCTCCTAGAAATAAATAGAGAGGAGATGTCAATAGAAGTACAGTTACAGAGTCCCAGCCTTGTTAAAAGAAAAGTTAATCCTGGTTGACGCAGTCCAAGTGCACTTAAGGCCCGTTCACATTTTGTTATCCGCAAGTGTTAAGTGTCAAATGTTGTGTGTCACTAAACAGAAAAATAGAACACGATTTGATTTACTTGCACCTCGACTTGCACTTATCACTTAACACTAATCACTTGACAGATTCGTTTACAATTCGATAATTAAACACTAGCACTACACACCTGCATTTGCTACTAATCAAAGTGTGAACCGGTCTTTACTTTTAAGTTACAGTTAAGTTCCCAAAAATTTTGTAGGGGGCGCGAGTGAACTTGGAGTGCTCTCAATTATGGCGATAAATGTCAATAGTTTTAAGCCATTTAAATGAGTAGAAGAAAAGATGACTGAATATGACAGTGAATAAGTTAAAATATCTTCCAAAACGTTCAGTGGCCCTTAGAGAATATTTTTAAAAGTGTCAGCGTCAGCTTGTCTTGAAACCACACGTCAAACTTAACTTTTGAGGTTAAAATAACAATCGATTATTCAAGCGCCAAAATTCAAAGAGCTCCAAGTACAATAGCGCCATCTTCAACTCAACCGTCAACTGTCAATATTACATGCCATTGGACAACTATAAACACACTACTACACACCTGCACTTTGCTACTAGTTAAAATGTAAACCGGCCTTTAGTGTATGAGTCGGGGTAAGTGCGGTCGTACAACAATGAAGCATCAACATACGACATAAAGTAAATATTGCAGATAGACTTGTGCTGCATATATCCATTAATCCATTGTAAAAACGTACAATGTCTCAAGATCATCGCAAAACCGGTGCAGTATATTTACTTCATTTCGCACGTAACATGTTGCATGTTAGCATGTTTGATGTTTCATTGGTGTACGACCGCACTAAAGACGAAGGCAGACGCGCATCTATAGTGACGTCACAAGGGTATTGGCATTGGTATTGGTGCTTGACAGTAATAGTTTATATTCCTTGGTTTTTGTCAATCGTTCGTCGGCTGTCATTTTCATTGACTGTCTTTCTTCGTCCCTCTACATTATATTTTTCTTCTCTCTCGTGTAACGAAATTTGCCAAAACGTGACGCTTCTTTCAAATCACTCTCCGTTCTCGTCCAACTATCAGACCGTCGCCTAAAGTTTCACTTAAAAAAGCTCCAGACGCAAAATGTATCTATTACTTAACCTAACAAAAATAATCACCCCTTGCAATATTCAAATATCCTTCAGACAAAAAGGTCATTATTAAATCGATAAACCCCCAATTATGCAAACGACAAAACTTCCTAAATATTAAGCAAAATGTGGCCCAAGAAACCAATAAACTTTCGTCTGAATATTTTATTTATTTTCTGGAAATTCCGGCAGTCTACGGCAAACAAACCAATAAAACTATTTATGTGAAGGTTTCTTGTCAGCCAGCCTAAACAATGTTGTTTCCAAGGAAAATCGCTATTTTATACAAGGTGTACCAACTTGAGATTTATCATTTTGAGAATTGGCTATTATAGTATATGTCCTCTTATTTTCAAATAGTTCTATGAGAAAATTAAAATGCTGTCTCGAATAGTTTGAGTAGATTCAAGGTAGAACTTCTTTGGCAAAAATAGACAGTGATACATCGATTTATATTCAAGCTGGATTATTTCAGTTGAATCACCCTGTATAATTTTCACAACGGAAATGCTTGTTTGCAGGTTAATTGAGTTTGCCTTTAATATTGTGTTATCAATACTTGATTGAAGTTTATTCTCACAGCTCAGTCAGAAACTGTCAGCGACAGTCAAGATTCAGCGCAGAAGGACATTGAATTCTGTGCAGACTAAACCTTAATTCTGCGCAAAAGAAAATTGCGTGTGTACTTGCGATAGTTTGTCGCTGTTAACACGCTGTTAAACAACAAGCGTTTGACGACACTTTTTCTATTGCAAACAAAAGCAGTTTTTCTTCTGGTTTTTTAGATGACTCACTTACCTGCCTTACAACTGAAAGTCGATCTTCTGGAACACGAAACAATATAACCAAGGATCCTTCAGTAATGAATTACGTGATCTCCTAAAAAACGCCCTGTATACCTACAGTTTATCATTAAAGATATTCTGGATTAAACTAAAGTAAACCTTGCTATAAGTTCGCTGCAGCAGCTTTATATCCTTCGAAAAAGTTTTGCAAGATTAAATTTTCGAGTGCCTCTTCAAATCTGATATAATTTCTGCTTTAAATACATGAAGGAGGCACTCGACGAGTTAATTTCGGAATTTTTTAAAATTGTGCAACTGCGCTAGAAATGTGAAATATTTCCATTCAAATCGTTAATCGTCAACGTCCGAATTTCGACTCCAGCTTCCAGACTTCATTTATTTGCGGGATTTCCAGCTCTTCTCTTTCACCTCAGCTTCGCGGCAGTAATTGATTCGGATAACTTTGCTTTCTCTTGGTAAGTAAATAATTTCAATTTGATTTCCTCATTTCCTTCTTTGCTATTATCGTATTAAAATCACTCATTATGATGTCTTTTATTTTCAGTTGTTGCATTGTGCATGTACAATTTCAACATTTTGAGCATAAAATTTAACTTAATATGATATTGAACTTCCTAGATGAAATGCTGATGTCTCCTCATGCTACAATAACAAAAAATTATATAATTTCCAAGTTAGTATTTTTCACGTCAAGTTAACCCTTAACTAATTTCAACTTTTCGTTACATTTTCACAATGTGTCTACGCAAAAGAGAAACTGTTACAAATACCAACCACACACAACACCCACGCCCATTGAACTTGAAAGGCGAAATGTTTAGTTTTAATATATGAATCATTCAGGTATGATGCTTTTTTGAAACGAAATTTTATGTTATTATCAGGTACGATATACCTTGGTATACCTGGTAAAGGTAAAGACAAGCAGACAAGTGTCCTTTTTGAAAAACCGTCTTTCCAAGAATCCCATAGTTCAGTTAGCGGACAGAATTCTAGGAGAGGAACGTGATGTTTTGCATTTTTTCTTAGATGGATGCTTGAATTTTTGCACGCACCAAGGAAGCAAATATTTCAATGATAAATAGGTGTAAAAATACAATCAGCAATTAGCGAGGTTTAATGACGGCGATTTTTTGAACTTTGTTGATTTTTGCATTTAGTCATCAAGTCGCTGGCCTGATTGATTGAAACGACCGAAAAGTTTGCGGTTTGTAAATTATTGTAATCGATTTTTACGCAACTAGGGCTTGGAAATCAATATTTGAAGCGTTGAAAAATAATTTCTTATCGTTCTATTCTATATCTATTACCAAATTTCACATTTTCGCGGCTTCTATACAAAAGTTTACTCTGAAAGCTATATGGATCTAAAAGCTCAGAAATGTATAAAATTAGACCATTCACAGCTTCAGTGCATTGGGTCGTCTACACAGCTTACAGAGTCATCCAAACAGCTTACAGATTATTGAGATTATTTAACAAGCGTCAAAACCTAAATATTGTTGAAAAATTCCAAAAAATATTTTGGTCATCCTCACGAATCGAATTCACTTGCTGAAGCAGTTCAGATATTTCTAAATTTTAACTTTCTGTGAGATTTGTTACTTTCTGAGATGTCTACGGATTCAGAAGCGGCCTTCAAAAGTGATCTCTACATGTTTTCAGATCCTAAAGATGCGCAGAAAAAGCAGAGAAAATAGGCGAATTAGTCACCTACAGAGCCTACAGGATAATAAACTTTCCTAAAGAAGTACAATTTATAATTTCAGAATTGAAATATTTGGACGTTCAATGAATGAGATTTGTACCTTAGACACATCAAAAAGTTGATTCTAAGCATTCGAAAATGTCTTCACAAAGTTTTGGGAACATCCAAGCCCAGGGTTGGCATCATATTGACAAAAACCCAGTGGGCTTTGGGCTTTTTGTGTCAAAAACCCACTCGTACATACAGAAATAAATAATTGAAACTAAATTCTTATTCACAGGTTTGTAGAGAATTTAATTGGCTTCAATTTGAGTTTAATTACGTTGAAATCAGGTGAAAATTAACAGAGCTGTGAGGCAAAAACTGTTTCAGTGTCATTTTTGGAAAATTTTCAAAGTTCGATAATTTCACATTTGAAGCTTCTCAGGTACAAAACTGTTGGAACCAAATTAAAATCTTAACTATTAGGTTCGTAGAGAATCCAATTGGCTTTAATTAGAGCCTAATTGCGTTGAAATCAGATAAATATTAAAGGAACTATGAGGCAAAAACTATCTCAGTGTTATTTCTTGGAAAATTTTCAATGTTCAATAATTTCAATTTTGGAGCAACTCAGTTGCAAAACTGTTGGAACTAATTTAAAATCTCAATTATTAGGGTTGTAGAGAATTCAATTGGCTTTAATCAGAGCCTAATTGCTTTGAAATCTAATAAAAATTAAAAAACAAAAACTGTCTCAGTGTCATTTTTAGGAAATTTTGATTGATCGATAAATTCAATTTTGAAGCTTATTAGGTGTATAGCTGGTGAAACAAATAATATACAATTTTTTTTACTACTAACCTGAGAAATAGTTAATAATGAAAGAATACCTATTACCTAGGTTAATAATGAAAATGACGTCATGACGCAAGGATATTGTGATGACGTACCAGGTTTCTATTGGTTTAATTTCCATTTGAACCTGAAAATGAAAAAAAAAAAAAAAAAACAGGTTTGGTTCCTGTAGGCACATCATAGGCAATTAGGATAAGTTATTGATAGAGGGCAGCACTTTTGATATGAAAAAATAATTTGAGCACATATTTCAAACCTATTTTTAATTTTCTATTAGCAGTGGTAAAAAAAATTCTATATATACCTCGGTAGAGAAAGTCATTGTATACCTTCCGCGCGGTATATAATGACTAACTTCTCTACCTAGGTACATAATGTACTATTGTCTAGGTAAATAAACACAAAAACCCTACAAAAACTACCACCAGAACCCGCAAAAACCCAAAAATCCAATAGAAATTTTCAAAAACCCGTCTTTTTGTCAATCCTGGGAACATCCAAAGACAAAGTGTAGATGCTGCAGAATTTATTGAAGAGTTTGAGTAACCTATCTACAAGGCCTCCAGAATGTTCAGATTGTGTAGAAAACGTAGAAGTTGGAGGAGCTGGAATTAAGAAAATGAAAAACTTCAAACATTTTAAGAGATTTGCATCTTTTTTGACGTTTCTAAAATCATTGGAAAGTGCTTTCCAAACACCTTTTTATAAATTCGTAACTTTTTAAGAATTCTACAGACAAACAGCATTCACAAGTATCTTCTACAAAGTCAGTAGATGATGCAGAAATCACTATAGGCGGCTAAAAACTTTCTAAATTAGTTGAAAAATTCAAAAATATTGTCAGCAGGTACAGATCCTACTATGAATGTTTAGACTGTAGACGACGTAGAACTTATTACAGGAGCTATGTATGTTACTGTAGCAGCCCTAAGATCTGATGATTTGAACCTTTTATGAAATCCGTATTATTTTGATGTTTTTACGGATTCAGATCTTTCACAAATATCTTCTACACAGTTTTAAGAAGTTGACAACATTGTCGTTTTTAGACTGTGTAGTAGAACTAGAACTTATAACAGGAGCCAGGAACTATGATGGATGTTGCTGTAGCAGCCCTGGAAACTAAGAAATCCAAAAAATTGGAATATTTTATAATAGTTGGGGAGCTGGCGTCAAAAACATGCAAGAGTTTTCGCAAGGCGGATATTTTCAAAATAGGTCGTACTTTAGTGTTAGAATGCTAGTGTACAGTCAGTACTCACAGTTCCGGGACAGCTGGCTCTGGGACGCGGGCAAAGTTGTAATTTTAAGAAGCATCCAAACTGTTTTCTCAAAGCTCAAAATTTATAGAAATTGTGCACATTATCTGTTTGAAGGTCACAGATAACGTATGTAAATGGTCAGACGTCTAGTTATTTGCAAAAAGGGGGTCAGACGTCCTCAAAGTTTTTATTTTATGGCATTTTCTTCGGTGTCTTGTCAAAATATATTTTTGCAGGTATTTGACAAATATATTTGAAGAAAATGCCATAAAATAAAAACTTTGAGGACGTCTGACCCCCTTTTTGCAACGAACTAGACGTCTGACGATTTACATACGTTATCTGTGACCTTCAAACAGATAATGTGCAAAATTTCTATAAATTTTGAGCTTTGAGAAAACAGTTTAGATGCTTCTTAAAATTACAACTTTGCCCGCGTCCCAGAGCCAGCTGTCCCGGAACTGTGAGTGCTGACTGTACACTAGCATTCTAGCACTAAAGTACGACCTATTTTGAAAATATCCGCCTTGCGAAAACTCTTGCATGTTTTTGGCGTCACCTCCTGGACTATAAGATTTGTAACTTTTCAAGGATTCTACAGACTCAGAGCATTCACGAGTGTCTTCTACGCAGTTTTGAGAAGAAGTTGAAAAATTCAAAAAACATTTCGTCAATTTTAAAGTACCTATGTTTAAATTGTGTAGGAGAATTAGAACTTATTACTGGAGCCAGGAGCTATGGATGTTGTTGTAGCAGCCCTAGGAACTGAAAAATCCAAAAAATTCAAACATTTATTTATACGATTTGTTACTTTTCAAAGATTCTACAGATTCAGAGCATTCACAAGTTTCTTTTACAAAAAAATTCAAAAAACATTGTCGTCAATCCTAAAGTATGTTTGAACTTTGCAGAAGATGAAATATTTGAAAATTAAATTTCCTTGCATACATTCCTTAAAAAATAAATGAAACATGCCTCTATCATTTAGTTCATGACTCGTCTAAAAGGACTCTATTAATACACACACATATATGCGGATATTTCCGTATTTCCGCCATGATATCGCGCTTTCCGCCTACGTAATCGGTTCGACATATGTTCCATATCCACGATGACAGAAACGGATCGAGCGAAATGAAATGTTGAAAACGTTTTTCGGAAGTTAGAACTTGGTGAGGTAATTTCCTGTTTCTTTTTGTCCACCACTTCGAGGGGCGTCGAATAAAACCCACTCTAATCTGTATTCATTGTCAAGATACTTAACATGAAATTTAACATAAAACTGGCTCTATGAACAAACAAATAGTGTGAGTGCTTTCACTCTTTAAAACTAGCAAATTTTCATTCATAAAACATCAATCGCCGTTTTTGTTATCGTTTTCCGAACCATCAAGGTGATTTATGAATGAATAAAAGCATAATTATTTGTATAATCGAGATTCATCCAAACAAAGACACTCAAATCCGATCCAGGCAAACGAACTTTTCGCATTTCAACGACCATGTGTTTTCTGGAAAATCGAAATCGTTAAAACAGTCCCGAGCGTTGGGCCGCGATCCTTTTATTGTTTCGCTCGGTCCAGGATCTTTGGCGCCAGATGATGATCCTTTGTGAATTTTTTCCGTAACCGAAAACCACCTAAAGTGGCGTGTATCAAACTCGAGAGTGTCTGGGGCACTAGAAATTGACTTTTATCTTTTTGTTGCGGTGTCTGATTTCAACCAGCAATCAGTTGAGAAGTTCTTTGACAGAGAGCGATACTTGTATCTGGTATCCTTTTCAAGTTGTAGTGTAGGATTCTTTTAATAACAACAAAAATGTTGGCTGTCAAAGAACATTCAATAATGTTATAAGTGTTGGAAGTTACGAAGTGACTCGTTCTTCTTTTTTCTTTCACACTCTTGACTACATTATCTATGGATGGATCAACAAATATACAGGATTAGTGAGAAAAGACTCAAAGCTCTCCTATCATTGTATTAGAATAAAAATTTTCCTATGCCTAACATATAAACTTTCACTGCAATTTTTAATTGCACGTAGCAAATTACGGCATATGTTTTCAAAATGAAAATTCTATTATTTACGCTCAATTTCAAGTACCTATGTAGTCAAGAGCAGGTATAATTAACTTTTAAATAAATATTAATTAGAAACGGTAAATGAAGTCTATTTTTTGTGCCGCTTATTACCAAGATTTGTTCCAGCTATAAAATGCAAAACTTAAAATACAATGTTGTAGACCCACGTGCAAAAATGCAACGTATATTGCTTTCATCAATCAAAAGCCGACATACAGATATATAAAATTGCAACAAGAAAATGCTTTATTAGCATTGATACATGAGACTATAATTATCTGCGGAAGATAAATTACTGGTTATTTTTCTTATAGACGGAAAATTCAATATGAGAGCATATTTGCAGCAACATCTATTTTGGTCGTAACATCTTTATGTTTGCAATATTTTTGAGTGGAAAAATGTCTCTACCATATATCAATAACTTTGTGTTTTTGAGAAAACTCGTTTAGAGAAAAGATGCAATGCTTTTCATTCGATCCAATAGTTTTCATTTGTAATTTATCGGGAGAAAATGTAAAGTTTTCTTGTTCATACACATATAGTCAACTTTAATGCCTTTTTTTTTGGAGTTAACCTGAAAATTATAGAGAATTGGCCGTCGAAATTTCTCGTGGTTCCATGGAAATTCCACGGAAATTCTGTATAATTCCAAGGGAATTCTTTCGGATCTATGTAATTTCACTGGAACTCCACAATAATATTTCATGTATGTAATTCGACGAGAATTCCTTGGAATTTTACTCGACATTTCATCGAAATTTTATATATATAAGTCGACACAAAGTGAAATTATATATAATTTAATGGAAATTCTGGGAATATTTCATTTTTTTTTTTTTCCAAAATCCCACTGAAATTCTCCAAAATTCTATAGAAATTCCAAATTCCATAATTTTTTTAAAACTTTACTGAAATTCCTCAAAACTTCACCACTTAAATATCCTGGAATTCCACAAAATTTTCATAAAATTTTTCGAAATTTCACTGACATTTCCTGTAATTTTTTAGAAATTCCTCGGAATTTCACAATTTTTCGAAATTTCACTGCAATTCCACGTTATTAGTCGAAAATTTCACCACTAGAAATTCAATTTTTTTTTCAAAATTTCATTTATTTCCATAAGAATTTTCCGAAATTTCACTTAAATTCTCTTTCAATAGTCAGGAATTCCTGGGAATATTAATGAAACTTTAAATAATTTCTTGAAAATTCACCGTAAGTAATTCCTCCGAAATATATTGAAATTTCATATCATTACATGGGAATTTTTCCAAATTTCCAAGTTTTTAGCCGGAAATTTCTCTAATTTTACTAAAATTCAATAATTCGATGGGAATTTTTCGGAATTTCAATTAAATGCCATGTTTTTAACTGGGAAATTTCTTGGAATAAAAATAAAACTTCATCTTATTAGGTACATTAGGATTTTTCGGAATTTTATTGGAATTCCTTATGACACGATAAGAGTCGTACAAAATTCCACTTAAACCTGACAATTCCTTAGAATTCCATGCAATTGCATCGGAGCTCTATATAATTCGAGAGGAACTAAAATTTAATGTGAATTCTATGAAAACTCCGCAAAAATTTCACATGTCACATTTCACACCATAAAATTCAATAGAATTCTTGGAATTTTTTTATCTTCGGAATTACAATATAAGATTTCATGAAATTTCAAGTTATTCCATGGATATTTCGCGAAAATTTTAGTCAATTCCATAGAAATTCCTTAGAATTTCACCAGAACATTTTATGAAATTCCTCGAAATTCCATTCAAGTGATAAATTAAAATTTGAATGGAAAAAGGTAAATTCCTAAAAATTTTACTATAAGATTTCATAATACTTTTCCAAATTTCATCATAAGGTTCTATGGAATTCCACCATAAAATTTAATGTCATTCTTGCACAAAAATTCCTCCGAATTACACTATGAGATTTTATGAAATTCTTTAAAATCCCATTAAAATTTCTAGTTATTCCATTGAAATTCCTTAGATTTCACCAGAAGATTTTCTGGAATTCCTTGAAATTCCAT
Organism: Ceutorhynchus assimilis; assembly: GCA_917834065.1. Taxonomy (NCBI): domain Eukaryota; kingdom Metazoa; phylum Arthropoda; class Insecta; order Coleoptera; family Curculionidae; genus Ceutorhynchus; species Ceutorhynchus assimilis. The sequence goes on along the minus strand of OU892289.1, from coordinate 4,899,550 downwards.
TCAAATGGTAAATTCGAATGGAAAAATGGAAATTCCTAAAAATTTTACTATAAGATTTCATAATATTTTTCCAAATTTCACCATAAGATTTCATGGAATTCCACAATAAAATTCAATGGAATTCTTGAACAAAAATTCCTCGGAAGTACACTATGAAATTTCATGAAATTCTTCGGAATTCCACTAAAATTTCAAGTTTTTCCATAGGAATTGTGCGAAAATTTTTAGTAATTCCATAGAAATTCCTTAACATTTAACCAGAAGATTTTATGGAATTCTTAGACAAAATTTTTTCGGAATAGGATTTCATGAAATTCCTCGGAATTCACCAAAATTTTATGAGAATATTTTGAAATTCCACGTTCATAGCTAAAGATTTCTTGAAAGTCCAATGAAACTTCAAGGAATTTTTCAAAATTTAATTTATTTTTATAAGAATTATTCGGAATTTCTCTGAAATTCTCTTTTAACAGCCAGGAATTTCTGGGAATATTGATATATATTGAAATATATTGAAATTTCATGTCATTATATATGGAAATATTTCGGAATATCACCGAAATTCCATGTTTTAAGCCGGAAATTCCTCGGCATTCCACTTGTGGAATTTTACTAAAATTCAGTAAGAACTGAAATTTCATGTTGGGAATTTCGGTGTAATCGGAGCATTGTGCTCTTCAAGAATATAGAATGAGATATAGGGCATCACATTTGAAAAAAACTGGAAACATGCAAAATTTCACACTATATAAAAGTAAAGGCTGTAGGTGGGGTGTCAATATATAAAAAAACACCCTGTACAACATTCAACACCTCAAAAAGGCGAGGTCAATAGTCAAAATAAGTGTGAGCTTATTACTCAAACCTAACCTCTACTGAATTTGAGCCGACGCTTAAGAAAACTTTATATGTATATCCTCAATCTTCATGTAGAACTATTGTTTAATACGAAACAAAAATGTATATTATTCCTGTATCAAATTCAATACTAGCAATTTTCCTATATATAGAATCAAACGGTCTCGACAAAAATCCATAAAAGTAGTTAACAAGAATTGATAAGAGATCTTCTCTCTCCAATATACGGTTCTAATAACGTTCCGAGTCCGATGCGGGGCAATTTTGTTCAAGACATTTTTCGATTTTTCGTTCGCGAAAGATCTTATCTTGGGAACTAGTAAATTACGTATTCCACTAGGGCTCTCTTCGACTATATAGTGTGGGAAGAACCCGCCAATAACAACAGTTAATTTGATTTATTTCAATGGTATATGATGAGAATGCACATATAATACCAAGTTTTATTGAACCCATCTATTGGTTAATTTTGGATTAAACTGGTCTTTAACAATGATAAATTGCTTTTCACGATTCAAACTTTGCAACTGGACAACGAAAAGCTATCAAAATTGCTTTCCCTAATTCATTTCCGTTATTTTTCCCCCATCAATAGGGATTTGCCCCTCCTCAGGCCCCAATCGTTAGCTTTTCCATCAAAAATGTCAGCGAAATGTAGCTGCATCATTGTCTTGTTCTTCCCCTCTAAAGTTCGACTCTTTGAACAAGGACTATTGGATTTTTGGTTCAAAATTGTACTGAAAACCAGAAAATAGTCCAAATTTGTCCTAAAAGTGTCCTAAAAGTTACACAAATACTTTCATTTGTGGTTCATAATTATTATTATTAAAAAAACTCACACTTTGTTCTAAAAGTCCTTTAATGGTTCTGAAAAGTGAAGACTGAAAACTAATTGGACACTGTAACGATTCTAAAGACACTTCAAAAATTGTAAATACTGTCAATTGTACAATGGGGACTGTTGTGTAATCTTGTAATAACAGATAATTATTTAACAGAACTTTAACTAAAAATCTCACAAAGATTTACCACTTTGCTAATTTAAGACAATACACTAAAGCCTTTGAAGCAAACATTGCGAAACTCAGGATTTTGATGTAAATAAGGTTATAAAGATAACACTAGAAACTGAAGACTAAAAATGCTAAAGTTTGCGAAGATTTCAAAATAGGTAATTGTAGAATGAGAACTTGAGACTCTTATTGAAAACTGATTCAAACAGCTCTAAATACTAGAAGCTTAAAGAACAAGGATTCTTATTGATTTGAATTATAAGACATAAAATCCAAGAAGACTTTATTCCAAAGACTGTAACAATTCTAAAGACTGTGACAACTGCGATTTGGAAACTGCAACCGAGGGGTATTTCACTGGCCACAATATATATACAAATTTCAGTATAGTATTGCGGCAGTAATTTCTCAATAGCTCACAATGTCTTGCAATTGAATGCAATACCTTGCAATAGTGCACAATACTTTGCAGTAGTCTACAATAATTCACAATGTTCCACAATACTCTTGCAATTGTCTGCAATACTCTCACAATAGCCAGCAATACACTCACAATAGTCTACAATATGCTCGCAATAGTTGGCAATATCATTACAAAAATCTGAAATACTATCACAAAAGCTTGCAATAGATTTGAGAAGTAGTTCTTCACTTTAATATTTACTCTTGTCGATGAAAATTCTTGAGATTATCTATAAGATTGTATGGTTTTTTTATATTTAATAAGTTATTTGGAATATTTTTGAAGTAACGTGCTATATATTTATTTTTTGCATTTTGACTACATCAGCGTCTATCACTGGTTGGGTATAAATTTGAATACGGATTTTAATTTTTGTTGCACTTTATCATAACTTTAACTTACGAGTGTAGGAAAATAGAACAACTGTAAAATATAAGGGCGGGATTGTCTTTTCCTCTCTATCGCTCCTTACTACGGTCCCTCTTTTTGGTCTCGTATTTGAGTCGCTGTTCTTCAGATGTTAGGAATCAAGGGGCAAACCACCTAGGAATTATTTGCCAAAAATGTGGAGAATTTAGAGGAATTTGAAGGAACTCATCGGAATTTATGAGAATTTGGAGAATTTATAGGAAATTTATGGAAAATATGGATGAATTTATGAGAAATTTGATGGAAATTGTAGGGTCATGACGTCAGTGAGGTTCACATTCTTATTATTATATTTTTATTAAAGAAATACTCCCAAAATTTCACTTCATTATTTACAGGTCCAAATTTAAAAGAATAATGAGTACAGTTTTTGTAGGCTGATTTCCAAGATTTTTCATGTTGTTACTTTCCACTGGAAAAATTTGAAATTTTGGGAAAATGAGCTTCTCACCTTTCTCTTTACATGCGAAAAGTTTCAAAATTTCCCTTCACTAGTTTTCCAAAAAGAACTTTGAAATGTGTGAAACTGTATTTTCAATTAATTCAGTTATTAAAGGTTGATTTCCAAGATTCTTCATGTTGTTATTTTCCAATGGAAAAATTTGACATTATGGGAAAATCAGTCTCTAACCTCCCTTTTCACATGCAAAAAGTTTCAATTTTTTTCCTCCACTAGTATTCCAGGAAAACTTTGAAATGTATTAGACTGTATTTTCAATTAATTCAGTTTTTATAGGTTGATTTCCAAGATTCTTCATGTTGTTATTTTCCATACTGGAAAAATTTGAAATTTGGGGAAAATGAGCCTCTAATCTTTCTCTTCACATGCAAAAAGTTTCAAATTTTAGCCTCCACTAGTTTTCCAGGAAAACTTTAAAATGTGCGAGACTGTATTTTCCGAGGTGTTTTCAATTAATTCACTTATTGTAAGTTGATTTCGAAGATTCTTTATGTTGTTATTTTCCACTGGAAAAAATTTAAATTTTGAGAAAATGAATCTCTAACCTTCCTCTTTACATGCAAAGAGTTTCAAAATTTTCCCTGGATTAGTTTTACAGAAAAACTTTGCAATGTGCTGACTCCATTAGTTCAGTTTTTGTAAGTTGATTTCCATGATTTTTCATATTGTTATTTTCTACTGGAAAAATTTGAAGTTTTGGGAAAATGATGAGCCTCTGACCTTCCTCTTTACATGTAAAAAGTTTCAAAATTTTTCCTTAATTAATTTTCCAGGAAAACTTTGAATTCTGTGAGACTGTATATTAACAATTATTTCAGTTTTTGTAAGGTGATTCCCATAATTTTTCATGGTGTTATTTTCCAATGAAAAAATTTGAAGTTATGGGAAAATGAGCCTCTAACCTTCCTCTTCACATACAAAAAGTTTCAAATTTTTTCGTTCACCAGTTTTTCAGGAAAACTGGAGGGAAAATTTTGAAATTTGTGAGACTGTATTTGTTGATTTCAAAGATTTATGTTGTTATTTTCCAATGAAAAAATTTGAAATTATGGGAAAATCAGCCTCTACATTCCTCTTCACATGCAAAAAGTTTCAAATTTTTGCCTTCACTTGTTTTCCAGGAAAATTTTGAAATGTGTGAGACTGTATTTTCGAATAATTTCAGTTATTGGAGGTTGATTTCCAAGATTCTCCATGTTGTTATTTTTCACTGTAAAAATTTGAAATATTGAGAAAATGAGATTCAAAATTTTCCCTCAATTAGTTTTCCAGGAGAAAAATTTGAAATTATGGAAAAATGAGCCTGTTACCTTCCTCTTCACATGCAAAAAGTTTCAAATTTTTCTGTTCACTAGTTTTCCAGGAAAACTTTGAATTGTGTGAAATTGTATTAATAATTATGTCAGTTTTTGTAAGTTGATTTCAGTGATTTTTCATGTTGTTATTTTCCACTGGAAAAATTTGAAATTTTGGGAAAATGAGCTTCTAACCTACCTCTTTACATGCACAAAGTTTCTTCACTAGTATTCCAGGAAAACTTTGAAATGTGTGAGATTGTATTTTCAATTAATTTAGTTTTTGTAAGTTGATTTCCAAGATTCTTCTGTTGCTAATTTTCACTGGAATAATTTGAAATTTTGGGAAAATGAGGCTCTAGCTTTCCTCTTTAGATGCAAAAAATTCAAAAATTTTCCCTGAATTAGTTTTCCAGGAAAATTCTGAAATGTGTGAGACTGTATTTTCCAAGAGGCAAACCACCTAGGAAGTCTTTGCAAAAAATGTGGGGAATTTATAGGGAATTTGGAGAAATTAATGGGGAATTTGCAGGGAATTTAGAAGAATTTGTGGGGTATTTGGAGGAGTTTGTGATGAGGTATATGGAGGAATTTGTGGGGAATTTGTAGGAATTTTATGGAATTTTGCCTAAAAAATTCCCTCGAAAATTCCCCTTTGAGGAATTGTTTACACAAATTCTGGGGGAGTGTTGAATCCCTTGTTAGGAATAGACAATATCCGAAATTATACAGTTAACTGTTTTGATGGACATACTATCTCATAAACAATAATAACTTCTAAATTTGACGCCAATTTCAATAAAGATGAACTCAATTCTACTGACTCATCTGAGGCTATTCAGGAGGAAACTGATAATGACGCTGTGTTGACAGACAAAGAACCAGAGGAGCCCTAACTCTCGTAAAAATTATATGAACAGGGTAGTCTTCAATATTAAAGATTACTATGCTTAGGCTTAGGTAACAGATATCAACAATGGAAGGTTTTTAAAAATACATTCAAAAAAGAGAAAGTCAAATACAGTAAAAAAGTTAATATCGCAATAGTACTGAATACAGACAACAAGAAAAGCAAAGTGAAGTTTCTAAAATTGAATGTATGCTAGTTTAGATGGGGTGAAAAAGATGAAATTGATGATCTGATCCATTTGATTTAGATCATAAAGATTTAAATAATATGAAAGAAAAATATAAAAGTTTGAAGAAATAGGGAATATCCTTGGGAATATCTATGTACTGCAATAGTTCACAATAATCACAATGGTTTGCAATATCTAGAATCATTGGGCAATAGGTTGCAATAGTCCACAATACTCATACTCTGCAATACCTGAGTATTGCACAATATATGTACAAAAAAACTTCAGTGGAATACCCCTCGACTGCAACCTCATTTCCATTCTAAGTGCTTAAGCAATTTGGCAACAAACCCCAAAAAATAATATAGCCCGAGCATCTTGTTAGGAGCCACTTTGGTAAACAAACTCCTTCTGTCAGTGCCGCGATAAGGAGCTTTTCCTTGATATTACCGTAATATAACACTTTTTGATGATGCACAATTTTCTGAGAGCCCAGTAATAAGATTTTTTTTTTTGATAAACTTTCCAGCTTTCTTAAAATGGGGGACTTTATAGACATCAAATTGCCAGTCGGAGTGGGACAAAATAAAAATGTTTTCTTTTTTTGGTCTGATGGAAACACACCGGCTACAGATTTTTGGATTTTTTTGGATTAATCAGTAGAGCAAGAAATACAACACAAGTGTACCTACCTACATTGTAGTCTTTTTCAAGATGCAAAGATCGGAGCCATTGCCTTGTAGCCTTGGCAAGTCCTGTTGGATTTGCAATCAAAAGACATGTTCTATAGAGTCTAGAGTACTCCAAGTTAAGTTCGGTCCTGTCCTTGTCTAAGGTGTTAATAATATAATGTGTGGTTATGTTGTAAGGTAAGCCAATGTTTGGTTTTTTCTGTTGTTTTAAGTAAGTCCACGTTTTGGCTGTAAAGTGGCTGTAATTATTTAACCAATTTAATGTCAAGCTGAGTTTAGTTTTCTTATATTAATCAATAAAACGTTGTTCAAAGTGTAGTAGTGTTTTTATTGATATTCACAAACTTATATTTGGTGCTTCCACTTTCAAAGAATCCATCAGGTTATGGGCTGCAGAAACCAAATTGTGCTAAGTTTGGAATTAAGTAACTAAACTTTTGTTTTGTGTGGAAGATGGCCTCAAGCTCAGGAAATAATTACGCCGTTGAAAAGTTTGGAATACATCAGTTTGATGGTAAAGACTATGACCATTGGAAATTCCGAATAGAAACTGTGCTTGATCACAATGGGGTTAAAATGTGTGTGGAACGGGCCATAGATCAAAACTCACAAGATGAAGTGAAGCTAGACAAGAGATGTAAAAACATTATTGTACAGTGCGTCGCCAATTCGCACTTGGAGTACATAAAAGATAAGCCAACGTCTCGTGATATGTGGCTGGCACTTGAGAAAGTGTTTCACCGGAAGGGCATTGCAAGCCAGCTCTACTTAAGAAGAAAATTGCTAACAATGAAGTTAGAAAAAGGTGAGACACTGGAAAACCATTTTATAAAATTTGAGGAAACTGTGAGGGAGTTAAAATCAGTAGGAGCAACACTTGAAGAAACAGATATAGTGTGCCATTTGCTTTTATCGTTACCCCCCAGCTATGATAATATTGTCACTGCCCTAGAAACTTTGGAACAAGATAAACTAACATTGGAATTTGTCAAAGGCAAACTTTTAGATCAAGAAATGAAAAAGAAAAGTATAAATAACCTACAAAGAGAAGATCCATCTTCTGTGGCAGCATTTAGTGGGTTTAATAACAGCAACAAAAAATGGAATAAATTTAATAACCAGAAAAATCCACATGCTAGTGGTGAACAAAAAAAGAAGTATAGTTGTCATCATTGTGGAAAAAAAAGGCCATTTTAGAAAACAGTGTTGGTTATTAAATCAAGGTGAAGCCAGAAAGCAAGCAAATGAAGCCTCAACCGAAAATCAAAAAGATGAGCACATTGCCTTCATAGCAACCGCAGGAATAGCCTTGAATTGTGTTCCAGATATGCCATTCCAAAATAACAAAATCAAGTTTGTTGTTGACTCAGGAGCAACAGACCATATGATCAATCAGGATGGATACTTTTGCAAGGTAAAAGATTTAGAAGGGGAACTTCAGATTGCTGTTGCTAAGAATAATGAATCGCTGAGTGCTACCAAGGTAGGAGTAGTTAATGTAAAATTAGTTGGGCAAAGAATAACTTCAGGTGAGATTAAAGATGTGTTGTATGTAAAAAATTTGCGCCAGAATTTATTGTCTGTCCAAAAACTAGAAAATTCAGGTTTAAAAGTAATTTTTGAAAATAATACGGTTTGCATTTTTAGTAATTCTGATTTGATAGCTAAAGGAATAAAAGAAAATAGGTTATATGTTGTTGAATTTGATGTACTATATGAAATTAATAGAGAAGTTAATATATGTGAAAAGGAAAAGAATTTTAAACTATGGCATGCTAGGTTAGGGCACATCGGAAATAAAAATTTTGAGAAACTTATTAAGAATAACATGGTAGAGAATTTAAATGTAAATTTTGAAAATAGAGAAAATGAAATTTGTGCAATTTGCACACAATCAAAAATTACTCGTTTACCATTTGAAAAACCATCGAGAAAAGTAACGAAACGACCCCTAGAAATCATACATAGTGATATATGTGGGCCAATAACTCCTAGTACACATGACAACAAAAAATATTTTGTTACCTTTCTTGATGATTTTACACATTTTACTGTCATTTATCTAATAGCAAATAAAAGTGACACATATAATTGTTTCAAAGAATATGAAGCATTTATGACAAATTTAACTGGATACAGGATTGGGTCAATCCAGTGTGATAATGGGAGTGAATATTGCTCCAATGATTTTACTGGTTTTTGCAAGGCCAAAGGTATAAGATTTCGTTATTCAGTACCCTATAACCCTGAAATGAATGGCTCTGCCGAACGTTTAAATAGGACAATATTAGAAAAAGGTAGGGCTTTGTTGCTACATTCGAGATTGCCTAAAAATATGTGGGGAGAGTCAGTACTTTGTGCTGTTTATCTGATCAATAGGTCCCCTACAGCTTCTTTAGAAAATGTCACACCTGCTGAGTTAATTTATAAAACAAAACCTGATTTGAAAAACTTGCGAATTTTTGGCAGCTTAGCATATTGCCATGTTCCAAAAGAAAAGTTAAAGTCAAAATTTGATTCAAAAGGAGACATTAATATTATGATAGGATATTCAAGTAATGGTTATCGAGTCTGGGATATTTTTAAGCAAAAAGTGTGTGTTGTTCGAAATGTAGTGTTTGATGAGTCAAGGAATATAAGCAATCTAAAACTTAGTAGTACTCTTGTTAATATTGAAGGTTCAGATATTGAAGTTAGGAATGATTTTCAAGGTGATTTAAATGAAAACAAAATGTTAGGAACTAATATCAATGAAATAGAGCAAGAAAAAATAAATATTTTTGAAAACAATCATTTTAATGAGTCAAATATTGAAAATGATGTTAGGAAAAGTAATAGAGTAAAGAAAACACCGGCTTATTATAATGATTATGTCATGGAAGGTGATTTAGAGCACATGGCTTTAAACGCATCTAGTTTTGTAGATAGGGTTCCAGAAAGCTTAGAAAAAGCTAAAGAATCTGCTGAATATAAATTTTGGAAAAATGCTGTAGATGAAGAAATTAGAGCTTTAATAAAAAATAATACTTGGTCTCTCGTTGAAAAACCGGACAATGTTAGGACTATTGGTTGTAAATGGGTATTTCGAATAAAGTCTAATGATAGGGGTGAATCATTAAAATATAAGGCTAGGCTAGTAGCTAAGGGATTTATGCAAAAGGAGGGATTCGACTTTCACGAAACCTATGCTCCAGTCGCAAGGCTGAGCACAGTTAGAACTTTTTTGGCAGTAGCGCATTCTAAAAACTATGAAATACAACAAATGGATGTCAAATCCGCCTTTTTGCATGGTACAATTAATGAAAACATATACATGTCAATCCCTGAAGGTTTTGAAGATAACGGAAAGGTATGTAAGTTGAATAAGGCGCTGTATGGGCTTAAACAAGCGCCCTACTATTGGAACAAAAGATTTAACGAATTTGCCAAAAAGGAAAATTTTATCAGGTCAAATAATGATCCATGTTTTTATATAAAACACTTGGAAAATAGTACAATATACATGTTACTCTATGTTGACGACATTTTGCTGTCTAGCAATGACTATTCTGAAACTAATAAACTTAAAGTTAAATTAAAATTAGAATTTGAAATGCAAGATTTTGGAAGATTAAAGTCATTTTTGGGTATCGACATATCATATTCTAACAATTTTCTTTATCTTAGTCAAAAGCAATATATCATTAACTTGCTAGACCGCTTTAACATGAGTAATTGTAATCCGATAAGCACCCCCTTAAGTGCAGATTATTTAAAAATGGATAACACATCTCAAACTGAGGAATTTAAAAACAAACCTATTAGGGAACTCGTGGGATGTTTAATGTACTTAATGCTGGCTACACGTCCAGATTTAAGTATTTCAGTCAATTTGTGCAGTAGGTTTCAGAGTAAACCAAATGAAGAATTATGGAAAAATCTTAAAAGAATTTTAAGGTATCTTAAGGGAACTGTTGATACAAAATTATGTTTTTCGTTAAACTCTGATGTCAAGCTTGTTGGATATGCGGACGCAGATTTTGGTGGAGATCAAACCGACAGAAAATCGACAAGTGGGTACTTATTTCAGGTTTTTGGTTGTACAGTAGTTTGGTCAACTCAAAAACAAAGTACAGTTGCAACCTCTTCCACAGAAGCAGAATATGTCTCTCTTGCAGAGGCTGCTAAAGAAGGCATTTGGTTGTCAAATATACTTTGTGACTTTGGTTTTGAGAAAACCAGTTTTGTCATATTTGAGGACAACCAATCCTGTATCAAGTTGACAAGGAGGTTTGATCACAGAAAATTAAAGCACATTGATATCAAATACAATTTCATTAAAGATTTGGTCAATAGTAGTACTGTAGTTGTAGAGTACAAACCAACTGGTGAACAAATCGCCGACATTCTAACCAAGAATTTAACTGGTGATTTGTTTGCTAAACATAAAATAGGATTAGGATTGATATCTGTATTGTAAAAACTTATAAAATATATATCTTTTGATTGAGAAGGGGTGTTGGATTTGCAATCAAAAGACATGTTCTATAGAGTCTAGAGTACTCCAAGTTAAGTTCGGTCCTGTCCTTGTCTAAGGTGTTAATAATATAATGTGTGGTTATGTTGTAAGGTAAGCCAATGTTTGGTTTTTTCTGTTGTTTTAAGTAAGTCCACGTTTTGGCTGTAAAGTGGCTGTAATTATTTAACCAATTTAATGTCAAGCTGAGTTTAGTTTTCTTATATTAATCAATAAAACGTTGTTCAAAGTGTAGTAGTGTTTTTATTGATATTCACAAACTTATATTTGGTGCTTCCACTTTCAAAGAATCCATCAAGTCCTACACTTATAATTTGATCGCGTTAATTGTAAGTATGATTTTTTTTATAAAACTCTAAAAAACAACATTCGTCAAGGCCGATAAAATACGTAATTGCCTTCCTTAATAATCGTGTAGCCTGCAATCGGTAATGAGAGAAACGTGCATAGGTTGCTTTGTTGTTGTTGTTTATGCTATTAAATCATTATTTTCGACAATTAATTAATGCCTCAATATGTGTAATTGATAGAAAATTAATTAATAAAGTTGCCTCCAAGAGAAACAGATTTTAACTTTTCAGGAAGCTGTCTATATAGGGTATTGAACCCTTGAAAAACGAAATGTTACAAAACTTAAGACCCTATATAACCACGTGTGCGTAACACCTTTAAGTCACAGCTGCTGCAGCCACTTGCTGTCCGTCAATCTGCATTTATCAGTGATTTGATGCACAAACATCTGCCGTTGTTATGTATGTTTGCGTTGGCAGTTTTGTTGCGAACTGTTGGTTTCATATTACAAAGTTGCATAGAGGAAAAGTTTCGTTTACTATATTGTTTTGACACTCGAAGAATCTTTATCAATCTAGCTCTGAAGATGACACATAATGAGTGTAAAAAGATGTTTATATAGGTTAAAGTAAATCTGTAGCTATTCAGTTTCACCCAACTTTCTGCCTAATTATTGTTCTTGCAACTCAGCTGCATTTTGTCGACAGTTTCCCAATTAGTCGGTTTGAAAAGCGGCCTCTAATTACCTCGAAACATGCCACGCGGGTAAACTGACGAACAAAACCCTTTTCCCCCAAACTACGCCTTTAAGTAAACGAAGCTGACGCTGCTAGCTGGCAAAGGGAAACCTGTACTTTTGAAAATAAAAACGTAGGTTTTTAAGAAAATCCGTTAATGACGTCATTATTTCAACTGTGTCACTTTTGAATACTGGAACCAAAGGGAAATTGTGAAAGTATTTGGTCCTTTAATTAAAAATTTGCGGTCACGCGACGGGAGCAAAACAACCCCCGTGGACTTTTATTTATCGCCCCTCGAAGATTCATTTCCTTGCCTTGCCCATCCGTCTCGATCAATTTGGACTATACGAGAATAAGGGCATTATTTTTCCTCCCCTTTTAGTGCACTTTTCTCTACCCCATTGTTTTCAGTACGAGTTGAGGAGAGGGATGAGTCATTCTCTTTTTTTTATTAGCATTCTTATACTAGGATTGTTAAGGCGCGTATCCAGTTGACGGCACACATATTTACTAGGTTGCAGGCTCGTTGTATGCTAATGTATTGTCTTGTCTTGACATTTAGAGAGGTTTTCAGCTCCTGCATGCACTTGATTTCAAAGGCTCAATTTCATTTCACGCGACCGTGTTCGACAAGCTTTGCACAATTATTTTGAAAAAAACAAACAATTATTTTATTTTGTTTACAATGTAATATAGTAACATAGAGTAACAGTAAATGTAACTTTCTGTAAAATTTTAGTGTTGACAGCTTGGTTTTTCTGGTGAATTTGATACCATGTACCTTTCCAATCCGGAGCTCTTCAATGGGTGTTGGGGTTTCACTTTCGTGAACTGGAGCTCTTCGTGTCGTTTCCTGTATCCAGGAAGAGGATAGAATGCTGGGGTGACGTTACTCCCGCTGATCCAGATTGTGATCTTTATGTGGAGTAGGTACCCAGAAAAAAATAAGGCAGTATCAGGTTCACCAATATTTGGAATATCAAATCCCTGAATTCTGTCAAAAAAAATGAGTGTCTTGCAAAGGAAATTGAAATTGAAATTTAATACAAAACGATTGTTGTACAGACACTCCCTTCCAACAGAATCAGGTATGAACAGCTATTGCAAGTTGAAAAAAAAATATATATTTTAATATAAAAAAAAATACAATTAATAAATTAAGAATAATGGTAAGATAATAATAAAATTGAAATAATAACAAGATTAAATTAAAATGCTCGTTATGATTTGAGCAAAATGCTGCTTTCCTGACAGTAGCTCTGGCAGGCAAAAATATGAACAAAATAAGGTAAAACAATAAGAAATTAAATCTTTGGATTCTCCCCCAAATAGACAAAATTTTCCTTTCAAATTACGGTAGCTTGTATAGATACTACAAGATAAACCTGACGGTGAAATAAAACAAATCCAGAATATGTCAAAATTCTTGAGATGTTCTAATTAAAACTTTTTTACTGAATTTTTGACCTGTCTGGATTTCTATTAAAAAAATTACACCCTTTAGTCGAGATAATGATTGATGGAGTTAAACAGAAAATGGCTATTCAGGCCTCTGCCTGGATTCAATAAAGAGTTGATAGGGATGGACACACAAATTTGGTTTTCACCGACTCTATTTAGAGCAAATGGTCCAATATTCCCACACTAACAATTGATTCTGAAAACCAGAGCAGCAGTACCTATTTAAAGTCCAAAAATCTGAATTGACTTACCTCAGATAAACGTGGCACTACCAATCAGCTGAATGGCTTTCCACCCAAGCAAATCGGTGTACAAATTCCTAGAAATAGTTGGAAATAGCTAGAAATACTTTGGAAATACCTAGAAATGCTAATAAATATCTAGAAATGCTAAAAAATACCTAAAAATAATTGGGAATACTTCGAGGAATACCTAGAAATACTTTGAAATACTTGGTAATACGTGCCGAATGATGTGACAAAACAGTTTATTTTGGAGCTTCCAGAGCGCTGCCTCTTCTCATAATTTTTTTTTGTTGAATTTTTACAGTGCCAGTTTGTTCTATTTGATTGTGAGAACCTTGGTGAGAACCTCAGATTATTCAAAAAAGAGGTCCAAAAAAAATAAATGGTAAGAAAGTCTGCATTATGTGGGTTTTTTAATGGTAATAACAGCAGACTTTGTACTGACCGTATTTATATGGGAAACTACAAAAAGTCAAAATCCAGAAAAAGAGTTTTCTCTAGAGTTTCTAGCGGATCTTTAATTAAATAGTTATAGCTCCTCTACTTTATCATCGTGTTCTGTTCTGATTCTGTGAACTTTTCTTCAAATACTGTGAAGAATTTTTAGAAGAAGAAAGTGAGAATAATATTGATAAAATACGGATAAGATCTTGCTGGATAAAGAAAAATAATATGCTGTCTATTTTGATGAAGATTGGTATGTAAGCAGAATTTTGAGAATGACTAGAAAATCCTGTAACATGAACTTTATAAAAAGAAACTAAGACAATTTTGAATGGCCTTTGAAAGAAGATAGTAGAGCGATTGGAGATAAGTTTTTTTTTGGCCCTATCAGTCCATTCCAAGTTTTGTTGGTACCTACCTAGAGGTATTTAGTGTCTCCTCTACTTTCAGTATACCTTGTCAAATCAATGCAATGGTGACACAGTGACATTTAAGCCTATTTTCAAAATTAAATAACCTAGTAAGTAAAACTTCAAAATATTAAGAGAATACTTGGAAATACCTGGATATACTTGGAAATACTTCGAAATACTTAAAAATACTAAGAAATATGTACTTAGAAATACTTGGAAATACTCGGGAATATTTGGAAATACTACTTAGAAATACATGGAAATAGCGTGAAATGTTAAGAAAAATGGAAATCGGTGTACATATTTTGGTAGGTGAAAAACCCCTCGCAATCAGCACTCACACAAAATGGAAGCCAACAATTAGATAAAAAAATTAAAATATAATATTTATATTTCAAGAATAAATAAGATTTATCAGGTAAAAACCTAACAATGATATGATAATATGAATTGATAGCAAAATATATTGAAAAATCTATAAGGGAGAATCCAAAAATTAAGAGCAAAAATTACTAAAAATAAAAAGAACTCGCCTGCCAGACTTCTGTCGAGGAAAGAGAACGTTTTAGAAATCAAAGCCCACCCACAGGAAAACAATCCTGTGTTTTTTTATACTTAACTGCATTTTAACCAGTTCAACCAATCAGACGAGTACACCCAAAAGATCATATTCACTTTACAACGAAAACCCAGGTGGAATAAAAGAGAATAGATAAAAATCCACTAGAATTATTTTAATTGTTTACAAATTATAATAATTTAAATTAAGGTTATGTCAAAAATAAAAAACTGTTAATTAATTGGGTCATTAGGCCAAAAAATTATTATTTCAGAATCAGAAGTTAGAGAAAGACAGAAATATATCCGAAATAATTAAAATCATACTTTGAAAAATAAATCCATCAGGTACTAGATGGCAGCACCTTCATTTAATAGATATTTGCATTTTACGCGCATGATGGATAAATGGCAGCACTTGTATTATTTTGAACTTGGTGGTCTATTTCTGCAGAAATCACAAACCATTCAGAGCGAATTCCATTGGTTGAAAACAATCAGAAACAGTCAGCAAACTAGTTTCAACCAATGAAATTCACTCTGACTGGTTTGTGATTTCTGCAGAAACAGGCCTATTATTATGCTGTTTCTAAAATGGAAAAAAAATATAACTTTATAATGAAAATAAGAAGAGATGGAACATGTTACGTGAATGATAAATTTATCGTAACAGTATATACAGGGAATATCATTTAAAACGAACCAGGCTAAATATCTGATGTGATGTCATTTTTATTTTTTTTAAATCGCTCGTACATGTAAGTTGATTGTATGAGTGTTTGAAACATTTTCAGCAGTAACTTAACCCTTTAGAGGAGGTGGGACCAACCCTTACCATTCCAAATGGAACAGGGGGTCGATTGGTACCTGTTTTAAAAAAACGTTCAATTTTATTTCAAATGAAAGAGAATTGAACGTTCTTCTAAAAGAGGTATCACTCGACCCATTGTTCCATTTGAAATATCAATGGTTGGTCCCACCCCGCCTAGAGGGTTAAAGTTGAAGTGCTGAAAATGGTTGCAGAAAACTTCCCCCTTTGAAAATCAAATTAAGTGTACGAGCGATTTAAAAAAAAAAATAAACGTGGCATCAGATATTTAGCCTGTTTCGTTTTAAATGGTACACCCTGTATACCTAAAATGTTATATTTCGATTTGACATTTTCCATTATTTGTTAGTTAGTTCTCAGCTCTTAAGATCTTATATAAATCCTACTAATGATTTCCCGGATTGAGATAATAATATTGCAACGTTTTGCCCATTATTATTTTATGAATCTAGTGCAAAGGAGTTATTGAGAATATTGTCCCTACTTTGGATCTCATGCTCGGGCCGTGGCTAAATTCCAAGTTTGGATCTCTATTTCCATCTAGTCCCTAGAATAACATTATAGATAGCCTATAATGTCCCTATTCATTTTCTCTAATAGACGCAATCTACATTTCCTACATAGACCATAGACCCAATCTACATTTCTTTCATAAACCCTTTTGACATTTCCTACACAGAGCCAACAATAATAATTGCAATATAGAGCTTATCAACCATGTCTCTATGTTGAACATAAGTTTGACCCCTTGTTTCGAAGTTTTTACAATCCTCAGAGTCTAAAATCAGCGTAGCCTTTAGTGTTCGTATTCTACAATCTTCATGTATTGAGAGGATTTACAATTTTCAAAGGTTTGAGTTTTTCATTTTGAGTCTCTAGAATCGTAACAGTTTTCATTCATAATTTTTAGTTTTCACATTCTCGAACCTTTAGACCACAATCTTGTCTTGGGATCCTTGCTTAAATCAGCTTTGTCTCGCATTCTGCAATCTTTATTATTCAGAGATTTTACAATTTTCAAAGGTTTCAGTTTCTCGTGTCGAGTCTTTAGAACTGCTATACAGTCTTTAGTTAAAATTTTTAGTCTTGACTTTTTAGAACCTTGAGACCATAATCTTGATTTGAGATCCTTGCTTGAAAGTTTTAGGAATCTTTAGAGGCTTTAAACCAGCATAGTCTTTAGAATTCGCATTATTACGGATGTTTACGAGATTGGAAGAAAATGCCATTAAAACATCGAACCCAATATTTGGCTCGATAATTTAGATAAGGAACAATGAGAAGCTGGAACAATTCCAGGAACATATCAACCCCTTGAGGCATTTCAAAATTCATTAGGGAAAGAGAACAGAACCATAGGTCTAATGTCATATTTATTCTGGATACAATCTGTAATCCTGGCGAGTAGACTTTGAATCGTGAATTATTTGTTTGTACTAGTAATACATTTTAACATGATGTGAAAGTTAAGCTTTAGTGGAATGTCTCAGTAGAGAAACACTCTGTTAGAAATATTTCAATATCAATACATATCTTGCTGCCAGAATAAACTAGTAGTTTCTTTTGCTACTCACCAGAGAACTTGTACTGAATTTAGGTACCTGCTCAGCAAACACAATTTCGGTACACAAACTTAGTGAGTACCCTTCCATTTGTAACCCGCCAATCCCTGCCTTTTCAGTACTTATTTCTCTATAATTTTTTTTTCTTCATATTGAGTATAAATATCTGACTTGTACCACATTCTGTTCAGGTTTATTTTTCAACATAATCGTCAAGATTGTCACTTCTTGATCCACGACGGATCTGGTTTTCTAGTTGTGGCACACAGTGAATAAATTGAGACTGCATGGTTTATTGTTTCACTAACATTTTCTTGTTCTATGTCTCGCATTTGTTCTGTGGGAATAGGTTCCTGTAGAAAATCTACACTTTTTTCTGATTGAGTGGGCATATTTATTACATGGTTATCAGCTTCTTTTTCACCTGATGAATGATTTTGTTCATACTTACTCAGTGTTCTCGAGAAAAATGCAACTGGCCTTCTTCCTTGACACAAAATGGCAGCAATGGAATGTTCTGAAGCATCAGTGTCAACCACAAATGGAATGTTATTTTCGATTGAAGTAACAGCTGATTTCGCAATATCCAATTTAAGTTTCTCGAAATCGTTCACACATATTTTTGACAACGGAAAAGATTTACAAGAAACAAGTCCATGAATATTCTCTGAAAAGCAAGGTATCCACTTTGAGTAATGAGCGAACATCCCAAGAGCACTTTTCAGAGACGGAGAGTCTTCAGGTACAGGTAGAGGTTCAAATCTAACTGGATCAGGTTTCAATACATTATTCTCGATCAGATATCCAAGAAGTTTGATTGATTTTAGGGAGTGAGAACTTTTTTTTTTCGTTTATTGTTTTTTCTTACAACGAGTAAAAATTCTTTTAAATTTTTATTATGGTCTGCTTGATTTTTACCGCATATTGTCTAAATATGCATAGACACCTTCAAGATTCTCTGATTTTATTATGTAGTCTATAACCCGCTGAAAACACGCAACTCCGTTTGTTACACCAAAAGGAATTCTTCGGAACTGATATAATTTACCATCTGCCTCTAAAGCAGTATACTGCTTTTCGTCGTTACGTATGAAAACTTGGTGATACGTACTCTGTAATTCTATAGTACTGAAAATCTTGAATTTCGCCACATGACAGGTCTTCTTCATGTGTTTCTCTACTGAATTGAGTTAATCACACCTTGAGAGATGCTATATGCTTCTGAATGTTTTTGTGCCGATTATAGAGATAGAGCTTGAAGAAGCCAAGAATCAAGGCTTCATTAAGTTTCAAAGTAGTATTCTCCCACAATTATTGTTGTCGAATTTGGAAAGAGCTTAATCAGTCAGTTATGGAAGAATATCTAATATAGTCGATTTAACTTTCTTCAGCGCTGGCAGCTTTGAAGTTACAGTCTTTACTTAGATGTTTTAATGCTTATAAGTACTGATCAACAGTCACTCCAGGTTGCTGATTCCTAGAGGTAAGGCAGTGTCTGGCAAATATTTCATTTTTAGGTTTAATGAAAACTGAATCCAAAATCTTGATAACTTCTGAGTAAGAAGAACAACAGGATATGTGCTCATAATTGTTGTAGCTTACATAGTTCACCAAAAGATTCAGTTTTCCACCATTTTCATAGCTTATCAACAGTTTTTTGTCGTAGCCCGTGCATTAGAATTCAATTGGTTTGCAGGTGGATTAATAGAGATAGCATCTAATCCACCTGCAAGCTTATGCAAGGGCAACGTAAATTACCCTGTATACAGAAGATATCAAAAGTACTACACTTGGCATTGCTTAGTATGATTATGGGAGACCCAAAAAGTTGCCTGAATAATTCTGGTTTATATTCTTCTTTCTTCTATAAGCCTATAAACATTTAAGTATTCAACTGAACATATCCATGACATTCACAGCAAAGGTACTTTTTCACAAACTTGTTCCAAACTTTACACAAATTAATAGTATATTATCTTTGAAAACATATCCTTTGACAAATGAGTATAAAATTGTCCATTCCTGCTTAAAGAAAAGTATATGTTTAAATAAATTGTTGTCTCGGACAAGCAACAAAACGAAAACGGGTTTCTCAAAGTCAATATTTGTCTGTTTACCTTCGGCTCGGCTTAAGAAAACTACGGTTCTTTGTCTTCAGTACTTTAAACCAACACTATATGCTTTATTTCTAAGGAATGAAAGCTTTTTCTGTTTCAAGTTGTCAGATGCATCATGTTTTCTAGAAACCGAGCTTTTAAAGTTCAGAGATAATAAGTGATGAATTGCAAATAGTTATAATACCTATGTAAACATAAATTTGCAAACATTTAAATATTTTATTACAAGTGGCTATAATTAAGAGCAATAGAATTAATTTGCTTGAATTACGAATAAAAACCACGTATGTAGGGATGTTTCGTCCAAATGGCTCGACTATTGTAAAATTATGAAGGGGAAAAGTTGAAAACTATGAGCATTTTATGCAAAACGACAATATTCCCGGGCAGGTAAAACTAGCTAAACAGGGCCCCATTTAAAAATTCTACGTGCCTCGGAATTTAATTGGTCCACTTTGTTATTCAAATTTTCGTTTCGTATAACGGCCACTAGGAGGAGTATTGTTTCAAAATAAACATTATCTATGCGGTCCGAATTGGGAATAAATGGTTTTTAAATGGGGAACTGTTGTACAACTCTAAGCTTATATGAATAAAACAGAAGCAAATGCTTTTGCTTAAATTTTTTGAGATAAACATATTCAGCTTTAATGCAGCAAAAAGAGACGGGGTAGAGTAAAAAAAGTATTTGCTCCACTTAATTCATGCGGCTGTAATATGTAGCCACTCGAAAATTTATAAACTATTATTAATGGAACATTGTTATAGGTAGTCTTGAAAATTTCAGGCCCACGTTTTTTGGATTTGTAAATGGTACTACTTCGGTCTTGTCCCATACCAAATTATCGCAACTAATCTAATTCAAAGAGTATTTAATGGAAACTTTTCATGTGAAATTATAACTTCAACGACAATTTTATCAATACTGAAAATAATCTATTTATTTTTCTCATCTCTGCTAACTCTATACAGCTTGCACTGCACTCAAACAAGATTAGTCGCTAAATTTTTAACGTGCCCGGTTCTCTATCCCCATAAAAGCGAATTTTTCGTACGAGTTTTAATCGTCCAAATGCTCTGGACTTGGATATTTGCACGTTTGTGTTGTTTTTTTTTTATTTTCATTTATACCGGGACGTTGTCTGGGTTGTGAAATATTTTTAGCTAAAGTGTTTATTAAAACTTATCTGTTATTCCACAGCATCTGGTTGACCTATAACATTAAGAAGTGATAATAAAAATTTTGATTATTAAATTACTTTACTAATTAATCACTCTGGCAAAGGAATAAAGACAACACACTAATGTGAAATTATTTTTTTCCCTGTTTTCTGTTTTAAATTTAGACAAAAAAAAAATGCTTTTAAAATTCCGTCAATGCTAAATAAAACAAACACATGTCGCTCTCGTTAAAAATGAGTTCGGTATAATTAATATATGTGTGCCTACAAAATTTCGGTAATATTTCTTTCGTCACTGGTACCAGAGTGGGACTTCGTGCTGTACACCTTTGTTTATGTGGGAATTATAGAAGAAAATCAAGTTAACTGACTTACTGAACTCGCCCAGTATAAAGTTTAAGTGGCCATTAGGAAGCTATAATCAACAAGTAAAAATTAAAAATATGCCAAAGATACGAGGAACGACAAATTATGGATAAACGAATGTAAGAAACCGAGAAGAAAATTGAAATTTGAAAACAAAAAGTCTCTAAAAATAAGACACCCCGGTAACAACCCCCCCTTTTACGATAAGGGGGGGGGGGGGAAACGTTAAAAAGTCAACTTTTTCGACGATAAGAATTAAGATATCATAAGGAACCTAAAAATGGTTCATTATACGGTAAGGTAAACACTATCAGACAAAAAATATACAAAATGAAGTTAGGTCAAGATAAAGTATGTTTATTACTGTATTAACAAAGCAACATTTTATAAAGTCAGAGGCATTTTTTATTTATTTATTTCTTTTGCATATACACTGCGCTGTTGCCAGGTCAAAAAAATTAAATTCATCAGAAATTGGAATGAAAAATCACTAAATTTAAAAAAAACATAACCAGAAATCTTGAAAGTTGATTTTTCAGGAAAATTCTCGCCTTACGGGCTTATATCAAACCAAGTAGGCTTTGGAAACATGGGGCGCTTTCTTTTATTCAGCGGTGGATCCATCAGTAATCAGCCTTTCTTTGTCTAGCTCATAGAAAATAGGAATGTCTGTCTTATAACGGTGGCAGCAGATAAATCCATTGCTGAATAAAAGAACGCGCCCATGTATGTATTGCAATGTCGGTATTACAGGGCGCCATATTTAAATTTTAAAATTTTGCAATGCCTACTTTAATTACGAAAATTTGAAAAATGAAAATTTTGAGTTTTTAAATTTTTTTCAAAGGATTTGGATTTTTATTTCAAAATTTTCAAATTTAATTTTCTCGGAACCCGTCAGAGATTTTGGATATTTATTTTTCTTGAAATTGTAGCACCTAATAAGGGCTTCAAAATGGTACTCAGTTAAAGTCGCTGGCATTTACGGTTTTTGAGAAAATCGAGTTTGAAGTTTTTAACTAAATTTCGAGTAAAACAACTTTGAGGCTCAATTGTGCGAAAAGTATTTAAGTAATGGAACTCAATCTACCACTGATTTATAGAGAATTTAATGCTCGTTCCAACCATATATAATTTATTTTGATTTGCGCAAATTTTAATGGAGGTATTGGCAATTGCTCCTAACTTTGAACCTAAAAATTGAGATTTTCTTTTTAATTTTTCTCTGTGTTGAAATCAAGATTTGGAAACGAAGTTAGAGTTTTTTTCGACTAATTTAGATCCGCTCTATCGATTGGAAAAGTCAAAATTCAAAAAATCTGGAAAATAAAAATTTCGATTTTTCCAGAGGGGTAAACCCCTTTGGATTTTAATTTCAAAATTTTCAAACTCATTTTTTTCGAAACCCGTCATAGATTTTGGATCAATTTTTTTAAAGATTGTAGCCCTTGATTAGGGCTTCAAAATGGCACTTAGTTGAAGTCGCTGGCATTTACGGTTTTTGAGAAAATCGAGTTTGAAGTTTTTGACTAAATTTCAACTAAAATCCAACTTTGAGGCTGAATTGCTCTGAAAGTATTTGAGTTATCAAACTCAATCTAGCACTGATTTATAGAGAATTTGATGGTCTTTCCAACCATATATAATTTATTTTGATTTGCTCAAAATTTAATAGAAGTATTGGCAATTGCTCCTAACCTTGTCAGGATTCAAAAAAAATTTAAACCTAAAAATTGAGATTTTCTTTTTAATTTTTCTCTGTGTTGAAATCAAGATTTGGAAACGGAGTTAGAGTTTTTTTCGACTAATTTAAATCCGCTCTATCGATTGGAAAAGTCAAAATTCAAAAAATCTGAAAAATAAAAATTTCGATTTTTCCAGAGGGTAAACCCCTTTGGATTTTAATTTCAAAATTTTCAAACTCAATTTTTTCGAAACCCGTTTTAGATTTTGGATCAATTTTTTTAAAGATTGTAGCCCTTGATTAGGGCTTCAAAATAGTACTTAGTTGAAGTCGCTGGCATTTACGGTTTTTGAGAAAATCGAGTTTGAAGTTTTCGACTAAATTTCAACTAAAATCCAACTTTGAGGCTCAATTGCTCTGAAAGTATTTGAGTTATCAAACTCAATCTAGCACTGATTTATAGAGAATTTGATGGTCTTTCCAACCATATATAATTTATTTTGATTTGCTCAAAATTTAATAAAAGTATTGGCAATTGCCCTTAACCTTGTCAGGATTCAAAAAAAATTTAAACCTAAAAATTGAGATTTTCTTTTTAATTTTTCTCTGTGTTGAAATCAAGATTTGGAAAGGAAGTTAGAGTTTTTTTCGACTAATTTAGATCCGCTCTATCGATTGGAAAAGTCAAAATTCAAAAAATCTGAAAAATAAAAATTTCGATTTTTCCAGAGGGTTAAACCCCTTTGGATTTTAATTTCAAAATTTTCAAACTCAATTTTTTTGAAACCCGTCATAGATTTTGGATCAATTTTTTTAAAGATTGTAGCCCTTGATTAGGGCTTCAAAATGGTACTTAGTTGAAGTCGCTGGCATTTACGGTTTTTGAGAAAATCGAGTTTGAAGTTTTTGAATAAATTTCAACTAAAATCCAACTTTGAGGCTCAATTGCTCTGAAAGTATTTGAGTTATCAAACTCAATCTAGCACTGATTTATAGAGAATTTGATGGTCTTTCCAAACATATATAATTTATTTTGATTTGCTCAAAATTTAATAGAAGTATTGGCAATTGCTCTTAACCTTGTCAGGATTCAAAAAAAATTTAAACCTAAAAATTGAGATTTTCTTTTTAATTTTTCTCTGTGTTGAAATCAAGATTTGGAAACGAAGTTAGAGTTTTTTTCGACTAATTTAGATCCGCTCTATCGATTGGAAAAGTCAAAATTCAAAAAATCTGGAAAATAAAAATTTCGATTTTTCCAGAGGGGTAAACCCCTTTGGATTTTAATTTCAAAATTTTCAAACTCATTTTTTTCGAAACCCGTCTTAGATTTTGGATCAATTTTTTTAAAGATTGTAGCCCTTGATTAGGGCTTCAAAATGGCACTTAGTTGAAGTCGCTGGCATTTACGGTTTTTGAGAAAATCGAGTTTGAAGTTTTTGACTAAATTTCAACTAAAATCCAACTTTGAGGCTCAATTGCTCTGAAAGTATTTGAGTTATCCAACTCAATCTAGTACTGATTTATAGAGAATTTGATGGTCTTTCCAACCATATATAATTTATTTTGATTTGCTCAAAATTTAATAGAAGTATTGGCAATTGCTCTTAACCTTGTCAGGATTCAAAAAAAATTTAAACCTAAAAATTGAGATTTTCTTTTTAATTTTTCTCTGTGTTGAAATCAAGATTTGGAAACGAAGTTAGAGTTTTTTTCGACTAATTTAGATCCGCTCTATCGATTGGAAAAGTCAAAATTCAAAAAATCTGAAAAATAAAAATTTCTATTTTTCCAGAGGGTTAAACCCTTTTGGATTTTAGTTTCAAAATTTTCAAACTCATTTTTTTCGAAACCCGTGATAGATTTTGGATCAATTTTTTTTAAGATTGTAGCCCTTGATTAGGGCTTCAAAATGATACTAGTTGAAGTCGCTAGCATTCACGGTTTTTGAGAAAATCGAGTTTGAAGTTTTTGACTAAATTTCAACTAAAATCCATCTTTGAGGCTCAATTGCTCTGCAAGTATTTGAGTTATCCAACTCAATCTAGTACTGATTTATAGAGAATTTGATGGTCTTTCCAACCATATATAATTTATTTTGATTTCCTCAAAATTTAATAGAAGTATTGGCAATTGCTCTTAACCTTGTCAGGATTCAAAAAAAATTTAAACCTAAAAATTGAGATTTTCTTTTTAATTTTTCTCTGTGTTGAAATCAAGATTTGGAAACGAAGTTAGAGTTTTTTTCGACTAATTTAGATCCGCTCTATCGATTGGAAAAGTCAAAATTCAAAAAATCTGGAAAATAAAAATTTCGATTTTTCCAGAGGGGTAAACCCCTTTGGATTTTAATTTCAAAATTTTCAAACTCATTTTTTTCGAAACCCGTCATAGATTTTGGATCAATTTTTTTAAAGATTGTAGCCCTTGATTAGGGCTTCAAAATGGTACTTAGTTGAAGTCGCTGGCATTTACGGTTTTTGAGAAAATCGAGTTTGAAGTTTTTGACTAAATTTCAACTAAAATCCAACTTTGAGGCTCAATTGCTCTTGAAGTATTTGAGTTATCAAACTTAATCTAGCACTGATTTATAGAGAATTTGATGCTCTTTTCAACCATATATAATTTATTTTGATTATCTCAAAATTTAATAGAAGTATTGGCAATTGCTCCTAACCTTGTCAGGATTTAAAAAAAATTTAAACCTAAAAATTGAGATTTTCTTTTTAATTTTTCTCTGTGTTGAAATCAAGATTTTGTAATGATGTTAGAGTTTTTTTCGACTAATTCAGATCCGCTTTATCGATTGGAAAAGTCAAAATTCAATAAATATGAACAAAAAAATTTCAAATTTTTCAAAGGGTTACCCCTTTAAATTTTTATTTCAAAATATTTGATCTTGGATAACTTGAAATCTATTAAAGATTGTAACTCTTGACAAGGGCTTTAAAATGGTATTTAGTTAAAATCGCTAGCTCTTATGGTTTTCGAGAAAATCGAGTTTGATATTTGATAAAATTTGGACTATAAGTTTACTTTGAGTTCCAATTACCCAGAAAGTATTCGAGTTATCAGAACCAATTTAGCATGGATTTATAGAGAATTTAATGCTCTTTCCAACCATATATATTTTGTTTCGATTTGTTCAAATTTCTTTGAAGAAATTGGTCATTATTCCTAACCTTGTCAAGATTTGAAAAAATTTCCAGAACGAAAATACACTAGATACCAACAAAGAAATCCCAATATGATGCATGCATTTTTGATCTTAAATAAGTATATTTTGTGTCTTAGTTAATCAAAAAAATAAGTACAAATATTCCTGTCTACATTTCAATAATGCTAATTTAAATAGGCAAAATTGAAATATCTTAATTGCATTTCCATAGTTTCAGTGAGTCGACCTCTAATTTAATTAAAGCCCCTTTGCGGTTCAAGAGCGGACTTTGAGTTGAAGTGCGCTCAACTGGTGCGGTCATGTAAATTTCCTTTGTCGGCGGGCATCAATCAAAAGAATAATAATTTTCCTCGAACATGATAGTTTTCGTGAACGATAGCTCAGAACTAAAAACTTGCTTTGGAGCAAAGATATCAAGACTCGTGACTTTGGTCTAAAGGTTTTAAAAAACATTAGAAACTGAGAACTAAAAATTCTAAATTTTAAATTGTGGAACCAGAACTTTGAAGGTTTGAGACTTAGTACTGACGCATCTGTAGAATCATTCTGTTGGCTGAAAAATCGGCAAAATTTAGAAATTTGCAACCTGATGTGAAAACCTTCTTAACATCATTCATGAAGAGGTTAAATAGAAATAGAGATAAATGTCCGCCTTGCAAAACCCCTGAAGATATATCAATCTCAGTTGACTTAACATTTTTTACTTTAACCTTTTGCTTTCTTCCTGAGAGCTGATCAACAATCTATTCCAAAAAACTACCGTGAAAACCTATGCATTCCAGTTTATTTTTCGCCACAGACCACATCCACCTAATACTCATCCTCCAAAGTGCCAAACAGAGCCTGTTCAAATTTCAACAAATTTGAATTCGTGAACTTCCTTTTTTTGAAACCATGTTGTTCAGGAAATATTAAATTTTTAAATAATGGTGTTATTTTGTCCATTATTATCGCTTCTAGTATCTTAGAGAAAATAGAAATTCTAGAAGCAAGCCTGTAGTTCTCAATTAGGGACTTATCTCCACTTTTAAAAAATGGAGTCACAAAACTGGTCTTCCATGCTTTTGGAAAAATACCCCTGCTCAATGATCTATTATAAATTTGACACAATAAATAGGAGAATATACATATGCATTTCTTCACGATTAAGACAGGACTGCCATCCGGTCCACTACCTAGATTGTCTTTTAAATGAAAAATCTTATCATAAATATCCATGAAATCAATAGTTACATAGTTCAAGTTAACAGACAACAAATCACATGAGACATTTGCATTGATTTTTTTGTATACAGAGCAAAAGTGTTTTTTAAACAGCTCAGCAATGTCTTCAGGAGAATCTGCATTCTCATCTTTCAAAGTCATTAAACTGGGAAAACTATTTGTATTTTGCTTTGACCTAATGTAACTGCAAAATCCATTTCGATCCTGCACCCTATGCTCTATACTATCTAGGTAATTCTGAGATAATTATACACTTTAATTTGTGTGAAGTTTGAAACAAGTTTGTTATAAATGAAAAAGTACCTATTTCGAATGTAAATGTCATTTGAATACTTAAATGTTTGAAGAATCAAATGCTTGTCAAATGTATGTCCTATATTCGTGGCTTATTCCAACTTTATGTGAATATTTCGAATATCTTTTTTTTCTCAATCCGAATTCATCTACTTCTGGATGTAAACTTGTTGCAAATCTTCCCACACCTTTAATCTGTTGAGGAAGTCTGTATCCAGCTCTTTTCTGCTGGATGTCGTCACGCCATATTTTCTTGAATCTGCCAATCGTTCCCTTTGGTTGCCATTCTTTATTTTTGTTTGTCCCTGTTCTGAAATCTCCATTTGTTATTCGATCTCTCAGAGCGTGACTCTAAACGATCATCTGCATTGCAGGTCCAGAGAGATTTATGTGAACATTGTTAATACATTTTTCGTGTTAGATCAATTTGTATTTGATGTATATATAAAACACATTTTGGTGTTAATTTTATGTTCAAACTATTCGGATTCGGGTTTCGATAGTTAATTGTATATTTGTTCTGACACCCTAGTTTCGGATAATTCCGCAGGCCCGATACAAACCGCGTGAAATTTCAAACCAAACGGGCCGGGATTTAATCCAAATTATCGACAACGTCCAAATAATTATTATTGTCATTGTGTTGCGAGCCTAAATGGCCATCGAACTCTGGAGCATATGCGTCCGGATATACGGTCCAGTGCGATTAATCGTTTAGTGCAAACTCATCGATTGAGAGAAAACGTTAACTCTATTATAGGGGTTCGTCGATTTGTTTGGTTTAAAACTAAATACACCAAATATAATCTACATTGAAGTACCAGGATTAAAATATAATAACACCCCAAATCCTCTAATAACAATAAAGCACCATCTGCACAAGTAGTAGTGACAATAATAATTATTATATGCTTAGATGATAAAGCCTCAATTATTAGACCCATATTGTTGTTTTTCAAGGGTGCGTTCTGCTCAATGCCTGCCAGCTGGTGCTTCTGGGGCACGTGCTCAAAACAAACCCTAGTCTTAGGGGAATTGTATGAGTTTTTTTAATTTCAAAGGTCTTTTTGTAGTAAATTGAAAACGGGCTTGGGGGTATATATTTTTGCCTGATAATAAGTTAAAATCAATTAATAATCTTGGGCCCAGAGTGGACTAATAAAAATGCAATTCGGTTAAAAATAATTAGGTATGTACAGGGTGATCTATTATAAATTTTACCCCCTTCCTAACTTTTTCATTTGACGTTTTTGACAAAAGTTGTAAGAAATTGTCAAAAGTTTTCAACATACAGTGTAGCAGAGAGAAGTTGTATTTTCTGGATGGAAGACCATGTATATTGTCAGCTGAATACTGAATTTATTGCCGGTGTAATACACTCTAGTGAAATAGTCAATATAACATTTTTTTTCTCTGATGTATGTCCCATTTTTCTGTGCTATAGCATTTTATCATTATCATCAACTATAGCACTGGCACTCTGCAAATCAGAATTTATAAAAAAGCGACTATGTATAAATTTCCTTTCAGATTGCTTTCAAAAACGAATCTGTTATTCTTCAAAACTGACATCTTATTTTCAAAAGTGACTCTATAAAGTCACTTTCTGAAAGTTTTCGTACAGACAATAAATTTTATAATAAATTCTAACAAACCCATACATTCTTAATTTCTACAGGTTTACCAGATTTTAATTCTACGTTGAGCTCATCTTCAATTGAAGTTTTTAACAATTCACCCTGTTTAGCCACATTTATGCTATGTCCAACTTTTCGTTCATTTTTTATAAACTTTTCTACATTTTATCCAACTAGGTGGTTAGTTGCACCACTGTCCATCACAAGTCTTGAATTTTCGCATAAATTCACTGATTTTTCACTTCCATCCATTGCATGACGTTAAAAATGGATACTGAGATACCTCTTCAATTATAACAGGTAGGTATATAAGGTAGAAAGCACTTTTGTTGGATAATCTTGTACATACATAATATAGTGAAATGAGTGTAAGTAATAAAAAATCAATCGGAAAATTTCCAATTTCACAGTCTGGAAACTCGTATAAAATTGCCCTTTCATTGTCAAAAACACAACTTCCATAGCCAAAATAGATCAAAAAAGCTATATAAATCATGAAAAAAAAATTTCCAAACTTGAATTTTGTTTCTGGAAGTTGGAAGTTGATCTGAGATCTTTTTTTCCTGGAAAAATTAACTCAAACTTGAAATATTGAAAAGCCATCTTTTCCCCAATTTGGAAATAGGTCTGATTCTTGATTCCAATGTCCAAAATGAAAACAACTTACCAGGATTTTTACCATGACTTCATATAATTCTGGATTCCAGTCACAAGTCTTGCAGATTTAAGCTTAAAACTATCGATTATTAGTGCTGCCCTATAACAAAAAGTTTATAATTTTACTAAAGAAAGTTTTATTTTCAATAACTTACCTTGTTAAGTTTCAAAATTGTAACTTCAAGCCCAATTTCCACACCACCCTAGAGGTACGAGCTATCGGCGCGTTTTTTTTTTGTCAAGTGCTTTCCCCGTTAGGCCTAATGCACTTTGAAATTACACTTGTACAACCAAAACCGTCAACTATCCATTAATTCAACCTTCACTCGCCAGCTAGGAAGGCACCACTGCAAACACTTACCATGCTTACGGTGTATATTTAGTGCAACAAATGAGGTCCAGGACAACTATGGCATTAGGCTCCCCCGGGGCTTCCCTGCTTTGAAGATTCAGTCGAATCATGAACTGTTTTTTGGGAATTGACACATATGTAATTTCACCTGTAGAGTATTACTTTACAAAACATCATTATTTTAGAAAAGTCATAACTCCATTAATAATAACTCAATTCAATCCCTTTGAGTTTTTAGTATTTTTTACATTGAATCTTTAGGAAAAAGACCTCAAAATTTCAACTCT
This sequence comes from Ceutorhynchus assimilis, assembly GCA_917834065.1. Taxonomy (NCBI): domain Eukaryota; kingdom Metazoa; phylum Arthropoda; class Insecta; order Coleoptera; family Curculionidae; genus Ceutorhynchus; species Ceutorhynchus assimilis. The sequence continues at coordinate 4,869,225 of OU892289.1, read as the reverse complement.
ACATTCACTTCAGTTTTTGAGTGAAAAAATTGTTTGTAGAGTATTACTTTACAAAACATCATTATTTTAGAAAAGTCATAACTTCATTAATAATAACTCAATTCAATCCCTTTGAGTTTTTAGTATTTTTTACAATGAATCTTCCGGAAAAAGTCCTCAAAATTTCCACTCTACACTCACTTCAGTTTTTGAGTGAAAAAATTGTTTGTAGAGTACCTATTACTTTACAAAACATCATTAGTTGAGAAAAGTAATAACTCCATTGATAATAACTCAATTCAATCCCTTTGAGTTTTTAGTATTTTTTACAATGAATCTTCAGGAAAAAGTCCTCAAAATTTCAACTCTACACTCACTTCAGTTTTTGAATGAAAAAATTGTTTGTAGAGTTTTACTTTACAAAACATCATTATTTTAGAAAAGTCATAACTCCATTGATAATAACTCAATTCAATTTGAGTTTTTAGTATTTTTTACATTGAATCTTTAGGAAAAAGACCTCAAAATTTCAACTCTACACTCTCTTCAGGTTTTGAGTGAAAAAATTGTTTGTTGAGATTACTTTACAAAACATCATTATTTTAGAAAAGTCATAACTCCATTAATAATAACTCAATTCAATCCCTTTGAGTTTTTAGTATTTTCTACATTAAATCTTCAGGAAAAGGTTCTCAAAATTTCCACTCTACACTCACTTCAGTTTTTGAGTGAAAACATTGTTTGTAGAGTATTACTTTACAAAACATCATTATTTTAGAAAAGTCATAACTCCATTAATAATAACTCAATTCAATCCCTTTGAGTTTTTAGTATTTTTTACATTGAATCTTTAGGAAAAAGACCTCAAAATTTCAACTCTACATTCACTTCAGTTTTTGAGTGAAAAAATTGTTTGTAGAGTATTACTTTACAAAACATCATTATTTTAGAAAAGTCATAACTTCATTAATAATAACTCAATTCAATCCCTTTGAGTTTTTAGTATTTTTTACAATGAATCTTCAGGAAAAAGTCCTCAAAATTTCAACTCTAAACTTACTTCACTTTTTGAGTGAAAAAATTGTTTGTTGAGTATTACTTTACAAAACATCATTATTTTAGAAAAGTCATAACTCCATTAATAATAACTCAATTCAATCCCTTTGAGTTTTTAGTATTTTTTACATTGAATCTTTAGGAAAAAGACCTCAAAATTTCAACTCTACATTCACTTCAGTTTTTGAGTGAAAAAATTGTTTGTAGAGTATTACTTTACAAAACATCATTATTTTAGAAAAGTCATAACTTCATTAATAATAACTCAATTCAATCCCTTTGAGTTTTTAGTATTTTTTACAATGAATCTTCAGGAAAAAGTCCTCAAAATTTCAACTCTAAACTTACTTCACTTTTTGAGTGAAAAAATTGTTTGTTGAGTATTACTTTACAAAACATCATTATTTTAGAAAAGTCATAACTCCATTAATAATAACTCAATTCAATCCCTTTGAGTTTTTAGTATTTTTTACATTGAATCTTTAGGAAAAAGACCTCAAAATTTCAACTCTACATTCACTTCAGTTTTTGAGTGAAAAAATTGTTTGTAGAGTATTACTTTACAAAACATCATTATTTTAGAAAAGTCATAACTTCATTAATAATAACTCAATTCAATCCCTTTGAGTTTTTAGTATTTTTTACAATGAATCTTCAGGAAAAAGTCCTCAAAATTTCAACTCTAAACTTACTTCACTTTTTGAGTGAAAAAATTGTTTGTTGAGTATTACTTTACAAAACATCATTATTTTAGAAAAGTCATAACTCCATTAATAATAACTCAATTCAATCCCTTTGAGTTTTTAGTATTTTCTACATTAAATCTTCAGGAAAAGGTTCTCAAAATTTCCACTCTACACTCACTTCAGTTTTTGAGTGAAAAAATTGTTTGTAGAGTATTACTTTACAAAACATCATTATTTTAGAAAAGTCATAACTCCATTAATAATAACTCAATTCAATCCCTTTGAATTTTTAGTATTTTTCACAATGAATCTTCAGGAAAAAGTCCTCAAAATTTCAACTCTACACTTACTTCACTTTTTGAGTGAAAAAATTGTTTGTTGAGTATTACTTTACAAAACATCATTATTTTAGAAAAGTCATAACTCTATTAATAATAACTCAATTCAATCCCTTTGAGTTTTTAGTATTTTTTACATTGAATCTTTAGGAAAAAGTCCTCAAAATTTCAACTCTACATTCACTTCAGTTTTTGAGTGAAAAAATTGTTTGTAGAGTATTACTTTACGAAACATCATTATTTTAGAAAAGTCATAACTCCATTAATAATAACTCAATTCAATCCCTTTGAGTTTTTAGTATTTTTTACATTGAATCTTTAGGAAAAAGTCCTCAAAATTTCAACTCTACATTCACTTCAGTTTTTGAGTGAAAAAATTGTTTGTAGAGTATTACTTTACAAAACATCATTATTTTAGAAAAGTCATAACTTCATTAATAATAACTCAATTCAATCCCTTTGAGTTTTTAGTATTTTTTACAATGAATCTTCCGGAAAAAGTCCTAAAAATTTCCACTCTACACTCACTTCAGTTTTTGAGTGAAAAAATTGTTTGTAGAGTACCTATTACTTTACAAAACATCATTAGTTGAGAAAAGTAATAACTCCATTGATAATAACTCAATTCAATCCCTTTGAGTTTTTAGTATTTTTTACAATGAATCTTCAGGAAAAAGTCCTCAAAATTTCAACTCTACACTCACTTCAGTTTTTGAATGAAAAAATTGTTTGTAGAGTATTACTTTACAAAACATCATTATTTTAGAAAAGTCATAACTCCATTGATAATAACTCAATTCAATTTGAGTTTTTAGTATTTTTTACATTGAATCTTTAGGAAAAAGACCTCAAAATTTCAACTCTACACTCTCTTCAGGTTTTGAGTGAAAAAATTGTTTGTTGAGATTACTTTACAAAACATCATTATTTTAGAAAAGTCATAACTCCATTAATAATAACTCAATTCAATCCCTTTGAGTTTTTAGTATTTTTTACATTGAGTCTTCAGGAAAAGGTCCTCAAAATTTCAACTCTACACTCACTTCAGTTTTTGAATGAAAAAATTGTTTGTAGAGTATTACTTTACAAAACATCATTATTTTAGAAAAGTCATAACTCCATTGATAATAACTCAATTCAATCCCTTTGAGTTTTTAGTATTTTTCACAATGAATCTTCAGGAAAAATTCCTCAAAATTTCAACTCTACACTCACTTCAGTTTTTGAGTGAAAAAATTGTTTGTAGAGTATTACTTTACAAAACATCATTATTTCAAAAAAGTCGTAACTCCATTGACAATAACTCAATTCAATCCCTTTGAGTTTTTAGAATTTTTTACATTGAATCTTTAAGAAAAAATCCTCAAAATTTCAACTCTACACTCACTTCAGTTTTTGAGTGAAAAAATTGTTAGTAGAGTATTACTTTACAAAACATCATTAGTTTAGAAAAGTCATAACTCCATTGATAATAACTCAATTCAATCCCTTTGAGTTTTTAGTATTTTTTACATTGAGTCTTTATAAAAGGTCCTCAAAATTTTCACTCTACACTCACTTCAGTTTTTGAGTGAAAAAATTGTTTGTAGTGTATTACTTTACAAAACATCATTATTCTAACGGGGAAAGCCGTTAGGCCTAATGCACTTTGAAATTACACTTGTACAACCAAAACCGTCAACTATCCATTAATTCAACCTTCACTCGCCAGCTAGGAAGGCACCACTGCAAACACTTACCATGCTTACGGTGTATATTTAGTGCAACAAATGAGGTCCAGGACAACTATGGCATTAGGCTCCCCCGGGGCTTCCCTGCTTTGAAGATTCAGTCGAATCATGAACTGTTTTTCGGGAATTGACACATATGTAATTTCACCTGTAGAGTATTACTTTACAAAACATCATTATTTTAGAAAAGTCATAACTCCATTAATAATAACTCAATTCAATCCCTTTGAGTTTTTAGTATTTTTAATATTGAATCTTTAGGAAAAAGTCCTTAAAATTTCAACTCTACACTCATTTCAGTTTTTGAGTGAAAAAATTGTTTTTGTAGAGTATTACTTTACAAAACATCATTATTTTAAAAAAGTCGTAACTCTATTGATAATAACTCAATTCAATCCCTTCGTGTTTTTAGTATTTTTTACAATGAATCTTCCGGAAAAAGTCCTCAAAATTTCAACTCTACGCTCACTTCAGTTTTTGAGTGAAAAAATTGTTTGTTGAGTATTACTTTACAAAATATCATTATTTTAAAAAAGTCGTAACTCTATTGATAATAACTCAATTCAATCCCTTTGAGTTTTTGGTATTTTTAATATTGAATCTTTAGGAAAAAATCCTCAAAATTTCAACTCTACACTCACTTCATTTTTTGAGTGAAAAAATTATTTGTAGAGTATTACTTTACAAAACATCATTATTTTAGAAAAGTCATAGCTCCATTAATAATAACTCAATTCAATCCCTTTGAGTTTTTAGTATTTTTCACAATGAATCTTCAGGAAAAAGTCCTCAAAATTTCAACTCTACACTCACTTCAGTTTTTGAGGGAAAAAATTGTTTGTAGAGTGTATTACTTTACAAAACATCATTATTTAAAAAAAGTCATAGCTCCATTAATAATAACTCAATTCAATCCCTTTGAGTTTTTAGTATTTTCTACATTAAATCTTCAGGAAAAGGTTCTCAAAATTTCCACTCTACACTCACTTCAGTTTTTGAGTGAAAAAATTGTTTGTAGAGTATTACTTCACAAAACATCATTATTTTAGAAAAGTCATAACTCCATTGATAATAACTCAATTCAATCCCTTTGAGTTTTTAGTATTTTTCACAATGAATCTTCAGGAAAAATTCCTCAAAATTTCAACTCTACACTCACTTCAGTTTTTGAGTGAAAAAATTGTTTGTAGAGTATTACTTTACAAAACATCATTATTTCAAAAAAGTCGTAACTCCATTGACAATAACTCAATTCAATCCCTTTGAGTTTTTAGAATTTTTTACATTGAATCTTTAAGAAAAAATCCTCAAAATTTCAACTCTACACTCACTTCAGTTTTTGAGTGAAAAAATTGTTTGTAGAGTATTACTTTACAAAACATCATTAGTTTAGAAAAGTCATAACTCCATTGATAATAACTCAATTCAATCCCTTTGAGTTTTTAGTATTTTTTACATTGAGTCTTTATAGGAAAAGGTCCTCAAAATTTCAACTCTACATTCACTTCAGTTTTTGAGTGAAAAAATTGTTTGTAGAGTATTACTTTACAAAACATCATTATTTTAGAAAAGTCATAACTCCATTAATAATAACTCAATTCAATCCCTTTGAGTTTTTAGTATTTTTAATATTGAATCTTTAGGAAAAAGTCCTTAAAATTTCAACTCTACACTCATTTCAGTTTTTGAGTGAAAAAAGTGTTTGTAGAGTATTACTTTACAAAACATCATTAGTTCAAAAAAGTCGTAACTCCATTGACAATAACTCAATTCAATCCCTTTGTGTTTTTAGTATTTTTTACAATGAATCTTCCGGAAAAAGTCCTCAAAATTTCAACTCTACGCTCACTTCAGTTTTTGAGTGAAAAAATTGTTTGTTGAGTATTACTTTACAAAATATCATTATTTTAAAAAAGTCGTAACTCTATTGATAATAACTCAATTCAATCCCTTTGAGTTTTTGGTATTTTTAATATTGAATCTTTAGGAAAAAGTCCTCAAAATTTCAACTTTACACTCACTTCAGTTTTTGAGTGAAAAAATTGTTTGTAGAGTGTATTACTTTACAAAACATCATTATTTGAAAAAAGTCATAGCTCCATTAATAATAACTCAATTCAATCCCTTTGAGTTTTTAGTATTTTTTACATTGAGTCTTCAGGAAAAGGTCCTCAAAATTTCAACTCTACACTCACTTCAGTTTTTGAGTGAAAAAATTGTTTGTAGAGTATTACTTCACAAAACATCATTATTTTAGAAAAGTCATAACTCCATTGATAATAACTCAATTCAATCCCTTTGAGTTTTTAGTATTTTTCACAATGAATCTTCAGGAAAAATTCCTCAAAATTTCAACTCTACACTCACTTCAGTTTTTGAGTGAAAAAATTGTTTGTAGAGTATTACTTCACAAAACATCATTATTTTAGAAAAGTCATAACTCCATTGATAATAACTCAATTCAATCCCTTTGAGTGTTTAGTATTTTTCACAATGAATCTTCAGGAAAAAGTCCTCAAAATTTCAACTCTACACTCACTTCAGTTTTTGAGTGAAAAAATTGTTTGTAGAGTATTACTTTACGAAACATCATTATTTTAGAAAAGTCATAACTCCATTAATAATAACTCAATTCAATCCCTTTGAGTTTTTAGTATTTTCTACATTAAATCTTCAGGAAAAGGTTCTCAAAATTTCTACTCTACACTCACTTCAGTTTTTGAGTGAAAAAATTGTTTGTAGAGTATTACTTCACAAAACATCATTATTTTAGAAAAGTCATAACTCCATTGATAATAACTCAATTCAATCCCTTTGAGTGTTTAGTATTTTTCACAATGAATCTTCAGGAAAAAGTCCTCAAAATTTCAACTCTACACTCACTTCAGTTTTTGAGTGAAAAAATTGTTTGTAGAGTGTATTACTTTACAAAACATCATTATTTGAAAAAAGTCATAGCTCCATTAATAATAACTCAATTCAATCCCTTTGAGTTTTTAGTATTTTTTACATTGAGTCTTCAGGAAAAGGTCCTCAAAATTTCAACTCTACACTCACTTCAGTTTTTGAGTGAAAAAATTGTTTGTAGAGTAGGTATTACTTCACAAAACATCATTATTTTAGAAAAGTCATAACTCCATTGATAATAACTCAATTCAATCCCTTTGAGTTTTTAGTATTTTCTACATTAAATCTTCAGGAAAAGGTTCTCAAAATTTCCACTCTACACTCACTTCAGTTTTTGAGTGAAAAAATTGTTTGTAGAGTATTACTTTACAAAACATCATTATTTCAAAAAAGTCGTAGCTCCATTGACAATAACTCAATTCAATCCCTTTGAGTTTTTAGAATTTTTTACATTGAATCTTTAAGAAAAAATCCTCAAAATTTCAACTCTACACTCACTTCAGTTTTTGAGTGAAAAAATTGTTTGTAGTGTATTACTTTACAAAACATCATTATTCTAACGGGGAAAGCCGTTAGGCCTAATGCACTTTGAAATTACACTTGTACAACCAAAACCGTCAACTATCCATTAATTCAACCTTCACTCGCCATCTTCCCTGCTTTGAAGATTCAGTCGAATCATGAACTGTTTTTCGGGAATTGACACATATGTAATTTCACCTGTAAAGTATTACTTTACAAAACATCATTATTTTAGAAAAGTCATAACTCCATTAATAATAACTCAATTCAATCCCTTTGAGTTTTTAGTATTTTTTATTGAATCTTTAGGAAAAAGTCCCCAAAATTTCAACTCTACATTCACTTCAGTTTTTGAGTGAAAAAAGTGTTTGTAGAGTATTACTTTACAAAACATCATTATTTTAAAAAAGTCGTAACTCTATTGATAATAACTCAATTCAATCCCTTTGAGTTTTTGGTATTTTTAATATTGAATCTTTAGGAAAAAGTCCTTAAAATTTCAACTCTACACTCATTTCAGTTTTTGAGTGGAAAAATTGTTTGTAGAGTATTACTTTACAAAACATCATTATTTTAAAAAAGTCGCAACTCTATTGATAATAACTCAATTCACTCCCTTTGTGTTTTTAGTATTTTTTACAATGAATCTTCCGGAAAAAGTCCTCAAAATTTCAACTCTACGCTCACTTCAGTTTTTGAGTGAAAAAATTGTTTGTTGAGCAATACTTTACAAAATATCATTATTTTAAAAAAGTCGTAACTCCATTGACAATACCTCAATTCAATCCCTTTGAGTTTTTGGTATTTTTAATATTGAATCTTTAGGAAAAAGTCCTTAAAATTTCAACTCTACACTCACTTCAGTTTTTGAGTGAAAAAATTGTTTGTAGAGTACCTATTACTTTACAAAACATCATTAGTTTAGAAAAGTCATAACTCCATTGATAATAACTCAATTCAATCCCTTTGAGTTTTTAGTATTTTTTACATTGAATCTTTAATAAAAAGTCCTCAAAATTTCAACTCTACACTCATTTCAGTTTTTGAGTGAAAAAAGTGTTTGTAGAGTATTACTTTACAAAACATCATTATTTCAAAAAAGTCGTAACTCCATTGACAATACCTCAATTCAATCCCTTTGAGTTTTTAGTATTTTTTACATTGAATCTTTAAGAAAAAATCCTCAAAATTTCAACTCTACACTCATTTCAGTTTTTGAGTGAAAAAATTGTTTGTAGAGTATTACTTTACAAAACATCATTATTTAAAAAAGTCATAACTCCATTGATAATAACTCAATTCAATCCCTTTGAGTTTTTAGTATTTTTTACATTAAATCTTTAATAAAAAGACCTCAAAATTTCAACTCTACACTCATTTCAGGTTTTGAGTGAAAAAAGTGTTTGTAGAGTATTACTTTACAAAACATCATTATTTCAAAAAAGTCGTAACTCCATTGACAATACCTCAATTCAATCCCTTTGAGTTTTTAGTATTTTTTACATTGAATCTGAATCTTTAAGAAAAAATCCTCAAAATTTCAACTCTACACTCATTTCAGTTTTTGAGTGAAAAAATTGTTTGTAGAGTATTACTTTACAAAACATCATTATTTAAAAAAGTCATAACTCCATTGATAATAACTCAATTCAATCCCTTTGAGTTTTTAGTATTTTTTTCATTGAATCTTTGAGAAAAAGTCCTCAAAATTTCAACTCTACACTCATTTCAGTTTTTGAGTGAAAAAATTGTTTGTAGAGTACTACTTTGCAAAACATCATTATTTTAAAAAAGTCATAACTCCATTAATAATAACTCAATTCAATCCCTTTGAGTTTTTACGTACATCGGGCAGCTATGATTACGCTTAAGTGTAGGTCGAACATATACAGGGTAACAATTAGAAAAGCAGCAATCAGGAATATTTCTTAGACAAAAAATAGTATTAGGAAGATCTTAAATACATAACCTGTTTGGATCATGGAAATAGGTAAATTCGCCCCAATGACCATGAGTTTCAAAGCCGCTCAGGTATAGCAGATAAGATTCTATAAGTATAAAAACATTATCTTATTTCAATTGTTGTCCTATACCCTATTTCCAATATAACCCCTCCTGTGTTTGAGATGGGGCTTGTCCCACCCCCCCCCCCCCCCATTGACTTTTCTAAAATGAGAAACTACCCCTTTGAAGTCGTGACCATTTCATTTCAGCTACAATATAGAATATGATCAATTGACTTTTCATCTAGAAAACACAGAAACAATTTCGCCTGCGGCAAAGTTGAAGAGCATTCAGCTATTCTATTAAAGCCCCATTATAAGCTGAATATTCACGTTGTGCAGCTGACACCCAATACCAAATTATAATTCAACCATTTCTCGCCGGTATTCGGTAGTGCCCCACTGCTACACTTACCGTATATAGTATATTCAATGCAACAAATGGGATCCTAACTTATTATGGTGGACGGCCTCCCCAGGGGACACCAATTACCAAAAAGACATGATCAAATCCTAATTTGTTGCTCTGGATAATCAGTGAAACGCAACTTCAATAATTGTTATTAAAAACATTTACAGCAAAATGTTTTCTTAATAAATAAATAAATAAATGAGATCTTCTTCATATAGTATTTTTTGTCTAAGTGTCAAATTGTCACCCTGTATGTCCGACGTGGCCTAAATGGAAACATCACTGTCGGGCAGTTTTGCCCGACGCGACATGCAAATAGTCTCTAAAAATTTCATTTATTCGACATGACTTCACAAAATCATCTATTACTCCGTTAATATTTCATATATTTCAATGTAAAAATAACTATTCTGAATCAGAATTTAATGCTCTTCAAGACGAAACAAGTTTCATTCCAATATTTGCAACAGTTCTGAGATATGAGCCTCCAAATTTGAAACTTTGAGTCAGATTTCCATAGAGCTCCTTTGATTCTACATCAAAAATTATTTTTTCGAGTTATTCAAATTTGGTAGAAAAACATTGTGACAACTCTATGTTAAAGGTTTCAAGGCTTGAAACAAATTGAAAACACTTATTGGTCTCTTAAAATTTCATTTATTCGATATGATTTCACAAAATCATCTATTACTCGGTTTAATATTCCATATATTTCAATGTTAGAATAACTATTCTGAATCAGACTTGAATGCTCTACGAGATGAAATAAGTTTTATTCCAATATTTGTAACGGTTTTGAAGATATGAGCCTCCAAAGTTGAAACTTTGAGTCAGATTTCTATAGAGTTCCTTTGGTCTTACATCAAAAATTATTTCTTTGAGTTTTTCAAATTTCTGACTTCACCAGCCAGCAAAATAAGGTCAAATTTAGTAGAAAAACATTGTGACAACTCTATGTTAAAGGTGCCAAATATATTGCAAACACTTATTGATGTACGTTAATGACTGGCTTTCCAAAAGTGCACCCAACACCTCCATGAGTGTCTCAAAAAAATTGAAAACTTTCAAATTGCCTGTTTGAAAAATACAGCTACATAACTGGATAGCTATACTATCTTTATAAAAGAGTATTATTGTGTAATGCACCTGTAGATTTTTAGCTGAAAATGTTTAGTGGACTTCCACTAGCAATTTACCCCAAGGTGTTAATATGGGTAAGTTGTGTTAAGTTAGTTGGGTTGTTGCTAGTGGTAGTGGCTAATTGAAATTTACAATAATTAAGACTTAAGACCCAAAAACATCTTTGGATAATTTCCAGTGACAGAATAGCTATGGATTTAAAGTGGCTTAAACAGCAAAATTGTGGACAAAAATCAATTTTTTTGGGACACTCCAGCATTTTATTACAACAGTATCTACATCCAGCATACATCGTTCTATTCCAACAATACCTACATACTACATAACCAGAACCCAGCATTCTATCTCACAACAGTGGATCATTCATCCTTCACAAGCCAAATCAAAAAAAGAAAATTAATAATGAAAATAGATACTGGAAAACTAATTTTTGGATACCCTGTATGTTTTACTAATTGCCAATAGTTATAGAGAATCAAATGAATTACAATTTAAATAAAAAAAATAAGTTGGATTGTTCGAAATTCAGACATTAGAAAAATCAAGGGTTGTTTATTCAAGATTCAATAAATCCCAATTACCAAAAAATAATTGTTGGTACTACTTACCAAAATCCAGAAGTCAATTGGTACACTATGGGCACACGACACAATAATCTAAAGCTTGTGTTGAAAAAAAAATCGATAATTCTCGGACGCAACTGACGTGCTTTATCTCTGGCGATTCAAACTCGACTAAATCCGTATAAATTTAAATCCCTTTGTCCGACAAAAACCCCCACAAAAAAAAGGTAAACAGATAACGTAATAAATATGAATAAGTTAGAAGCAAAAAAAATTAACTACGTGATAGAATACAGGGTGGGCCAATGAAAACTTTCCATCCCGATTTTTTGGACTTGAAATGAAAATCTGGAAAAACGCTCAGATACGTCAGTTTTTTATTTGAGGGGGACCCATTTTTTAGTTTGTATCACCCCCCTAGCTGGGGGGAGCGCAACCCCCCAAATTTGAATAGGGGATAGGGGTCGTGTCATGCCTCTTTTTAAAGGTCTATGACCCTCGAATTTCGTCTCATTATTTTTATTCATAACTGTTTCGTCCACTCAATAGTTTTAAGTTATTTGTATTAAATTGCTAAGATTGTCCTACATACTTTGAATTTGAAGTAAACTTTTAATCCACGATTCACCCTTCAGATTATTTTCGCGTTCTTGAATATTTGAGGTATTTATCTACTTAACGCATTGCCCTCATATATGCGTGGAAGAATCCTACGAAGTCAGTCTTTTAGTACCTACTCTTTTGTTTTTGATCGGAACAATTGATGCAGAAAAATATATATTTTGCGACCCCTCCAAAAACCCTGTGCCTCTTAGGGGTCGCGACCCACCGGTTGGGAACCGCTGAATTGTATAGTATTTGTTTGCGGAAAACTCACGACTACCAATGCTTATTTTCGGAAAAAAAAAAGAACCAAAGCAGTTCATGAAGTGAATCAACAGCGCTTCTTTTATGAAGAATTTTAGCAACTGTATCCTCAACTTCCGAAGTGCTGGACGTGTTTGTATTTCAGAAAAATTAACAATTCTCTGTATACTTACTACTTGAAAAAAAACTATCAAATATTGCGATGACGCTCGAAATTTTCAAGCAGGCTAAAACCACTGGCGGTGTCTGACAACATTATTTCAATCAATCCCGCGCCTCCACGACAAATATCTGTGAATTTGGGATATTCAGTAATTTATTTATTTATTTATTCATTTATACTCCTACAAACACATGTAAATGTACTTAAATGTAAGAGTGCTTACTGGATAAACTAGACTTAATCTAAACTAATAATTAAGACTATGTATAAAATAAGAGGCAAAATATAAAAATATAAAAAACAAACGAGGAACAGAAACAATAAACCAAAAATATAAAAACAGAAAAAAAAGAGAAAAAAAGTGATTCGCTCATCACTATAGATAGGCGATCACAAATATCACAATACATTATTATTCAATATCACACACTTAATTTGTTCTGCTGTCGTACTGAAGATGTCTATATCACCCTCCTCAATAAAAAAATTACATTCACGCATCATGCGATTTATAGGAGAACTATTTGAGGGTAGACATTGAAAAAGTTTATTATCCCTTATTCTTAAATTAATTTTAGGAACTAGAAACATTATATCATTAATTAAGGAACATTTTTTTATACTTTAAGTTGTTAACAATATTGTAAATAAATAAAACATCATTCAAACTACGCCTGACACTCAATTTCATCATTTTAAATTCTACCAGCATACTATTATAGGAGACCATGTAAGGATACACTTTGTGAGTTTTCAAATACAGGTACCTTAAGAATCTCTTTTGCACTTTTTCAATCATGTCAGCATGGCACATTGTTTGTGGTGACCAAATAATTGAGGCGTACTCCAAATTAGGTCTAACCAGAGCATTATACAAAGTTATTATTGTCCTGACATTTTTAAAGTATTTTGTATTCCTGATTACAAAACCAAGAAGCTTATATGATTTATTGACAATGGCTTCATAATGCTGGCCAAATCTTAAATTTGTTTGGAAGCAAACTCCAAGGTCCCTACATTTATTCTCTCTACTCAGTGCAATGTTGTCAATCCTGTAGTTAAAATTTGTAAATTGTATTTTACGTGTGAAACTCAAAACATGACACTTGCTAACATTTAAAGACATTTTATTAATATTAAACCACTGAGACACCAAACCCAGGTCATGTTGCAGCTCATGACAATCACTTGGGGATGCTATATGCTTAAATATTTTGAAGTCATCCGCAAATAGAAGGCACTCTGAATGTTTTATGCAGTCGGGCAGATCATTTATGAAAATTGAGAACAACAAGGGACCCAGGTTACTACCCTGTGGCACCCCGGATGTAGCTATGTATTGCCTTGATAATTCCTTACCAACCTTAACTTGTTGGGGTCTCATGATGAGATATGATGACATAAATTTACATGCATTCAGTGAAAATCCAAACTTGCCCAGTTTATCCACCAGCAGACCATGGTCAACCCTATCGAAAGCCTTTGCACAGTCTGTTAGCACAACATCTAACTGTTCCTTACTATCCACAGCCTTGGCTGCGGCTTCTGTCAAGATGCTTAGATTGGTGACAGTTGAAACACCAGGCAGGAAACCATGCTGCTGTGGAGAAAAATCATTCATAAAGAAGCTCATGATATCCTGATACAATATATTTTCGAAAATTTTAGCAAGTGAATTAAGGACAATAATTGGCCTATAATTGTCAACCAGGTTGACGTCCCCCGATTTGAAGACAGGAGTCACCGCTGCACACTTCAATGCTTCAGGAAACTTGCTCATTCTCAGACACAAGTTGAAAAGTGTCATCAATGGAGCACACAGGATATAAGAGCATCCCTTATAGATATATGAGGGGATGTTATCACTACCAGTAGCCCTTTTTGGCTTTAACTTCTTAATGCTTGCCATGATCTGTTTCTCTGTGATAGGGGAGAATGCGAAACTACCGTTACACCCATAATTGGTGTCATTATTAGAACTCTCAGACCGCTGGAACACTGAGCTGAAATAAAGAGCAAATGTGTCAGCCACATCCTGGGCACCACTCACCACACAACCCCCATAACAGACCTCTGAGGGAATACCAGATCTTGCTCGCTTGGACCTTACAAAGTCCCAAAAGCTGCTTGGGTCTATGTTGACTTTGCCCTCAATGGTTTCATGATAAGCCTGAAACTCTTGCGCAGTTTGATACTTAACTTTAGTTCTGAGGTTCTTGTAGCTATTCTTTACCTGTAAGGTGGCACAACCTTTCTTAATTTGCCTGTGAAGATGATTTTTCAATTTAATATTTTTTTTCAATGCCAAAGAAAAGTATACTGGATAGTTACTACCTCTATAAGACCCTCTTTTAACCGGCCCGAAGGGCCGGAGTAATACAAGCCCGAAGGGCTAGAGTTATACGCGAGCCCGAAGGGCCGGAGTAATACGAGCCCGAAGTGCTAGAGTTATTTTAATCACGGGGCCTAGTTTATAATTCTATTGGTCAGCGGATAATTTAGAGCTAATTAAAAACCGGAAGTATTTAAAATGAGATTTTTAGCGTCCGATCAAAGGGTCGGGAATATTCAAAAACTTTAGTTATATCAAATTGGATTTGGAATGTTGGTTTTCTTAAGATTTTTACTTTTTTCAGAAAACGGTGGTTTTTGCAAACAGATACTACTTTATCATTGTCTTTGTCTTACTCACTATTATCAATAAGGAAACCTTGTAATGTCATTTTCATTAAAATTAAACTAAAAACAAGTTTTCTATAATTTATTTGGGGAATTTTATTTATTATAATCATTATTAACTAATTATTAAATTGAATTTAAAACAAACCCTTTTAGGGCGGGTATTATAAAACTGCTGTGAGAGTTAACTTAAAGTTAACTTCTGGAATTACATGTAATTCAAAAAGTTAACTTTAAATTAACTGTCAAAGCAGTTTTATAATACCCTCCCTTAAAATGTTATTTTTGTTTTCCGAAATGAGATGTGGCAACGTTGCTTTTAGTTGGACATTTTGAAGTGACGCTTTGTAATTTTTTGCCAGTTTTTCCTCGAATTTTTCACTTTTCCGGGGCTTTTCAATGGAAAAAAGCAATTTAACATACGAGGCTTTGGTTTTTTTCATTTTCTAGCAAAAATGTCCAGTTCTAAAATGACATAAATAACAAAATCCCATTGAAAATGTTTTTTTTGGAAGTTTTGATGTGGCAACACTGTTTGTACCAACTTCAAATAAAGTTTTTTTTTTTTTTAAGATAATTCCCCAAGTCAAAAATTTAGTAACTATGTTGGCAGCACAAGCCTTTTCTACATAAAAAATTTGAAAGCATTGACAATTTTACATTGTATTGCCAACTTAATGTCATTTTGACTTTTATCTTTAAAAAAAAAAACAGATTTTAGGTTTTTTAATAAATGTCATTTGCCAGTTTTGACAGTCGGCAATTTTTAATTGACGTGTTCACATTTCTATCCAGTTTTTCATCGAATTTTCCGCTTTTCCAAGCCGTTTTCAGTCAAGAAAACCGATTTGAAATACGAGGCCTTGAATTTCCTACATTTTGTGCTAAAAATTCCCAGTTTTCCAATGGGGTAAGTGACAAAAACTCAAATTTCATTAAGTAGGCTTTGGAATGTCATTTTTAGAGGTTTTTCTTTGAATTTGTCCGCTTTTCCAGGGCTTTTCTGGTCGGAAAAACCGATTTAAAGTACGAGACTTTAAGTTTTCTTCATTTTCCACCAAAAATTTCCAATGTTTTAACGGAGTAAGTGAGAAAAACTTTAGTTTTATCAAGTATGTTTTGGAATGTCATTTTCGTTGTTTTTTTTTTGGAATTTTTATTTAAGGTTTTTGAGGTCCGGGGATCACTTTTTTTCTCGAAATTCGCAAAATAAAAAATAAAACTTTTTTGACGTTGACAGCTGTCAATTTTTTTTGACACAAATCGATAGTTAGCGTCGCGAAACTGCCTTGTACCGGGGTTTGATTTTCATAGCTTTTATAGTAGAGCGGGGAAAAAGTCGAACATGTGTCAAATTTGACAAATGACATTTGTCGATATTGCCAAAGTGTCGTGCGACAAAAGTTTTATCTGAACGAACCCGTTCATTGTTAACTGATTTTTCATACTCCGGCCCTTCGGGCCGTAATCTTTGAAACAAAAAGACGTCATTTTGTATCGATTGTCAAAAAAACCCAAGGTTTGAAATTTCAATTTTTTGACGTTTGTTGTATCATGAGCAGTGTTGCCATATGTTTTTCTTTCAAATCTCGAGCTCGAAGGGCCGAAATTATAGATTATTTTAAAGCCAATCAAGAGCCGGGAATCAACAAAATTCGAATCCCCAAACCAATCAAGAGCCGGGAAAATTCAAAAATTCGAATTCCAAACCCGAAGGGAAATTGAAATTTTTGTACCAACTGTTGCTACATGTTGTTACATAAATCTCACCCTAAAACCCACTAAAAAACGACCTTTGTTTTTTGGAAAAAACAAAAGATTTTTTTTTTTTTTTGAGATTGACAGCTGTCAAAATTTTAATAGGCATATATATTTAGCCTTGGCGAATACGTAGGAAGTACCAATTTTTTTTTTTAACATATGTCAAAAAAGACGTTCGGCGTTGCCAGGCGGTTGGTTTTTGACATATAACTACATGGGCATATAGATGTAGCCTCGGCGAATACGTAAAAAGTAGCCAAACAGGGCCAATTTTTTGACGTTTGTTGTATTATAAGCAGTGTTGCCATATGTTTTTTTTTTTTCGAATCTCGATTCTGGAAGGCTGAAGTTATCTCAATTATGAGTTCAAAGGGCTGAGATTACACGAGTCCGAAAGGCCGGAATCATGCGAACCCGAAGGGCCGGAGTTATACGAGCCCGACACGCCGGAGTTATTTTAATCATGAGCCCGAAGGTCCGAGGTTATACGAGCCCGAAGGGCCGGAAATATACGAACCCGTTCATTGTCTACTGATTTTAATACTTCGGCTCTTCGGATCGTAATCTTTGAAACAAAAGACGCCATTGCATATCGACTGTCAAAAAAAACCAACCGTTATGCACGAATGGTTTTGTTTGAAAAAATTGGCTGAAGACGAAATTTTTAAAAAATTTCCCTTAGGAAATATTTTATGCACGTGTTATATTTTGATAGGAAATTTACCGAGTTTGAAGTTTATTAATTATACCTTGTGTCGAATATTTTAATTATGGTGATATGTTCTGTGATGGTGATTGTTATTGATCTTTCCTATTTAAATTGCGTTTGTCAAAAAATATACACTTTGACGGATTTCTGACATCAAAGCGTTTTAAATGGAAAAGCTGGTCTCAATGCCAAAAATGACAACCTAAAGGTGGGTTTCCGACGGTCGCCACGCGGCATCGTCGCATTGAAAATTGCACCCGGAAATATCCCGCTCACCAGGGATATTTCCACTTATCAATTTTTGAAAATTACGAGGTAAATTTCCAGTTAAATATGCACAAGGGAAATTTCCCAACTAAAAACATGGAATTTCGGTGATATTCCGAAAAATTACCATGTAATAACATGAAATTTCAATATATTTCGATGAATTTTTAAGAAATTACTTGAAACTTCATTAATATTCCCAGAAATTACTGGCTATTGAAAGAGAATTTCAGTAAAATTCCGAAAAATTCTTATGAAATTAAATTAAATTTTGAAAATTCCTTGAAGTTTCATTGGACTTTCCAGAAATTTTCGGTTATGAACGTGGATATTCTCATAAAATTTTAGTGAATTCCGAGAAATTTTTAAGAAATTACATGAAATGTCAATGAAATTCCAAAGAATTTTATGAAAATTTTGTGTAATTCCAGGATATTTCAGTGGTAAAATTTTGAGGAATTTTAGTAAAGTTAAAAAAAAAAAAATGGAATTTTAAAATTGAAATCTTAATGGAATTCCGAGGAATTTCATGAAATCCTATACTGTAATTAGCCTCCTCACTTGAAAAAGTCACGAGCCGCCATTGAGTAACATACAGGAGAGGTGACTTCATGATTTTGGTGTTTGAGTTTAAATTATTCTAAAAAAAGGTTTGTTTACCTAAAATTCTCACATTTTGGAGCTGTTGTTTTACATGTAATTGTACCCCGATTTACTTTAAATGCGTAATACTTAACGGTATTTGTTTTTAACATTTAGCAAATAAATTTGCACTACTGTCATGTGAACCCACCTTAAAACGATTATAACTGCGCTTTATCGAAGACCGCCGCTATAAGAATTTATAATTTCTCGAGCTCTAGATTTATAATGGCGATGATAATTTATTGTGAAGGCGAATTCCAAAGAGCAGAACAAAACGCGTATTTCATCCAGACCGAGGAAATATTGTTCTCGCGCTCCCAGGAACCGACATTTGTTTGGCAAACATTCGCTCCGAAAAAGAGAAATTGCCCTCCGATTTGTTTTTCCAACAAACATCAATAATTTACCTCTTGATGATGGGGTTCGCTGAACCGTGCATGCTTTCGAATCGA
Organism: Ceutorhynchus assimilis; assembly: GCA_917834065.1. Lineage (NCBI taxonomy): Eukaryota > Metazoa > Arthropoda > Insecta > Coleoptera > Curculionidae > Ceutorhynchus > Ceutorhynchus assimilis. Next base: position 4,850,346 of record OU892289.1, on the reverse strand, counting down.
TAATACACATCCCAAGATCAAGTCAATCAATTTATTCTGTTTTTTTTGAAGTTCATCAACTGAGAAATGATGAAATAAACGTTAAGTTTCTTCAAATTGCTCCATAAAATTTGCATATTTTCATCTTTGAAAAAGTTCATCAAACTCCGAGATGGAAATAAGCATCTTCTAAGAACAATACCAGAGGCTTTTGAAAACGAGAAATTTAATTGCTCGTTGCGGAAACGTCTCAAAATACAACTCATAAAATGCTTCAGCCAGGATAGTAAAATATATATCGTCATTATTTATAAGAAAACATTTTCGTCGTAAATAACCGATATAAATTCTTGTTTCGTTGCAAACAGTCATTATATCCCGAGAGGTTTACCTCCGTCTACTGAAATTTTCAAAAGCTTTCAGCATTCTAGAACGAATCGTCTAGATTTGTTTAAAACAAATTTCCTAAAACGTTGTTTGCATTAGGAGTAATTGGACTTCCGCATTATTGTAATATAAGCAAATGATGAAAGATTTATTTTTAACATCTAATTTAACAAATGGAATATTTGATTCTTCTTAGTAAAATTTTTACATGTTTTATTCGTTGATCATCCCCTATATAGCAACTAATCCTTAAATAAAGTTTCGATTTACAACGCAGCAGTTGGCACCCCTCAAACAAAGGGATAATATCTTTTGGATCGTAATCCATCCAATGATTGCTTTGTATATTAAATTCAGTCGTGTCACTTTCAGCCAAGTTAATAAGTTTTTTAAGTACTGTACCATTACAGATTTTTATGGTGCGTAAAACGTTATTGTGGCATGAAAGCGATAATATAGTCCAGTTTATTAGTTTTCGTCCATCAATATGCAAATCATCGATTCAAAGCTGACAAAAATATTCAAGTGATGTCATTCATTGTCGAAATAAAATGATTATAAAAAGGTCAACGTTGAGGTTCAGTGGACCATTCGCTATTGAAATACTATAGGCTTGAGTGTCTCAAGGATTTTTAAGTGAAGAACAATTTTTAGGAAAATTTATGGGTACTTATTTTTAACCGAATTGTGATTTTATTAGTTAGTCTACACTGGCTCCACTTGAATTTGACTTATTTTTAGACAAAAATAGCTCGTTTTCAATTTACCGCATCTTGTAATTTGATTTTATTATTCTGCCTCTACGGATTTTGTGTTCTAAAATTAATATTGGCGACGAGGAAACTATAAGCAGTTCAAGTTCTACTACACGTGCTGTCAATTGAATCTTTTATTACCAAGCGATTTAATCGTTGGCTCATGCGTTTAGAAAGTGCATTTGTTTGAAATACCAGATGGTAAGAAAGTTACAGCATATATTTACTTCATATGGGTTCAGAGACTTATAATAAAATATACTTTGCGATGCAATTTCACCTGGAAAAGCAACAAGCTAGGACGGAAGAAATCAAGTGAAAACCTAACCCTAACAGATCTGTTAGAGAATTCAAGCCTAACTCCAACTGAGGTCACTCTGGAAAGTGGAAAGTAACAAAGAAGCTCAAAAGGCCCAAATAACATAACCCATCCATTAATGCTACCTACTGATGACAATAATTGGCTCAGGAACATTTATAAAATGTATTTCAGCCCTTTCCTTCCGAACTATCCCTAGAAGAAAAAAACAATATAACCAACTCCTACTCCAAAACCCGTGTGTTTACTATATTTCGCCTTACGAGTCTAGCACTACGACGTCCGAAGGGCAAGGGGGAATAGCGCTATTTATTTCGAGCTTTATGCTGCCTGTCATAGGCAGGCGTGTGCGCAGCATTTTTGAATATTACTTTTTCCTTATAAATGTAGGCGTTTAACATAGATAAATATTAAGGTATTTTCTATTGGAAGTCAAATAGGCAATATTGCAATTTTTTTATCCGCATACTTTCCATAGTGCTAGACTCGTAAGGCTAACTTTAAAAGTAGTCGTATAATAAAACGTCCTAACAAAATCTTCAAATATATGTTTATATTACTTGTTTTGGTTCCATTATCAAAAGGGGCTTATGATGTAGTGTACATTCAATTATTTCTTATGTTACGCTGGTAATACTGTCAATATTGATTTTGATGCTAGAACAACTACTCGTTCACGAGGTACGTCTGTGCTGGCAGCGTCCAAGTATGTGTAATAGTTTCCCAATATATAATCTCTATTCTCCCACATTCATAAAATTGATATGGTTAACGTTAAGAAATCTCGAGAACCTGAACATCAAACTAAAAATATTATCAAAAAATATGGAATATGATATGATAAGATATGCCAACCAGTCACAATTAAGAAAATTTGAACACTAGAAATGTGAAAGACTTGTCACATGCTATAAAGAAAGTAATGTAAAAAGAGACAACTTTCGTTTTTTAATGCTTGTCTAATTCATACAGGCATCCCAGATAGGTTTTCTTTGGCACCCCTAGTTACACACCACCATTGCAAAACCCTTGGATTCAAAAAGCTCCAAGCTATGTACGATAACCAGTCCCTGAGAAAGATATCGTTATTTACGTCTACCATATGGTATTTCTTGTGCTCCTGAAATTTTTCAACGCTTTATACATGACATCTTGAATGGTATTCGGGGAGCATTATGTTACTTTGATGACATCTTGATCTATGGAAATACATTAGAAGAACATATTAAAAACCTTGAAATTGTGTTTGAAAAGATTTCTCATAGTGGATTCACATTAAACTACCAAAAATCCAAAATTTGTGTTTGTGCTGTTAAATTTTTGGGACATATATTGAGTCCAATGGGAGTTGCTGTTGATCCTGATAAAACTAGGGTAATCAGGGATATATCTACACCGAACAACAAAATTGAACTTCAAAGATTCCTGGGTATGATCGTCTACCTGTCAAAATTCATCCCTGACCTATCACAAGAAACAAGTATATTAAGAAAACTTTTAATGGGTTTGGACCAAAAGTGAGGAACATTATTTTACAAAATTAAAAAACCTAGTTACAACCAATGACCTATATTATCCTTTTTTGACAGGAAAAAGCTCTTGATTTTATCAGTTGATGCTAGCCCTTTCGAGTTTCGGTGTTGGAGCATTTATTTCTCAGGAAGGGCACCCAATTGATTATGCTATCTCTCTTACCCCAACTCAGCAAATATATATTCAAATAGAGAAAAAATTGCTTCACATAAACATAGTCCATTATCATTTTGGCTAGGCTTCCTTATCCATCCCAACACAGGCATTCAAGTCTCCAAGGAGAATAATTTTGTAATTTCTAACAATTTTGTTGATGGTAGATTGTAGCGATCCTTTGTGTTCTCGTTGCTTTTTAGTGTTGATGCTTAAACCAGGACACTTCTATAAGTCTTAGCACAATTCTTGTTTTAATTGGAAAACCAACATCATGCAGTCTGAGTTCTTCTGATGTGGTGCCCTTCCAGTAAAAAGTGTACCCTGGGCCCTGTTCAATTAGTTGGCCTTCCTCTGACAACCTGGTGCTGTGACTCTGTAACAAATAGAAATATTTTCTATACCTCTATTGTCGTGCTTTCTCTACTGATTTCGAAAAGAGGAAAGAAGATAGTAACTGCCATAGCGATGAGGATAACGATCTCCATACGTTACAGAGTCCCAGGTCTGGTTTCACTTAGAGCTGCAATATGAACATTATAACGTCCAAGCTCACGTGCAACAATGGCAGACTTTCTTTTAGGGCAAAAGTTTTGGAATTATCTTGCAGGGTCCTAACATTCTATCATCCTATTTTTATAGCTGGTAGTTTCAATATGATAACTTTTGAAGAAAGACGCTGGTATCAGGCTATATTGTTTGTATCTTATATAAAGATCTGTACACAGCAATACCGCCAAAAACACTTCGTCGGTTTCGTGTGGTTCGAGAAAATAGACCCGCGGTTTTTCGCTTGCCGCGACCGGTTTCAATCAAAACGGTTTCGTTTGTACTCCTTCGCATTGAACTTGAACTTCCTGAAAGAGTTGGCCAGCTGAGTGGAGTTTGGAAGTAAAGCTAGGTAAGGTGAAAAAATATCCTTTTCAGTTTCGATATCTTTCAATTTCAATTTAAAATCGATTACCACTCTATCAGCAACCTGTGGATTTTCTAGCTTTAATTTTGTACATTAATTTGACCACACCAAATTAATGTGCGAAATTAAAACTGGAAAATTCACAGGTTACTGATAGAATGGTAATCGATGAAAGATTTTAAATTGAAATTGAAAGATATCGAAACTGAAAAGGATATTTTTTCACCTTACCTAGCTTTACTTCCAAACTCCACTCAGCTGGCCAACTCTTTCAGGAAGTTGAAGTCCAATGCGAAGGAGTACAAACGAAACCGTCTTGATTGGAACCGGTCGCGGCAAGCGAAAAGCCGCTATTTTTTCGAACCACACGAAACGGACGAAGTGTTTTTGGCGACTGATTTTACTCGTCAGTGTCAGGACCTAAAATTAATCTAAAGATAGAAAGAGTAGGAAGCTATTTTTTGTTGATAAGATGGATTGTTCAGTTATAAACAATGTAATAATTTCATTGAAATTAGCAATATGGATTTAAACATTTATCTCTAGGTCAAGTATACGAGAACCAGCAAGAAGCAGAGGATTTCGCTGACTCCCTTGAAATTCAATTTACCGAAAACAGATTCCTAGACTATGATTCGGACATACAATGGAATCTCAAGACAAATAGACACAAATACATGCAGAAACATAGCGATAACAACAAAAGGAAATAACTGACATAAAAAACTAAAAAAGCCCCTGATTTCGATAAAATTACTAAAAAAAATCTCAAAAGTCTACCATCTGAAACAATCGGAAAGCTTACAACAATTTACTATGCATGCTTTAGCAATTTTCCAAATATATGGAAGAACAGATATGAACACGCGACAGTCATGCTAGCAAGACTACAACAAGACCATAAGAGACGGATTCAACAGGCCTAGCCATTTGGCTTCGAAAAAGCCTTGGATAAAGTATGGCATGGCGGACTAATACATGAACTACAAACAGAGCTTTGCGGTACTCGGGTACAAGTACTCTTCACTTACTTGTAGTCTAAATACATTTTGAGTTACTCGGTACTCATCAGGCCAAGATACTTAGAGTACCTACAGGGAGGTACTCTAAGTACATTTATCTGTGCACTGTGACACTTGTGCCTGTGCTTGTTAATTTGAAAATTCTGAGCCCTCAGAAACTCTGGACTCTGGCTAGCCAAACCAAATTTCAAAATTGCTGAATTGATTTAGAGTAAACCAAAATGTGTTTTCTGATTTTTGATGTATAAACATCTATACTGGCGGTTTGAGGGTAAATTTCAAGAAATGGGACGGGACGGAAGACAGAAGTGTGAAAGGGGATGTGACAACATCGGAAACAGAAATTCAAGCAAGACCCTGTAATAGTTGGAAATCGAAACCAAAGAGAAGATAAATAGAGACAAGAATTTTAGGAAAATTTGATAATTTTTCTTTTCTATTCCAGGCTTTTGACTGTGAAAAAGAAATTTTATTCCAGGTTCTTGACTGTTTCTTGATTCTTTTATAAACAGAAATTTGGATGAAAACAGAAATTCAAGAGCCTGGAATAGTTGGAAATCGAAACTAAAGAGAAGAGAAATAGAGACAAGAGTTTTAGGGAAATTTGATCATTTTTCTTTTCTATTCCAAGATTTTTACTGAATCTGGATTCCAAGACAAAAATAGTACAATGTAAAGTAGCAGCTTTCATGCTTAAGCCACTGATACATCAGAAAAGTAAATTTAAAGAAGAAAACACTACAAACAAATAACAAGACTCAAACTACAGACTTTTCGAAATAAACTAACTACTACGCAGATTAACAGACGTCTCATGGTTTGTACGCAACGCAACGTAGACATCCACAAAGACCTGGAGATAGAGACTATAGAAGAATTTATAAAAAACAAACACCAAATACAAAGACAGAAATAAACAATTCACAAAACAAAATACTTAAAAACTTCGTCGCTGATTGAAACTCTCCAAAAAGAGTGGACTCACTGGAAACTGCGGGAAAGCAACTTCCAACAATTTCATATCATCCGTTAATAAGCTAGAAAATAAAGAAAAACTGAAACTTCTAGTGAACTATGTAAGCCACAACAATTATAAGCATATATCCTGCTGTTTTTCTTACTCAGAAGCTATTAAGATTTTGAATTCATTTCTCATTAAACCTAAAAATGAAATATTTGCCAGACACTGCCTTACCTCTAGGAAGCAGCAACCTGGAGAGACTGTTGATCAGTACTTACAAGAACTAAAACATCTAAGTGAAGAGTGTAACTTCAAAGCTGTCAGCACTGAAGAAAGTCAAAACGACTATATTAGAGATTCTTTCATGAGTGGCTTAAGCTCTTCCCAAAATTCGACAACGATTGTTGAAGAATACTATTTTGAAACTTGATGAAGCCAAGAATCAAGCTCTATCTCTAGAATTGGCACAAAAACATTCAGAAGCATACAGCATCTTTCAAGGTATGAATAACTCAATTCAATCTGAAAGTACACATGAAGAAGACCTTATTTCTGCTGCTACGAAAGTGTACAAATGTTATTTCTGTGAAGGTACTAAAAGACATTATCGCACGTTATGCCCTGCTAAAGATTCAACGTTTACTGAATGGGGTAAACGTGGACATTTTTCCAAGGCAAAAGAAAAGTCAAATCTTCTGCCTCAATTATACCTGCTTCTGAGCTTCTTTGTGCGGCACTTGGAAGTTTAACCAAATGCCTTATCAAAATTGAACTAAACAATGTCTTTACTGATGCTTTAGTAGTTACAGACAACATACATTTATGAATCTTATGCCTCATTTATCGATGTACCTATACATTCAAGCACTGAATATATACTAATGGCCACAACAGCCTTACAGTCTCAAATATCAAGTCATTGCTTTGTAAACTTAGAAACGATTGGGCATATACATACAGAACGTTTATCAATTCTTTCTGATTTATGTGCTGAAGTCATTGTATAGACAGCATTTAACCCTTGAAGTATCTTTTGGAGGTTCTAAGCCTTCCTTGCATATTGATAACTCATTCTTGATTTGTAGTTTGACGTTCCTAAAAATTTATCCGCCTATACACTATTTTCAAATCTATCAACAAAGTCTAGACGATTTTCACCAGAAGATAGACACTTTATTTCTATTGAAATAAGAAACCTTCTTTTAAATAAAATCATAGAAGAAAGTAACTCTCCTTAGCGGGCACACGAAAAATGAAACGCACAAAAAACAAAATTGTGATCGATTACTCTCAAATCATTAACAGGTTGTCATATTTAGATACTTAACATCTGTCCTATATTGAAGATATAATTCGTGCTAGGGCGATATTCAAGATTTTCAGTACTATAGATTTACAAAGTGCGTATCACCAAGTTCCCATACGTGACGACGAAAAGCAGTATACTGCTTTTGAGGCAGATGGTAAATTATATCAGTTCCGAAGAATTCCTTTTGGTGCGACAAACGGAGTTGCGTGTTTTCAGCGGGTAATAAACTACATAATAAAATCAGAGAATCTTGAAGGCGTCTACGCATATTAAGGTGATATTACGATAAGCAATAGAAATCAAGTAGACCATGATGAAAATTTAAAAGAATTTTCACTTGTAAGAAAATACAATTTTACCATAAACGAAAAGAAAAGTTCTTACTCCCTAAAATCAATCAAACTTCTTGGATATCTGATCGAGAATAATGCCTTGAAACCTGATCCAGTTAGACTTGAACTTCTACGAAAACCACCTGTACCTGAAGACTCTCAGTCTTTGAATAGAGCTTTTGGGATGTTTGCCTCAAAGTGGATACCTGGTGGAATATTCCATTGCTGCCATTTTGAGTCAAGCAAGAAGGCCAGTTGCATTTTTCTCGAGAACACTAAGTAAGTGTGAACAAAATCATTCATCAGTTGAAAAAGAAGCTTAATCCATAGTCGAAGCGATTAAAAAGTGGAGACATTTTCTGATTGGTCGTCATTTTCAGCTGGTTACTGATCAAAAATCTGTATCTTTTATGTTTGATACTAAACACCGATTTATATCAAGCTTTGCGTCATCCTGGATTCTAGAATCACTAGAATGGTCCACAGGGTACGATTTCGCAATATTCCCTATTTTGTAGAAGATATTCGTATTATGTCAGTGTCTTGATGCCCAGTCTGTGCAGAACTCAAACCCAAATTTACTAGAAGTCAAGGGACATTCATCAAAGCAACTTTGGCTTTCGAGAGAATATCTAAGGCCCTGTTCCATCTAATTCAAGGAACAAATATATACTCACTATCATTGACCGAGTATTCTCTCTTTCCATTCGCCTATCCATGCCAAGACATGACTTCTGAGACGATGATTCGGTGTCTAAGCAACTTATTTTCCATTTTTGGAATGCCTGGATATATTCACAGAGATCAAGGATTTTCATTTATGTCAAATGATATAATCCAGAAGGTTCTACTCTAGCCTTGCGCTCAGGAAATTTGATGTGTTGAAGATGTGTATGTGTAAAGATATGTACAGCAACTAATTCTACTCCACATGAAAGAATGTTCTGTCATTTAAGAAAATCAATTAATGGTACAGCGATACTCTTGCAAGACAGAAAGCAAATTGGGGTGCATAATAAGCCAACAGGCTGCAGTGTATGGAAGGCCACAGCCCCTAGATTCTCCCTACGACTAACCAACTAACCTCAGGGTACAGTGAAGAAAATGAAATTAAAAAAAGTCCCATTACTAAAATTTTGGCACATTACAGTACATCTCAACTGGACTTTGCATAGGCCCAACAGATGGCGATACTCACAACTACCGATTTTTACAAGAATTCAATGTGTGTAAATTTGCCGTAACGAGTTTGCATGCAGTTAACTTTCCTAATTCCTACTATCAGTAATTTGCACAAAATATTTTCAAAAAGTTTCCATCATAAGTTGCAACTCAACTGCAACAATTTTTCTTTCTTAAGAGTGTTTTGTTTTGTATATTGTTTTTGTGATTAGACGCTACAAATGCAGACTTTGTTTTCTACAAACTTTTCTTGAAGTTAATTAAATTTCGATTAAATGCTGCAACAGTGTGAAACGGTCTTAAAGCGCATCGAAGACGCGAAAAATAAACTCAGCGAGACAACTGCAAGTTCCGAACCGGTATTCGCAAATACCAAATAAAAAAAAAAAACCTTTTGCATAAGAATGTGCTCACGATATGGTTGCCTGAAGCGCTTTTCCGTGTAGTGCATACGGTTATGAATGCATATGGGGGTGCGATGTCATATCTACGTGTAAATTTTATAACTTTTTGAAGCGACCGTAGATGACGCAATCTAAATATTTTACAATGGAGCGTGGGATCGCGTAGACGACCTTCGCTTGACCGGCAAAAAATAAAACTGATTACCAATTACGGCATAAAATGGTCGATTAACCGATTTTTCAATTAACCGAATCGGAATAAGTTCACTTTGACTTTGTGCGCTGTTGTTACTTACACAGAACTATTATTGCTCCTCTTCTAATAAGATTTAGCAAACTTTTGTATAATAATAGAAAAATTTTAGCTTCAAATATCTTTTGATGGACGACCCAGAGATCCAAGAAACGGTCGAAGCCATCTTGGGCAAAGGAGCTAAAGTAGTGGACTGCGAAAAGAAATCTTCGATCCGCGAAGAAGAGGTTTTGTACATTAACGGTATTCCTGTTGCGCTAGAAGGTAAAGATGGCATGGCTATTAAGGAAGCTTTAATTACTGGACAAGTGCCGCCTTGTGATTTGTTGAACAAATTACTCATTGACAGGTAAGAAATGGACAATAAATAATCAGTGTTGCCAATGACCCGATAATTATCGAATTCTACCATAATTTTGACTACGATTCAATAATCGATAATGACAAGCTAATCTACCATAATTTATTGAAACTACAATTTTAATATAGATTTTTCAAATTTCTAGTTAAAAATTAATCGCTGTATGCAACATCCTCTTTAAACTTAAAAGCGCTTTTTAAAACTGGTAACTTTAAAAATTTGTATGGCTAGAATGCAGAATCTTAAAAGTGACCAGTTTTAAAAAGCGCTTTTAAGTTAAAAGCTGTAAAAATTTATTAAAAAATTGAAGGTGGTTGTTGGTTTTGACTAGTTTTGAGTGTTTTAGTCCCAGATCTAGTCAAAGTTTTATGCCAATAACGAATTACTGTAAAAAAATTAATGAAATTTCTCGGAAATCCACTAAAATTTTATGTAATTCGACAGAAATTACTCAGAATTTCACTAAAATTTAATTCATTTCTTCGGAATTTCGTCAAAATTTCTCGTGGTTCCATGGAAATTCTGTTCAATTCCAAGAGAATTCTTCGGATTCCATGTAATTTCACTGGAATTCCACAATAAGATTTCAAGGAATTCCATGTATGTAATTCGACGAGAATTCCTTGGAGTTTCACTCGACATTTCATCGAAATTTTATGTAAGTCGACAAAAAGTGAAATTATACATATATAATTTGCGAATATTTCACTTTTTTTTTTCGAAATCCCACTGAAATTCTCCAAAATTCTATAGAAATTCCAAATTCTATAATTTTTTAAAAACTTTACTGAAATTCCCCAAAACTTCACCACTGAAATATACTAGAATTACACAAAATTTTCATAAAATTTTTCGGAATTTCACTGACATTTCCTGTAATTTCTTAGAAAGTCCTCGGAATTTCACTAAAATTTTATGAGAATTTTTTGAAATTTCACTGAATCATTACATGGGAATTTCTCCAAAATTCACCGAAATTTAAAGTTTTTAGCCGGAAATTCCTCGGAATTCCACTTGTGAAATTTTCTTTAATTTTACTAAAATTTATTAATTCGATGGGAATTTTTTGGAATTTCAATTTCACTAAAATGCCATATTTTTAACTAGGAATTCCTTGGAATAAAAATAAAACTTCATGTAATTACATTAGGATTTTTCGGAATTTTACTGGAATTCTTTATGAAAGAGTTGTTCAAAATTCCACTTAAATTTCATGTAATTTCCTGACAATCCCTTGGAATTCTATGCAATTGCATCGGAGTTCCATATAATTCGACGAAAATTCCTCGGAATTCATGTAATTTTTTGAAACTTTTTTAAAATTCTTTATGTAATTCAACGAGCACTGAAATTTCATCAAAGTCTATTTGATGTTGGGAATCTCGGTGTAATTCCAAGTAATTGTTTAGAATTTCTCCATGAAACTCATTCAGGATTTCATGTAATTCGATCGAAATACCACTAAAATTTCATGTAATTTCTCGAAATTTTATGTAATTTGAGAGGAACTAAAATTTATCGTGAATTCTATAGAAACTCCGCAAAAATTTCACACCATAAAATTCAATGTCATTCTTGGAATTTTTTTTTCTTCGGAATTACGATATAAGATTCCATGAAATTCTTCGGAATTCCACTAAAATTTCAAGTTATTCCATGGAAATTCCGCGAAAATTTTAGTCAATTCCATAGAAATTCCTTAGAATTTCACCAGAATTAAGATTTTATGAAATTCTTCGCCATTCCACTAAAATTTCAAGTCATTCCATAGAAATTCCTTAGAATTTCACCAGAAGATTTTATGGATTTCTTCAAAATTCCATTCAAGTGATAAATTTGAACAGAAAAACGGGAATTCCTGAAAATTTTACTATAAGATTTCATAATATTTTTCTAAATTTCACCATAAGATTTCATGGAATTCCACAATAAAATTAAATGGAATTCTTGAACAAAAATTCCTCGGAATTACACTATGAAATTTCATGAAATTTTTCGCTAAAATTTCAAGTTATTCCATAGGAATTCTGCGAAAATTTTAAGTAATTCCATAGAAATTCATTAAAATTTTACCAGAAGATTTTATGGGATTCTTGGACAACATTTTTCCGAAATTACAACATAGGATATCATGAAATTCTTCGGAATTCCATTAAAATTTCAAAATTCCATAATTTTTTGTTTTAACTTTACTGGAATTCCCCCAAATTTCACCACCGAAATATCCTGGAATTCGACAAAATTTTCATAAAATTCTTCGGAATTTCATTGACATTTCATGTAATTTCTAAAAAATTCCTTGGTATATAGGTACTAAAATTTTATGAGAATATTTTGAAATTCGTCGTTCATAGCCGAAGATTTCTCTGAAGTCCAATGAAACTTCAAGGAATTTTTCGAAATTTCATTTATTTTCATAAGAATTTTTCGGAATTTCACTGAAATTCTCTTTTAATAGCCAGAAATTTCTGGGAATATTAATGAAACCTCAAGTAATTTCTTGAAAAATTCACCGAAATATATTGAAATTTCATGTCATTACATGGGAATTTTTCGGAATATCACCGAAATTCCATGTTTTTAGCCGGAAATTCATCGGCATTCCACTTGTGGAATTTTCTGGAATTTTACTAAAATTCAGTAAGAACTGAAATTTTATGGTGGAAATTTCGGTGTTATTTCATATAATTGTTTAGAATTCCTCCATGCAATTCATTCAAGATTTCGTGTAATTCGATCGTAATTTCACTGAAATTTCATGTAATTCTAGAGGAACTAAAATTTATTGTGAATTCTATGTAAACTCAAAATTTCACATGTAAGTAATATCTTTTTCAGAATAACATAATTCTATCGAAATTCCACTAAATTATGGAATTCTGATAGACTTTAACAGATTTTTAGGGATTCCAAAGAATTTTTGGGAATTTCAAAGGAAATATTTTTTAGGAATGTTAATGATTTTATAAGATTTTGCAAGATTTTTTTTGGTTTTAATGAAATTTTGTTAGATTTTGTAGGATTTTATGCAATTTCAAGAGATTTTGTGGGATTTTGTTAAATTTTTAAGGATTTCAAAGATTTTTAGGGATTTTCAGTAGATCTTATGAGATTTTCTGAGATTTTGACTAACTTGTACACGAATTTTGACTAGTTAACTACCCCTCGGCATACCCCTTTGGAAAAGTTCGAATTTTTAAATTTTCAGTTTTTCGAATTTTTGACTTCATCAATCGAGTGAAGAGGTTAAAATTAGTAGAAAAGCATTTTCGCAACTTTCCTTTTTGGGTTTTAAAGCTTTGTTATAAAATAAAAACGATTTTTGCAATTTTTGGGCTCAAAAAAATTTCAATAATCTGACATTCTTTCACAAAATTGCTGATTACTCGGTTATTATTGCAACAAGTAAATGTAAAATAATATATTCTGAATCAAAATTAAATTATCTTCAAGATAAAATAAGATTCAATTCTATATCTTAAATACTTGTGAAGATATTGAGGCTCAAAGTTGAAACTTTACCTCAAACTTTGCAAAAGCTTCCAGGTCGATTCTCTTGAAAACGAAGCCCTTGGGCTCGGAGTCTTAAATAACCTTTTTTGTAGCCCTTATTAAGAGCTACAATTGGGCAAAAGATTCACGCCAATAGCTTCACTGGTTTCCAAAATACAAGCATTTGAAATATTTGAAAATCCAATTTCCATGCAAACCCCTTTGGAAAAGTTCGAATTTTTAAATTTTTGAATTTTGCAATTTTTGACTTCACTAATCAAAAGGGGAGGTAAAAATTAGTGGATAAACATTTACGCAATTTTGTTTTATGGGTTTTAAGGCTTGTAAAAAAATAAAAACGATACTTATTTGCAATTTTTGGGCTCAAAAAATTCCAATAATCTAATATTCTTTCATAAAATTGCTGATTACTCGGTTATTATTATAACAAATACAATGTAAAATTATATATTCTGAATCAAAATTAAATTATCTTCAAGATAAAATAAGATTCATTTCTATATCTTAAATACTTTTGAAGATATTGAGGCTCAAAATTAAAACTTTGTCTCAAATTTTGCAAAAGCTTCAAAGCCGATTATCTTGAAAACGAAGCCCTTGGGCTCGAAGTCTTGAATAACCTTTTTTGAAGCTCTTATTGAGAGCTACAATTGCCAGAGTCCCAGCTAGAACCCGAAAATGAAAATACAGATAAAAAGTCAAAAAAAGTTGACAGAAACTTTTTCTGATAATTTTCCTTGGCATTTGATAATTTTGTTCTCAAATCCTGATAATTTTAAATTTGACAGTAATTTTTTAGCGACAGTTATTTATCAACAATATTTTCAGTGGTATATTGAAAGCACCAGTTAAACTAGACACTTCCTTATCGGTAAAAAGCACAACTGTAATCAAAGAAGAAGTGACAGTGTCCAGAGATGGTAAAGTAGTGGACGAGCGCAGTCGAGAAACTAAAGACCACTCGTATTACTCAAGTGCCATGACCGAAATTTTCGAACCAATCAAAATCATTCCGACAGCTGAACTTATGAATGGCAAATATAACGGTAAGAATTTTTAAATTTATGTGTCAAGTCCACCATAAATTTTCTCAGGTAGTCCCAACGACACTTTCACCAACAACTCGAAATGGTCAAAGTTCGGTAGCAGTTCGAGCGCATCCAGCTACGAATCCGAGCACGAGCCGCCGACGAGCTACCGGCCCGGTCCGAAACAGTGTCTGAGCAAAGACTCAGGACACATGAGCTCGGGTGCCACTGACAAAGTGGACTTTACTCAGAGCAGTATGGATTCGTTGAGCTCGTACGACGAGACCGATTACATTTGCGAGCAGCTGAGCAAATGCGCCAGCATGCCGCCTAATGGTTACGTTAATGGGTATTTGGTAAGAGAAACTTTTGATGAAGAAACTTTTTCTATTACGCAAAGTGGCTTTCTTAGATCGATTAGTCTCGATAGCGCGGGGGTTTTATCAGCAACAAATTTTTTATGTAATTTTATAAAGTTTTCACGAGACTTAATGAGTTGCCTTTTAGCTGATATTGATTTTTTTTTCTATAGCCGACCATATTTGGAACTGTGGCCTCCGATCTGACGCCCAAGGACTGTTCGAATCGAAGGGTAAGAGCCATACATTTTTATTTATAAGGCTGAGAAAAACATTTTTCTATTTTCCTATTTATGAATAGCACGTTGATGGAAAAAAAACTAGGTCGAAATTAATGAAACGTGAGTTGCCTAAAAGATGATAACATAGATTAACACATAAAATAGTTAGGTATTTTATACATATTATGATTAAAAGATGCCCCAAACATTGAATCCCATTTTAAGGTCACTTGCGGAGACTTACTGCAGATCTGCCATATTTATAAATTGTCCTAAGCTGCAGGAAAAATGAAATTGAAAATTAAATTGTGTAGCGGGTATCGAAGGGAACTCCTACACTATGCACTACACATGTTTTTTAATGTTTTTATTTAACAATTTAACTGGAAAAAAATACAGAGTCAGCGAAATAATAGCAATAATTTATACTAGCTGGGTTCGGCTATTCAGCGCGGAGTTGGAGTGGAGTGAACAGAGCTAATGGAGTCACCCCTAATACTGTAAAAAGCAATAACCCGAACGGCTGGAGTGCGAATGGAGTCACTCGGAGTGAGCAAGCCGAACCCACCTTACTGATAATGGCATGTACTATTGACAGTTGAGTTGAAGAGGGCGCTTCCGTACTTGGAGCTATTTAAATTTTGGCGCGTAAATGATTGATTGTAATTTTAACCTCAAAAGTTAATTTTGATGTGTGGTTTCAAGACAAGCTGACGCTGACACTTTTAAAAATATTCTCTAAGGCCCACTGAATGCTTTGGAAGATATTTTAACTTATTCATTGTCCATTGTTCATATTGTAGTCATCTTTCCTTCTACTCAATTTAAATGGTTTAAAACTATTGACATTTACCGCCAAAATTTGAAGCACTCCAAGTTCACTCGCGCCCTCTACAAAATTTTGAGGAACTTAACTGGATATTTGCTGCCATTGATAATGAACTTGACAACTTGATCGGGGAAAGGGCGCTTTCTTTTATTCAGCGGTGGATCCATTAGTAATCAGCCTATTTTTGTCTAGCTCATAGAAAATAGGAATATCTGTCTCATAATGCTGGCAGCAGATGGATCCATTGCTGAATAAAAGAACGCGCCCAAACTGACTGACTGATTGATGACACTTGTCAAACATGGTAGTAGTTATAGCTACGGCAACGGTAGTGGCTATGGTTTCGCAAGTGTGACGTCTCGCCCGCCAAAGTTCCAACAAAATTAGACATCGTCAAAAAAATGTTTGGGTCTACGAACCTTGGAAGTCCTTCTACCAGGTGGACGACCTCTATGTCGAATAGTCCTAACAGGAATGGTATGTACCCACCGGTACTGTTGTAGATTAGGTGGAGGCAATCTGATAAGAGGTTAGCGATACTATCTTCAGGATTATATAGGGGCCATCTCTTCTAGAGGCAAACTTGGATGTGTAAGACTGCGATCCTTTGCTCAACACATGCGAGTTGACCAAAACCTTTCTCCTATAGTGAATGGTTTATTACGCAGCATACATCTTGGACGCATCATTTTTCAACAATCTTTAATTTTGGGTTGATCTCAGGAATGAAGTTCTCGCTATTAACGATAGCTCGGAGAACACGTTCGACATCATGCAAGGTTCTCAGTTCACGGGCAAAACATATAAATGGGCAGGGCTGTAACCAGTAGATAGGTTGTTGGCAGAGTTCATCGCAAATCTCACAGAAGACAAGGCTTCTTTCCATTTCATATGATCCTTTTCCACAAGTATTGCTAACTGGGTCTTCAGATCTATATTTCTTCTCTCTTCAGGATTGTACGCTGGGTGATACAACGGTATAAGATTTTGGGTAAAACCGAGGCAGTGAGCAACTTGTTGCATGACACCTGTGACAAACTGCGTGCCATTTTCACTGATGACCTTTTTGGGAGCTTCATATCTTCATCGATGAGGCACTTCGCACAAGCTTCAGCTGTAGCATTTTCCAGTGCAAATAACTCTATCCATTTGGTGGCAGTATCTTCTATAGCGAAACCCCACCTTTCACCTGTTTCTGCTTTAGGCAGTGGTCCAAATAAATCCATAGCTAAGGTTTCACATCGCTGAACCAGAACAGGAGTCTGAGTCAAACCAGAAGGCTTAAGATTCGTTGGTTTGTATCTCTGATATTCTATGCATTTTCGGATGTGTTCAGTAATGTCTTTTCTCATCGTCGGCCAGTAAAACCTTTGTGAGATTCGTTTCAAAGTTTTGTCGACGCCGTAGTGTCCTGCAAGTGGAGAATCATGGAACTCATGGAGTATAGACCCTACTCGATCTTGAGGAACAACTAATTGGGCTTCGTCAGAATCGGAGTCATTGGCGTAACGGTGTAAAATCCCCTGAACCATAAGGTAGCCTCGATTGGTCCATTTGGCAAAGTCGACAGTATCAAAACCAGCATTCTCGAAACAGTCGATAATAATGCTCCTAGTGTATGGATCATGTAACTGCTGGGTTCTGGTCTCTGCAGCCGACATATTAGGTAACAAAATAGTAACTGTGTCGACAGCTATAAGTGACTGGTCATTATTAACCGAGTCAATAGGTGGTCTTGATAATGTATCTGCGACGACATTCGTACGTCCTGATATGTAGTCAATCTTGAGGTCGAAAGCTTGCAGTTGAGTTGAAGTGCCCACCTGGCCAATCTACCAATTGGTGATTTTTATGTCATAAGCCATCGGAGAGGTTGATGATCAGTTTTGACATAAACTGGTTAACCTTCTATGTATCCGCGAAACTTGTTGACTGCGTAGACAAGTGCAAGGGCTTCCCGATCAGTAAAGCTATAGTTCTTCTCGGCCACAGTAAGTGAACGACTTGCGTACTCTACCGGTCTTTCGCCTCCCTGGAGCAAACATGCACCAATAGCATAGGCACTGGCATCAGTCTTAATGATGTATGGCTTAGAACGATCGGCTTGTCGCAGAATGGGTGTTGTAGTCAGGAGAACTTTGAGCTTCTCGGACGATTCTTGTTGTGCCAAATCCCACGACCACGAAACATTCTTCCTTGTCAAGTTACTATTAGCGGTCTGGAGACATTGGCAAAGTTTGGAATGAATCTACGGAACCATGAACAAGTCTGAAGAAAACTGAGAACTTGTTTCACGTTCTTGGATGCGGCAAGATGGGTGATAGCGACAACCTTTTCCGGATCCGCGTTGATACCATCTCGTCCAATAAGATGACCAACATATTTAAATTCTGAAGTACAAAAGTGCATTTCTTCTTGTTCACCTTCAACTTGTAAATGCGTAGACGGTTGAAAACATCACTTAAGTCTTTGATGTATTGTTCAAAAGTCGTGGATAAAATTATTACGTCATCAAGGTATCCTAACATCTGAATATGTGGAAAACCTGAACAAAAACGGTTTATTAGCTTTTGAAACGTTGCTGGAGCTGTGGATAGACCAAAAGGCATCGTCTTATATCGATAAAGTCCAAATGGCGTGTCAAAGGCGGTTTTATCACAATCTTCTTCTCTGACAGGTACTATAGTTTTCTTTTTAGGTTTATGGGAATGAATTTGTTTTTCAAGATGTATTCTAGTTTGCCAAAAGCGGCCCACGTTAGTTGTATTCTTCTTTTTATATCAGCATCCTGGTTTAGTTTTCCTAGTCTGATGTCATGGTCCAAGTATATGATAGTGTTCGACGTTTTCTATCCTCTGGTTCTATATTGCTATAATTGCCTGATTTTGACTCATTATTTTTGTTTTGTTGTACATAGTTCATTTTAAGGCAGTTGCGTACGTCATTTGGCTATTGGAGCAGTTTGACTGTCTCCTTGCCTCACTCCCCTTTGAAGTTTTACGGGGTTCATTTTTGTCTTGTCCTCGAGTTTCATTTCTGTAGTTGTTCGTGTACCTTGAATCGATTCTCGCGTTTTTCAAGGATTCTAATACTGCCCATATTTCGACCGAGTCAAATGCTATCGGGAAATCAACGAAGGCCACATGGAGTGGTACGTTAGACTCGATGCACTTTTCTATTAGTGTTCTTATAGTGTGTAGATGATCTGTGATGCTAAAGTATTTTCTGAATCCAGTCTGCTCGAGGCTTCAGGTTCTCCGTCCTGTAAATTTCCCATTGGTGCATATGATCTGTAGGCTGCATCTTCTGTTTAAAGCGATTATAATGTAAATGATCCTGTTGGAAATTACATGTTAAGTAGAAGAACATGCAACCTAATAGTAAAATTGACAATATTGAAAAACTAAAAACACAGAAAAAACGGCAAAAAACTTAGAACTAGGAGGAAAGTCTAAGATCCTATCAATGCAATCATCTGTTTTAAACTACAGTGAAACATATTCATTTCATTATACATGGGTAAGAATTCATTGTCAAATTTTCTGCATGTTAAATAAAGGAAACAAATCATTATTAGGGTTTATCCAAAATAATCCCCCAATAACTATTCTTAGACCAACTTCAGGAATATGGAACCTACAAACTGATATGCCTGACAAGATCACAGTGCTAATATTGCTTAGAGTTTATAATGTTATAAATTAAGATTAGAGCTTGAATTCGACGTCTAAATTCTAAAGTTTGAGACTTAAAGCTATTCAACATTGTTTGTTAGGAAATTCTGAAAGGGTATTCATTGGTTTTTTTTTCTAACGTACAAATATCTCAGAAAACGCTTTTGAACCTTTCCAATCTGATCCTGGTTTGTGATTGCGAGGGAAAACCACACTAATAGCTAGCATACTCAAGTTTCGGGCGAACCAGTGAATTGTATAATTTAATAACAGTTGATATTTCAAAAATTTTACTGTTTCTTATTATAAAGCCCAAGACATGCTGACGATACTCTCAAAGTGCAAATTAAATTTAGGATTTTTCTGGAATATCACACCCAGATCGAGCACCGTGTCTTCGTATCTTCAATGGGTGCATTTTCTATCGAATAATCCTGAATGAAATAATTTTGTTTTCGGGTGAAGTTCATGCTTTTGCATTCACCAATATTAATCTTCATTTTGTTGGCGCCAAACCACCCAACTACAGAATCAAGATCATTCTGAAAAAAAGACTTAGGGTCGGTTTCTCAATAGCGAGTCACCTCCGGGTTGGTTTTAACTCCAAGCTAAGCGTGTCCAGTTGCTATGTTTACCCTGGAGTTATCCTTAACCCGGGGGTGACCTGCTATTGAGAAACCGGCCTACAGACCTCCTGACTGAAATCATTAGCGTAGAGTACCTAATCTTTAGGAGTTACTATGAGAGCATTTATGAATATTAAAAACAACAAGGGGCCCAATTCGCTACCCTGTGAAACTCCAGATGTTACTGGAACACTCAGTAATTTCGAACCGGACACCTTTACGACTTTTCCCAATGCAAAATTGAAAATATGATCCAACGGATCAGCCAAACTCTCCCTACATCTCTCAAAGATGCATGATGGTATATCCCGGCCCAGTTGATTTCTTAGACTTTAGGCAATTTATACTACCTATAACAATATCCCTGGTTATTGGGGAAAATTCAAAATTACCCCAGTCATATCTAGCTTCCTCAACATAAGAGTCCTGTCCAGCATCATAAACAGAGGAGAACTCTTTGGCAATAATGGCAATCTCTTGCATCTACAAAGGTCTGAACATCTAATTTCATATTAGTTATATCTACCACTACTCTGAGGTTTGCTTTTAATATAGGACCTAAAGGTTGTAGGATCTTTTTTTAAATTTATCTCTAAGGATTTAATGTGATTTTCATATTCTAATTTAGTCCGATCTTTTATTAATTATCTTAAGATAACATATTCTTCTTTTTCATTAATATATTATCTGCCTGACCTCTTTTTATCAGTGTTTTTTTGTTTTTATGTCTCGCCACAAACCACTTCAATGGAGAACCATCTGGGATATTTTGGTTAGAAATACCCTTGTTTTTATATCTAGGTACATATTAGAAACAGTTAGTTCATAAACAAGAGAAAAGTAAGTGAAGAGTCCTTGAGTACTTCACTTACTCTCTCCTGGAAACCTTATAGGTTGAAAAAGGATCCTATCCAGATTAGTAGGTAGCCAATTTGGAACTCCGTTTGTGAAAGGTTTCCTTATTGAGACCATCGAAGAAACGTATAGAACATCAATTGAAATGTTGTTGTCACTCTGCTATATGTAGTATTTGAGGCAGTTTGTTTCAATGAAACGACTCGGAAGAAAACTCTGGCAGAAGGATGTATGTATGTATATGTATGTATGTGTTGGAGGTGTCAGTTGCACTGGCGACCAGGGTTGATCTATTGTACCCCTCCTTCTGCTGCTAAGTTCGGGTTTCCTGCTTAAAGCAGCCCCTCTAGTCCTAGGTCCTTTAGGAATTTTAGGATGTCTAGCGGTTCCAGGGCTGGAATGTCTTCCAGCTGTATAAGGGGACTTCCCAAGTTCTTCATTCTTGAGCGGCTTACGGCATTGCAGTTCAGTAGAAGATGGTGAGGTGTTTCTTCACCGTCTTCACAGAATCTACAAGTGTTACCTTCTTCCAACCCCAGATTATGTAGGTGCTTATTCAGTCTGCAATGTCCCGAGAGAAACCCGGTTAAGAGTTTTGAGACTTTTTTTGCTAAGGTTGACCAGCAGTTCAGATCTTTTTTGGTTGTAGCTACCCAGTAGATCTTTGGCCTGTCGTAGTCCTGATTGGTCTAGCCATTGTTTGTTCCTTAGCCGGTTCTCTTTTTTTTTGAGGATTTCTTGCAGGTGCGTATTTCCGACGCCGCAGAATGGTTCTGGCCCAGTGAAGGGAGTGACCGCTCCCGTTTTTGCAAGTTCGTCTGCGCATTCATTGCCCTCGACTCCTATGTGTCCAGGAACCCAGAGTAGGGTTACTTTGTTTTCCTTCCCCATCTCATTGAGTTTCTGTAGACATTCCCATACTATCTTAGAATTGATTACCGGCGAGCTCAATGCTTTGATAGCTGCTTGGCATTATTACAATTTCTCGTTTTCGGTACCTTCTGTTCAGGTTGAACTGCACGCATTTTCCGATCGCATGAAGTTCGGCTTGGAATATGCTTGGTGATTTGCCCATTGGCTCCGAGTATCTTGTTCGTAGCCCGAATACTCCGGCTCCTGTCCCCTCAGCAGTTTTGGAGCCGTCTGTGAACCATTTGATGGTGTTTGCTTTAAGGGACTGGATACATTCTATGAGGGAAAGCTCTGCCAAAGTGCGTTTTCCCTTGTAGACTTATCTTCGCCAGTCTTAGATATGATTCACTGGCAACCCGCTTCACTATTGTGTGAAGTGGTGTTAGGTCTAGGATGACTTCCATTGCCGCGGTTGGGCATGTTCTCATTGCTCCTGTTATGCATAGATATGCGAGTCTGTACTTTTCCTAGGGTTTTCCTAGCCGTTACTAGCTGGGTTCGGCTTTACCAGGCTGGATTTGATGGGCAATCATGAAATCTACGATGTTTCTTCTCTATGTATTTCCAAAGAGTCAGGTTGGAAATTGCTCCCCCTTGGTGTAATGAGAGCCCTTCTCCTCAGTTCTGGCAAGGAAATTTACATCATAGCAGTTGCTAGTAGAAAACTGATAGCGACAGAACGAAGATTCTCTAAATATTATTCGATCCTGAGTCAGATGAAAGTAGGAACTTTGACTCCTGACAACTCTTGCCTAGATTAGATTCAAATGAATTCAATAACTACTACTGTTGTACTACTATAACAGATAACTTAATTGAGATAATATCATCAAATGACAACCGCAGAAGTTACCTAGTTAACGTTAACATTAATAGTACCTTCAGGTTCAGACAAATAACCTGTGATGAAATGGTCAAAGCAATAAACGACATAAAGAACAAAATTATTGTAACTGGTAGTGATGGGATCTCAATTAAAATCCTCAAAGAACTACCTTTGTCAAAAGCCTTTGACTGTGTCAACCACTCTGTATTGATTGAAAAAATGAATTCAGGCACAGAACTAAATTCTAAACTAAAACTAAAGTGTTATCTGAAATATAGGCAACAAGTGGTATCCGTCAATGGTGAAGTCTCTCAGAAAGAACTCATTGCCTCAGAGCTCTAGATTGGGACCACTGTTGTTCCTCATTTATGTAAATGTCCCTGGATATATCGAGATCATTCACAGCCTTCGCCGATAATGATTTAATTACATGGAGCCACGTTGAGCCTGCAGTCTGTCACAACCAAATCATTTCAGATAAAAACATAGTGCGACGCTAACACATTCTCACTTAATCTTTCTTATAACATTCAAAAATATCAACATTTCTGATATTTCTCTGTCTCATCACATTCTTGATGCAGTGCCTTCGTCGAAATTCTTTGGACTCACAGCAGCACTGTGTTTGTTCCAGTCAGTGTTCGTAATGCAGGAGAGAGCTATTCGGTTTCCACCCTAGAGCCCATTGCGAACCTTTGTTTATCTCAAACAAAATCCTCGCCCTCTCCTGCTTATTTATCCTACAAACAGTGCGTCTTATTCATAGACATCTTTCGCACTTTTTAACTGGTATCGGCTCTTGCCTGACTCGACAGATGAATAATCTAAGATTTTCAATACCACACTCAACAAGTTTTTGAAAGGTTGGGGGTGCTGTTCTCAATCCAAAAGGCATAACATTGTATCGAAAAGTACCAGAAGGAGTAATAAACGAAGTCTTATCTTGGTCTTCCTTTTTGACTGGTATCTGATGGTAACCACTTTTCAAGTCAAGAGTTGTAATGTAGACAGCCTTAGCAGTCGAATGAAGTAAATCATCTACTCTAAGTAGTGGATCATTGCTTGTTGAATAAGTATGGCTTAATTTCAGTTAAAGTCATTATTTGTATTTATTCTAGCATTAATATAGGAAGTCACGTCCCATAGCTTTTAATTAAACAATTTAATCCGATACGAAATTCGCTTTCACTTTTAGCAGACACACACAACCATAAAGCGCTTATTATAGTTTGTATAATATGGCAGATAGAAGATATACACTCGTTAAAAACTATTTGCTGGTGACCCAAATTCCAACACGTATTTTAAGCGAATAATATTAAATGTAACTACTTTGAGATAAACTGGAAAAATTTAAGATTTTCTATTATTGTTGCAGAGTTTGCCTCAAACACCGACGATCAAGAGTTTCTCGACCATTTTTTCCGGAGATTCAAATCAGGATAGTTCGGCGGATCCTGGCACCCAACAGGATAATGTAAGTAATCATAATTTGTATTGTCAAAATTTGTTTATTGGTAAAGTGCCTAGTTAGATCTTAGAATATCTGGAAATCGTTTTGATGCAAATGTCACATGACATACTTTTCCAATATAAACCATGTTTTGAAATATTAGAAACTACCTGGAAGAGAGTCTACTTAATAGAAAGTTTAAAACAAATTCTAGTAAAATTCCAAAGAGATAAATTATTTGACACCTTATATTTAAGTACCGTTTTTGATTAACTCCGAAACCCACCAGAACAATGATAATAAAACCCGATAAGGTTGTTACTAAAAGTTATCGAAAATAAACATCAAACAAGGTTGGTGCGTTTTAGATACCCAAAGACGGGTAAACAAACAAACCTGCTTCTCAGAGTTGGTAAGGTTCAAGTGTTCGAAATAAATAAACATTTGTTGCTAATTGGGTAAACATTTTGTTATTAAAGGGGAACCCAGGGCCGGATCTATATACAATTTGACTGAGCTTGTTGATTTTCTTATTATTTCACTAACTGATTATGGGCCCAGTGGATTTAGAAAAAAACTTATGTTGTTTTTGAAGTATTTCTCAAACTACTTTGATTAGTTACTATAGTACTTATCCCTGAAGAAAAATGATACATTTATTCATGTAATCTCAAAAATTATTAAACAAAAATTGAGTTTCCAAGTTTCATTGATGTTGTGTAGAGAAAATCAGTGCCCTTCAAGCCTTTCTGGAGTCAGCTTTTGTTCAAACAGATAATCGAGTTTTCAAGTTTCATAGATGCTGAACTGACTTCCTAAGTTTCATAGCTGCTACAGTAATAAGTTCTACGGCTTGAATGCGCTCTACTCAAAAAGGAATTTATCTTAGAAATATGTTCAAATACAAGACAGAAATATAGAGTCTCCCAGTTTTATAGATACATAATATGTCTAATGCTCTACACACTGTATTTCTTATGCAGCCTTTGTAGAAGACAGGACTGAATGAATGCTGCTACAATTTTGACACACTCTACTGAAGCAGAATAAGTGGTTTTATGTGCTGCTGTCCAGGATTTATTGTGGTTTAAAAGATTGTTGTCAAATATGAATTTTGTTTTATCGTTTTTCAAAGTGTTTGAAGACAACCAGGGCTGTATAGCACTTCCTGAATCCTGAAAACAGAAAACGTGTGAAGCACATTGACATAAAATTCAATTTTATATGTGAAAATGTTGAAAATAAATATATGATTATGGCTACAAACTTTAAGGTGTTAGTTAAATTTTCAGGGGAAACTACTTTTAGTAAGAGTATGCAATTTTACAAAAGTTGCTCAAAATACTAACCGCCGATGTCATTACAACAATTTGCCCGTCGACTCATGATGTAACGCACCCAGTAAAAAAATGTGTGGACTTCAGATTGCTTTCCTCAACTACAAAAATAATCCTATAGAAACCCGTCATTGGGTTCACCTCAGAGGGTTCACCTATTCAAAGACTTTTGAGCAGAATAACCAGGACATTACTTAAGGCAAACAGTGAAAAGTTGAAATCAAATATGGTAATAGATGTCACAATTTATAACACCCTGTGTAGATGTAGGAGACACCCCCTTCAAAGATTGTAAGAAGCAGATGAGTTATTATTGAAATTTTGTTAATAAAAATAAATAACCAATATAGAAAAGTCCATAGGAGTCGGGTTTAATCTTCAACAACGACATTTTTATTGACACACAGACATGAAACAAATTTAATCAATTTCAATAAACGCACCACCAATGAACTAGACTTTTATTGAGATTTATTTAACGTTCTTATCGTAGAAGCGCCCGATAGTAGTGCATTTATCTTCAAATTTAATAATAAATTGATTTTTTTCATCTCTTTTAAGTGAATTATTGAATGAAATTGAATTGGAAATACTTAAAAACAATATTGATAACAACAAAGACTAACCGACAAACAAAATAATCTTATTGTCTTTAGAGGAGGCACTTTTAATTGCCACTTGATGCAGGAACATAAACAATTGTTTCTAATTGCAAAGGCAATTACGCGGATATTAATGAACCCGTGTAATGATATGTGGATAGGAAGTGAGAACAAAAGGAACCGGCTTAATTAAAATAGTGAATTATTGACCAAAAATGTTCTTGAACTGTGCATTTTCTCTCTAAACTCCTTAATCAAATATATAGTTTAAGTACATTTAAATTTAAATGCAGAAAATGTAGAATCTAGAGTGCAAAATTCTAGGAATTAGAGGAAAAATATTTCATTTATAAGTTTTCGTAAATAACAGTCATCATATTGATTTCACTGAATATCTTTGACACTTGTAGTAGAAAATTGAAAGTTTACAAAATTTGGAAATTCTACTAGTTGTTTATATAAATGTAAGATTTTCAGTGGCACCCATGAAACTCCGATAATCGATTGTTCACTCAAAATGTCACCAAAATCGAAAATTCCAATGATTTTGAGTTCCACTGACTCCGTGACTGCTATGAAGTCTATGAATAGAGATAAGTACTAGATAATGTAACACAGTTTTGTTTCCTTGTTACCCAAGCTACTGTGTTACCAAAAACTCAATTGACATACCCTGACACTGACTTTCTATCATTTGAATCTCCTGCCCAATCTAAGTCAACGTAATAACACAATGGCAAGGCATTCATCCTCCTTTCATACTTTAAACTTAGCTTTACTGTTTTTTTTAAATATCTAAGCACTCTCTTCAGACCAATCCAAACTTCTTCTGAATTTGAATCTTAGGAATCTACTAAAATAGTTTACCGTTTAACTTATATCTGGCCTTGTTCCTAACACTAAAAACACCAAACATCCAATCAATTCTCTTAGAGGTTTATTTCCATTCATGTAATTCATGCGTGGGAACCAATAGGTTCTTTTCACAAGGCTGAGATACCTCTCAAACCCTGAGTGACCCACATCGTCATGACATGACATTTTCTCAATAGGCTGAACGCTGCCGCTGTAGGTACGTACAATCTTCCCCTTCAACGGTTTTACGCTAAATTCTCCCGTTTTTCACTTTGAAGTCCACCTTGAGCTGCTCATCAGCTATTCCTGACTCCAGACTAGCATAAATCTGACAGACTCTCTCGTCCTGCAGCTGAACGGACAGAAACCAGTCAGATTCCCCAATTATGACGCTGACTTGTA
Source organism: Ceutorhynchus assimilis (assembly GCA_917834065.1). Classification (NCBI taxonomy): domain Eukaryota; kingdom Metazoa; phylum Arthropoda; class Insecta; order Coleoptera; family Curculionidae; genus Ceutorhynchus; species Ceutorhynchus assimilis. The sequence continues at coordinate 4,822,988 of OU892289.1, read as the reverse complement.
CTGGGTTCCTACGCAGCGCGTCCATATGTTGCATACGTGCTCCCGGTCTGTACTCAATGGTGAACTCCATTTCCTGGATGCTCAACCACCACCGAGCTACTCGTGGTATCATGTCCTTTTTCTCAAAAGTTGCCCGAAGAGCAGCGCAATCTGTAACTAGCTTGAACGGTATGTCTACCAGATACACTCGAAAACGCTTGATCGTTTCGACTGCTGCCAGGGTCTCTAGGTCATAACTATAATATATCTGCTTGTTACGGGATGATTTTTCCTGGGTTAAAATGAAAGGAAATAAGCGTATTCGCCTCAATGAATAGCATACCTTCGTCAAGCCACTGTTGTCTTTTCAATAGTTGTGGCCGAACTTTTCATCAAACTTTTCATTTTTCCCAGAATCATTAAGTTAGAGGTTTATTAATGGAACTGATTTTCTGTTAGTAGGGTTAAAATGAATAGACAATTAATTTATTAATAAAACAAAATCACAATATTTACACTAGAACAGCTGATTGTCTGATCGGAGTAGATTGTCTAGATTGACAGCGCTCCAAATAGGGTCAATGACCGGTACTAACTTAACTTGAATAAGTCCCATGCCCCAACTACCATCAAAATCCCCAGTACCCTTCACCTTGGAGTTTTGACAGAACTTTTTTAAAGGACATTGCAGGGACAAGCAGAGGTCATTCAGGTCGAGGACTTTTCATGATCAAGTGTTCGGGAAAATTCCTCAGGCACATTTTTCCGATTTTCTGGATTGTCTAGTTTTCGCTCATAGATCTATCATAGAAAAGTTTCAAAATTTTCCCTTCTCTAGTTTTTCAGGAAAACTTTGAAATATGTGAGACTGTATTTTCAACTAATTCAGTTTTTGTAGGTTGATTCCCAAGATTTTTCATGTTGCTGCTTTCCAGTGGAAAAATTTTGGAAAAATGAACCTCTTACCTTTTTCTTTACATGCAAAAAGTTTCAAAATTTTTCCTTCACTAGTTTCCCAGGAAAACTTTAGAATGTGTGAGACTGTACTTTCAACTAATTCAGTTTTTGTAGGTTGATTTCCAAGATTTTTTATGTTGTTATTTTTCACTGGAAAAATTTTAAACCTTGGGGAAATGAGCTTCTCACCTTCCTCTTTACATGCAAAAAGTTTCAAAATTTTTCCTTCACTAGTTTTCCAGGAAATCTTTGAAATGTGTGTATTTTGTATTTTCAATTAATTCAGTTATTGTAGGTAGATTTCCAAGATTTTCATGTTGCTGTTTTCCACTGGAAAAATTTGAAATTTTGGAAAAATGGGCCTCTTACCTTCTTCTTTACATGCAAAAAGTTTCAAAATTTTCCCTTTACTAGTTTTCCAGGAAAACTTTGAAATGTGTGAGACTGTATTTTCAACTAATTCAATTTTTGTAGGTTGATTTTCAAGATTCCTCATGTTGTAATTTTCTACTGGAAAAATTTGAAATTTTGAGAAAATGAGCTTCTCACCTTCCTTTCTACATGCAAAAAGTTTCAAAATTTTCCCTTCTCTAGTTTTCCAGGAAAATTTTGAAATGTGTGAGACTGTATTTTCAACTAATTCAATTTTTGTAGGTTGATTTCCAAGATTTTTCATGTTGCTGTTTTCCACTGGAAAAATTTGGAATTTTGGAAAAATGAGCTTCTCACCTTCCTCTCTACATGCAAAAAGTTTCAAAATTTACCCTTCACTAGTTTTCCAGGAAATCTTTGAAATGTGTGAGACTGTATTTTCAATTAATTCAGTTATTGTAGATTGATTTCCAAGATTTTTCATGTTGCTGTTTTCCACTGGAAAAATTTGCAATTTTGGGAAAATGAGCTTCTCACCTTTCTCTCTACATGCAAAAAGTTTCAAAATTTTCCCTTCTCTAGTTTTCCAGGAAAACTTTGAAATGTGTGAGACTGTATTTTCAACTAATTCAGTTCTTGTAGGTTGATTTCCAAGATTTTTCATGTTGCTGTTTTCGACTGGAAAAATTTGCAATTTTGGGAAAATGAGCTTCTCACCTTCCTCTCTACATGCAAAAAGTTTCAAATTTTTCCTTCACTAGTTTTCCAGGAAATCTTTGAAATGTGTGAGACTGTATTTTCAATTAATTCAGTTATTGTAGGTTGATTTCCAAGATTTTTCATGTTGCTGTTTTCCACTGGAAAAATTTGAAATTTTGGGAAAATGAGCTTCTCACCTTCTTCTTTACATACAAAAAGCTTCAAAATTTTCCTTTCTCTAATTCTCCAGGAAAACTTTGAAATGTGTGAGACTGTATTTTCAACTAATCCAGTTTATGTAGGTTGATTTCCAAGATTTTTCATGTTGTTATTTTCCACTAGAAAAATTTGAAATTTTGGGTAAATGAGCTTTTCACCTTTCTCTTTACATGCAAAAAGTTTCAAATTTTTCTTTTCACTAGTTTTCCAGGAAAATTTTGAAATGTGTGAGACTGTATTTTCAACTAATTCAGTTTTTGTAGGTTGATTTCCAAGATTTTTCATTTTGCTGTTTTCCACTGGAAAAATTTGAATTTTTGGGAAAAAAACGTTCCAAATTTTTCCTTTTTTTAGACGAATTTGTGGGGTATTTGGAGAAGTTCGTGGTGTGGTATTTGGAGGAATTTGTGATGGGATATCTGGAGGAATTTGTAGAAATTTTGAGGAATTATGCGTAAAAAATTCCCCTTTGACGAATTGTTTCCACCAATTCTGGGATGGTGGTTTACCCCTCAGTTTACCCCTTGGGCACTTATGATCTACAAAATCAGTTATAGATTGTGGGATATTTTTGTACAGCCAAAAACTTACAATTTGATGAATAGATTGTGTGACACTTGTAGAGCCAAGAAACTTACAATACAGTTTCTAAATTGTAAACCACCCACAACTTCATTTTGAAACACACTAGCTTACTAACTGAAACATTTCCATTTACTTCTAGGCGTTGGTCTACAGAGATGGCAACCTGCTCAGCGGTCCTCTAGAAGCCCTAATCCAGCACATGGTTCCTACAGAATCCTACTATCCAGACAGAGCCTATCTGTTCGCTTTCCTGCTGTCTGCCAGGCTCTTCATCAAGCCTCACGACCTTTTGGCTCGCGTAAGGGCCTTGGGCGATCAGCAGCAAGGCCTCGGTGGTACCGCACCCACATCAGGAGCTCAACAATTGAGATTTGTTGAAAAAATGGTTCAGCTGCTTGCCGAGTGGACTGAACAATTTCCATACGATTTCAGGTGAGAAACAATACATTAACAATTTCAATATATAAATAAAATATTTTTAGGGATGAAAGGATGATGGAACACGTACGTAAAGTGACTCAACAATGCTGCGCCATTAATCCCAGCCTAAGGACCAACGTGTCGTTGCTGCTTCACAATTTGCATCCAAAATTGACAGCTCTCGAAGAATACGAAAAAGCCCAGGAAAATCAGACAAACACGGCCTCCTCCGACGAATACATTTCTTGCCCCGACATTTCGGAAACGTGTCCGAATCCAGAGAAACTTGCCCAGCAACTGACTCACGTGGAACTAGAAAGGTATAAATGTTGTGTTTTGTATTTGCTTTGGCTAATTTAATTGTTGTTAGGTTGTCGTTTATCGGTCCAGAAGAATTCGTGCAGGCTTTCGCCAAAGAGAATCCGGCTTTGGAAACTTCGTTTAAGGATTTGAAGAAAACTAGAAATTTGGAACAGTACGTGCAGTGGTTCAATAGGCTCAGCTATTTTGTTGCCACCCAAGTGTGTAAAGTAAGTGATTTGTTTTTAATTATAATTTATAATAAGCCAACCCAAGTCACTACCAGTCGTTGGAGTTGCTATAGATAAGACTCTATTCTTATATTAAATTAAATTATTTATCTTGCAACAAACTTGAAGCTTAATTAATTATATTAATTAATTGAATCATCATTATTTTGGACTTTTAAATTTGATATTTTTAGTTTTGTTATCAGTGAGTGCATAAACATTGAAATTTTCAAATTATATAATTTCTATAAGCTCAGACAGACAGATAACCAAGTGGTTTATATAAATTAATGGTTGGTTCTAGAAGTGGTATAATGTTCTTATATGGGATTTGTCTGAGAGTTGTGACTAAAAAGTTTCAAATTCAGCATCGGTTGATATGACAAAGGTTTCTTCGAAATTTGGATAGATTAAAAAGGAAGGAGAACATTCTGAGTCAAAGTTAAATAAAACGTTCTTCTGTCGCAACATTGGGAATAAAACGTCGGTAATAGCCAACGACTTGTAAAAAGGATTTGATCTCTTTTGGTGTTGTCGGAACGAAAAAGCTATAAATGCATTCGATTTTTGCTGGGTTAGGTTTTACTCCTTCTTAAAAGGTGGCTGTGGCTGTGATATGCCACTTCTTTCCTAAGAAATTCTTTCGCATCAGGTTGTATCTTTAAATTTGCTTTGCGAAGACGTTCAAAGACTTCGGTTAATATAAGATATCAAACAACAAAAACATCACATCGAGATATAATAGAAAACCTCAAAAATAGAGATGTGCTCATGGATAGTTGGTTCGATATACGATAATAATAATGTCGTCCATATGGAGGCCAAACAGCGTTCATTCTAGATGTCAAGAAGCGTGACTTGCTGAAACTATGAGGGGGCGTTTTTGAGGCCATATGGCATACGGACAAACTCGTAATGACCATTTTCTACTATGAAGGTAGTTTTGATAATGTTTGCACTCTACAGGCTCTATTTCGATTTTATGAAATCCTGAAGCTAAGTCAAATGTTGGGAAGTACTGACACTTTCTTATTTGGTTTAAAAGGCCGGATATTTGTTTCCCACACTAAGTTCATTGAGCTTATGAACATGCCACTTTTGCTTTCCTGAAGCATCTACCGTCTTGAGAACCACTGAAACGAAGGGAATGATGGTCGAATAATGCAGTGATTCAGCATTTTGTTGATTTGCCATTTCACTTCCTCTTTGTGCACTTGGGGATAGCGATAAGATTTAGTGAAGACGGGTCGGGAGACACCAGTATCAATAAATACCATGCTTAATCTCACTGTACTCAAGCACTGTCTTCCTCAAGGTGAAATATATTGGAAAAACTGAGACACGTATTCACGGTTCTTCATCGTTTGAATGGTTCTTAGTGGAAGATCTTTTTTTTTAAACGATTTTCTATCAGGAGTGAAGATTTTTTCTGAATTAAAATGAAAATATCTTCGTTTGAGCAATGAATGGCTCGATTTTTAAGTCTGAGAAATCAATAACTCAGGGAAGAGCGTTAGCGTTGATGATTGTAGTCAAAAATTCCCCCCAACCATTGCATTGGGTACCCTTCACTTCGGAAAAGATAATAGCGTCTGTATTGGAAAGATTGCATTTTAATTTAAAAATTTTCTCGGTTCTGAATTCAATGGAAATTGAGTTCATTTTTTGCATATTGAGTATGGGATTAAAGTTTGTAATCATATTTCTTGCTTTCAAATTCATATAAATGCATTGATAATGCTCGAAAAATTCTTATCCCAGAATGCCATCAAATTCTATGTCAAGATCGTAAATATAAACTCTAAGTGGGTTTTCTTTAACAAAAGGGACAAGGGTTGATTCTTGAATAGATAGTTTTTGGTTGGTGATTCCTCGAATGCTAATATTTTCGGGGAATCTCGTTGGAAATTTTTGGAGTATGTTGTTTTTAAAAATTAAGATGCCTGCTCCTGGTTCAACTAGTAACTTGTATTTATTTGGTCTTTAATATAGTATAGGTTTTTTGAGTTAGGGATTTAGAGAAAGTTTTGTTCGGCGAAATTCAAGTTTGGGTTCATGTTGTCCAGGTTCAATGTTTGAATTTGTGACTGGATTTATGAAATTGGGTCTTGAGTTGTGTTTGCTGGGGGTTAGCTGGTAGAGACACATGTCTGGTTACTTTATGTTCAGCATTCGATATTATGTTTTTATTTTTTTAAATTATATGTCAGGCAGTTATTACAGTTTTTCATTACATTTCCAATTTTGATGTTTTTTTCAAACAATTTGACATGCCTTATCCTCTACACAGCTGATAGATTTATGTCTATAGCTGCAACATTTGTAGCATCGTATGATATTTGAGTCTTCTTTAATATCGTTTTACTTAATGTTTAATTTAAAAACGTTTTTCCATCAGTTTCAATGTAATAAATAAATTTGTCCGAATACTTGGGACTTTCACTTTCTTACATATTTCACTTTGTTTAAATCTAATATACCTACCTGAAGTAGTTCCAAATTCTCTTTTAATTTATTTTCATTATACATATAATTATCGGTTTATAACGTTCTACGTCTTCCGATTCCCGATTTCTAACCATCTCTGTCAATCCAAGCTTCTGTCTATCATTTCTTCGTCTACTCCACTTCTCCAGTGCCGCGTCTTCTTCTTCCCCTGGCTTCCACTCAATAATTTGCTTGCATCTTCTATTCTTTGTACATGTCCGAACCAAATCAGCTGTTTGTCCTTTATATCATCTACTATTGTATATTTTACATCCATAATCTCCCTAATTCTCAGATTTGTTATCCTTTCCATTTTGGATCTGCCTGCCGGCTCTCCTCCATAATTTCAGTTGCTTCCAGCATTTTTGCGGTTCTGTTATTAAGTGGCCAGACTTATGAACTATATGTGACTATGCTACTGACTATGGTGTTGTATATTCTAGTTTTGTTAGTTTTGTTGATATTCTGGTCTTACAGTACACAGTACACCATTTAGTAGGGATATTGCCTTATTGCCTCCTTGTATATTCCACGTCGTCTAGGGTTCCTGCATGTGAGATTTTCATGCCCAAAGATTTGTCTTCAGTATATTGTTTTATTTCTTGTCTGTTATTCAATTTCAGAGTTCGTTGCTCACCTTCTATAGTCATATATTCTGTTTTAGTTAGATTTACTTCTAAACCCCATTTCTCGTATTCCTCTATCAATTTTCGTGTCATGTACTCTAGGTCATTATAGTCCTATGCAGCTTGAAGTATAAAGATTGTATTCATTAAAAGGTATTCCCATGTGTATGCATTTGTTTTTCGCGCTTGTTCTAAGTATATTTTAAAAAATGTTGGTGATATACAGCATCCCTGTTTAAGTCCTTTAGTTGCTATAAAGCTTTTACTGATCACGTTTCCCTGTTTAATCTTGGTCTTTGCATCACTATAGAGCGTTTTGACTGCCTTTATTAGTTCTAAGTTGATATTGGTTTTTTCCAGTGCTTCCCAAAGCTTTTCCAGCAGAACATTGTCATATGCTTTCTTTAGATCTACAAAGAGTAAATGGAGCTCTTGGTTATACACTAGTTTCTTTTCTATTACCTGGGTCAAACTGAGTAGGCGGTCTACAGTGCGCTAAAACCGGCCTGTTCTTCTGCTCAGCGTATTTGTTACTGCAATTCCTTGGTTTCTCGCATTTGTTTCTGTCTCCTTTCTTGTATATCGTTGTTATCTTCCATTCTTCCGGTACTTCATGTTTATCTATGCATATTTGAAATAGTTTTGTTAAATGTTTGTAGAGTTTATTGGTCCCATACTTTATCAGTTCTCCATATATTTCTCCTGGGCCTGGTGCCCTACCATTTTTCAAGAAGCTACAGTGTTTTAATTTCTTCTTGCATAACTCTTATTGATGGTGATCCTGCAGTATTTATGTTTCGTGATTGTTCCTTTTCTTCTTCAAACTCTGCCCGTTGTTCTGTCAGTAATTCTTTAAAGTACTTACTCTTCCCATCGCATCCCCATTCCTATCTTCATTATATTATACTTAACTAGGTTATGAAATGATTTTGGTTCAGAAGTTGCTTCTTTAAAGGGCTCTTCTTGACTCTCGGCTCTTCTGAATGACAATCAAATAGATGAGACAATCGTTGTTGGATCTCACGAATTCATAGATTTATCTCAGATGTAGTAATTTCAAAAAAAATGGCTCAAATTCTCATCTTTCGCTGGTGATTTCATTTTATATTTATGATGTATTTAAATCCAACTATTTTATTGGCCAAGATCTATTGAAAGCAACAACCAAGATTTCATGTGACCAAGTCAATAGAAGCTTGGAAAATTCGCGATTATAAATAAAGCATGGAAGCTTCTAAAAAGCATGAGAAGAGAGAATATTGATTATGATGGTATAAACCCCATACACCTTAACAAATTGAGAAACCACTACTAACTACAGAGATTTCTACTACCTACCAGAAGATAGATCACAATTTCAAACTGATGAAATTGAAAACGACGAGATAAACGGCTGGACCCCAGAAATATCACCACGCGAAGTACAAAATGCATTGACTCATGTGAAAAACGGAAAGGCTCCTGTGCCAAATATCGAACTGTTAAGCCGCCCCAGTAAAACTAATAGAGATCATTTCGAAGATCTTTACCAAATGTCTTCCAGGAAAACAACCGCCACTGGCGCCACTAGACTGGAAGGAACGGCTAATCTCATCGATCTCCAAAAAAGGGAATAGGCTGGACTGTAAAAACTATAGAGGGATCACCGTTACAAGCTCAGTAGCCAGAGTATATGGATGTGCCTATTCTGAAAAACAAAATAGAAATTGAGTTCCAAGGATCAGAGTAACAAAATAGTTTCAGAGCAGGACTCACTTGTACATATTGATGAAGTGTTTACTTTCAAAAATCTCATTGAAAAAAGAGTAGAAAGAGGTAGACAAGTTCACCTAACCTTTGTGGACTTACAGACATGGTGCCATTAAGTAAGTTGTGGCCAGCAATAGGATAAGCCGAGGGTGTTTCACTCCCAAAAAAATGTACATGTATTGCAGCAATCCCTGGGATTTCAGTATTTTTTTTTTTAAGGATTGCGGCGATTTCCTCGCAATCACTAAACGATTTTAGTGATTTTGAATTCTGAGAAATCCAAGTGACTGCAGCGATTTCCAAGCAATCTTTCTAGTGATTTCTTCGTAATCTTACTAGATTGCGGGATTTATTTGAAGTCTGACTGCCACACGATTTCCTCGTAGTCCCTCTAGGATAAGTACCTACCATACTTTGCCATTTTAAAGTATTGATAACAGTTTTATATTGTAGGTAGTATTTTACCTCCTTTTTCATTCACTATAATAAAGTACAAGAGTACAAATACTTGTATTTTCATGTAATATGAATACAAAATATTCGTAGACAATAAGAAAGCACACACTGAAGGAAGAGTAAATAATTTTTTCCATGTGAAATTTGTAAGGGAATTTGTTTGCACTGATTTCTATATCAGTACCTATATGATTGAAAACAAACTTCAAAAAAAGTTTTTTATCTGGATATTTAAATCTTCCTTTTGTCCATTATATCTTCAGGATTTTGCGAAAGATTTAGAATTTGTGCTACAGCTACCTACGTTTTTCACAAAGTTCTTTTTTGAAAAATTGCAACGATCCCGCATAATATCTTCATGACGGATTTTCTCTGATACCTACTACATATTTTGAGTAGGAGAGTAGGTATAGGACTAGGAGTGCGGTTTTCACGCGAGATCTTAGATTTTTGAAGCGATTGCGTGATTTCTGCACAGAAACTGTGAGATTTCCGTCCAAACTGCGCAATTCCTGCTGCGATTTACCGATTTCGGTTGCGATTTCCCGATTTCGGCAGCGATTGCGGGCCTTCGGTAACGACTTCTGCGATTGCGAAGAGATTTCGGTAAATTATTAGGTAGGTACATGTATTTCGAGAGGGAAACGCCCCTCGGCATGTAAATGCTGTCAAAGATCTATACACCAAAACATATAGGTCAGTCAAACAAGATAGAAAACTTTCTGAAAAATTCCCAACAACAAAAGGTGTAAGGCAAGGCTGCTCCTTTGCTCCACTACTTTTCAAAATTTACATTGAGACTTGAGAGTGTCCTCAAATCTTGGAAAACGAAATCTAGCGGCATGGGCTTACCATTGGGGCTTACCAATAGGAAAGGACATACTTTTCACTTTCTTTTTTATTAACGACCAGATCGTTATAGCTGGAGATAAAGATGACTCGAGCTATGTGCTGCGAAAACTCCAACAAGAATATCATAACTGGGAACAATAAAGATGAAGAAAACGGAATGTATGGCAGTAGTGGATAAATTGGCAGATCACTTAAATGTAGGACACTGTGTAATGGAGAACTGCCCTTCGTTCAAATATCTTGGTGTTACCCTTTTTTCCAATGGTAAAGGCGCATACTGACATGTCGAATAAAGTTGGTCCAAGGCGAAGAGTTATTTCCCAACTTAATTCCTTATTATAAAGCAAAAAAATAACAAAAAGAAACAAGAAAATATTATACTATCATTATTGAAACTATAATTACGTATGGCACAGAAATCTGGGAATTAACAAAAAGGGACAGGGAAAAGCTCTTGGCTGTGGATATGGATTACTGGTTTAGAAGCAGCAGAACATCCAGACTAGATCATAGAAATAAAGAAATTAGACTATCGATGGAAGTAGATAGAAGTATTATAGACACGATTGAATCCAAAAGACTCGCATAGTATGGCAATGTCGAAAGAATGTACACTAGCCGGGGGCCAGAGAAAGGTTTGGTTTGGATTTGACCAGAGCGCAAAAAGCGCGGTAGACCACCTAGAAGCTGGAAAAACGATGTCATGGAGGCCATGGAAAAGAGAGGCATTCAAGAAGGAGAATATGGTGGAACCGAAATCTAGGGAAAGTAAAAAGCGAGAAACGACGACAGTTGTAAACCACTCGCTGATATATATCTATTGAAAGCCATAGAAATCAAAACGTCACATGATAATTATCAACAGAGGGGCACTATACATTTTCGTTGAATATTTCTTGAAACTCTCAAACCAATAGACTTTTGGTTCTGAATGTCCTCTTTCGTTCTTTTCACCTTTTGCTGATCCACTTCTTTTGAGTTCTTTCTCAATGCAGTCCCAATACTACTGCTCCTTTTCAAGTCATAAGGACTTGAGATATTGAAAATAAGTATTTTCCTGTGTAAAGTGCATAATCATAAGTGTCTTTTAAGAGGAATTATTTTTTGAACTTCAACTATTCAAGTTTGTCTTGAATATTTGTGTATTCTTACTTCATGTTCTGTTTCCTCTTGTCTCAGGCTCTATTGCAAAATTCATATTACTTTTTCTTATTGATCACTTTATTGGCCATGGACTCACCATCGAGCACATAACTTGAATCTTCTTCCTCCGCTGTTGCGAATGGCTGAGGATTATTTGAAGTTACATACACAATCAATCTTGATAGCTTTGGCTTGTCTGCTTTTAACAATAGGTACTGTTGGACTTTCAAATAATGCAGGTGGAAAGGAGCACAGTTCATATTTCATTACTTCCGCAAGATCAGTTTCACCAGAAGAAGATGACATAATCAATCGCTAAAATAACAGAGCTAGGTCATTAGTGGCCTCATTGTTCTTGAACTTAATGGATGATACAGAAGAAATTGTTTTTGCCTTGTCATTTAGTTTCATTTTATACGAAAACACCTCCTGGCCCTTCATCTTTTCCATAATGTCCATGCCAATGGTTTTAAATATATCAATATTCACTTGTTCAGCTGCTGTGACACCGGTTACAATGTTTCGCAAAGTTGGGTCGTTTGAATAAGGTGAAAGCGATCTCAGTAGCTCAAGTATCTTATCTGAGTCACATTCAAGTGATTTTTCATATTTCGGACATGGTGAGACCTGCACTTGTCTTCAGTGACCTCATTAAAGACTGCTCATTTACCAAATCTGCTGGCAATCCCGCCCATATTTTATCAGTACGTCGTATCACACGACTACCTTTATTAAAAACTGCATAGATTTCAGGATGCATGCTGTGAAGTTCAGTCATGTTCTGTAAAGTGAAGGTAAACTGATTTTGTATAATCAGTATGCTCAGCTACTGCAAAAAATGGGCAGGGCTTCTGTAACACCTTCAAATAGCATTGGTGGAAATTATCCTAAACGATCTGCAGTTATGAGTTTACGAATGGTAGCTACTGCACATTGATATTCAAGCCAAAGAAGACTAGTTCTTGAGGAAGATCTTAGCTCACTCTTTTTTGAATCTGCATTATTGGAAATTTCTTTCAGATATTCATTGAATTCTAATTCCTTCACATGTATACTACCTTCCATTAGATTGTCATATGTTTTCAGTAAATGATTTTAATGTAATGTTGTCTATTATAAATATGATTTTTTCTTTACAGTATCAAAAGAAAAAACAGCGAGTCAAAACAGTAGAATACTGGATCGAAACCGGCCGAGAATGCTTCAACATCGGCAACTTTAACAGCCTCATGGCTATCATTGCCGGCCTAAACATGTCGCCTATATCAAGACTGAAAAAAACCGTAAGTACTTAAATGCAAACCCCAAATTAACTCATCATAACAACAATTCTTTTTCCAGTGGAACAAAATCCAATCGGGCAAATTCGCTATCCTTGAACACCAAATGGACCCGAGCAGCAATTTCAGCAGCTACAGAAGCACCCTGAAAGCAGCAATGTGGCGCAGCGCAGGCGCCACTGACCAACGCCAGAGGATCGTCATTCCGTTTTTCAGTTTGCTGGTCAAAGATTTGTATTTTTTGAATCAGGGCTGTTCCAGTAAGCTGCTAAACGGTCACATTAATTTTGAAAAGTTCTGGCAGTTGGCCAAACAAGTGACGGAGTTTATGGCTTGGAAACAAGTCACTTGTCCGTTCGAAAAGGACCCTAAGGTGATTGGTTTACTGCAGCACAGTCCTGTTTTGAACGAAAACGCTTTGGCTTTGGCTAGTTTTGAATGCGAGCCTCCCGATAATAATCAGGAGAAGGAGAGATGCAAGACGTTGAAGGCAGAAGGAGGCAGCAATAATTCTTAAGTATATGTAAGTTTTTTTTTTTGCCACAAATGTACAAAAAAAACAAAAATTTCCATAGTATCTATGGCTTTTTACCTGGTTAACACATCAATATTCTGCATTTTATTTTATTTTTTTATAAATTATTATTGTATATATTTTTTTGTGTTTAGTTATTATACCTACTTGTGTTGTAAATATCACTCTTCGTTACTATGTTTAATTGTTTATTAGTTTAGGACGCCTAAAATTTTTATTTTATTTTTTTGCAAACCTATTGTGATTTTTTAGATTTTAATTTATTTTTATTATTGTTGAATGGTGTTTTTTAACGGCACAAAAATCTCGAATTTTGTAGCGCACAGATCAAGCAAGTTTCCATGTAAATCCACTCACTATAATCATTATTGCTCATTATGCCCAGTCCTTAATCTACAATTTTCAGAGCTTCAACAGTCTTCAATTTTCAATGTTCAGTTTTTAGTCTTAAGCTCTGAGACACTTCTGATCTTTTATAACTTACAGAGTCTCAAGTCCTATGACTTAAATTTCGAAATCTACACAGACTTTGTTCAGTTTTTGAAAAAGCAATAACAGTGAGTTGATTTACATTGATCATTTTTTTTCTCGTAATACATATAAAAGTGGTCCTTATTTTTGCCTATGTGAAAGTTTAATATGTGATGCTAAAATATATACATAAATATATGATTAAGTAGAAGAGTATTTAAGCATATTAGATTCGACTATTATATAAACACATTTGTTTCCTTTTTGGAACACTTTTGGACTAATACTCGTTTGTTTTTTAGTATTTTATACCTCAATGTTTTTTATATACATTTATTGTACTTAAATACTGTAATTTTTGACCAAAATGTATTTTGTAATAATGTCTGCAGTATTGTTTGTTTTATCTACTTTGCGTACACAGACCTTAACAAAGACGAAAAAAATTTTGCTTGTTAAGATCTGGATGCGTCAAATGTATGGTTTCTTGTTTAGATGTCTGTATTTCTTTATAGGACAAAGCTGCACTCTTCCACAATTTTTTTTTATTTAATGAAGATAAAGACTTAAAAAAATTCATCAGTATTCTAGTCATTAGATTATAAGGGACTATCGCTTACAGATTGTAATGAAGGGTTATTATAAGCCTACTGAAAAATGTAAAGATTATTTGTATTGTATCGATGATAATTAAAAAAACTTGTTTTTGTGTATAAATATCAAACTAAAAGTATGTAGTTGACAAGTTTTATTTTAAATCCTTTTGTAAAACAGTTTCTGATCGTTAAGATGTTTTCATTCGGGCTTAATGGCCGTCGTAAGTTGGAATTTCTTCCTGACGTTTCGCTAGCATCTTCAGAGGTGCTTCCATGTCCGATTCTGGTAGCAGACTGATGCGTTACCAACCGTAAGTTGTATTTTTGTGTGTGTGGTTTTTCACGTTTTTGGTTCCATTCCAATAATTTTCCTTTCGAACAATTTTCCCTTCGAACAATTTTCCCTTCGAACAATTTTCCTTTCGAACAATTTTCTGTTCGAACAATTTTCCTTTCGAAAAATTTTGTATATACACAATAGTGACTCATCGGCCTTCTCCACTAAAACTACCCCCATCGAAACCCAAAAAATTGAATACTATCATTGTATAAACAGTCTCGAGACTTTATACAATGATACTATTTATCATTTACCTTTGACAATTATTACCTATCCTTTTTATTCTTGTTAACCAAAAAATCCTTGATGAAATGTGATAATAAAATTTCCTGAACAGTACTAACAACTCGACTTACAATTGTCTCATCCTGTTTTCCTTACCGTGACCCACAGCCGTACCATCATATATGGTTGGCGTATATATAGCCATACCGTAAATTGACAAACATCATTTCACATGAAAATGAGACGCAACAACAATTACTTAAAACTGTTAATCTTGGTGGCAGAAATAAAAGACAAACTTAGAAAGAAAAAACGGTCTTTTCTTTATTCAACCAAATGCCTTACAACTTCAAGCACCAATCACTACTAGAATTAATGAAACAATGAAAACTTACAACTACAAATGATTTTTTTTACACTTAAATTAAGTATAAACAAATTAAATTAGGAAATCACAAATTAGAAGCTTTGAATACTAATTACACAAGCTCGATGGTGAAAGGCTCTCGCACAGAAACTGCTGGTTTCCTTATGGTCAAAGATTTATATTCGGCATCATAGGAAACTTCCAAAGTTGCAACCCCTAAACCTAAAACGAATAATTATGAGCTGTAGATGGAAATTCATAATTTCTACTCACTTTTGCTTGTTATTTTAGCTTTAGACACATGTTTATTCACTGGTCCAAGTATGATCACCCTTTCAATCCATTCCTCGGTGGCATAGTCAGTCTTGTCTATAAGACTGCTTGTAAGTTTGTTATTTTCAAACTTGAAATGTACATAAAGGTACTTTTTGTCGTTCTTATACTCGAAGCTTTGATAGTCATCCACATACAAGGTACCAGAGGCTGCATTATTTGAATCTAGAGCCACGTAAAGAGTGAATGGGTCATTGTGCATCACTGTAGATGATCTCCTAGGACGGTCTTTGCGTGGTATTATTGAGCCACCTCTGTAGAATACTACATGCTAAAAAAAAGACATTTAAATCAATAATTACAAATAAGGCTTTTAATATTACCTTATCTAAGCTAACAGGAACTTTATGACTACCTCCCTGGTACAAGTTGTAATCCTCTATATCGTACCATTTGGCATTGGAACCTCCTGGCAAGTAAACTTCAACCGAAGTCTCCCCAGCTGTAGTTACCGGCCTTGCCAGAACCGATTGCCCCACCAAAACAGTATTATCAATATCCAAAACCTTTTCATCTTCAGGATAATGGTAAAACAATGGCCTTATAACAGGTTCCCCAGTTGTTTCATGTTCCCAAAACAACGTGTACCACAAAGGAAGATGAGCATAGCGCAGCCTTAAACTGTGTCTGATATTACTCATAACTTCATCCGGGTACAAAAATGGTTCGCGTCTTCTGGTATCAATGTGAGCATGAGCACGGAAAAACGGAAGCCAAATACCACCCTGGTACCATCTCTGCAACAACTCTGGATCGGGGTTGTGGAAAAATCCTCCGACATCTGCACCGCAAAAACTCAAACCGCTCAAAGCTTCAGAAAGACACATCGGTAAACTGGCAGCCAAGTGCGACCATTTGGCCTCGTTGTCTCCGGTCCATGTTGCGGCGAATCTTTGAGATCCGGCGAAATGGCCTCGGGTTAGAATAAAAGGCCGGCGATGGGGAGATCTGAGTAAAAGGCCTTGGTGGGTGATGCGGATGTAGGCTGAAGCGTATTCGTTGTGTACGTCTCTGTGTTCCCAGCCGCCGTAATGGACCATGTCTTTGGGCATGGTTACTTCTGGACCGTTGAAAACTGAGGGTTCGTTCATGTCGTTCCATAGCCAAACGTCGTGGGTAGTGCCTGTAGAAAATATTAACATAATTATGAAAGAAATTGCCAACTACTTAGACTGTGAGATAGGGTACCGTAGTTATAGTTAGGAAGGCTAGCTAGTTGATGAAAATATTGGTGATTTTCATTTTTGCATTCCGTTCGGAAATTCGGAAAATAAATTTTCATTTACAGTATACTGCTTTAACAACCAATAAAAACAGGAGTTTTTTTTACTCAGACGGTTTTCTGTTATGCAGTTTTTGATAAACAAAATGGAGAATTTTGTCTATCTGGAAAAAAGGCTCCTATTCTTTGAAAATAGTATGTTTGATTCAAAATCTATTGAAGTTGGGTTTGCAATAAGTGAAGGATGAATCAAAATTTGAATTATGCATTAGTGGCTTTTGATTTTGTCTACAAGATCCGGTACTTATTATTCAAATCAGAACTATTCCCGACTCTTGACTTCATCTAGAAAAGTTTTCTGGTGATTTAAGCGCCAGTAATAATCAAATTTTTGGCCGGAAAAATGTTCCAACCGGAGATAATTCTATTCTGAACCGTCACTGGGTCTTGATTTCCTTCAAAGAAATTTTCTAATAATTCAAGAGCCAGTGATTATCAAAATCTGAACTATTCCCGGCTCTTGATTCAATCTGAAACAGGTTTTCTAGTAATTCAAGACCCGGTAACAATCAAAATTTGCACTCTATAGAAACATTTTCCTATCAATTCAAAAACGGGTAACAATCAAAATTTGCCACTTACCTTTAAAGAACTCCAAACTATACAGCTTCTTGTAGTAATCTTGCGCTGCAGGATTGTAGACATCCAAGTACGATGAGGATCCCGGCCAGCACCAACCCTCGTAAACGTTGCCCTCCTTATTCTTAACGTAAAAATCATATTTCAAAGCATCCTCATGCAAAAAATACCCCGCCTCTCTTTTAATGTGGGGATCTATGATGACAACCAATTTTCTTCCAGTGCCGGTGAGGTTGCTGACCATGTTTTCTGGCTGAGAAAACTTGATCGGGTCCCAAGTGAAGTATTTTTTGCTGTCGGTGTATTCGATGTCCAGCCACATGACGTCAAGGGGCATGTTGTGGATGTCAAATTTGGCCACTACATTTGTGACGTCGTCTTGGTCGTTGTAGTTCCAACGGCTTTGGTGGTAAGCCAAAGCGAAAAGCTGGAAATGGAGAAAGTTTGCGTTTTTGATTAATAAATTAGGAATGAGAGTGACATTCTTACTTGAGGCAATGTGTGTACACCAGTCAAAGAAGCGTACTGTTTGACAGCGTCTCTAGGAGTGGGTCCCATCAAAACAAAGAAATCCATGGCTCCACTTTCGCTCATAAACCTCGCGTCAACGTTGGCTTCAGTCTTTGAACCGCTAACCAAGTTCACTAAGGAAGACACCATGTTGCCGTCTTTGCTGTTGTTTATGTCCACCCAGGTTTCTGCAGCATTGTGCCAGAATACACCGACTGTGTGTTTAGTACTGAAAATGATCGGAATAAATACCTTTAAAGTAATGAATGGATTATATTATTTTTATAGATAAATTACAAATTAACTCTTACCCGTGAGCATATAGAACTGGTATTGACCCATAAGTAGCCATAGTACTATCCAATTCGTACTCAAAAACGTCCAAATTGTACAACCTGTAAGGATCGTTGCCACCTGTTCCGGTAGTCCTCAGCGGCAAATAATCACCATGTTCTGGTAAACCGTAGGCCCTTTCCGAACCAGGAAAACTGAAGTCAGCACCTGTTATTTTTGTATATTATTAATATTTGTATTGATGAAAATCTATTTTTTAAAATTGAAATTACCAATAGCTGAAGGTCCTCTAGGTTTGCTGTCGTGATGAGATTTGAAATTTTCCTCCCAAGCGCCGGGATCGTCTTTGATTTGAACATCAGTTTCTCTGTAATAATTGAACATAAGAAAAAATTCTTCTATTAAAACAGTATAATTCACCCTTCGGCTGGTTTGTTCCTGTAATGCTCAAATGCAAACAGTCCTTTACCGTTAACTACAGCAACAAGTTGTTCACTTTGGTAAAATTCCAGCTTTAAAGGATTAGCAGTAACTTTAACTTTATTACTGCCACACTTCACCGTAACGGTTTCCAAATTTCGTTCCAACACTTCCAACCTGAAAAACCACAACAATATACAGGGCCCGGGATTCCTAACTCATGATTTGATAGTATCAAATCGTGGGTTCGGAATCCGGGCCCAGATTTTTTATAATTAAAAAACAGAAATATCTTAATTATAGTAAAGATTATGAAACGAAATAAATTCTTACTTGTTTACTTGGGGTTCTCCGTTAAGTGCAAACTGAGGCTTGTATCTGGGATGCAGCCCGTTAACTTCATCCACAGTGACTCTAAATATATTTCCAACTACGGCTTGTAGGTGCAGCTTCAAATTAGCTGCAGGCACCTCAGAATTAACCAAAGAAGCTTCGATACTATTTTCGTTTACTTGTAAACTGGATAAATCCAAATGATAAACGCTATTGCCAGGCTCGTACTTTCTTAGACGTCTGAAAAACAGTTGCATTAATTGTTTTTGCATTTTGTGAAAAGAGTTATGTACCTGCAAAAGCTGCTTTGTTCGCATGTTTTGAAGTTATTCTTGTCCACGGCTAATGGAGTGCCTAGCAGGGCTAGGACTAATCCTAGTAGGAATATTCTAAAAACAAAAGAGAGAGAAAATATTTAATTGAGGCTCTATGATTATGCAGTAATTTGCAGTTAAGCAGCTAAAAAGGAACATCAAACAGAAATGTATCGATTACCCCTAGTAGATTTTAGAAAATTATGAAATTTGGGCATAAGTGAGAATGTTTGGAGTTGTCAGATTAAGAGCTTTCAGTCGTTCTTCATAAGACAATTCTCTTGAAGATGGTGGAATTTTGGTAGACCTCCTCTGGACACGCTCAATCAGATCTATGTCTTTTCTGAAATAGGGACACCAAACCACAACAGCATGCTCTAGCAGTGGTCTGATGTAGGTTTCGTAGGCTCGGAGAAACACTTTAGGAGACATTTCTCTAGAAAAAGTGTCGTATCAGTTAGACTGTTGAGTTGGCTCGCTTCACGATTGCATGTATGTGCTGTTCCCATTTTAGGTCATGTGAGATAGTTACTTCTAAGTTGGCCTGCTCAGTCACTACTGTGTCCAACTGTCTTTACGGAAACGCTGATCCAATTTACCCGATCACCAGCTGATGTACCTACAGTTTGTCTTTTTTTGAAATAATCTTCATTGAAGAAAAATAAGAAATAAAGAGCTGGAAGATTGGGTTAATCCGATCAGCTTTTCCTTTAAAGCCTTATTCCACCCTCCATAAAAGTATTTTTACTACATAGTTTAATTTTTAGCTGATCTTACAGAAAAAAATAGGTGTTTTTCTTGGTTTATAGTCTATAGTCAGTACACTACAATAATAGATAAATGAAGCTTACTACGATTTGTCTGATTTAGCTATAAATTAAAAAAAAAAAACAATATTTCCATAAGTTCCCGAAAACTTCCAATATTCCCGGTAAGTTTCCGAGAATGTTCGCGGCTTTTGAATGTTTCGGGAATTTTACATCACTAAATACTCAAGAATATAAATTTTTGTAATTTCTCTACTCCAGGCTTTTGAATTCTTTCTATTCAGGGTAATGAGTAATTTGAAAAAAAAAACAGAAATTGAAAAGCCGGAAACAGGTACAAATTGAGACAGGCAAAAGTATAGAGAAGAGATGATTTTATAGAAATTTGGAAATGGAAAGAGGAATTTGGGGAAGAAATTGGTTGATATTAAAAATAGGGATAATGTTTGTATTTTCGCTATTCTCTATTATTACTTTGAATTAGTTAGTACTCTTTTTATTCTTTCTAAAGTTAAATTACATTTATCAAAATTAAACTAGAGTTGTAGCACCATGGTACCATTAAGAAATAGTCATACTGGCTAGACTAGGACACATCATCCATTAGATTATAGATTTGTTACAATAATTAGCACAGTACAACAAAAACAGCAAAAATACTTGAACTCACATAAACAAAATATCTAAAATTAGCTTTCCTAATTAATTTCAGTTTGGTTTATTAAACTCACCTTCTGCCCATCGTGGCACACCTCGAAATTACAAAAACCACTGATAATTTTATTTATTAATTTAATTTTTATTTTGGCTGAAGAGGTAAAAGATAAAAGACCCGATAAAAGATAACCTAAAAAAATTTGATAGGATAAATTTGACAGTTGCCTGACGTGTCCGCACGATAAGATTTTTAATTTTCAGGATTCTATCCATTGAAGCAGCAAACAGCTAAATGAAGAAACCTGTAATGAGTATTAAAGCAACCTCGATAAAAGCAACTCACAGAAAGTTACATGAAGAAACCTGTAATGAATGGAACAGACTTTAGATCAGACAGCTAAATAAATAAAGAAACCTGTAATACCGAAAATGTACTTTTTTTGTATCTCACATTACCATCTTGTAACTACAACTAGTTCGGAAAGTGCCATTTTCCGCACGCGATTGCAGCGTTTAGGGCGAAACAATCAAGTGAGGAAAAGAGACTTTCACACGAGTTAGAAACACTATATTTTTTACGAGATGAAAGTTATTATTTGTGCCCATATACCTACCAAATGTAGTAAGGACTTTTCGGCACTTATATTTGTAGAGATACCTATCCCTATACACTCAACAAAACAAATTTTGATATTTTTGCGGAAAGCACCTAATGCAGAAATAGTTATTTTCCTAACATGTGCGCAAAGTAGTACCATTGTGTATGTAGTACCACTGTATTACACAATAGTAGAGTACTCTCCCGAACGCCAAACCAATAGACGAATGACAGGAAGCGGAGTTCGGAAAGGGCTGTAAGTGTAGTGCGTAAAAGAGACGTGAAACCCCACTTTTCCGCACGCATTTCATGTCATGAAAGTATCACTTTTTCGCACTCATAAACCACTATACACATTCTTGTTTGAACAACTTTAAATTCGCAAGTTTAAAGTTACTTTCAACACTCGGAGTAGAAGGAGTAATTTCCGGGAGGGGTGTAAAACGCTTTATGGCCGTTTGCACCGATCATTTTAAGGGAGGTTTAACGATAATCAACGTTTAAATTGACATTTTTACATGTAAAAATATCACTTGAAACGTTGATTATCGTTAAACCTCGCTTAAAATGATCGGTGCAAACGGCCATTAGTGCAACAAAAATTAACAAATTTTCTATAAAAGTAGATAATCAAAGGGGGTATGACTATCAAATTCCGACCATAACCTCAATCTTTCATTCTTGACACGTGGTGGATGCGCCGTCGTTGACACGAAGGTGGATGCGCCGCCATGGCCCCATCTTGTTGACAGATGGCGCCATGGGACCTGCTCCCGCAGGGCTCCGCCCCCCAAAAATGGGGCCCGCAGGGCTCCGCCCCCAAAAAGGGGGCCCGCAGGGCTGCGCCCCCCAAAAAGGGGCCCCCGGATTTTAATATGGCTACCAGAAAAAGGGGGGGGGGGAAATGTTTTCCCGCCATCTTGTCAACCGTCACCTGTCAAACGTCATCTGTCAAACGCCACCTGTCAAACGTCACCTGTCAAACGTCATCTGTCACCTGTGATGACGTCATACCGGGTTATTGCGGTGAATTCTTGCAATTACAGGTTCCTGTAATATGGAGTTTGCATGGAAGGGATTGTTCCGAGTCGTTTCGGGTTCTGTGATGACGTCATAGCGCCCTGGGTCACGTCCGTGGAGTCATTTAGAGTACATAGTGCAAAGTTTGATTCAGGGTTCGCGTTCTGTGATGACGTCATAGCGACCTGGGTCACGTCCGTGGAGTCATTTAGAGTACATAGTGCAAAGTTTGATTCAGGGTTCGCGTTCTGTGATGACGTCATAGCGACCTGGGTCACGTCTGTGGCGCCATTTAGAGTACATAGTGCAAAGTTCGATTCATGGTTCGGGTTCTGTGATGACGTCATAGCGACCTGGGTCACGTCCTTGACACCATCTAGAGTACATAGTGCAAAGTTCGATTCATGGTTCGACCTGGGTCTCGTGGGTTACGTCAGTTTGTGTCGGTGGCACAATCTAGCGTACATGTGACAAGTTCGATGTGTCTTATAACAGGATGCTGTGGTGGTGACGTAACTATGAGGGTCCAGCAGCTAGCTTCATGTTGTACCTGGTAGAGGGTGTTCGAACTCAAGGATGAAACACACCTACAGGATTGCTTATTGACCTCGTGTGTTACCATTTACGACGCCATAACTAAGCCATCAGCTGTTTAAACAACCTACGTCAAGGCGAGAAATAACATGCTGCTTACGTCACAACTGGTGATTTAACGTTGGGGAGAGAGTGGATTTGTTCCACACAGGCCTTATGAGGATAGGCTATCCTGTAGTAGTAGTGTGTATTATCCTTGGTTGGAACCAACATAATTTGATGGGGAAGGGGCCTCGTTTTTTTTTATTAAAAACATACATTTTTTAAGACAACGATTTCAAAAAGCGAATATTTTCCATCAATAAACTGCTTAATGATCTAATCATTTTGGTGGTACGTCTTGGGAGAAACACTATGCGTTGTCGTCAAATTCAACGAGTATTTCAAATCCATAGCTAAAAATATGCCACAATTGTATCGATTACCTAAGTATATAAGATATTTACTTACTTGGGTAAAATAATAATTGCTGTGCAATAGTTTTATAATGACGAGAAAGAATACAACACTGTGGGCACCCCTTTTAATTCGAACTTCGCTTGACATCTGTTGATCTACCTTAATTTGTATAGTTTATTGGTTCCAGTAAAGATTTGCAAATATTTTGAGGTCTGTATCGTAGAAAATATTGGGAACTTTCACTTTATACGAGGACTTATAATTTTCTCAGCGTTTTTGATCCTTTGTTATAAAAAGACAGGTCTTGTTGATTGATTTCAAATCCATATCTAAAATATTCATAATTGTATCGATATTAGTAAGTATATAAGATATTCACTTACTTGGTTAAAATGATAATTGTTGTGCAATAATTTTATTGTTGTTGACGAGTCTCAAACAAGACTGAAAGAGCTTAATTATTATAATATCCGATTTAAACTTCGAAGTAATCACATACAAAAAACGCTGCCAAAATATTGGGAATTTCACTCTATATCAGGCTTCAGGTCTTGTAATTTTCTCAGTGTTTTTAATCCTTTGCTATAAAAAAACAGGTCTTGTTGTTGATTGATATTAGTATATAAGATATTTACTTACTTGGTTAAAATGATAATTGTTGTGCAATAATTTTATATTTTTCACTGGTGACGAGTTTGAGCAAACTGAAAGAAGCTTGTTATTATAAAATCCGATTTAAACTTTGATATCACATACAAAAGCACCGTGAAATGTAAACGCTTATTTGGCAGTTTTTTTATCTGAATTATATCAGGACCGTTCGCAGAAATCGCCCGAGAAAAACAACAACACATTTTAAAGATATTTTTTTAGTTTAAGGCGTAATTATTAAGTTAGATATTTGATATGTCCATTTTTATTTTAAAAAAGGTGACAAATTCAATCGATTTATCAAAATTTAAAAGAATAAATCTATTCTTTTAGCATTAGCATCGTTGACATTTTATGAGCCAATAACCCTATGCAATACAAAATTTAAGTGGATACATTGTTACCTGTAAAAGATGAGGATTCAATTTTTATTCTTTGTACAAAAAACGCAGCATCCAGTACCAGTACTTTGAACCTGGATTTTCAAAGTTTAGTTTCTTGTGCGATAAGTGTCGGTTTCGAAAAACTGTAAGTACTATTTTTAAATATCTAAGTGATGTAGGATAAATCATGCCCTGAGACATATTTTAAATTAACACAAACCTCGATTATTGAATTATTTTTATTTTCCTTAACACATAAACATATTGTTTGTTTTTTAAAAATACAGACAACCCTGAGTACCTATTTTTTAATTTAATTCCAATAGTTTTTTTCGGAGCAACTTGAATTTACTTTTACACTTACATTTGCACAAAACTCAAATTTCTTTTTCTAAAATTTAGGTAGGTTCTTTAACCAATTTAAACTGGTTTTATTTTTTCATTTATTTTAAAACAAACCTCCATAAACAGCGAATTTTTAATTTTATGTACAAAATCGTTCACCAGGAAGGAGATAACCTGAAACGTCATGGGATTGCTAATCATCTTCCAAGATCTGTAACCAGTGTGGTGGGATTTTTAAAGCAGAGGGGGCTATCCAACACCATCAAAACACCCAGCTCCAAGAGAGCCTCCAAACGAAAGGCTGGAGATCCCACCGCCCCCATGATGAAGCAAGCTAGACTTTTGCTGGTAAGTTGACATTAATCGCATTTTTTAAATCTAATTTAATTATTTTCAGGACCTTCAATATCAGCCACATGCCGGTGGTGTGAGGATTGCGACTTGGAGGCACCGATAAATCAATGGGTTGGTCATCTTCGGTGTCTCTAGCACCGAGCCAACACCTGGTGAAGCAGGAGGAAGACGTTAGTCTTGTCAAAACATCTTTCAAGAACCGAATTGAAACATAGCGGCTTTCATCAAAGCAGGACCCTATCAGCGTGAAGCACGTTTTGAAATTAGCTGTGGCATACCTATCCAGTATTAGGACGGACGGAGGACTGAATGATTTTATGACACAATTACCAGGATAGCAGAAAATGCGTATGCGAAAAAAATAATTTAGAGCAAACAGTTAAATAGCGCAAGGATATGAGAAAACTAACTTCGCACATTCTTGAGCAACCGACCCACCGAATTCAGCAAACATGCGTACACGTACACGAGAAGAAGGGGTTTTAGAACTGTTTTTTCCTTTAACAAATCACGGTAACTATGGAATAACATAATAGAGGACTAAAATATGACACAACCACTTTCAAGTTGAAACTGGAAGTAGCCTATAAGGGGCCCAAATAGCCTCAGTAAAGTGCTAGAAAGATACCGGTTGCCACTACCACACCCTGCTCAGAAATAAATTAGGTCATTTGGGTTTTCAGGCATCCTGAACAAAAAGTTCACAGAATTCCAGGAAAAAGAAAGCGGTGTGTATCATTTCAATTGCAGTGTTATATACTAAACAATGTCTCTTACAGGCTGGACGCTCCAACAACTTTAAGCTCTAAATATAAGTATCAATAGGATCATAACCCTCTAAAAGCCTATTCATATCTGCCAGTACCAGGATAACCTGTAACGTCATGGGAGTTGCCGCACATCTGCAATCAATGTGGTGGAATTTTTAATTCATTTCATCCACAAATAACATGGGTTGAGGAAAAAAGTATGCGGAAATTTGAGATCTGTTTCTATTTAAATACTCGATATCTATTGAAAAAAAAAAAAAATATATATTCAAGGGTGACGATACAGACGTATTTCATTTTTATGATTATGAATATTGATACAATTTAGATTGTAGTCGCACTCACAGTCCTATTAACCATATTGGCAATGATTGTTGAGAATAAAAATAGGCTTTAGTATAAACTATGTTTTATTCTCCTGAGAATGACAGAGATGAAGCCACCATTGATCTCTGTATACCACCAACTCACAGTCAAATAGCGCCAGCACACACTTAACATAATATCATACAACTTTTATTTATGTTCCAAAATTGTATCAAGATTATTTTCATTTCAATAATTTTTGAAAAGAAACTTCTTAAACGGCTTTCTGCTATTTGGACGACAATGGAGAGTGATTTGAAAAACGCGTCACGGGCAAATTTCGTTACTCGAGAGAGAAGAAAGATGTAACGTAAAGGAACAGAGAAAGACAGCTATTGATTGACACAAACCAAGGATTATAAGCGTCGAGAGGAGTGCCCATTATTGACAAGCGCCGATATTGACACAAACCAACGATTATAAGCGTAAGGAGGATTGCCTATTATTGACAAGCGGTATTGGAAAAATAAAATCATTTCTGGCGAATTTCGAGGTTTTCCTGATATCTCTGGACAGCACTCGGAATTTTTGAAATATCAAAGCAGCATAATAATGAGCACAAAGTTGCACTATACTTTCTTCTGATTCAACCGACGTCGGGTCTCTTTCCGTAGGATTCCAATACAGGATTCGAATAGGATTCAAAATAGCTAGTATTCGAATGCTACCCAAGTCTCCCAAAGTACCAAGTGTTATCACAGGAGTCTATTCGAAACATGCCGCATTAGTAATAATTATCAAACTTCAAACTTGTATAACAGGAGACTTTCTCATTGAAATGAAGCATTACGTTGATAGACTTGATACTGTTTACAATGCCCATTAAGTATGCATGCCCCAGATGTAAGGGTGAAACTGATATACCCAATCGACTTTGTTTGCCTTGCGAATTTTCACAATTTGTTGAACAAAAAAGGATACCATCCCATTATTTTGCAAAACCCGAACATAGAACCTAAATTATGAAGTTGTACTAGTAAATTTTCTGTTAAATAAAACTTTTGTTAGTATATTTTTCTGCTTTTTATTTATGGCCTCTAGACTAGGTTAGGCTATAATAATTTAAACAAAATTCAACGAGAGCATTGTGCACAACATTAGGATAGGCCATCGAATACTATATTGTTAAGCTTTTTTAAGTCGACACTTTCCGTATGGGGAGCAAAAGAAGGAAGGATAAGGTAAAAACAGGTGTGAGATCAGGTGACCATTGACGTACAATCGTAGGGAGTCACACCAACTCATATTGGAGTATCAGCTAGGGGATTCTTATCTTGTCACAAGTCGCTATGGCTCGCTAGCTGTCATTCGATACCTATTTCGATATCGGATGGAGAGTGATTCATATGTATTATTGTCGTATTTCGTATCGACATCAAATAGACGGTGGTATGAAAAACGAGAGAAAAATCGACCTTCAAATTTGAATGATAGATGATAGATTATGTTTATTATTTTATAATTTATTTTTCGCTTCAATTCAAACTATTTTTACTTCTAAAGATTCCTTTCGCGTTGAAAATAATTTCAATTTTTAATTATTATGTTGCAACGAAATCTTAAGGCAGCATCGTCAACAGCAAAACCTTCACTTTAGACGCACGACTCGTAGGGTAGGAGAAACTTAAATTTACATTTTTCTTCTTGTCTCTCAACTCCACACCCCCGTATTCCTTATGTGAGAATGACCGCGTTCACCAGCACTCAACATGTTGAGTGATTAGTCAGCGGCTTTGTTGAAAAAGATGAAATATAACGAAGGATTACATACACAAACGACAAACATAAAACATAAACACAACACATGACACCACAACTTGTCACTTCAAAATAAAAAAGGATAGCCAATCATTCGAACAAAGATCAGCAAATCGAAAAGCCGAAACGGGACCTCTTACTTACGTCAGAGAGTCGATCCGAACTAGCATAAGAATCAGCAATTCGACATCGAATTGGTCTTAAGAATTCCGCAGGATTATAAATGATGGACTGTATACGCATGCAATTTAATTCATTTTACCTACTCATCAATAACTGATAGACTGTGCCTGACTCATCCATATAATATTATAGGTCCTGCAAAATATTAATGAAACCGAACAAACACACTGCATACATAAAACGTCCATTTTATGTCATATTCACGTTCATACGTCCATATGACCTATTCACTGATCTCGAAAATAAATGGATAAACAAAGAACGCTACTAATGCTGCTTATTCACGAGGTCAAAATCTAAACAAAAACAACTGACTGGGACAGCTGTGAGCATGCGCAGTAGATACATGTATTGTGCGTACACAAAATCTGGCCAATGAAAATGAAGGAATTTCGAAACTTAGAATAGTTGTTCGAAAGATAAGACACTGCGCAGGCGTAAGGTTAAAGTGTAAAATACAAACAGGTCACTGTTTATTTATTTAATTCCTCGTGTCTAAGTTTAACTTTGTTCGAATCTCTGTTAATCCTAGTAATTCTAATCATTGGCTTAGAAAATCGTGTGTTTATTTTAGTGGCAGGCAGACGTAATAATTAAAAATTGATAAAAAAATTTCTTGCCTCGACTGGAATTTAAACCCAGGACCCCTGAATTTCCAGTGCAACGCTCTAACCAACTAAGCTACCAGGAGCTGTTTCATTTCTACCTTTTCGAATGTCGATCAAATCTGGAACGCAAAATAAATGGAAAATAGTATAGAAGGACTAACCACACAGCGTTTTTATGCCTAGGGAGTTATCGATACCGTGGGAAAAATCTGGATCGACGATGCATTTGATCTGAAATTTCGGGGTTTGACCCGAACCAAACCCAAATTTTTGGGGAGTTTCCCGGAATTCGACCGCAGCTCCTTATCTCATGCTATCATCCTCAAAACACAGTTATCGTCCCGCCATCGAGCGTCATCTTCGTCGTCGTCTCGTCATAGATCGATTGCAAAAATTGTAGCCGGGGAATCGAGTCCTCAGACCATCACACCAAAATCCAGCACTGTAGACAAGGCACTAGATCCTTGAGTAATTATTGATAAAAAAGGTTTGTAAGTAAAGTCTATACCAAGTCACTTGGACTAGCATAAAAACTAACTAAATCCCGGCATCCATCAGCTTTTTCTTTGTCAAACATGGACAGCGTAATTTCAAAAAACAGTACTAAAATTAATAATCAATAGACAGTATGTCGATCAATCATGATCGGCAATGGCCAATCAGATCTATTGAGTCCACGTTTACTGGTATCGAACGTGTACATGGAGGATGAAGCCAATCAGATAATATACCTATCCATTCTTACTTGTCTGGCTTCCAACGGGTACGAGGATCAATCAGTATAAATTTTGCTATATTTTTCAATATGTGATGCAGTATATTGACCATACGTTTATTTTAGGCTTGGTCCAAGTAACTTCGTATAGACTATAAAACGATCTAACTATACAGGTCCAGAGACAATTATAAGTGTGTAGACAGATCTGTCTCGAAAAGCTGTATCGGACCTGTCTCTGGACCTGTATAGCTGTCTACACACTTATAATTGTCTCTGGACCTGTATAGTTAGATCGTTTTATAGTCTATACGAAGTTACTTGGACCAAGCCTAAAATAAACGTATGGTCAATATACTGCATCACATATTGAAAAATATAGCAAAATTTATACTGATTGATCCTCGTACCCGTTGGAAGCCAGACAAGTAAGAATGGATAGGTATATTATCTGATTGGCTTCATCCTCCATGTACACGTTCGATACCAGTAAACGTGGACTCAATAGATCTGATTGGCCATTGCCGATCATGATTGATCGACATACTGTCTATTGATTATTAATTTTAGTACTGTTTTTTGAAATTACGCTGTCCATGTTTGACAAAGAAAAAGCTGATGGATGCCGGGATTTAGTTAGTTTTTATGCTAGTCCAAGTGACTTGGTATAGACTTTACTTACAAACCTTTTTTATCAATAATTACTCAAGGATCTAGTGCCTTGTCTACAGTGCTGGATTTTGGTGTGATGGTCTGAGGACTCGATTCCCCGGCTACAATTTTTGCAATCGATCTATGACGAGACGACGACGAAGATGACGCTCGATGGCGGGACGATAACTGTGTTTTGAGGATGATAGCATGAGATAAGGAGCTGCGGTCGAATTCCGGGAAACTCCCCAAAAATTTGGGTTTGGTTCGGGTCAAACCCCGAAATTTCAGATCAAATGCATCGTCGATCCAGATTTTTCCCACGGTATCGATAACTCCCTAGGCATAAAAACGCTGTGTGGTTAGTCCTTCTATACTATTTTCCATTTATTTTGCGTTCCAGATTTGATCGACATTCGAAAAGGTAGAAATGAAACAGCTCCTGGTAGCTTAGTTGGTTAGAGCGTTGCACTGGAAATTCAGGGGTCCTGGGTTTAAATTCCAGTCGAGGCAAGAAATTTTTTTATCAATTTTTAATTATTACGTCTGCCTGCCACTAAAATAAACACACGATTTTCTAAGCCAATGATTAGAATTACTAGGATTAACAGAGATTCGAACAAAGTTAAACTTAGACACGAGGAATTAAATAAATAAACAGTGACCTGTTTGTATTTTACACTTTAACCTTACGCCTGCGCAGTGTCTTATCTTTCGAACAACTGTTCTAAGTTTCGAAATTCCTTCATTTTCATTGGCCAGATTTTGTGTACGCACAATACATGTATCTACTGCGCATGCTCACAGCTGTCCCAGTCAGTTGTTTTTGTTTAGATTTTGACCTCGTGAATAAGCAGCATTAGTAGCGTTCTTTGTTTATCCATTTATTTTCGAGATCAGTGAATAGGTCATATGGACGTATGAACGTGAATATGACATAAAATGGACGTTTTATGTATGCAGTGTGTTTGTTCGGTTTCATTAATATTTTGCAGGACCTATAATATTATATGGATGAGTCAGGCACAGTCTATCAGTTATTGATGAGTAGGTAAAATGAATTAAATTGCATGCGTATACAGTCCATCATTTATAATCCTGCGGAATTCTTAAGACCAATTCGATGTCGAATTGCTGATTCTTATGCTAGTTCGGATCGACTCTCTGACGTAAGTAAGAGGTCCCGTTTCGGCTTTTCGATTTGCTGATCTTTGTTCGAATGATTGGCTATCCTTTTTTATTTTGAAGTGACAAGTTGTGGTGTCATGTGTTGTGTTTATGTTTTATGTTTGTCGTTTGTGTATGTAATCCTTCGTTATATTTCATCTTTTTCAACAAAGCCGCTGACTAATCACTCAACATGTTGAGTGCTGGTGAACGCGGTCATTCTCACATAAGGAATACGGGGGTGTGGAGTTGAGAGACAAGAAGAAAAATGTAAATTTAAGTTTCTCCTACCCTACGAGTCGTGCGTCTAAAGTGAAGGTTTTGCTGTTGACGATGCTGCCTTAAGATTTCGTTGCAACATAATAATTAAAAATTGAAATTATTTTCAACGCGAAAGGAATCTTTAGAAGTAAAAATAGTTTGAATTGAAGCGAAAAATAAATTATAAAATAATAAACATAATCTATCATCTATCATTCAAATTTGAAGGTCGATTTTTCTCTCGTTTTTCATACCACCGTCTATTTGATGTCGATACGAAATACGACAATAATACATATGAATCACTCTCCATCCGATATCGAAATAGGTATCGAATGACAGCTAGCGAGCCATAGCGACTTGTGACAAGATAAGAATCCCCTAGCTGATACTCCAATATGAGTTGGTGTGACTCCCTACGATTGTACGTCAATGGTCACCTGATCTCACACCTGTTTTTACCTTATCCTTCCTTCTTTTGCTCCCCATACGGAAAGTGTCGACTTAAAAAAGCTTAACAATATAGTATTCGATGGCCTATCCTAATGTTGTGCACAATGCTCTCGTTGAATTTTGTTTAAATTATTATAGCCTAACCTAGTCTAGAGGCCATAAATAAAAAGCAGAAAAATATACTAACAAAAGTTTTATTTAACAGAAAATTTACTAGTACAACTTCATAATTTAGGTTCTATGTTCGGGTTTTGCAAAATAATGGGATGGTATCCTTTTTTGTTCAACAAATTGTGAAAATTCGCAAGGCAAACAAAGTCGATTGGGTATATCAGTTTCACCCTTACATCTGGGGCATGCATACTTAATGGGCATTGTAAACAGTATCAAGTCTATCAACGTAATGCTTCATTTCAATGAGAAAGTCTCCTGTTATACAAGTTTGAAGTTTGATAATTATTACTAATGCGGCATGTTTCGAATAGACTCCTGTGATAACACTTGGTACTTTGGGAGACTTGGGTAGCATTCGAATACTAGCTATTTTGAATCCTATTCGAATCCTGTATTGGAATCCTACGGAAAGAGACCCGACGTCGGTTGAATCAGAAGAAAGTATAGTGCAACTTTGTGCTCATTATTATGCTGCTTTGATATTTCAAAAATTCCGAGTGCTGTCCAGAGATATCAGGAAAACCTCGAAATTCGCCAGAAATGATTTTATTTTTCCAATACCGCTTGTCAATAATAGGCAATCCTCCTTACGCTTATAATCGTTGGTTTGTGTCAATATCGGCGCTTGTCAATAATGGGCACTCCTCTCGACGCTTATAATCCTTGGTTTGTGTCAATCAATAGCTGTCTTTCTCTGTTCCTTTACGTTACATCTTTCTTCTCTCTCGAGTAACGAAATTTGCCCGTGACGCGTTTTTCAAATCACTCTCCATTGTCGTCCAAATAGCAGAAAGCCGTTTAAGAAGTTTCTTTTCAAAAATTATTGAAATGAAAATAATCTTGATACAATTTTGGAACATAAATAAAAGTTGTATGATATTATGTTAAGTGTGTGCTGGCGCTATTTGACTGTGAGTTGGTGGTATACAGAGATCAATGGTGGCTTCATCTCTGTCATTCTCAGGAGAATAAAACATAGTTTATACTAAAGCCTATTTTTATTCTCAACAATCATTGCCAATATGGTTAATAGGACTGTGAGTGCGACTACAATCTAAATTGTATCAATATTCATAATCATAAAAATGAAATACGTCTGTATCGTCACCCTTGAATATATATTTTTTTTTTTTTTCAATAGATATCGAGTATTTAAATAGAAACAGATCTCAAATTTCCGCATACTTTTTTCCTCAACCCATGTTATTTGTGGATGAAATGAATTAAAAATTCCACCACATTGATTGCAGATGTGCGGCAACTCCCATGACGTTACAGGTTATCCTGGTACTGGCAGATATGAATAGGCTTTTAGAGGGTTATGATCCTATTGATACTTATATTTAGAGCTTAAAGTTGTTGGAGCGTCCAGCCTGTAAGAGACATTGTTTAGTATATAACACTGCAATTGAAATGATACACACCGCTTTCTTTTTCCTGGAATTCTGTGAACTTTTTGTTCAGGATGCCTGAAAACCCAAATGACCTAATTTATTTCTGAGCAGGGTGTGGTAGTGGCAACCGGTATCTTTCTAGCACTTTACTGAGGCTATTTGGGCCCCTTATAGGCTACTTCCAGTTTCAACTTGAAAGTGGTTGTGTCATATTTTAGTCCTCTATTATGTTATTCCATAGTTACCGTGATTTGTTAAAGGAAAAAACAGTTCTAAAACCCCTTCTTCTCGTGTACGTGTACGCATGTTTGCTGAATTCGGTGGGTCGGTTGCTCAAGAATGTGCGAAGTTAGTTTTCTCATATCCTTGCGCTATTTAACTGTTTGCTCTAAATTATTTTTTTCGCATACGCATTTTCTGCTATCCTGGTAATTGTGTCATAAAATCATTCAGTCCTCCGTCCGTCCTAATACTGGATAGGTATGCCACAGCTAATTTCAAAACGTGCTTCACGCTGATAGGGTCCTGCTTTGATGAAAGCCGCTATGTTTCAATTCGGTTCTTGAAAGATGTTTTGACAAGACTAACGTCTTCCTCCTGCTTCACCAGGTGTTGGCTCGGTGCTAGAGACACCGAAGATGACCAACCCATTGATTTATCGGTGCCTCCAAGTCGCAATCCTCACACCACCGGCATGTGGCTGATATTGAAGGTCCTGAAAATAATTAAATTAGATTTAAAAAATGCGATTAATGTCAACTTACCAGCAAAAGTCTAGCTTGCTTCATCATGGGGGCGGTGGGATCTCCAGCCTTTCGTTTGGAGGCTCTCTTGGAGCTGGGTGTTTTGATGGTGTTGGATAGCCCCCTCTGCTTTAAAAATCCCACCACACTGGTTACAGATCTTGGAAGATGATTAGCAATCCCATGACGTTTCAGGTTATCTCCTTCCTGGTGAACGATTTTGTACATAAAATTAAAAATTCGCTGTTTATGGAGGTTTGTTTTAAAATAAATGAAAAAATAAAACCAGTTTAAATTGGTTAAAGAACCTACCTAAATTTTAGAAAAAGAAATTTGAGTTTTGTGCAAATGTAAGTGTAAAAGTAAATTCAAGTTGCTCCGAAAAAAACTATTGGAATTAAATTAAAAAATAGGTACTCAGGGTTGTCTGTATTTTTAAAAAACAAACAATATGTTTATGTGTTAAGGAAAATAAAAATAATTCAATAATCGAGGTTTGTGTTAATTTAAAATATGTCTCAGGGCATGATTTATCCTACATCACTTAGATATTTAAAAATAGTACTTACAGTTTTTCGAAACCGACACTTATCGCACAAGAAACTAAACTTTGAAAATCCAGGTTCAAAGTACTGGTACTGGATGCTGCGTTTTTTGTACAAAGAATAAAAATTGAATCCTCATCTTTTACAGGTAACAATGTATCCACTTAAATTTTGTATTGCATAGGGTTATTGGCTCATAAAATGTCAACGATGCTAATGCTAAAAGAATAGATTTATTCTTTTAAATTTTGATAAATCGATTGAATTTGTCACCTTTTTTAAAATAAAAATGGACATATCAAATATCTAACTTAATAATTACGCCTTAAACTAAAAAAATATCTTTAAAATGTGTTGTTGTTTTTCTCGGGCGATTTCTGCGAACGGTCCTGATATAATTCAGATAAAAAAACTGCCAAATAAGCGTTTACATTTCACGGTGCTTTTGTATGTGATATCAAAGTTTAAATCGGATTTTATAATAACAAGCTTCTTTCAGTTTGCTCAAACTCGTCACCAGTGAAAAATATAAAATTATTGCACAACAATTATCATTTTAACCAAGTAAGTAAATATCTTATATACTAATATCAATCAACAACAAGACCTGTTTTTTTATAGCAAAGGATTAAAAACACTGAGAAAATTACAAGACCTGAAGCCTGATATAGAGTGAAATTCCCAATATTTTGGCAGCGTTTTTTGTATGTGATTACTTCGAAGTTTAAATCGGATATTATAATAATTAAGCTCTTTCAGTCTTGTTTGAGACTCGTCAACAACAATAAAATTATTGCACAACAATTATCATTTTAACCAAGTAAGTGAATATCTTATATACTTACTAATATCGATACAATTATGAATATTTTAGATATGGATTTGAAATCAATCAACAAGACCTGTCTTTTTATAACAAAGGATCAAAAACGCTGAGAAAATTATAAGTCCTCGTATAAAGTGAAAGTTCCCAATATTTTCTACGATACAGACCTCAAAATATTTGCAAATCTTTACTGGAACCAATAAACTATACAAATTAAGGTAGATCAACAGATGTCAAGCGAAGTTCGAATTAAAAGGGGTGCCCACAGTGTTGTATTCTTTCTCGTCATTATAAAACTATTGCACAGCAATTATTATTTTACCCAAGTAAGTAAATATCTTATATACTTAGGTAATCGATACAATTGTGGCATATTTTTAGCTATGGATTTGAAATACTCGTTGAATTTGACGACAACGCATAGTGTTTCTCCCAAGACGTACCACCAAAATGATTAGATCATTAAGCAGTTTATTGATGGAAAATATTCGCTTTTTGAAATCGTTGTCTTAAAAAATGTATGTTTTTAATAAAAAAAAACGAGGCCCCTTCCCCATCAAATTATGTTGGTTCCAACCAAGGATAATACACACTACTACTACAGGATAGCCTATCCTCATAAGGCCTGTGTGGAACAAATCCACTCTCTCCCCAACGTTAAATCACCAGTTGTGACGTAAGCAGCATGTTATTTCTCGCCTTGACGTAGGTTGTTTAAACAGCTGATGGCTTAGTTATGGCGTCGTAAATGGTAACACACGAGGTCAATAAGCAATCCTGTAGGTGTGTTTCATCCTTGAGTTCGAACACCCTCTACCAGGTACAACATGAAGCTAGCTGCTGGACCCTCATAGTTACGTCACCACCACAGCATCCTGTTATAAGACACATCGAACTTGTCACATGTACGCTAGATTGTGCCACCGACACAAACTGACGTAACCCACGAGACCCAGGTCGAACCATGAATCGAACTTTGCACTATGTACTCTAGATGGTGTCAAGGACGTGACCCAGGTCGCTATGACGTCATCACAGAACCCGAACCATGAATCGAACTTTGCACTATGTACTCTAAATGGCGCCACAGACGTGACCCAGGTCGCTATGACGTCATCACAGAACGCGAACCCTGAATCAAACTTTGCACTATGTACTCTAAATGACTCCACGGACGTGACCCAGGTCGCTATGACGTCATCACAGAACGCGAACCCTGAATCAAACTTTGCACTATGTACTCTAAATGACTCCACGGACGTGACCCAGGGCGCTATGACGTCATCACAGAACCCGAAACGACTCGGAACAATCCCTTCCATGCAAACTCCATATTACAGGAACCTGTAATTGCAAGAATTCACCGCAATAACCCGGTATGACGTCATCACAGGTGACAGATGACGTTTGACAGGTGACGTTTGAC
This sequence comes from Ceutorhynchus assimilis, assembly GCA_917834065.1. Taxonomy (NCBI): domain Eukaryota; kingdom Metazoa; phylum Arthropoda; class Insecta; order Coleoptera; family Curculionidae; genus Ceutorhynchus; species Ceutorhynchus assimilis. The sequence continues at coordinate 4,786,227 of OU892289.1, read as the reverse complement.
AGGTGGCGTTTGACAGATGACGTTTGACAGGTGACGGTTGACAAGATGGCGGGAAAACATTTCCCCCCCCCCCCTTTTTCTGGTAGCCATATTAAAATCCGGGGGCCCCTTTTTGGGGGGCGCAGCCCTGCGGGCCCCCTTTTTGGGGGGCGCAGCCCTGCGGGCCCCCTTTTTGGGGGGCGGAGCCCTGCGGGCCCCATTTTTGGGGGGGCGGAGCCCTGCGGGAGCAGGTCCCATGGCGCCATCTGTCAACAAGATGGGGCCATGGCGGCGCATCCACCTTCGTGTCAACGACGGCGCATCCACCACGTGTCAAGAATGAAAGATTGAGGTTATGGTCGGAATTTGATAGTCATACCCCCTTTGATTATCTACTTATAAAAATTAGTTGATATCAGGGATGGGCATCTACGCGTAAATATAGATTGTCTACGTCTGGTGTAAACAACGCGTAGACAATGTAAACTATGTAATCTATGTAGACAACGTGTAAAATATGTAGCAATCCAAACAAAATGGCGGTCAATGCATGCTCAATGCCAAAAAATTGGCGCCATAAATTTAATTCAAACAACCTTGACATTTTTCATCAAAAAACTGTTTTTTGTGTATTTTGTGGTGTTTTTAGATGATTTTCTAGTGTTTGGAAGGATAATTTTCGTATTTTAAGATGGAACGTTGTTAGTTTAAGAAATTATTAGTGAAAAATCCGGATGTTTGCAAAAGTTATGATTTCTTCGTGACAAACCTTTACCTATACTAACCAATTAGGTAGACTATCCAGGCTTTGTTTCCTGTTTAGTTTTTTCTTAACCAAATTCTGAATCCTGATGTTTATTTTATTTGTCTGCTATTCAAGTTATCGACACAAGCTGATGTGGAGGATAGTGAATGGCTGGGATCCATACACCATTTATGTAGAGAGATTTTTTGGTTTTTTAATATGGATTTAGTAAGATTTTTTCTCTTTTGTTACAATCCATGAAGCCCTCACAAAGTACAGACAGACGGACATAATTTTAATTATGTCCGTCCTTTTACCTAAATGTTGTATTCTGTTATATTGATAAGCGTTTAGTTGAAATCTAGATTGTTACATGACATCCTCAAGGTTTAAGTCTTCTGTGAAAGTGCATTATGCATTTATCTATTATATAGTGGTTATTATTGCAATAGAGCTGTCTTGAAGTTTCAAGTAAGTTTGTTGGGCCTTCTGCCTCCAAGTAAAGGGTTAATCTGTCTCTTAGTAAGGAGTTTTCATTGTTATTTTTAGCATCCTGATGAAGTCTGCAATGGTAGACGAAAGCTTGATATTTGAATAAACAGACACTTAGTAGCACATTACATCGTTTTACTTTGGCTACCTCTAGCATTTTGGGGAATCTCATCTATTAACTTATCCTTTTTATATATACATATATATACAATACATAAAGTATGCATTTTCCAAAAAATCAACACTTTACAGACTTTATACAAATCAAAAATCGCAATAAAACGGCATTTTTTTTAAATAAAAAGGCATTGGCCTCCATTTTGAATTTCATTTTGACAGTTGGCAGGCCTTTAAGGTTATGTTTCTGTTTTTGCTTAGTTTTGTTTTTTGCTTTGTTAAGTTAATTGAACTGCAAATAACTGTCTAATTTGATTCAATATAAATTTAATGCAATGCAAACTTTCAAAAAAATTACTCATATTTCAAATTTTTTGTTGTCTACGTTGTCTACATAGTTTACCTAGTTTACGTCTACATGGAAAAAAGTGGATGTAAACCCTGTCAAGATCAAGGAGAATACACACTCTCGGCCTCGTTTTTGGTAATCGCCGCTATAATGGTTTTCAACTGTTTTCAACCAGCAGCCTACTTCGATTCTTGGCCTACCTCAAGGCGAGAAACGCCATGCTGCCTACTACGTCACAACTGGTTGTTTGACGGGCGGGGGGGATATGGGGGATCTGTTACACACAGGCCTTATGAGGCTTGTGTCAAGATGTCAGAAATTTAATTTCTATGCTGCTAGGCAAATCCAGCAGGTTAGCACCTGTTGAGGTGGTAGAAATTTAATTTCTATGCTGCAAAGCAACCGCAGCGGCAGTAGTAATACTTTTAGTGCCGCTGGAGCGGCAGCAAAAGTACTTTTAGTGCCGCTCGTACTTTTACTGCCGCTCAACCATCCAGTTACCCCCGAGCGTATAGGGATGCCACCTTTGAAAGTAAGTTGAACCGGAGGAAAAAAAACCATTATTGAAAGAAAGCTGAAAAAGAAAATCTGCAGATCTACAATGCAACAGATGCATTACACTTTACTATCTGCCTATATGTATATACACAAGTCCCCCCCCTAGGATTACCGGATGTTGCTTGAGGAAACTTTGCTTGAGGTTGGGAGTTGAGACGGTTGGAGGAAAAGATTCAAGAATAATACACACTAAACAGAATAGCCTATCCTCATAAGGCCTGTGTAGATCAAATCTCAAGCCCCCCACCACGCCAAAGATCCAAAAAACCAGTGATCACGTAGACAGCGTGTCGTTTCTCGCCTTGAAGTAGGGTGTTTGCACCACAGACAGGGGCGTCCATAGGGGTGGGGGGGGGGGCAAATGGGGCACTTGCCCACCCCTAGGCCTGGAGATTATTATCTATTGTTTCAAGTTGTGTTGTAAGATGCTACCATTGCTACCAGAAGAATAAAAAAACAGCAAAAGTGATACTAAAAGTTGCTTACACAATAAATAATAATTTTCAAATTGACATTATGTCTGTGCAATGTGTGTTTATTTTTTAAAATGACGTCATTACAAATGAGTACAGTTTAGCCTGCTTATGTTCATTCAGTAATATACGTATGGTTACCTATTGGCCGTCGTTTTTTATCCGACACTTTCCGTATAAGGAGCGAGGGGGTGAAGCACATGTCAAAAACCACATAAAAACAGGTGTGACGTCAGGTAACCATTGATGTTTTAACATAGGGAGCCACCATCTCACATTTTTTTGGAGTATCAGATTAAAATTGACGGACTTTACATAAATTGTTTTATTTATGACTGACATATAATGTAAGTATTATATTTGTGATATTGGCAGTATAATGCCATATATTATTCCCGCAAAGGCTTAATGGTCACTACTCCTCTACCTTTAGCTGCTCTGGAGGTTTCTTCTTTCTAAGTTTCTGTTTTATTTCCGAAAAATTTGGATTTCAAAATCGAGAGGAGGCAGAACTGCCAGATGCCAGAAAAATTGATCCTTTTGTGGCACTTTATACCTACCAACCTAAGGAAAAATAAAATAACATATTTGAAATAGGAATGTCGTATATTAATCAACATTTATAAAATATTTTAAATTGTAACAAACATGACTAGATCCATACTGATTCACAATAATATAACGTAAAGAAATTGAATGACAATCATCGTTTTTTTTAAAATAAAGTAAAAACTTACACAAAACTTATTTGACAGGAAACGTAATTATGTCAAAAACGGCCAATGTGTCACATAAATGTCAATAATTGTGACCGGGTTCGACGTTTCCTGTAACATGCGCCGTCCGGTGACGTCGGGACGGCTCACGGACAGACGCCAGGCGGTGCGACAACCGAGACATGAGAATCTTGAAGAATATTCGTGAATTTGATTTTGTTATAATATGCTCTTAATTGCTCCAAAATTAGTTTCTGATAATTAAAATCTTTAGGACTTTTGTCTACTCGAAACTCAAGAAAATCGTCTAGTAAATTTTAATATTTTCTCTATAGCAGTTTGAGAAAGACGTTTTTGATAAAATCTTAGATAGTTCTTTGATACATCTAGATTTATTTTCAGTAGGTAATAGGTACAAGACAATTTTCTAATAGTTCTAAGACGTTTTTTTTAAAATAAACGACATCGTCTGATATGTTTTGATCCTTGCTTTGCTTAGTGTTTAAGACACTCGCCTTGTATTTGTGTATTTTTTATTTTCTGCATTTATGCCCGATTGCACCGTCTCTTTTAACCGAGGTTTAGAGATAACTATTCCTTAAAGTGACATTTTCCCATGCAAAACTGTCAATTTAAGGGATAGTTATCGTTAAGCCTCAGTTAAGAGAGATGGTGCAATCGGGCATTAGTGGCGTACATATGTCGCGATAGTTTTTTAATCTTAAGGTACGGTTTGTTAGGATAGTACGCGACGCAAAACTGACAACGTAAACGTCGTCATTGGTTCAGGTATGACGTACACTCGTTTTCTGACGTCAAAAAACGGGTGTACGTCATACCTGAACCAATGAGGACGTTTACGTTGTCAGTTTTGCGTCGCGTACTATCCTAACAAATCGTACCTTTAGTTTAAGACAGTACATATTTCATTTCTATTTCAAGCTCTTAATTTTTTTTTATTCAGATAAATTTAGAAGAAAACGAAAATTCAAGAGCCGGAAATAGACAAAAATTGAGACGCAAAAACTGAGAATTAACTAGAGAAGAAATGTAGGAAAATTGAAATAAAAAATGGTAGATTAAAGGACATTCGTGTTTTTTCTATTCCAGGCTTTTGAATTCTCATTTTCGACAAGTTCAAAAGCCGAGAATATGCAAAAATAGAGAAAAGAAATTCAAGAGAAATTGTACACAAATTATGTATTATAATCATCTGATAAACTCAAATAGATACTTTCTCAGTAGGAATCTAAGACAGTCCTCTCATAACTGTTTCCACTAATTTATGAAAATCGTTTGATAAATTTAGTCATTTTCTTCAAACAAGACAACCGGATCAATATTACCATGCAAAGAATATTGTATACTCAGCACAAAAAAGCTCAAATTTTCGAGCATTTAATAACTCAATTTAAATTTAAACTATATAAATGCTCAGTATTGACAGTTTTACACTTAACTTAAGCCTTAACAAATAAAGTTACTCATTCAAAATCAAATTTCACGTGCTTTTCTCCATAAAACTGTTGCCTTGGTCGTCCGCAATAACGCAAAACAAAATAAATTTTTGGAAAAAGAGGTTCAAAGTACCGTAATTGAGCGAAAATAAACGAAAAAGGGGTTTTTTCATTGGAGTTTGAGTTCAATTAATTATCATAAGATTTTCATTAATCAAATACCAAAAAAATTTGGCACCATATTATTATGCTGTTGAGGTGAAGAAGATTTCACCATTTTACATTAAATACCTAATTGAAAAAGTGGTTGAATAAGTACAAAATTATTGTGAAAGTAATTTGTTATAGGTACCAGAAATTTTATTAGAAATGTGAATAATGGTTAAAAATCTTATACCAATCATTGTAACTCTTAAGAAAATGCACATTCAAGCACAATTTTTGCTCTATTATGGTCCATCCTCTAAGAAGAAAAACTCCACATTATATTTCCTCTAATACAAAACAGTAATAATTAACATGAAAGGTTTCACAAACAATCGTACAGAGAGAGAGAGAGAGAGTAATTTTTTATTTTTTGAAAATTTCGATTTCCAAGTCATATTACAAAAAAAAAAAAAACTGAAAACTTATTGTTCGGGTTGTTTTTATTTATTAATTTTTTTGATTATTTTGATTATCTACACAATTAAATATGATTACATCAGCAGTTTTCGAATTCGATTTTCTTTTTTTATAATAAGGTAATATTTTTTGTTTGCGAGGGCGTCTTGTCCCAGTCCAGTCCATTTTTCTTATGGGTTTTTGGGTAGAAGTCTTTCTTTTGATTTTGGAATTATTCAATATAATTGAAGAGTACCCATTATTTGACCCTAAAAACCTATGAAACATATTAAAGTTTTCCTGAAATAACGTACCATTGTTGGAGTTCTGCAATCTACTTCAGAAATCGTTCTACATGCAATCTCAGATTCAGATTATGAATCAGTACACTCTGATGATTGAATCAGTTAATGATAAATTCAAAGACAGTATTGACAAATCGTTGTGTAAACAAATTAATGATGAAGCAAAATTATTGTATGTAAATTATGTACTATTGAGTCCCTAGAATGATATGAATATGATGATATGTTTTCACGTTTTAACCAATAATACCAAAACCAAAATACCACACCATCAAAGTTAGCCCTTTGTAAGGTACTAAACCTATATTTTTCTTCTAAACACTTTTGGCATAAGGATCTGGACATTAAACACTGTTTACCCTATAGCAAAGTTCCAACTTAAATCAGGACTGGACTGAAACTGGAAAAGGCCCTTCACGCCCGGTCTGCCCCTCTACGCGGGTGGATATGTAACAAGGGCTAAAAGCTAATCCAACCCTAGATAAATAAGCTTCACACAGCCCAAAAATACAAGCACTTAAAACAGTGCCGGAACTAATTACACTTTTTTTTAATTTTATCAATTTAATTGACAGTGGCGTGTTGTCAAAATTGAAGACTTTTTGCGATGTAAACTCAACTAAAACAATTATAATTGGTGATATAAATTTGATTGGATTGCGGATGGCGTTTCGTGTGTATTGACTCAAAGGAAATGATTGGGTTTACATCGGAGAGTTGTAGTTGAGCGTCGAGTTAAAGTTGTAGGAAAAAGGTGCACTTTGAGCAGAGGGTGTGTCTATTTAGAAAAACTTACGTCTGATAATTGCTTGTCTTTAGACAGTAAATAATAATTTTTCTTGAGACAATCAATTGGGCTCATCAAAAGCCTGTAATAATCATAATTTGAAGTATTACCGGCTATTGGAAACGTATCAGCCAAAGATGAATCTTTAGTACTTTTCAATTTACAATCTAAGATGTGTACACTACAGAGAATTCAATCCGTGCACTATCAAAAGAAAAATTCCCTCTCTCGCTGATTGACGATCCGTTTAGGAAAAGGCCGTATTTTCATTTAACTTGACAATCTGCAATCGATGAAGATTCAACTAAAAGAACATCGTTACGTTACACCTGACAAAAATTTCGAGTATCTGCGAATGCCGTTTGGGTTGACCAACGCTCCTGCTGTATTTCAGCGATTCATTAAATTTGAACTATTACCGGATCTTGAGTTCCTCTTGAAAACTTATCAGTCTAATTGAGTTTTTTTTTTAAATTTCTTTTAGTTTTTACTTCAAAATCTTGTAACCCACAAGAGATGCTGAACCAAAAATTTTCAGGGATTATAGCATGTCTCAACAATGAGTTCACCTGTTTACATGGCGTAGTTTTAAGAAAATCAACTTTGAAGCTTAAACTGAGAAGCTGGTCCCATAACCTGCTACGCGAATTGTCAAATCGGACACAAAACGCTCAGGACAGTTAAAGTGATTGATATCCCTGTTACGCATTGGAAAGCTAGACCCAAACAGGCCTAAAGCTTAGACCCAGACAGGCTTAAGCCAAGACCCATAAAGGTGATCTTAGTGTGTGAGTGAGAAAGCTGCACAAAACAAAGATTACCAACACACATATGGGAATACAGATAACAGATGACAAAACAGAAAAAAAAAACCAATTAGAACAGCTGAAAAACCTCAAGGAGAAGCTAGAACGAAAAAATTAAAGAGATAATGCTGATTTCATCATCAAATACATCCAAAAAATACCAACAATAGTCCCTCTCAACCTATAACAACAAAAGAACTAAGAAATTATATCAGTCTGTCCATATATTACACATCCAACATCGTCGCAATCTCTGCGAAATTTGATGAGCTTATAGTGTTTACCCAAAACAGTAGGTAGGTACACCAGACAGCATAGTGATATTCGAACCATGGTTAAAAAGCTCAATTCCAAACTTCCTTATCAGTATTCCAGGGTGTAATATCAAACACAGATCGGACAGACTGACACACAAATGGAGGAGTGTGCATCTACCTAAACCAAAATATCCAAAATAACTTTATAACAACAACTTTTCAACATAACATTAGGAAAAGGCCGTATTTTCACTTCACTCTGTCTGTAGGATTTCACCAAATTCCAATTGATGAAGGTTCAACTGGAAAAACATCGTTACGTTAGACCTGAAAAAAATTTCGAGTATCTACGAATGCCGTTTGGGTTGGCCAACGCTCCTGTTGCATTTCAGAGATCCATCAAATTTGAACTATTACCAGGTCTTGAGTTACTTTTGAAAACTTATTAGTCAAAACTGAGAATATTTGAGATTTTTTAAAAAAAATTTAGTAGTTTTTACTGCAAAATCTTGAAACTCATAAGCAAACTGTAGAAGCTGTGTTCAAGAACTGATTAATGTTCCAGAATTGTATCGTCTCTTCTATGTAGGTAATAGCAGAATTTCCAGCACTTACCCCTACAGATGGGTTTCTTCTGGAATAAATAATGTAACTTTAAAAACAAGGCTCAAGGATGAATTTGCTGTCAATCGTAACCCATATCGGTTAGCAGCTAGTGAGAGACAAGCGGTTTGCAAAATCGTCTAGATGAAGAATATTGTTCAAGAAAGTGACTTCCCAGTTACCAGCCCGATTATTATAGTTAGAAAAAAAGAAGGACCGCATTTATAATGTGTATATGGAATGAAAAGAATTCAATTGCTGTAGCACTGTAAAAGACAAATTCAATCAGTGGGCGAGGATTGACGATCGACTCGACCATTTAGGAAAAAGCCGTATTTTCAGTTCACTTGACAAATCTGGAAGATTTCATCAGATTCCAACTAATGAAGATTCAATTGAAATAACATCGTTACACCTAACATACATTTCGAGTATCTGCGAATACCGTTTGGCTGGACCAACGCTCCTACTGTATTTCAGTAATCCATCAAATCTGAACTACTACTGCTTTTTGAGTTCCTCTTAGTCAAAACTGAGTAGTTTTTATTTTAAAAATCTTGGAACCCATAAGATATGCCGAAACAAAATTTTCAGGAATCAAAAATGAATCCACCTGTTTACATGGCAAGCTTGATATCATCCGAGGGGTAAACCGCAGGTAAGTTTTTGTACACCAGATTGCGGTATTAGGGGAAATGAATGATTTTCCATAATTTTTTTTTTTAAATCTTCAATAGTTTTTACTTCACATTCTTGGAAACCATAAGATTCATAAGATATGCTAAAAGGAATGTTTCAGGAATAATCTACCTTGCTCATCAAGCGCCTGTAATAATCAAAATTTGAACTATTACCGGCTCTTGGAAACGTATCGGTCAAAATTGAGAATATTTGAGATTTTTACTCGAAAATCTTGAAACCTATGTAAGATATGCTAAAACAAGATTTACAGGGATTATAGCGTGCCTTGAGACAATCAAGAGCCCTCAATTGGGCTTATTAATAAGAGCCTGTGGTTCTTGAACATGATTCTATCATTGCGACGATTGAACTACGATGATCTAGAAATTTTTACGTGTCGTCCGCATCAAAACCACAAGGATATTACGAGTTATGCCAGAAAGTGTTCAAAAATTATAAAAGGTTCCAGAAATGTAGTGTCCCAAACTCGTCTCTGTATTAGCGGAATTTCCAGAAGTGACTTTTACAGTATGGGTTTCTTCCTGAAGTGGATATTGCAACTTTGAAGGCTCAAGCATGTATTTGTTGTCAATTGTAACCCATATCGTTAAGCCGCTAGTGAGATACAAGAGCTTCACGAAATGGTCCAAGAACTTATGATGAAGAATATTGTTCGAGAAAGTGAGTCCATAGTTGCCATCCCCATTATTTTAGTTAGAAAAAAAAGAAGCACCAATAGAATGTGTGTGGACTGAAGAGAACTCAATCCCCACACTGTGAAAAACAAATTTTCTCTCTCGCTGATTGACGATTAACACCGTCGTTCAGGAAAAGGCCGTATTTTCACTTTACTTAACAATATGCAATTGATGGAGACTGAATTGAAAGAACAACTTTCGTTACACCTGACACTCCTGACAGATATTTCGAATATTGGTAAATGCCGTTTGGGTGGGCCAACGCTCCTGCTGTATTTCAGCGCTCCAATAAATTTGACTAAAATTGATTGACACAGTAGGTAGACTCAATGAACTATAACCAAAAACTAAAATACGCACACTAATTGCCATATCTGCCAAAAAGTACAGCCACCAAAGACGGATACCACAAGGGGGAATGTTGTTCTTTTTGGATACGTGTTGGAATCAATTTCCGCCATTCAACGTAATGAGTGCGACAAAAACAGGCATCCCCTCTGCAGCAGCGGCACTAGGCTTCACGTTCGTCCATATGTGTGCGCATTCCAGTTTTTAGTTATAGTTCATTGGGTACACCAGACATCTCAAACTCCCTTATCGATATTCCAGGGGATATTATAGGTATACAGATCGGTTTGACTGACACTCAGAAGTGGGAGAGACCAAGATATCCAAAATAGCTTTACAACGACCGAACTACTTTTTTATTGTGAGAACATTGACAAACTACATCTAGGAATTTCCCATTCGTTCGAGTATGTGTGTACAGACTAAATAACTCCCTGGTAGAAGATGATTTAAAACTCTTCACAAATATCATAACAAGCCTTGCTGCTAAACCACCAAAATCCTATTATAGCTGGCGACTTTAGCCTTCCCAGAATTTCATGGTAACTGACGGATTTAGAGGTCTATTAAGAGATGGGGCAGCCCTTCTAACAATTTTAGGTCTACATTGGATCATCACCAAACCAACCCGTTAAGGAGAGGGTCAAACACCATTACTCTTGGATCTGGTCATACTTAATAGCACACATCTTATCAGCAAACATGAGCACTTATTACCCATCGGAAAATCAGACCACGAACTATTAAAACTGACACTGCAAACAAGACTCGTTAACACAGATTCAAAAACAACAGTACATAGAGTGGAACACATGAATTATTAAGATATAAATCATCATATATCATCGCAAATCAACTGGGAAGAAGTACTCTCTGATGACAAATATGGGCCAGCTTTCACTCAGAACTAGAGATAATAATTAGATAGCAACACTGAATACAAAACCAAAACCTATACACATGGAAAACTAACAACCACATCCGAAACTGTGGGAGAAAAAGGCCCTATGAAAAAGGTACTTCCGTATCAACAATCCCACTGACTACAGCGAACATCGTACCTTCTCCAACACTGTAACACAAAAAAAGCTAAGCTGATTGATATTGAGGTACATTGACAGCCTAACAAACTTTTAGAGCCCCAAAAAACTACACAAGTAAATACATTAGATCACAACTTAACATCAAATGAGGAAATGTGCATAGACATTGAGAAAGCCACCATCTTGCCAAACGAGTTTTTCTAGAGTATTCACGACGGAAACATTAATTCCTGAAGATCTCCAAGTAAACTTCGACAGGGTACCAAATGAAATTACAACTATCTAAATCACAACCCATGATATCCTTAAGAAGATAGAAGCCCTGAAGATTGCCAACTCTCCAGGTCTGGATAGAATATCCTAGTCCACAAGGTGTAGGGTGAACAGAACTTTCTAACAGAGTCTTTGTTCTCTAGAATCAACTCCCAGCTGAAACAGTTAGGGATTCTTCAGTGTCAGTATTCAAGACAAAACTTGATAGTCAATTCCATAGTGCTTAAACCAAAGCATACACTCAAAAACTAACAGTTCTGAAACAAGTGACAAAAATAGGCTTATAGGTTTCATTTGAGCCCATATCGACTAGATAGTGATAGTAATAATAGTAATAATAATAAAATTAGCTCATATAGGTTCCTGATTCTCATGTTTGCCCTGGATCTATTGAAAGTTTCACGAAAATACAATAATAAGTAGTTTTTATGTGATAAGCTTTCGCTCCAGTACCATATAAAACATTCAATACTTTTTTTGTAATAGTTCATTTACAGATCTGAATTAATAATTATGGAATTAGGATCTGTATTATTGCCCTCTGGACATATTCTTAATTCAAATATCACTAAACTTTCAAGTTTGCCAATAATAGTCAGCAGAATACGAGAAGTAAGACAACTTCTCAAAAGATATTCTTGTTGCAATGATTTGAACAGATAATTCTGGGCCCATAACCTACTATGCAATTCCTCAATTAGCCATAAATTGCGTAGGAGAAATTTTCATTCAAAGTTTTTATTGTACAGGAGCTTATTAAGGATCAAGGGCCCAGGCCAGAATTCACAGAAATAACTTATTGGATTTTTGCTTATTTACATGGAGAATTTTCTTTAAAACATGACTAAACTTCAGTAGGTAGTTGGCAAATTTAAAGAGATAAATATAGTGAAGTTTTCATTGAAAGTTTCTTTGGTACCGGAGCTAAAGCCTATTGCATGAAAGTTCAAAAAAAGTCTATAGATAGATCAACATTTTCAGGAAATGTAGATCTTATTAAACGACTCGAAGATTTTATTGGTCAGTAGTAGCTATTTAGGATCTTGTATGTTTCCATAAGGTCTGCTCTTTTCCTAAGTGTTGTCAATTTTTGTAGTCTTATTTCGTAGGGCAGGTTTTTTAGTTCTAATGGAATTTTAGTTATTTTTCTCTGAAAACTTTCTAAGAGATCCATGTCTTTGATGTAGTAAGGAGACCCAACTGTACCCAATAGAAGAATCCTCAAAATATCATGAATGGACAAGGTATCAAACACCCGAGTGCTGCAAAAACCTAATAAAGAAAGAAATAATAATGTTCACAGTAAAACGTAGAAAATTGGAATATTTAGTTCACATTATGAGAAACGAATCCAAATATAAATTGAATATTATTTGAAAAAGCGAGTCCCCAGTTTCCAGAATGAATAGTTTAGAAAAAAATCGTACTTATAGAATGTGTGTGGTCGTGTGGACTCAATGCGCACATTGTACACAAGACAAATTCCCTCTCCCGCTGCTTGAAGATCAACTCGATCGTTTAGGAAAAGGCCGTATCTTCACTTCACTTGATAAGTCTGCAGGAGAACATCGTTATACCTGAGAGACATTTCGAGTATCTGCGAATGCCGTTTGGGTTGGTCAACGCTCCTGCTGTATTTCAGCGATTCATTAAATTTGAACTATTAGTGGGTCTTTGAGTTCCTCTTGAAAACATAGTAGTTTTTATTTTAAAATCTTGAATTCCAAGATATACTGAAACAAATTTCTCAGGGATTGAAGCTTCAAAAATTGAGTCACTTGTTCACATGGCGAAGTTTTAAGAAGCTCAAGTTTGAAGCGACGAACAAAACTTTGTCTCAAGCTCAATTTTGAATAAGCTCAAATTAGAATATTCACCCACTAATTCAAAAACTCACTTATTTCCAGGACATAATCTTCACTGATTAATTTTAAAATTCCTCATTTTTGTATCAACACCAACTCCACCAAATGAAACAATGGAAAGAAGAAAGGGAATATAGGATGATCTAAAAAAAACTGGGTTGACCATAGACCATTAGAGCATGGGTCAGGAAAAAAGCAGATGGATAAACCAACTCGCAGTGAGGCAGAGAAGGGTCGGTACACTACGGAAAAGAGGATGAGACGATATCCAGGGAATAACAGGAAATACCTGACACAGGGAGCCGCCAACAGAAAAGTATGGAGAGATTTGGTTTGGGAGAGGCCTATATTTAAATCCAGGAGTGCTTTTTATGATTAATTTTCATTAGTTGTTAGGTCTGCATCATTGTCAGAATTTCTGAGGCCAGAATTTGGCTTGAGCAACTTATTGAAGAGTGAACTCTACTTTACTCACTCGTAAGAGCTATTTTACGATATCGAGGCACATTTTGCCTCATAACTTTTGTCAAGAATCTACAGTTTTTCCCTTGATTTCCTCATAATTTCCCCTGATTGCCTTAGATTTCCTCGGATGTCTTCTTGATTGCCCCTAATTTGTACACCAGATTTCCCTTGCGGTTTACCTCTCGATAATATCAATAGAGTGGGAGTATAGGAGCGAGATATAAATAACAAGGTAAAAAATGCGTTAACATTCTGAACTTTTTACTCTGGAGTAGGTAGTCGGATTTCAGCTAAAGGCTGGCAGCTATATGCAGTGGAAACAGACTTTTTTCAGACGAGAATGTAGAGTTTCAAGACTGGAGCATATGCAGAACGCTGAAATTCGAAGAAGAACAGGAAGAATATAGAAACACCGAAAGAATAGACACCCGACAGCTCATATGGTATGGGGCATGTTGTGAGAGAGCATTGATGATCGTTCCATGGAACAGGAGAGCCAAGAGAGGAAGATTGGCGCTAACATGGATAGATAACATTTAAAAATTTGAATGATAGAGCGATATACGGGGAAGAATTGACAGAACGTAAAAAAAAGGACATTGAAATCGAAATGATGATGATGATTATTGCTCTCTGGACAGATTCCATATTCAAATATCACTTGCACATCGAAAACTCTTAAGTTTGCCAATGATGGTCAGCAGGGTTCACATTTAAGTTTGGTAAGTGAGGCAATTCCTCGAAAGATATTTTTGCTGCAATGGATCCATATTTGAACAGAAAACTGTGATTCTAGGGCCATAATCTACTATGCAATTCCTCAAGTTAGCCACAAATTTCATAAGAGACACTTTCATTGAATCCGTCGGTTATGGACCCAGGCCAAGCGGAATTTGCGGGCAAAATCCAAAAAAGTAAGGTATTTGATTTTTGCTTATTTACATGACGGACAATATTCTTTAAACAAATTTTGATATGACCAACCATATAGTTGGCAAATTCAGTGACATAAGTAGGTATGGTGAAGTTTTCATTAAAGTTTTTATGGTATCGGAGCTAAAGCCTATTGCATATAAAAGTTCAAAAAAGTGTATAGCTAGATTACCATTTTCAAGAAATGTAGTTCTTATTAAATGATTCGTAGATTTTATTGGTCATTTATTCCCTATAGGAATGAAAATTGAATTTGAAGTTTTGGGAAGTAATTGTAAGCACAATTTATTGTTTGTGGGTTTAGGGAATTCCATTGAAAGACTACGCCATTAGTTAAGAGGTTTTTGCTTCCAACTTCCAAGAAGAAGGGTTCTCTCCTTTGTGGTGTCCTCTAAGGTTCAAATTTTGATTATTTTGAAACATATCTCCTAGTTTCAGGTCTGAAGAGTAGTAGAATCTCATATGTTTCAATAAGGTCTGCTCTATCCCTAAGTGTTGCCAACTGAAATTTTTGTAATCTTGTTTCGTAGGGCAGGTTTCTTAGTTCTATCGGAATTTTGGTTATTTTTCACTGAACACTTTCTAAGAGATCCATGTCTTTGATCTTTGATGTAGTGAGGAGACCAAACTGTGTGGCCATATTCTAGTTTTGGTCTAATGTAAATGGTGTTACAGTTCTCGTATCATTTTCAAATGCTTGTCTCATAAGGTATATTAGTTGATTCTGATTGGCCTTTTCTACTATGTGCGATATATGAGTTTCCCATTTCAGATCATCAGAGACATTACAGACTCTTAGGTCTTTTTGTTCAGAGACTTTTTTGAGTTTGATGCTATTATTTAGTAGTTAGGTCTAGGGTTATTTCGTCCTATGTGTGAAACTGTCATGTGATTGTTCATTGCTCTACAGTAGCTACTCATGTCTTTCTTTAATTGATGTAGTTGTGTTGAAGGATTTCCATATAGTTTTTTGTCATCTGCAAAGGATTCTACTTTGGTTAATCTTTGAAAGATCAGAAATGTACACTATAAAAGAGAGGCAAGTACAAATCCTTGTGGTACTTCGCTGACGCCGACTGGGTACCAATCAGAGCTGGTTTCATTTGCTCGAATATAAAAAGTTGTTTATGTAAGAAAGGAGCTGCTCCATTGCAGGTACCTACTTGCCTTTTATTCCATAATGGCTTAGTTTGTAACAGAGTCTTTCATGTGGTAAGTACTTTATGGAAGGCTTTCTGAAAGTCAAGGTATACTACGTCGATTGGCTTGCCTTCCTCTAGATTTGTAGACCAATCATCTAGACAGCTGAGAATATTTGTTGTAGAAGACTTTTTAAACATAAAGCCATGCTGTGTAGAAGGTATGATGTCATTTTCGAAGAACAAGGATATTGTTTCTTGTATGCATGTCAGCCTGATGAGTTTATAATTGGATGGGTTGATTTTGTCACCACTTTTTCAAATCGGTATCCCTATAGCTTTTTTCCAGATCTCTAGTATGGTACCATTGTCTAGTGAATCTTGGTTTAATTAAGCTAATAGTTGCGCTAGAGATGTTGCACATTACTTTTGAAAAATATATGATATCCCATCTGGGCCTAGACTATGTTTTTTAGGTTACTTGGAGCTGTCGTGCCTTTTTTTGTTGTTATGTTAATGTCAGTGAGCTGATCATTGTTCATAGTCTCCATGGGCAGTGTTGGCATGTTTGCAAGGTATTCTCTGTTATAGACAGAATGAAATTGGTTCGCAAATGCGTTTGCAGTGGTCTGTACAGTCTTTTATAAGCTCATTACTTATTGGATCTCGTAGGATTGAATCATAGAAGTGTTTGTCATTTTTTTCCAAAATATTTTCTTCATAGCTTGTCCTTGCTTCCATACCCTTCGTCGGTTTTATTTTTAACATACATACTTATCCCATAGCTTTCACTTTTTGTCGATTTCTTCAAAGATTTTCTGATTGAGTCATGGTTTTTGATGGTTAGTTGGGCATGTTTTTACTATTGTTAAGGTAATAGTGCTTTCGAAGAGTTAGTAATACAGAGAATTTGCTCAAATATTATTGAAATATTATGATTATTCATGTGATCTTATTATCGATGCTCCTATTGGAACAAATTTTGATTATCACCGGCTCTTGATTTCCCGGAAAAATGTTCCAAAGGCAATCCAAGAGCCGGTAATAATCAAAAAACCTTTATATTTGTCTCTATAAAAATTGTCCAGCAATTAATGGTATTATAATCAAAATTGTCTTAACATTAAATAAACCTCAACCCTCTGCTTCTTAAATATACACCTTTTTAAACAACTTCAACTGTCATTTGTACAATAATAATAATAATAAAAAAAATATGTTTCGATAGTCATTGAAGTCTGAAAAAATGAATCCAATTATTTCAGAAAAGTCCATTAACTTTGACATCACTCCCCCTAGTCATTTCATTAATTTAATTGGTGTGAATGAGCACTACACAGCATCGTTTTTTTTTTGTTTGACGCGTCGCTCGATGTTTTTTCAGTCAACGTGGCAACATTGACAGATTCCGGAAAATATTATACCTCGAAGAAATTTCAATAAGGGTTAATCAAAGTGACTTTCCAATTAAAACAAGAACCACCCATGAGAAGCTTTTAGATATATAGAATCTATCCTTAAGAGTAGTAGATTTGCTAAAAAAAGAATTTTTCAAAAGATCCTATAGTGCTATCTACGGGGGGAGTTTGAACTTCGTACGCTTCTAAGCAATAATGTTAAATTTCGCTTTTCGACCAGGGGCTCGTGTATAAGTGGAAAGGCATTCAGGGAAGGAGAAGGAACGAAGTGATTTTTTTTTTTGGGGGGGTTAATAAATATCACAGACAAAAAAGGGATTAATTAAAAAACGAAGGAAATATATATAGTTTTTGGAATATCGAAAACAATATGGAGCTGACAGAGATAGAAATGTTTGAGTGTACTTACTGCTGTTATTTTTATGTTTAAAAATAAAATAGTTGATTGAGAATCTTTAAATTTGTTGAAAGAATATTCAAATGAAATGTTCGCACCCTGTAAGAAAATGAAGAGAAATCTAATTCCCATACAACTGATGTCGCTAACCGGTCTGTAGTTAGCGACATCCATTGTATGAAAACTAAATTTTTCCTCATTGTCTTACAGAGTACAATTACTCATATTGCAATAATCTAGAAGCGTTTTCTCTTTTGAGAAAATATTCTGATTAAGATTAATTCCAGGTTGTCTATCAGTTCTAAATTGTTTCCGATCTAATTACTTGAAGGTATAACATACATTAAAACTAAACATCAGCGACACGTCATTATATTGGCTTCGACTCAGTTTAAATTTTTAATATTACTGCGAATTATTTTTTTTAAAATCTCATTTAAACTTATTTATAGGTATTTTTTTTTAATTATTATTATGTAATAATAATTTTTTTGGCAGGATATCTCACCCTAATAAAACGGTTTGTTGGTTTGGGCGAGCGCGGCTTCGGACGGAATTCAGAAAATCGTTTTTATATTTTAGGTAATGCGGTAGTTTCTATATTAGTTGAATGAGGTTTGGCTGCGTTTTTAAACATCTGAGATGTTTAGGGCCTACATATTTTTGCAAAACGTCATATTGATTTGGAATCATTTTTCAATTTGCTGTAACTTTTTTTGGGAAGGGTCACGTCTCTATTCTTGAAATTTGGTTCAAATCATCTAAGATTTGTCAGAGAGACTTTCTTGGATATTTTGAGATGTGTGTGAGATCTTTCATGTTCATGTCTACATTAAAATCAATCATAGATTGAAAACTCCTTAGAGAAGTTTGCCAGTCATAGTTACAGCAAATTGAAATTTGAACTAAAGATCCCTTCACAATTTCCTGCAGTTTCACCAAACTTTTAGAAGTCATAGTGATCTCCTGTACGAGTCAAGAAATTTAACAACTAAAAATAGCTCCACGACGTTCTACGTTAATTCAAACTATCAAAAAGCTTTGGCATTAAAGCAGATTTTTTCAAAAAAATTATTCAACATCAGCGTTTTACATAAGAAATTCTCTGTTCTGTGCGAAGCCACGTCCCCAAAAATAATACCTTTCAATCGCGCATCGAGTTTACGCTCATCATTTTTCTTTTCCTCATATTAAACTAATAATAAAAATAATCACACACCATCACCGGCATTCCTTAAAAATCACTTATTCAGCACAGCATCACACTATAGTACCGAGAAATAGTCCTAAGTTGGGTAAAAATTTGATGTAACAGTTTGTGGGTCGAATACGACGACGGTACCCGGCGGTACCGTCCTCGTGTAGGTGTCCATCGCACCGCTATAATTATTAATATTAAACTAGAACTAAGCGCACTACCCCGACAGTAGTAGTAGATTTGGCTCCGCCCTCTATCATTGGCTGCTGGATGCACTACATTACATATTATTATTATTATTATTGGTGATATTTTTATTGGACGCTTCTTCTGATGACAATGATAGGCCTCTTCTTCTTCTTCTACGACAGCGTGACGGCTACGACGTACATTAATAATACTTAAAACTGCTAGACGGCAGAAGACGAGGTGACCGCTGCAGTGGTCGAACTCGGGGCGGTGGGAAGGGACAGCGTGATGGGGACGCAGAGCATCCGTCACTGGAAAGAAAAATAAATTAGTTCATTGTCTTGAATTTTGACTAGGTATCCCCCAAAAAATCACGAAAATTGTGTCCGCTATGTGGTTTCTAAATATGTGGTCAAAATACCAATAAAAGGTATTGCATTGTCATGGTATTAATGGTATTGTGGTCAATAGAATAATATATTTTTTTACAATCGTGCAGAAAGGTACTATTTTTTGCACTATCTACTGTGGCAGAAACAACTCCTTCCACTAGTGCAACCTGTTGGTGTTGAAAACCCAATACAATACACAGGATACTGCTTTCGCAATCCGAAAACAAACTCCTATACTGATCTGGTTAAGAGCGGCGTCAGATAAGAGCCAGCGTGCCATCTTTTGGGCTTTATGACATACCTACATTAAGGCTGTGGTCCGAATATAACCAGGGTTGTGGTTTTGCGGTCCAAAAGTAATCAAATCACCCTGGTTCCTGGAAAAGTGGTTACTTTTGGACCTCGGTTTCTTGAAATCTGATTAACCAAATGTCAAAATAGTTACCGGCCATCGGATGTCGGTTCTGTCTACTACTATAGGATGGCTTATCCTCATAAGGCCTGTATGTAACAAATCCCCCCTACCCCCCTAAGCCAAACAACTAGTTGTGACGTAAGCAGCATGGCGTTTCTTGCCTTGACGTGGGCTGTTTAAACAGTTGACGACTTAGCTATGACGTCAGCGATGGTTGAAAACAGTTGAAAACCAATATGGCGTCAATTACCAAAAACGAAGCTGATAAGCACTCCTTATAGAGTGTGTATTCTTTTTGGGTTCTGTTGGTTTTATCTGTAATTTTTTATTTCATGTTCGCGTTCCTTAAGTAACCGGAATTTTCAGTAACCATCTGTCATTCGACTCGGTTACTTTGGTTAACGTTTGGTTATATTCGGACCATAGCCTGAATATTTTTTAATCACAGGTGTGCAAATTCCCTGTAAGTGATTGACCTATTTACAAGAAGATGGCGACATCTTTAATATCAATTCGTTTACTCAGTAATATACAGTGGACTAAATAATTTCATTCAGATGCAAATGAAAAAATAGTATTCCACAATATTAGCTAGGTAAAACAGTTTTTACTGGCATTTGAAAGAAGTGACTATGCTTCCCGAACTCAGCGACATCTTTAACAGAAGCTCTGAACACACGTTTGGTTTGAGTCTCTGCTGAAAATGACAGCAATCACCTCCTTGTTTGGCAGATTTTGATTAATTTTGGGATAAAAACATAACAAATTTTCGGCAATTCTGTTCTTTTTATTTATTCCACCATTTTGGAAAATTGTTGGTGTGCTTCTCTATGTGTTTATTCATTTTTCATTTAAATCCGTGACCAAAATTTGTATACTGTTGTCAACAAAATTGGTAATGTTTTTACTATTTAGAATGTGTATTTTGCAACCAAAAATGCTTCGACCCATACTCCAATCTATTATTGTTATGAACATAACTTCATTCCACTGAAAAGTGGTCTGAATTTGGAATTGAACAGAAATTTGTAATGTACATTTTATTAAAACGCCCCTCTTAAATTATTATCTGATTATTTACAACCAATGCCCAGAGCCATTGCTGAACAAAATCGTTTTTCTAAACGTATTCAAGGAGAGGGAGAAGGTTTCATAGACCTTAAAAACCAAGCAAAACTTGAGATTTTAAATATCATATAACTGTAACACGTCAACCTTGGATGTTCACCTGAGACAAAAATTCATTAATGAATTTGAAAATTCGAACTACATTGAGAAACCTATATCAATACTGATGAAAATAATTTCTGTCTGCGCTGTCTTCTTACAAAGAAACCAAAATTCAAAGTTCTATTGAATCTAAAAACTCCCTTTCTCGTTCTTCGTTTTCAAATGTGAAGATTTGTCTCAGTAATGTAAGTTACCACAGACTGGGTCCATGGATGAGTATCCAATATATGGTCACAGCTAACTACCTGGCTCGAAGGGCACCTATACTTGTGACTTACCAACAGAAAGAGAAAATGTCAATGTTAATGTAGAATGTCATATTTCAGATTCTTTGTGTGCAGTCCTTACGTTGTTTCATTGATTCCTTCTGACATCAATAATTTACGCTCTTACACTTCAGGTGTGGGGTAGACCCATTACGTTTTCTGATTTTTTTTGTTGCATTTTGCTTTTCGCGGTTTTGTTCTATTGTTTTAATTTCAGACACTGAATATTTGTATTTGAACCTATTGGTAGTCGTTATAATTAGTATCGTGCGAATTAGTGACTTTCTGTACTTTTAGTTATTGAACCACAAACTTGTTCATTTGTTCAAAATACTCAACCAGTACCGAGACTGTTTTGCTTCAACATCATCCGAAATTGGCATGACGACTAATACGAAAATGTCGATAAAGCTCACCGAAGATAAGCAAGTTACGTATAGGCCTTATCGAATGGCGTTTTCGGAACGCAAAAAGGCAAGAGGTATAATCCAGGACCTTCTGGATAACGAAGTTGTCAGAGAATCTGATTCTCCCTATGCTAGTTCCATTTTGTTGGTCAAGAAAAAGAATGGCGAAGTTAGAATGTGCCTAGACTATCGTCTGCTGAACAAGAAGACTGAGAAAATGGTTTCAAATTTACCTCGACCTTCTAGATAATCTTTAAGGTAATCATTTCTCACCGCCCTGGATTTGGCATCTGGGTACCATCAGATCCCTATGGAGAAAGAGTCTATCCCAAAAACAGCTTTTGTTACATTCGATGACTACACTATGAGTTCCTGAGAGTACCATTTGGCCTAGTCAATGCGTCAACTAAAATTTTAGGTTCACTACGTTTTAAATATGCATTGGCATATCTCGATGACGTGATTATACCTTCAGAAACCGTCGAACAGGGCTTGAAAAGGCTCGAGTGTTCGTCTTAAAAGCATTACAAGAGGCAGCAGTGACTTTGAGACTCAGCAAATGCAATTTCCTGCAATCAAAGATTGAATACTAAGAGTATTAAGCGGCCCTCGAGAAAACCTTGGAAATGGTTAAAGCCTGATACTGGTATTATTTAAAATTATATAAACTCATGCTTGGGGTGCCTATATAACAAAAATCCTTCTGAAAAAATTCCAGGTAGTCTCTATCCGATAGAAAAATTAGCTATATTTCGATGGACACGATTCACATGGACCATTCGTAATTAGCAGAAGGAAAAGAATACTTAATTGTGGTAGTGGGCAGATTTACAAAGTTTGCGTATCTGAAAGCAGTGGCAAATCCAAAAACTGGCCCCGTCGTGAATTACCTGAAGAGTATTATAGAGATGTTTGGAGTTCCAATACGTATAGTTTGTGATCGTGGAACTGCTTTTACGAGCGCAAGTTTTAAGGATTTTTGCTTAAGTTTAGGAATTAAGCAAGTTTTGTGCGGTACTGCCACACCCAGCGCTAACGGCCGTCAATGGAATGAACCACTGGGAAGAGGCCCTATGAGTTATTTTTTTGGATATAGCCCACGAAGTTCTGACGATGCCTTTGTGACAGCCGAAGTATACGAATACGAAAGACCAGATATGGCTGAGATAAGGAATGACGTTTCTCAGAGAATTATCCGCGTGTGGCTAAATTCAACTGGTGTTGGCACCGTGGTGGAATGGTAGAAAAAGCAGTGTTGTTAAATTAAACATGGTTTGACAAGCTGTGGTTTGGCATTGGCATTAGTGAATTTCAATCACCGCATCCGTGGCGGTGCACCATTTTGGTGAATTTAATTCACCAAAATGTATTTGATATTCATGTCAAGTCAAGTCAAAAAGAACGTTACGAAAGTAAACCATGCTTCACCAAAAACGTTTGAAGTTGGATATGTTCTTGCCCAAAAGACAAAGGGTCCTAATGAACGACAGAGTAGAAAACTCGATTCAAAGGACCTTTTGTCGTTACGAAAAAACTTGAAAATGACCGTTCCGTGGTTAATGATTTGCCTGCATCTAAAGGTTTCAGAAAGACATAATAGGTGTGTTTGTTATATCCGTGTGTAGGGTAGGTCAGTGCAGGCTGCTGGTGTAGCTCATGGCCACCAGGGTAAAGGAAAACTACCAAACGCGTTAGTGCAGACAGTGCAGTTCGTGAAGCGATAGAAGCGGATATCTAACCTCAAAAAAATTATTATTAGGGTAAATTAAAGTGGAAAATGGAAACTAACCCAGAAAAAAATGTCCAATATTAACGAAAAAGATAACATATTTACAAGGTTTTATTGTCGGAAATTATAGAGGAAGTCGGAAGATGAAGAAGATTCCTCAGATTCCCTATCTTCCAGCTCTGACGACAAAATAAATTCATGCAATTGCACTTTTGTATTTGTACTTTCACTACTCATTTTTTAGAGCATATCAATATATTTCATCTAACATTTAAGATTTAATTTGTAATGGCGATTTCGACTGGATTGCACTTTCGCACCCAGTGCGAACTTTTTTTGGCAGTTGACGTGTAAAGTAAGTATTGTTTATCTGTCAATTTTTAAAAAAAGTTCGCACTGGGTGCGAAAGTGCAATCCAGTCGAAATCGTCATATAATAAATCTTATTTTAAGGTTTCAGGTTAGGAGCAACAAACAAAACAAAACAACAACATTGCCCCCTCCCCATTCTGCACTTGTTACACCTCCTCTTGAGCAGGTGTAGGTAGTGCATGATTGGGCACCCTACACTGAGATAACAAACGCCTTACACTATTTGCACTAACCGCATAACAAACGCCTCAGTGCAGAAAAGTGTAAATTATTGTGCACTAGTGGAGGATAACAAACAGACCTAATATTCATAGCAAATGCGGCAGAATCTTGAGAGTAATTCTGTAGCTGATGAATAGATTCATTTCTTTCAAAAATATGTATTTTGTAAATATTGTTGTTTTATAATAAACTTTATGTGTTATGTTACTCAGGGAAAACCCTAGCTTCACGAGGACGCGAAGGATAGTCAGGTCCGGCCAACTGTAAGTTATCAAATGGCTGGCCTCATGGACCCAATATATGATCACAACCAAAAAGACATTGAAGCAGCAGTAGAATCCTACCAACAAATAATTTTGCAAGCATATGAAAATAACTCTTCTACCAAAACAATCAGAAAAGGATCTATAGAAGACCTTCCTGTTAACAGTATTAACTTGCAAAATCAAATTAGGGAAAACTGGAGGCTAAGAAGAAGTTATACTACCTTCAAAGACCAATAATCTAAAAGAATACTTAACGAACACTCACAAGAATTAAAGACAACACTCAAAAACTACAGAGACCAAAGATGGAATGACAAATGTTTGGAAAAAGTCATGTAATATAGTCATTAGAAAATCTGGAAAGAATGCTGCCATTAGAACAAGATAAGTAGAAGATATAGAACAACTTAACTTGATACCCACCTTCCAATTTGGCTTTAAATTTCGCCACTTAGCTGAAAAACAATCCCTGAGGATAACAAAATATGTATATCTCAGAAGGATTCAACTATAAAATGGACAAATGCGCCATATTTTTAGAAATCGAAAGAGCCTTCGATAAATTATGACGCCACAGACTGATTGAAAAATGATAAGATGGAACTTACCTACTAGAACTTGCTAGCTTATACGTAGCTATTTATCCAACAGAACTTTCCGGGCTAAAATTGGAAAGCAATTGTTCACCACATTATGACTTGCACTTTACGCTGTGTCTATCCTGACAAGAGGAAACAAACAGCAATATTATAAGTAGAAAACTCCAGAGTAACATCGAAGAAACTGAAACATGGTGTAAGAGGAACAAGATTAAAATCAACATCACAAAGACACAAGCAAATAGTATTTGAAAAACGCAGAATGCTACAAACCAAAACCTTACGAAGACAAAAATCAAATTAGTGAAAAACAATATAAAAAACAACAGCAAGAAACATCATGAAATCAAAGGGTAGGCAAGAAAAATTCAGCAAAAGAACATAACAAATGCTGGAGAAGAGAAGAGAACATTCAAACATTCCGAATTCAAATATGTATTACAAAAAGCAATTCTTGGTTAGCTGTGAATATGTAAATGACAATAAACAGACTTACGTTTGAAGTGTAACATATTTGTTGTGAGAAGGTTGTTTGTGGAAAGATACTTCACATTTTCATATTCTTAGTGCCGGTACTTTTGTTCTTAGTTTTCGAATTTCACATGCGTTAAAAATAATCAGGGGTTCGAATGTTCTCTAATAGCATTCATACTTACAGGCCTTCGCCCATGCAAAACATTTAATTCAACGACGTGTCAAATGCGTTAATTGAGATCAAAAGGATCACCCCTTAATCAGTTGAAAAAGTCTTGATCGGTGAAAATGCCTTAATCAAGGATAAAGTCAACTCCGAGTCTTTTAAGTCACATTCGAGAATATCTCTACCACATTCACTCGTATAAATAAAGTGAAGCAAATGCTTTTACTCTACCTCCGTGACTTTTTGCTGCAATAAAGCTGAATATATTTATCTCAAATAACTTGAGCAAAAGCATCTGCTTCTGTTTTATGCATACGAGCTATTATATCACTAGAACACTTATTTCGAGTCACTCAGATTATATTCTTGATAAGGTCACTAGCACCTTTAATCCAGTTTTTGAATTCCTTTTTAAATTTTTGAATTTTCTTTCGACCTTTTACATATTCTGGGATTAAATTGTACAATCTAGGAGCAATATTGCCAATATGTCTAGTGCCTATTGTTTTATTGGCTCTTGAGAGAACAACAAAAAGGCTTATACGTTTCAAAAGGGAAAACGCACACAAAAGAGAAATTACAAAGCTGATGGATAAATAAGGAAACATTATAGAAGACAGAGAAGGAATACCTATTACGTGTGGCGGAAAATTTCTAAAAGGAACTATATGCCGTAAAAAGAAACAACGAAAATAACAAACAAGAAACCGAAAGTGAAACATCCAAAATTCTAAATGTTGGGTCAGATTAGAAGGATAGGGAGAAATTGCAAAAGTGGTAAGCTAATTAAACAACCCCCAAGAATGTACGATATACCTACTACCTACCAGAAATGTTGAAGGAAGCAGGAGAATACATTGTAAAACACTTTTCAATAAATGTCTAACAGAGAGGAAAATACCTCACGACTGGGAGACTGGCCATCGTCTACAAAAAAAGAGACCTATTAAATCTTGAAAACTATAGTCCTATAAGCCTCTTGACTCAGGTATACAAACTCTTTATGAGAATAAACACCAACTGCCTAGAAAGGAAATTCGATGAAAACCAACCAGAACAAGCAGGCTATAGAAAGAGAATCTCTCTAAATACAGCCTAGCAACTGTCCAGCTATAGCCTAGCACTGTCAAGCTATAGCCTAAGATTGTCTAGCCATAGCCTAGGATTGTCTAGCCATAGCCTAGGATTGTCTAGCCATAGCCTAGGATTGTCTAGCCATAGCCTAGGACCCTATATGTTCGTATGAAAAACAGATCAAGCCTGAAACATTAGAAATATTCTTACCTCAAACTGAGGGATACTCTAGACCAAAGGTGAAGTCTTAAACATCCAAAAGCTGCTCGGAACAGTCCTATTGAAGAAACGAATCACGTGTTGTAGGTTAATAATCCTGATGAAAATCTCAAAACTTACCGAAACAGAATCCAAAATGATCAAGGGACGACTCTAGACAATTATCAACAAGAAATTAGTCTAAAACTTGAGTTCCCTGGCACAAAATTCCAAAAAGTCTCGCCCCAAAACTAATTAGGGACGAGACGGCCGAGGCCGACCTTTCAGTCTCAAGTCTCAAGATCGAAAGGGGCTTATTCTTCATTTAGATTTCGGAAGAAGGCCCTCATCTGTCAAACTTCTAATTTTGACATTGAAGAAAATTATAGAAAAAGACGTGTTCAGTTTCACCCCAAAAGTACGAACTGAGAATTGATTGTGTAAAAAAAATGACTGGTGAATGTTGAAAAATGCCTATAGAACATATATCAAAAGGTTAGAACAGGTCAAAGAAAACGCCTAGACAAAACAGCTGTTCAATGACATGATGGAAATGAAAAATCAAAGAGTGAACAAAAATCATTATCATAACCTCAAATTATTTGATTGGATTTTCAAACAGAGATGATGATGGTACTACCTCCTTTTCCTAAGATTTTAATCAATAACAGCGGGCCCTGCCGTACTGAATAAAACCTTCCTAGATCAATTAACTACAATCGCAAACCTGAACCAAAAAACTTTCAGTAGAAGGCAGTACTCAAGGTAACAAAATCTGGGCACAGAAAAAAAAATAGTGTTTATTCATTTATTTCTTTCAGTTCTATATAAAATCATATCCAGTATGGCAAACCAAAGTAGCATATTAGCCAAGAAATTGAAAATTTTTGTAAGTCCGACCCTGTACATTATTTTTGCTTTCAAGTTTACAGTCATGTTGAGGATATGTTAAGTTATTAGCCCTGCAAAAAAAAATTAAATCGCCCAAAAACCAAAAAAAATATTTTCAATTAAAAAATGTACTCCTTTATTTCGGCCCACAGTGTAGACTTAAGTGCATAGTTCTTTATGGGTGCGAAAACTGGCAACTCGATAAAACTTTGGAACGTAGACTACTTTCTCTGGAAATGGACTTCTGGCGCAGAGCTGCCGGTAAATCACGCATGTATGGACCGGGTGAATAACCAGCGCATAAGGGAAATCGTGGGCGTACGGAAGACATTGTTACATGAAGAAATAGGCCAATGGAAATTAATATGTCATGGAAAGATAGAGAGAATGGACGAAGAGCAAGAGCGACTCCATAAACTTATCCTAAGATAGACACCTTTAGAAAGGAGAAAAAAAGGAGATCATACATTTGGTGGGTTAATATTGATAAAGATAAAGAATATTGTTATGTCTTGTTTCACCTGCCAATATCAATCAACCTAAAAAGACAATACATATTGTTAGAACAGCAAAAAATCTCGGCATGAAATTACATACATTTAACGAGTCCTTTTTTGGAACCTTTTTCCTAATCCAAATGGATGCATATTCAAAATGGTTAGAAGTAATACCAAATAATCAAATAACTGCTATAAAGACAATCCGTCTTTTGAGATATTTTTACTAGATTTGATTTGCCTCTCGTAATGGTTTACTTTTTATGAATTTAAGATATTTTAAAAATTAAATGGGATTAAGCATCAGGGAGAAACATTCGCCTCAATAGAAGCAGATGAAACAAGAAGTTAAATTCCTAGGAATAACCCTAGATTCTAAACTTCTCTGGAACCGACCTAGAGAACACAAACAACAAAGCAATCTGGGCACTCATAGACTGCAAAAACATTGCAGGTAAAACGTGGGGTTGTAACCCTTTAAACCTACGATGCATTTATACCATGATAGTGAGACCTACGGAGCGGTAGCCTGGTATAGCCGAACCAAGTTAGTAGAAGCTAGGAAAAGTGCAAAGACTCGCGTGTATCTGTATAACAGGAGCAATTAGATCATGCCCAACCGCGGTACTGGAAAACATCCTAGACATCACACCACTCCACATATTAGTGAAGCGGATTGCCAGTTGATCATGCCTCAGACTGGCAAAGATAGGTTTACAAGGAAAAACGCACTTTGGCGGAACTTTTCCTCTCCCAAACTGTGCACACCTCATGGATCTACCAAAAGACATGATTGTTGATAAATTCAGTTTCGAGAAAAACTTTTCCATCGAACCAAGTACAAAAAACAGATAGAGCATAAAATCTATCCAATCCCTTAAAGCAAACACCATCAAATGGTACACGGACGGTTCAAAAATTGCCGAGGGAACTGGAGCCGGAGTATTCGGGCCACGGACCAGATACTCGGAGCCAATAGGAAAATCACCAAGCATATTTCAAGCAGAACTTCATGCGATCGGAACATGCGTGCAGTTCAACCTGAACAGAAGTTGTCGAAAACTAGAAATTGGGAACGTCTACTGAAACTCAATGAGCTGGGGAAAGCAAACAAAGTAACCCTCCTATGGTTACCTAGACACATAGGGGTCCAAAAAGGAATAATACCTGCTAAGGAACAAAGAATGGCTAGAACGGCCAGGACTACGACAGGCCAGAGATCTATTCGGCAATTTCAACCATAAAAGATCAGAACTGCTGGACTTCCTTAGCAAGAAAAGTTCTAAGATTCTAACCGGGTTTCTCTCGGGAAATTCCAGACTCAAGAAACTAGTACAGAAATTGGGGTGTGAAGAAGGTGGCACCTGCAGATTCCATAAAGACGAAGAAGAGACATTTCACCATTTTCTACTAAATTGCGATGTTGTTAGTCGCTCAAAGACGAAGAACCTGGGAAGTCCCCTTATACAGCTGAAAGACATTCCAGCCCTGGAACCGGTCTAAATATCCTAAAATTCCTAAAAGACCTAGGACTAGAGGGGCTGCTTTGAGCAGGAAACCCGAAATTTGCAGCAGAATTAGGGGTACGATAGATCAACTTTGGTCGCAATGCAACTGACACTTCCAACACATAGGTTCATACATACAAGCATCGGTTTTCTGCACCATATCCCCAGCAACTAATGGACAGGTGGAGAGATATGTTCAGACGGGGGAAAAGGCATTGAAAAAATATCAGAAGATTCTGGAGAATTGTCTACTTCATCACATTCTTACTAAAATGATTTATTTCGACCAACTCACAACTCAGATAATAGAGAATCTTTATATCCTTCACTCATTCAAGAATTAGTGAGGAAAGAAAAAATGGCCAAAGTAAACAACATACCACTAAAATATACTGAAGATCAAATCGAATCCGGAAACCAGTGAAACGATTTGATTTATAGTTCTAAATATAGTTAGGAGGAATGTTGTCTATGGATTGATAAACATACTTTGTTAGAATATCAGCTCCTCCTAAGTTTGTGTAGCTATGATAACATTATTTATACAAGACAACCGCGGCAAAACAAAAAAAATCAGCCGGTCAGCAGTAAAAAGACGATCTATTGATCCAGACTCATTAGGTCCAGTTTTATGAATCGAATGAGTGTCCTACCGGGTATCGTAAAAATAATACAAGGACCATAAAGGGACCTTGATTGATTCACGCCGATCTAAATATACTATAGTGCAACCCTGACCAAGAAACTACGCTTGAGATACTCTTCTATTTCTATGACACTGTCTATTTCCATATAATCGATAACAAAGTTCAATTCCTAGAATAACTAATAAATCACACTTCATATAGATACTGGATAAAATGTAGAATCTGGCATCGTTGCTCGAAAGGGGGTCCATGTAGCAGCAACCGAAAAAAGGGCGGCTTTTTAACGAAACGTTTATCGAGCGACGTTTCGGCGCATCACGCGTTGCCGGGGCAACGCAGCGTTGTCGCGCGTCGTTCGGTTAACGTTGGCGATTGCGCCGAACGACGAAAGAAATTATATTGGGAGGGTCGGGAACGGAAACGATTCCTCTGGATGAATAGGAGGATGATGCCGGCGAATATAATAATAATTGTAATAACTTTTTTTTTTTTAACGAGTGGTAACACCGGATTCGGAGGCTAATAGAAATTTTTGATGTTTATAATTTCAGCGTTTTTTTGTTGTCTTATTTGTAAGATGTTTTGCATTTGGGAAACTTTTCTAGATTGACAGAGCTAGTGGGATTGACTGGCGGCTTCAAAAATGTTTTTTCAATTTGTAACCCATCTAGCTTCTACAAGAAATAGTATTGAATCTGATAGATTTTACATTGTTCAGAACATTTTGGGTCCCAGTAGAAATTACCGAATAGGATCCACGAGCTTAGAATAGTTGCAGAAGATTTGCAGAAGCCTGCAGAAACGGGAAAATCGCGGTACGAGATAATTCGAAAATTTCTTGAGCAAAAATGGCAGTGAAGAAGTATAAAGAGTTTGTAGATCCAATGACAAATAATCTACCTACCTGAAGATTGAATTGTTCAAGGCTCAAGCATTAAAAACATGAATGATACAATGGATACATTTTGTTGATAACTTCAATTTTGGTACTAAAAACAGCTGGAAGGACCAAATGAATCTGTCAAATGCGTTCTGTGAGAAGGTGAGTTGGCCTGCAAAGTACTCGAACTCCCGAACACATTTATGTTAAAATTGACACAAAACAAGGCTACAGATGAAAGTAACAATCCAAACTTTCTATGCCAACAATCTACTTTTGCTCCCGCAAAGGGAAATTCTTCAAATGCAACCAGAATATTATTGATGTTACTAAACTTTAATATCCTTGGATTAAAGAGAATTTTGAAAATAGATTAAAGAATCTTGAAGCCATAGACTTTGACCACAACGAATCAATAGAGTCTGAAGCAGAAGCTTTACCAATATCGTGAAAAAAGCCGCCTACGAATCTTCAGGTTTTAGGAGGAGGAATCCAAGATTGTTTGGACGAGAATGATGCTGCTTTAATAAACGCTCACAAGCTCTATAGAACTACTATGCAAAACTGGGAAAATGAAAAAAAAATCCAGCAAATTAAAAGGAGAACTAGATATTAGTTACAAAAACTTGAGGCAAATATCTCGTCAACTCAAGGAAAAGTGGTGGTTAGATAGAGCTGAAGAGTTGCAGTTATATTCTGATACGTAACAAATGAGCTTGCTTTATGAGAAACTGAAACAGGTCTATGGTTTCTCAAAGGTACCTATGAATGCTCTGAATGTTAAAAAAGCACCAAATATTGCAGAGATGGCTGGAACATTTTAACACCCTCTTTTAAATTCTGATAGCTCTGCTGATATTGAATATATAAACCAATTGTCACAACGAACTGCATTTGACACTCTTGATCACCTACCATCATTGCAAAAGATAGAAAAACCGATTTCTGAGCTAAAAACTGGTAATTAAGTCTCCTGGAGGTTGTTGTTTGCGTACAAAAATGGAAGAGTGAAACTGAACACAACTAATCTGCCAAAATTTGGACCAATGAATCAGGGCTCCTGGACTTCAAAACATCTCCGATCTGTATGTACACAAGGGAAAAGGAAAGGCTCTGACTGTAAATCATATAGAGAAATCTCTTTATTGGACACAGAAGGCATAATTAATATTCTCCTAAGTCGTTCAGAATCTGTAGCTGAGAGCATGCTTCCCGAAACACAGTTTGGATTTGGTTCTGTGGAAGAGGCACGTGTGATGCAATAAGACAATTGCAAGAAAAAAAGCATTGAACAAAACTAGCTTTTATACATGTGATTTGTTGATCTTGGAAAGGCATTTGATTGCGTACCTAAAGATGCTCTTTGGATATTCCTAAGAAAAGTTGGGTGTACGAATGTTGCAAACATTTCCAGTGGCGTAGCCAGCCTTGCGGGGCGGAGGAGGCAAACATTTAAGGGGCGCATAATTCTTTGGTGGTGTGGAGGGGGGGGTGGAGGATAACAAATAAATGTTTGTGATTGTATACTTTCGTAATTTTCCAACGAAGTGGAATACTTGGGAGTCACCCTGGACCACTCACTTGGAAAAAACAGTTAGAGAAAACATGTTTGAGCTATATCAGCTATCTGGTCATGTTAGAATCTGGTTGGTAAAACATGGGGCTAAAGCCAAAGATGCTATTCTGGATTTACCAAACTATAATAAAGCTCACGGTAACATACGCCTCACTGGTATGGTGGCCCAAAACTCAGCATGTCACCGCTTAGATCAAGCTAAACAAAGGCTGATACGCCTAGGAATAACGGGAGCAATGTCGACCTGCCCCACCGCAGCCCTAGACACTGCTTAACATGCCTCCACTTCACCTATGTGTGAAAGAGGAGGCAATAATCAGCGCACACAAGCTATTCCAAACAGACAAGTTCAAGCCTGGTAATATGAGGGGACATCTGCGCATCTTTGAAATAATAGAACTGGAGAATGCCAGCAAACCCAGCAACCACAAGATGGTCAGATTGGACTTAGAGATCCCATTCGCAGTGGTAATAAACGAGCGCTACGGGCGAATAGAGAATTACCACAAGCAGACAATTCATCTCTGTGGTACACAGATGGATCCAAACTAACGGAAGGAGCTAGACTGGACATTACCGGCCCTATACATAATGTGCACAAGAGTGTCTTAACCAAAGCCTCAAAGGAAAACACATCTTCATACTATCAGATAGCCAAACTGCCTTAGAAGCCTTCAGGGCTTTCAAATGCACCTTAAAACTAGTCTGAGAGTGTAAACAGACCCTAAAAACACTAGCGACATACAACCAGGTAACGCTGATGTGGCTGCCTGGTCATCGAGGCATAGAAAGATACGAAGAAGCAGATGGTGTTGCAAAAGAAGGAGCCTCAACACCATACCATGGACCAGAGCCCTATTGTGGATTAATGAAAACCCACATCATGGAAAAACGCAACAAATGGGAGAAAGACCAACTGTCAAACTGGAGGCACACTCCGGAACTAAGACAGTCAAAAAAGTTTATCAACTTTTCAGCAAAAAGAGCTGAACAATTCTTAAACATGAGCAGACCAGACATCAGGATGGTCGTAGGACTGCTCACAGGACACTGCCTGGTGAAATACTACTTAAGGTTAATGGGCAGAGCAGAAGACGATCTCTGCAGATTCTGCTCAGACGCAATAGAGACCGCAGAGCACCTGCTCCGCGAATGTTCAGTCGAATTCCGCAAGAGGCTCAAATTCCTCGAGGGAGAAACACTGTCACCAGAAGAAGTGGGCTAACTGACACCCAGAAAAATAGCTTCCTCCGGCAGAAGTCTACGCTTGCTGGAGACAATTTAAGATGTAGAGTCACGTACAAAATATCTGCATAGGTAGCAGTGCTGACCGGCTGGAAAGCTGAAACGACTCCTCCCACAATCTACAACCCTTCTTCCATGGCCTACTGAAATTGTCTGGGATATGATAGGTAGAAGCCTGAGGCAGTTGCCACATCTTCAACGTCTACGTCATAAGGTAAGATTAGCCTGGGAGAACTTATCACCAGGCAGATATCGATCATCTGATTCGTAGCATGCCACGAAGAGTTACAGAATGTGAAAACTTAGGTGAAGACGCAACTGACTATTGGATTGTTAAGAATTCCTTTCAATAAATTTGTTTGAAAATATCATCGATTGTTATCTATATTTATTCGAGCTACTTCCCAAAATATTAATAAAACATATTTACATTTACTGTATGTTGAAATTTTTGTGTCGTTTAAACGTGTATGGATGACCAGAGACTTCCCAAAAGACGTTTACACACGTACGTGGATGGCTTGATACATATACGTGCATACATCAACGTGCAAACAACAAGTGCATGTAACTTTTGTACAGACGCTCGCACAGAACTGTCAGTCTTGCTACTCTTGCTACAGTATTCTTAGTGTGCATACAAAATTTCTAGCGATTCCAGAATTCATTTGAGTGTCATTCTACAGTTTGCACATTCAAAAACGCGACGGTATTTTGCATACACATTGATGTTTTTGTTTGCGCGTTCATGTATGTGCGTACATGTTTTCAGACATTCACGTCCGTGTGTAACCACCTAAACAGATCTCATACTCGGAGCTTCTGTTTGGGCATAGAAATCAGGGTGGACAAAAGCTACGCTATAAAGACACAGTAAAACAGTATATGACCTCTATATTTATAGGCATCCCCATTCCTCTATTAGTGGAATAACACAAAATCGTTCCCAGTGGCAAAGACAAAACTACTACGTAGTAGTATTGTCTTTGCCAGTGGCGAAGAGAAATTTGTTTATTCGTACAACAATTTGTTGTTTTGGTCAAGATCGGTACCTATATGAAAAAAAGGTGGAACCAAAAAGAAGTATCAACAGCTCTATTGTCACGACTGTGGGAGGATCTTTTGCACCAAGTTGGTGGGGTTCAATAGCCATCAACTTGCGCACGTGATGGACGTCATATCTAATATTTGAAGCACTGAATTTATATCATAATGTGATTGTCCGCCAAAAATGTCTGAAGAAATAAACCCTTAAAATAAAATATCTCGGTATCTTTCTCGATGTTCACCTCCGTTGGGAAATTTTTAACAAATAAAACAGGGTCGCTGTTGTATAGGTTTAAACACGTTCTTTAAAAGTTACAATTACGTATGATATATTAAGCTCTTTTGAAACCCCATTTATCATATGGAACTGTGGCGTGGGGCGGAACAACAAACATTCACTTAAAAAGTAGAACAAGTAAAAAGTTGACAAAACAGTAGCCCAGAGAAGCTATTATTATTTGAGTCCGAAAATATACAGAGCCCCACCCCAAAACATATTTAAGAATTAAATTAATTTAAAAAAAATTAAACAAAATATTAAAGAATGGCTGATAACTGTACTCAAACAAATTAAACATAGCTATAGATATCTTCTTCTGTTGGTCAACAGCTTTAGGTAGAGGAACTAACAGGAGAAAGGGCACGTTCTTGTTTTTGGGATGATAAATCGTCTCAAAAGGCGGAGGAACCGACACAAGGCCAACGGCATGGAAATGCGGAAGGCAACAAGAAACCACTGCATTGAAGATCATAGGATATCCATCCAAAGTTCCTTATCATGTTGGGAAAAAGAGACAAAATGGCCTCCAGGAGGTGCAAAGAATCCTCCGGTGAAAACACTATTTACTGCTGGAAACCTTGATAATCTGATACAAGAAATGAACATAATGAAGGTTGATATCCTTGGTGTGAGTGAGATCCGCTGGCCAAGCAGTGGCATGTTCAGTTGCAAGAACTTTAATGTGCTTGTCGTGTTTTTATCGCTTCTAATAATAAAAACATTACAGGCACATTTGCAACTGAACATGAACAGATGTGGCGCAGCCTACGATCTACTGAGATAAACAGCGAGGGAGGAGAAAATCGACATCGTGCTGGGTCAAGAACCCAATTGTTGGGACAAGGACGGTGACAGTTTTATAGGGATGATACAAACCCTTTTGACCGTCGTTAATCACACTAACAAAAAGGGTTTCGCCATTATCAAACTAGACAACCTGCTGATCATTTTATGCTACTTTTCTCCATACCAAAATATAGAATTTTTTGAACAATTTCTAGAAGACCCATCGAAAACATCAGAAAAAAGAGCATACTAGGAGGAGACCAACAATAAACTCAACTCGAAGACTGAATGGCAGAAAGGAATCTTGTGGTCATAAACAACGGCGACACACACACTTTCTCAAACGCTAACAAGGAATCGCTCATAGACATCACCATTACTACACAGAGCATCTGCAACCAATTCCAAGAATGGAGAGTGGACGCAGACAACGAAAATTTTAATTATCACAGGACCATTTTCTTCGACTCACAGAGGGAAAAACAGATTGTCTGCAACAGAACATAAGAGGAAGGGAGGCTGGAAGCTAACCACCAGTAGACTCGAAAGTTTTAAAAGTGAAAGCAACAATATGTTCAGTGATACCAATCTGGAACGTGGCGGACCAACAAAAATCGCACGAAGTAGGTACTACAAAAGATCTTTAGACATTACTGAATCAGAATAATGAGGCTGGCCAGAAAATTAATACTGGAAAAACGAAGTTGATGATTGTGAGTCGAGACAGTATCTTGAATACCCAAATAGATATACAGGGTGAGTCCGAAATGACTGCGCATTTTGTTATGATAGAGCATAGTAGGATAATCACTTTTTGTACAGGAACATGTGTCCGCAAACGTCTCATTAAGAAAATACAGAGTGTTGAAATTTTCGGACAATTTTGACTTTTTGCCTTGCGATGGTTTGCGATATAATATGACATAAACTTTTTTAACTTGTTGTTTAGTTTCCGGTGTCATATGAACAGAGTAGAGTATATCGAACAACAAGATTTTCCATTGATTTTTTATTTTGTATTTTGTATCTCGTGAACGTGCGTCGCATCGAACTATATATTGAATAGGTTACATACTTTAAATATTTGAGAAGCATGCTGAATGAAACATTGGATCCGGAGGAAGAGATAAGATGCAGAATAGAACAGGCGAGATCTCTTTTGCTATACCAGCAGCACCACCACCTAGCACTCCTAGAGCAGATAATCCAGCAAATAAAGGAATAAGGGGTAAAACTCCTGTTTTAGTAAAAGGAATAATTCTTTTTGGTTACTTTACATCTAAATTTTTAATTATTGATGAAGTAGGTAGGTAGGTAGGTAGGTAGGTAGATGAGGTAGATGAAATGTATGGCAATTAAAAACGAATAAGTGTTCAACCTTCCTAAGACTTCGAAAATTCCTCGTAGA
This sequence comes from Ceutorhynchus assimilis, assembly GCA_917834065.1. NCBI lineage: Eukaryota > Metazoa > Arthropoda > Insecta > Coleoptera > Curculionidae > Ceutorhynchus > Ceutorhynchus assimilis. Next base: position 4,748,759 of record OU892289.1, on the reverse strand, counting down.
TAGGAACTTGAGTTTTAAACTCAGCTACAGAATGCTTAAATGTTATGTCTGGACAGTCCTCCTATAGGTGCGGAGTAGAGACATGGACACTGGGAGTATTCACCATAAACAACATCGAAGCTTTCGAAATGTGGACCTCGAAGGACGGATGCTTAGAATACCTTGGGTCGATCACATCACAAATGAAGAGGTTATCCCCAAGGCTGAACTGATATTATGTTGTTTTTCCTTCTGATTTTGTTTTAGTTGTTAGGTTCAATTGGTATTTATCAATCACCTATAATTCAATAGGCTTGATATTATTGTATAAGAAATCGACTTAGTCCACCCCATCACTTTGAGAATTCAAGTAAAACATCTTTGGAGAAACAAGCCATTGAGGCTTTAAAATTGGAATATTTAATTTCTGCTTGAAGTGATGTAGGATAGAGGCAGGGATTATTGTAAATATTATTAAGCAGAAAGAAGATATAAGGTCTGTTCTCACAGCAATCACAAACCAGTCAAAGCAATTTTGATTGGTGCAAATCGCCAACAACCAGTTTTCTGACTATTTTCAACCAATGAAATTTGCTTTGACTGGTTTGTGATTTCTGTGAGAACAGACCTACAGAAGTTCAGAACAAAAGGGATAAGATTGAGAAGAAGTATGAAAAATTGTCGTTTCTATAAGACTTTTAACTATAAAACTAAAAAAAAATTATATAACTACTGTTCCAGATGAGTCAAATGAATGCCTCTCGCCAAGAAGTTTTGTCAACAATATAACATTCAAAGGACGTTAAATCTAGTACCAAAATTAAAATCTGACAACAAGGTGTTGCAACATTGTAAGGTCATGCGGTAACGCTGGACGAAGTCGCCGGCCATGTCGATGAGGCGAAATTCACAGGGAACTTAGCGGGGCGGGCGGAGAAAAAAGGGGTGGCACTAATTTCCCCGGATTTTTTTTTTATGTGTCAGACAGAGTAACAAAAAGATTAAAAACTCGTGTCTGGATGAATTATGCAACGTCGCATCGGGACGGATCTCTTTTACTCTGGGGCAATTATATTTATGGGATGATGTGCGTCCGGAACTGACACTGACAGAGAATAGGATTTTTTTTTTTGTTGAGGGTTAATGGGTTTTTAATCGGGTACTTGCGAGCTCTCGGTGCTGGAAAATGTGATGCAATTTAGTTGTCAACGTCACCAGAGCTTTATTCGATAAAATTGGGTGCATCGTTGCATTTTTGACTAAGAAAATTCGTTAAAAATTATGTATATTCGAATTATCTTTTTCCTATGAAAATGACAAAATCCGCACTAGTTGGTCCTTTGAAAAGAGCTAAATATCACACGCGTGCCGAAATTACTTTCAGTAGGCGTACTAAAAGTACTTTCAGCACACGTGTGGAGAATACTGCTGACAATATTTGTGATTCACATCACAATTTTTTTTTCAATACGTGGGTTGAAAAGCGGTTTCTGGTTGTAGGAATAATTGTGTACATTACTTGTGAGAAAACTTCTTTCCTACATTCGTGTGAAAATTGTCACTTTCTACACTCGTAATGTAATATACTATTACCCACAAGGACGCTAAAGCTAGGAACACACTTTGAACACAAAGTTTTATGTTTCAACGTTGTGCGCATGTTAATATAAAGTAATATGCGCAGTTAACATTTTTTTGACAGTTTATATAGCGAAATAACGTACCTTGTAGTCAAACGTCAGTCTCCATGGTCACGGCGTTAATATTGTTGTTATGCCGGCGCGGATTGCAGTTCTGTTTGCGGGCCAGCTGTTCGCGCGTCACCAACAGGCCCTCCTCCAACTCGACCAGATCACTTGAAGATTCGCTCAGTGATCCCTTAGGAAGAAAGAAATATGTATAGTGTAAAGTTATTAGTATGTAAAAGGCAATTTGACAACAGTGTTTATGGATAAATTTTTGAGAAATTAGTAATATTTTATTTACTATAATAGTGACCCAAAGACTATATAAATATAGTGGACACAGAGTGAATATTTTGAACATAGAATCTGTATGAAAAGCTGAACTTTGTCGAGAATTTTGACTACTATAAGTCAAAAATCTCTTCCAAGTATCCTTCGCTAAAGACTGAATATTAATAATACCAATAATTCCGAGAAATTTATTGGTGGCCAGTACAACATGCCTGGCCCATAATGATTGTCGAAATTATTACATCCAATCTCCTATTTACCTATAAGTTAAGGTAACTTATTTCGCATCAAAACATCTCTAAAATTGCGAATTTTTATTATCTTGACGTATTTTTTTTTATATCAATATTCTTTACAGGTTTGCGTGGTAGTAGGTTTAACAGTTTTTTGATTTTAAGAATAGACCGCAGCCTTTGTAGAGTTTCTCTTTTTACCTAACGCTGAAGTCTCCGTTGTTTTTATTCTTACAACTTTCCATTAGCAGCTTTAGCGTCATTCACTGCTTTTGCTATACCAGCTGCACCTCCACATAGCGCTCCTAAAGCAGATAATCCAGCAAATATTGGAATAAGGGGTAAAATACCTCCTGTTTCAGGTGTTGAAATACAATGATAGTTTTTAATTTATTATCTTTAGAAAATAGTATATACACCTGATACAAGAAGTGTAGTTTGACAGTGTTTCAATGATTTACTGCAAGTTCATCAAAAATTCTTTGAAGGATCAGGTCGGAGGTGAAAAGTTCAATGGTGAGAATTGGACTACGTGGAAGTTTCCAACTGCGATTAGGCTTGAATCAAAGGGCCTCTAGGAAGTTGCCTCAGCAAAGCATGCAATTGACGACAATGGCGAAGGGGGACCAAAAGGATGCAAAAGCCCAAGAAATTATCGCTGTGAGAATGGAGGAAAAACCTCTAACTCATATTATTTCATGCCAGACAGCAGCAGAAATATGGGAAAAACTTATTTCTATTTATGAGCGCAAATCTCGAGTTAATGTACAGGGTGCTGCAATTTGGAGTGTTTTAACAGGAAAAACATACTTCCAGAGCAGATAGCAGATAGAGGAGAATTGACTGGTATGTCATGGGATTGATTTCTGTGTGTAATAGAAAAACACGACGGTTTTCTACAGAGCCAAACAGACTACGATAAAACACGACAGTTTTCATCGCCACGATGAAACACGTCGTTCCAAAACCGAAGTGTGTGGTAGAAAACCGTCGTGTTTTTCTACCACACACTTCGGTTTTGGAACGACGTGTTTCATCGTGGCGTAGTGTATGGGGCCCTTTATGTGCTTCGACAAAAGTTTGTTTACATATTTGAAACAAGTTCAAACAAGTTAGTTGAAATGGGTAATGGTTAAACAGTGAATCTACCTGGCGTAGGGAAAGTATGTGTTGAAGCATGGAACGGATCTCAGGAACGGATTTCAGTAGCTCAAGACTGACCTGAATACCTGAATGATGTGCTTTTTATTCCAAACTTTTAAATTAATTTATTCTCAGTGGGAATAGTATATTAAAATACAAGTTGCAGAAGGCCACATATTCCCGCACGAATTCGAAACTAACGAATGAGTGCGAGAATAGCCTTCTGCAACGTAAACTTTATACTATTTTCCCGATTTAGGATTTTATTTATAATTTTTTAAAATTTTTTTTTGGTCGCTGTTAGTTGGGGATTTTTCTTATTGCCAAATATGTCGGTTGATGACACTTATTTACCAACCAACTGACAGGTTGTTATTATTTTAAGGGCCAAATTATGGATCAAGTAAGTGTCTGGTTGTTAATAGCAGGTACTTTCTATTCTCTAGTGCATAGAAAGTACGTGCTAGGTAACAACCAGACGTTAACCAGTCAGTCTATAATTTGGCCCTAAAAGGTTTGACAATTTTGAAGTATACCAAAAGGTGTACTTTAAAAACTAAATGTCACTAAAAATCGCTGAAGAATGAGCACTCATTCTTCAATGATCTTGCATGCGAGAATATTGACATTCTCACACATTCACACCAAAATCGAGAACAGCATTAGATAGAGGCTATAATAAGCTTAGATCAGAGAAGAATATAACTGACATATGTATGAAAGGCTTGTGCTGCCAACAAAGTTACTAAATTTTTGACTTGGGGAATTATCTTTAAAAAAAAAGGGGCTTTACTAAATTTTTGACTTGGGGAATTATCTTTAAAAAAAAAACAGACTTTAGTAAGTTTTTTAAAATGAAGTTCAGACGTAGTAAGTCAAAAAGTCATGTCAAAAAACCAATAAGCTTAATTCTCACTTGCGCGAAATGTTATTGCTCATCGTAATAAAGTTTTGGATTATATGCTAGATTGGCATATTAGGAAGATGGCTCAGATACATTTTGAATCTGTTAGAAAACTACTTGAAAAGCATGATATTTTAATACCCCAAAGATAATGTTTTTTTTTTTTTTTGTGTAAATTGTATAAAGGGTAAACAGCATAGACAGTCCTTCAGCACCAGTGGTTCTAGCGCTCAGAAAGTCGGTAAGCTAATGCATGCAGATCTATGTGGACCTTTTGAAGTAGACTCTATAGACAAGGCCAAATATTTTCTTCTATTGAAAGATGACCTTCCAAACTTCAGGGTTATTTATTTTTTAAGCCAAAAGTAGGAAACCAAAAATAAGATTGCTTCTTTCTTGAAGTACAATGAATCACAAACAGGGAACAAGATGATGAACCTAAGGACTGACAATGGGCTAGAGTTTGCAAATAATGAGCTGTAAGGTCTATTGTCGAAAAATGGCATCAGACACGAGAGGTTCGTGGTTACACTCCCCAACAAAATGGCAGAGCTGAGAGGGAAATGAAGACAAGTGGAAGTAGCGAAGGAACATGATACATGCTAAAAAGTTAGGGGAAAGGATTGGGCAGAAGTTATTAATACAGTCGCTTTTATTTTAAACTGAGTAGGTGAAGACGGTAATACTTACAAGAAGTCTCCCTATATGAGCTGTGGTTCAAAATAATCTAAAATCTATCATTGTTGAAAGTAAAGGGTAAAGGTCAATTCTCACTTACGCTTCACTCAGCTCGGCGACGCGACACGACGCCGCGCTGCAAATTGTCGCTAGATAAATATTTCATTGGTTTAAAATGCGACGCGTCGTAGAGTGTAGTGCAGTGTAGGTGGGAATCTATTCATTTAAAACAATGAAATATGAGTGAAGCGCAAGTGAGAATTGTTGTTAATTCAGTTTGAGGCTACAATTTGAATATGGCAACATTGGTTTGCTGGAAGCCATATATGGCTGAAATTTGACATCTGTCATAAGTGCGTATTGACATTTACGAATATGGAGCGGTATTCAACACAAGAATGCGTTTATTGTTAAAACCTATTTCTGAAATGGAGAAAATGTAACTAACCCAATTCGTGCATTACAGAATGACTTTGGTCCATCTCGTGCCGCGGTTTAAATACCGATTCAAAATTCAAAAAATGATGAAATTTTTGAATTAAGTTGTTACCCGCGGCACGAGATGGACGGCTATGGTTACCGAAGTCATTTCATAAAGCACGAATAGTGTTCTTTACATTTTCTCCATTTCGGAAATGGGTTTTAATTTACCGCTCCATATCATAAATATCAATACTCATTTATGACATATGTCAAATTTCAGCCATATATTGCTGCCACAAAAACCAGTGTTGCCATATTTAAATTGTAACCTCAAACTGAATCTCCCTATATTTGGTGATTCAGCAGCTGTCTTTGTGCCCAAAGAAAAGAGGTTGAAGCTTGACTCGAAATATAAAACCGGAGTGTTGGTAGGCTATAGCGATGCATTAAAAGGCTATAGGGTGTACTTTCCACATCTGGTAGACATAGTAGAAATAGATCGGGATTTGATAGTTTTACCCCAACTTTATCCAGATAAAGATAAGTCATAGGAAGTATAGTGAATCTATGGTTGGACATAACTGGTAATTTTCATTACAACCTATCAAATGTCCTCCGTGCATGCGCACTAGTCCAGGCAGAGCATTTCAACCAATAGGAAGGCTGGTGTTTGTTTATAATTTAGGTTATTTACTGCCGCTTGGATTTGGAAATCGTATGGAGATGATGACAGGGAGATTATTTTGGAGGTTCTAAAGCAAAACTATGGTGAAGATCTAGATGGTGGTCAAATGTGACAGATTTCGACCAGACATTAGTAGAATCAAGAGAACAATATAAGCCAGGCCCCAGCTCTGATTCAAGTGAACTGTGAGAAACTTTAAATGACTCTAGTACTGAAGATGCTTTTGAAAAAAACAGTAGGGGAAGGTCGCCTATGACGGCACGGTGCACATGATGGTATACCGACTATAAATATGAACGTATCAGTTCCTACATTCTAGTTCGTGGCGCAGCTGGTGCATGTTTATATTACACTGTGTTGAGAAAAATGTCAAGTAATCTGTTTTTTGAAATAACTACCTGCTTGATAGATGGCGCAAAGACAATGACCTTTTTGAGCTTATGATACAAGCTGTTGATTGCTAGCATAGAAAAGTGATTTATAAATTCTTAAATAGAACAATCACTGGATTCATCCCCTCCACTTTTTCTTTTAGTTCGTGACTACACTGCTGTGCGCCCATATTGCCGTTTCTCAACGTCCCCCTCGTTTTTATTGTAATCTCTGACTTGACCGATGAGTTAGCTATCTTTGTTTAGTGAATAGACAATGACAATGACCGACATAGAATCGTGCATATAAAAACCAGTCATAAAAACGCAGTGATCCATTTGACATCATAATGCATATGTCATCTTATCATCTGAATTCCAAGACTGTGAAAGAAGTGATAAGTGCATCATCATAAGCAGCCGGTTTAAGAGTTGTTGCCTCAATGTGTGACCAGGCGACAAAAAATAAATCGGCCAAAAGCGAATTGCTATCACAGACCAGGGAAATCTCCATCAAATTCAACTCAGAAACAGAAATTTTAGTTTTGTTGGAGATAAACAACCTAGAAATCGTGTCACTGTATGATGCTCCATACATGTTCGAGAGTATTATAAATGACTTGATCAAATATGACAGCCATTTAACTGGAAAAATGGACATTTTCAAAAAATACCATTGGAGATTTTGAGTATCTCACTGAAATAATAAGAGACACAAAAAAGGAAGCAACGAGGAATATAGTTATAAAAGATAGAAAACAAACATTGGATAAACAATGAATTTTAGAATATGATAAAACAAAGAGATAGAGTATATGTAAAATATAAAAATAACCCTGAAAATCAACATATTGCTGATGAGTTTAAAAAGTTAAAAAACCTCTGTAATTCATTAAGAAACAAATTAAAACATAAATATCTAAAATCAAAATTTCACCAAGCAGAGGGAGATTTGAAAAAAACATAGAAAACTGTAAACCAGATAATAGACAATGATTACTCAGAAAATTATAAAAGTAGAATCAATAGGATAGATTACCTTATGATAGAGAATAGGAGGATTCATGATGATCAAGAAATAGCTAATAAGATGAATGAATACTTTGTAAACATTGGGAATCAAATCGGAAAAAGTGTAGAAGAAGAAAAACAAAAATATTCCAACACACAAATTCTCGAGCAATTTTCTGAACAACATACAGAAAAAACAATTTTCCTCCATCCCACAACACAACTTGAAATAGAAGAGATAATAGGCGAATTAAATAAATATTCAGCAGCTGGACCAGACAAAATAAGCTCGTACGACGTAAAAAATTTAAAAAACATCCTTTCACCAACGTTAACTAAGCTAATAAATATCATCCTAGTAAGTGGACAGTTTCCACAGTGCTTAAAGTTATCAAAAGTCATACCCATACATAAATCTGGACATTAATATGAACCTGGAAATAAGAGACCAATTACTATAACTGCTACTTTCTCAAAAATAATAGAAAAGGTTATCAAAAGGAGATTGGTTAACTTTATAAATTCTACTTTCAGATTGATAGTCAACAATATGGGTTTCAAAAGGAGAGTAATACTCAAGCAGCAGCTGTTGAACTAATAGAATATATTACGAAAGCCCTTGACAATAAAAAATATGCTGTTGCAGTATTTATTGATCTGCAAAAAGCATTTGATATTGTCAATGCAGATATTCTATTGAGAAAGCTAGAGGGTATGGAATTAGAGCAGGTAAAGCGCTGTTCTACGGACATATGGAGTAGGAACGCGCCATTCTGCTTATGAAACTAAAGCGAAGCCAAGTTTTTGACAGGTGTTTGGCACCAAAATACAGGTAAAGCATTCAATTAGGCAATTCAAACCACGTGACATTCAAGATGGCGTGGCGGCCACACATGGACCAAAAAACACAAAAAAATGTCTAGTTTCTGCCCAAGTTAATAGTTTACGTATCCAGTAAACAAATATTTTATTGAATAATCAAAATCAAAGCTGCAAGCAAAGCTCGAAGCAAAATAATTAAAATATACATGAAAACACATATTCAAAACAAACTTGCTGGCCGCCACGCCATACTGAATTTTTCGTTTTGACAGATGGATTGATTGCCTAATTGCCTATACTGCCATTTTTTTGGTGCCAAAATACCTGGGAAAAAACATCTTCATTTTCCAACTCCATGTTACTACTCCTCTTTACCTTTACCTGCTCTAAGAAAAGAACCTTTGCCTTATTGTTTTTTCCTGCCAGTCTGTTGTTAAGTTGAGATGTTTCAATAATACAGTTGTGATACAGTTGTCATATGGTTGTCATTAATAGATCAGTACATAGTTATTTATTATACAAGACGGTAAAAATATGCTTTACCTGTGAGTGGAAAATGTTGATTCACGAGCGACGAAGGAGCGAGTAGATTAATTTCACGAACAGGTAAAGCTTTTTTACCGTCATGTGTAATATTCTATTTTATTCTTGAGCAACTTTTTATTTATCACAATTACTAAAATCATAAACTAAAATGTGCTAAAGTTTTACATAGATTATGACAAGTTGACAAAGTACCCACAGAACATATCACCATATCATACCCACAGAACATATCAGGTGATATGTTCTGTGAAAGTACCTAACAAACTGACACATTTCTGGTGTTGTCAATCATGCAACATAACAGATTTCTGTCAAAAACACTATAGGCGATTTCGCCCCAGATTTTCATCTGCTGTTTGGTAGGCGAATGGTTAACCAATTGGTAGGTACGTGAGTGACATATCTCAACAATCTTATCCGAATTCAGTGGGTAGGTCGTTTGGTAAATTTTGACTTTGATATGTTTATTTGGACATGAGAGAAAAATATACAGAAAGCTACCAAACCTCCACTACCCAGTCAAACCGCGGTATAGCATCTGACAGACCAAAGGGCCTACCAAAGTTGTTGTGACAGCATCATTCACCCATCTGAAATTGAATGGTACCTGTTTGACATACCAAACTGAGGCGAAATCGCCTTATAATTATCATAAAAAATTTGAACAAGTGGGTAAAATTGACGTATAATTGGGTAAAATTGACAAATGAGTGGGTAAAAATTGTTCGATTTAACTACTTCAAATAAAGTGTTACTTTAACAACGAGTTTTGAGTCGATTAAATGATAGTTTACCCTTCGCAATAGAATAAACAAATTTAGTTTCTTCGTTGTGCTTTTCTTATTACAAAATAAAATAAAACCCATCACACTGTTTGTATGCAGTCGATGCCCTTCCAACGATTTTGTGGGAGAAAAAGAAATTTGGTAAGTAGTGAAGTAATATTATCGACTAATAGATGTGAAACTGTACTGTCATATGTTTATCTATTCGAATGAATCCTGCCTGCAGTCGTTTGTTTGGGTGTTATTTTTTGCATGTATGTATTTAGTTGTTTTGAGGTTATATTCTCATGAAGAAAATATTTTGTGTGATTATTTATAACACGACTTTCGCCTATGATGGCATGGTATGCCATCATAGGAAACCATTGTTGATTATACATATTACAACGTAGTTTATCTAATTTTATTTTTATCACAAAATATTAAAGACAGAAAAATGGGATGACTACTTGCAGCACCTTTGATATACTCGATTTCAAAATCGTATTCCTTTAAAATCGGTTTTCTTCTAAAATTGAGCGTTTAGGTTTTACAGCCTGTCAAAGTTGCAAAAAGTCATTTTCCAACTGTCAATATTTCCAAAACAGTTGAATTTAGATATAGGGTATATCACATGAAATTTGCTCAGAATTTTACTTTGAATCCAAATATGCAATCATATACAGGGTGTCTCATTTAAAATAAGCAAGTTGACGTCTACTCGCGGTATAACCGGAAGTGCCACCATCTTGAAAATATTTTAGCCGAGTTGCCCTCATTGACATTAATAAACTGTCAAATTTTCAGAAATTTTTTGCATACAGTTTTTCATATAGGTATAGATCGATTTGGTTCCCGGTGAGACACCCCGTATATAGTTATATCAAGTTAGTGCTAATGGTATGTTTATATGGATATTTTTTTATTAATAATTAAAGTTAAATATCTCTAGTTGTTGAGAAGTTTATTTTTGCTACCAAAGTTTCTCAAATAAAAACCTGATCCAAGAAGTGTGTTCAACAATGACTACTAACCCATTGCGATCATCATTAGGAATAGGAATAAATCCAATTTGGTTTTTTTATAGGTGAATTTTTAATTATTGATAAAGTAGGTAGATGGGTAGGTACTAATCTTGATCTACCTAAACAACTAAACATTATTTCACGAGGGTTTATACTTTGTGCCTTCCTTTTTCAACAAATAGAAATTCACTGAAACAAATCAATGACGTCAAAAACGTTCGTCGGTTCTTAAACCAGAAGTCATTCATTTTAAGTTGTCAAGAAAATTGAATGAGTCATATGAATTAATCTACGACAACCCTTTTTTTTCAAGTTATGGCGTGTTCGATATCAAAAGTATGACCTTTGGTGAAACGATCTATAGGTGAATGTGCAAGAAAAAAAAATATGAAAAATTTGCAGTTTTTACTAGTACTAGTACTAGCAAGTCTGTTTTAATTACTCTACAAATATATCCGTCCGATAATACGACGTTACCAGTATTGTACCAATTTCCCACATCACCGTCCAGAAGTTTTTATAATTATAAACAACGGCCCATGGTAAACTATAACAAAACATATCTTTCTTACCTTTTTCATATGCTGACCAAGCGTACCGGGTAAGTACGGACAGCTGGTCACGTGATTGAAGTTCTGCGATTGCATCTCTTCCTGGTCAGTTTCACGATGATAGAAATAGTTGAAGTTCGAAACGATTACCGGCACTGGCAGAGCGATGGTCAGCACACCAGCTATCGCGCATAATGAACCAACTATCTTGCCCCAAACTCCTACGGGCCTGAAATCATATCAAATAAATATTAAATTATTTGTTTCTTGTATTTTATGTGATTGGCTACGAGCAATATTTCAATTACAAATAAACAAGTTCGTTGCTAATCACTATTTTTAAGCTTCATGGTAGTTTTCATAATCAATTGACTTATGACTGCCAAGTGTTCATTATGAAAACCACACCATCAAAACCTTAGAGCAGGTGAAACGCTGTCCTACGGACATAAGGAGTAGAATACCTGGCTCCATATTACTACTCCTCTTTACTTTTACCTGCTCTAAGATCAAAACTAACTCTAGCCTAAAAAAACATCACCAAGCCATGCACCAAATACAGTATTGATAGTACAAAGTTGATAGGATAGAGCAAGCTGTTTGAGAGTGTGTAACCAGTGTTGCAATTTGAAACACTGAAGGCCTATTCATTAAAACTGAATAGACCTGGTTTGAGTAGGTGCGTGGGGTTCGAGCAGTAAAAAAAAAATATTTGTCCAAAAACAAGAAGCGCATGCGGGACACTAGAGGGCGTGAGATTTTAAGCTACGATTTGGTATTTATGTGAACACAATACATTAATCGTTATACCAAATCCCAACATAAATACAGGTGTGTGTGTGTAGTTTGAAAATAAATTCGGAAAATTCTTTGTTCCTAGACTGGTAGTATTGAAAAGACAATATTAGCAGCATCATCATCATCATCATACCAAAATCGTGTGTAATAGATAATAATAATAAAATAAAAAAAAATGCATTATTTGACACAAGCATAATTTGTACATCGAGCAAAAACAGCGTCACAACATTGAAAGAAAAATAAAATCAGAGGGACATATAGTAGTATTAATGAGGGACACATTATGGCAACATCGATAAGTGCCATTTGGACGCGTTCTTTGGAGCAAAGAATTTTCACAGTGTTTAGTTACGGTTCTTCCTTTTTGATTTTTTCTTTTTAGTAATTATTTTCATTTAGTTTTATTTGTGTGTGAAAATGTTTTGTTTATTGCACTTTCTGAAGTAAGTTTAGCTCTTAGATGGTTAGAAGCTGGACTAGTGCAAGAAAGTGTAGTTTGTGTAAAAACTAATGTATCAGAGGGCATACGGATCCAAATTTACAAGTATTATTCCAATAATAATTTAAAAAGTTTTACTACAGGTTTCAGGATATCAAACTAATGTGAACTCTTGCAAACACTCTACAGAAGAAAATTCGAGCTAGAACTTTCAACTTCTACGATTTTTTACAAACTGTCGAAACGTAGATTCAATTGTGTTTATCTTCTTGTTTGTTGGATAATATGGTACCACTCGTTAGACATAGGTATAATGAAAACACAAGAGATGGATGTAGAGGAAAATCTCAGTGGTTCAACCTCAATCAAACCATCTCTTGAAACAAAGTCAACAGACCAAACCACGACAACATCACCAGAGGCCAGCAGAAACTTTGCGGAAGAGACGGTTCCACCATTGGAGCAAGAGGCTTTGATAGCGCTGGAGCACATAAAACTCCAGCAGCAGACGGGGATGAAGAGAGTTTGCTCAGAGGGATCAACAGCATCACCCTCATAAAGCCCTCCAAAGATTGCAAAACACAATCAAGCAGCAACAAAACCCAGTAAACCAACTAGGGTTAGCTATAGCAAAGTTGTGTCAGCAATCAAGATAGCTGTCATCAGAGAAATCTATCCTGACATCAAGATGACTACAGAACAACGGAAAAAGGTATAGGTAGCTATTTTCCAGGAAATCTGGCCAAAAGTGCCAACCTGAAAAAGGTCCCAATTTTAACCATAGCCAAGTGGTTCACTTCCATTGCGCAGACAACGAGGCTGCAGAATGGTTGAAGATGGTAACCCCAAAACTAAACCCCTGGAAAGGGGCAAACCTGAAGATACTACCATCCAAGGATGTCGCTCACAAAGAAACATCTTGATGCTGACGACACGACAAGAACACTTCGTTGTCTAAAAACTCAAAACGAGGGGATAGACGCAGATGACTGGGAGGTGTTCAACATCAAGAAAGAAACGAAATACTCCATTATCCTCTGAAGGCTCTAACCAAGAAGGACTTCAAACTCTACCTTGGCTTCACGATGCTAGCCTTCAAGATCCCCTATCCAAAACCAAAAAATGCTGCGGGTCTTCTAAATAAATGTAGCACAAGAAGGCTGCAACTGCTGCCTTCTGCAAAACCTCCAAGGCAGGAGGCATTGACGTGGCTCTGTTCAAAGAACCCTGGAGGTCAGCGAACAGAGTCATGGGTCTAGGCAACATCGGAGGTAAGTTAATAAGGGAGTTCAACATCATACCGCACACTAGTGCAACCATCTGCCAGTTGATAGTAAATTCATCCACCATCACGCCGCGCACCGGTGCAACCACCTACCAGTTCATCTGTCAGTGTCTAACCCAAGTGACGCCATCTATTAATGCTAACGTCATTGATGCTAACCTACTCCGGACTACTTCAACTAAGCCCAAGTGCCGTTATCTGTCAACCTAGCGGGGGCACCTGAGCCTGGGAAATTTTTCGATACCGTGGGAAAATCTCTAGATCGGCGGCGCCTTTGATCTGAAATTTCGGGGATTTGACCCGGGCCAACCCCAAATTTTTGGCGGTTTTTTCCGGAAGTTGAGCGCATAGCCCCTTATCTCATGGTGTCATCTTCAAACCGTAGTTATCGTCCATTCGGGGCGTATATTATTTAGGTATCGAAAAGTTTCCCAGGCTCAGGTGCCCCCGCTAGGTTGACAGATAACGTCGCTTGGGCTTAGTTGAAGTAGCCCGGAGTAAGTTAGTATTGATAGATGGCGTCACTTGGGTTAGACATGAACTTACTATCAACTGGCAGATGGTTGTACCGGTGCGCGGTGTGATGGTGAACTCCCTTACTATCTCTACTGCAGGGATCACCAAACAGCTCATTATAACTTTTGTGTACCTGTCATATGACTCCCCTTATCCACCTCCATCTGCAGATTTGGAGAGATTAATGCAATACTGTGGGTTAAATAACCTACAGATTTTCATTGGAGCAGATTCCAACGCCCATCACACCCCATGGAAGAGCAGCGACATAAACCAACGTATTGAGTACTTGATTTGATTTCATTATCTCTAAAAACCTAGAAATTTTGAATCAGGGAACCAAAGGTACTTTTCGAACAAAAAATAGGCAAGAACGTATTGATGTGACTCTAGTGTCTCTCAGAATAAGCTTTCAAATATGTATGTAACTGGAGGGTAGATGCTGCACCAAGTCCCTAGGATCATAGGTACATTCAAATGAAAATCAAACGTATTGATAAACCAGAGCAAGTATATCGTAACCCCCGTTATACTGACTGGGGAATATACTGACAAGACCTGAGACTAAACCCTAAAGCGGTAATTGAAACAAAGACAGATATAGAGAAGGTATGGCTGCAAATGCAGGAAGCCATACAAACCTCGTATAATGGAAACTGCACAAAATCGAGGCAAACAAGAGTGGTGGAATGCAAAACTCGAAATGCCCAGGAAATATACACGAAAGCTCTTTAATAAAGCTAAGAAAACCGGAATACAACTTTCATCCATCATCATCTCCATCCATGGTCGTTTCCTACTGTGTGAGTTTAAGCCTCTATAAGGAGTTTTCATTCTAATCCTTCAATACTTTCATGACTCTGAAAATATCTATCTAGAACGACCACCGCATACTCTGGCCACGAATCTGTCAATTCAAGTATATTATTATTTGAGAATTCGCGACCGCAATCGGTATGTAAGAACTTTGGATTTTGGGAAATTTACGATATTTCCTTGTTCAACTATAGTTTGATATCCTTAAACTTGTATTTTTCATTTGAATACTGGCCCAGTACGCCCTTCCAGTGTTTTAGTTTGTTTAGTATAATAAATAGACTCGAAAGTGAAAAATTTTCAAAAAACAAAAAAAACATTAGTATTTTTTCGTTACTCGAAAGAAAAAAATTAACAAACAAAAAAAAAGAGCTACGGTGGAAGGCAACTAAATCTGAATATGCCGTGTGTATACATCATACGTCATGTCGCCGTAGCCCACTGTCGTCATCGTGACGACCGCCCACCAGAACGCGTCCGGGATGGACTTGAAGAAGGAATTCTCGCTACCGGCCTCTGCGAAGTACACGGCCGACGAGAACAGCACGACACCTGCAAACAACACCACGTCTAGCACAAAATGGGATTCTTGACAAATCTGGAACCGTTTTCGAATGTTATACTTTATTGTCATTGTTAGAAACATCTTGCTACGTATATTTCCAAATCAAACAGCTTCTTCGAAAATATTCATAACAAGGTTTAAGATCGCCCTCCAAATTTGTCTAAAAACCTGGGTTTTTAACCGCCACCACCATATCACCACCACACCACAGGTTACAAAAAATATACGAGCACATTCAACGTGGGCCGGTCACGTTCAGTAGTACCTCATGTCTCCGTAGCCGACAGTCGTCATTGTCACGACCGCCCACCAGAAAGCGTCTGGAATCGACTTGAAGGTGGTCCTCTCGATACCGGCCTCAGCAAAGTACACAATGCTCGAGAAGAGGACGACGCCTGCAAAAGGTTTCGGCGCAAGAAGGTGAGAACGTGTCCCAGGACATACAGTTTACCCTCACAGAGGGAATTGTAATCCTTTTGTTTTAAATCAATTGGGATGTGGGGGCGGTTTTCAAATTGTCAACGTTTATTTGCATTCTCAAAACTGTTGTGAAGTAGTGAATTTATTATTACTTATATTATCAATAATCCTAATATTCGTTACATTTTCTCTTCTACAAGCTCCACCATCTGTGTAATTGTGTCCCAAGTTCCAAGCCTTGACGTGACAGCCATCAGAGAGGAGGCTGGGCACGAAATAATGAACATTCTTGGTCCACTTAAGAAGGAAGAATTTGAAATTAGCAGCATGAGAACAAACGCGGGAAACACCCAGGCTGTGACCATTACCGTAGATGCCCAGAAGGTAGACACGTTACTCAACAACCATGCGGATCCGCTTATCAAGAAGTAGGATGGAAAAAAGGATACACGTTCCCCGTTGTGGAAAATGCTGGGCCTATAACGCTAGTGCAAAGAATCGAGCAGATGAGGTCTCTGCTTCAACTGCGGAAGAGAGAGACACGACGCCAAATCTTCTATGGGAGACATTCTAGCCTGCCCCTTTTGCGACGTAGAAGGCCACAAGGTGTGCTCTGGGAGCCCCGGCTTTCCGCAGAGCCATTTCGCTGAAGCACCTCTTAAGATGACCCCAAGTAGAAGCACTGCTAGAACCGGAGTAAGGAGACGATTCCCCAGATCAGTGAACGGAGCACGCATTCTATCTGAAATCTGAAACCCATAGAATTATGGCCTAGGACAGACACAGGTGCTCTAGATCCCTAAACGTTCTATAGCTGAATATGAATATAAACTCATGACCTCTTGAACATAACTGCGGACAACCTAGACGGGGATGGATGCCGCCCTGAAGCTGAGAAATGGAAACATCACATGCCTGACTTCTGGGTCTCCGAAGTCTATCCCTCTCTCTGTCTAGGAATAAGTTCGTCTTTGCCGGCAGCAGTAAATCTTCATGAATCATGAATATGAACCTTTCACCAAGGTGTTGAGTTACCTCATTGGAGATGAGATTTTCCAAATCTATTATAATCGTGTTACTACTGCTCGAGCCAGATTCATCAGAGTGTATTTTCTCGAAACCGGGGAACAGCGTTCTCACAATAACGATTGCTCTGTCTTTTTCAGTTTTATGGAAATATAAATATGGGCGACTAAAATAGAACCTTCGTTCTCATGAGAACGCTGGGCTGGAACTCTGTAACGGATAAATATCGTTATCCATATCGCTATGGCACTTGCTGTCTTCTTCTCTCTTGTCGAAATGAATAGAGAGGAGACGGGAGACGTGAATAGAAATAGAGGAAATATCTCTATTGACTACAGAATCCCAGCCCTGGTCCCCTGTTTCGATTATAAGAGCCCATGAGGAACCCAGATTTTAACGAAGTTTCTCTCAGGGACTCAGTTGAACTCAAGTTAGAGTGACGTTCGACTCAGGTACTTTTAGATTCCATGTACTTGCAAGAACATCGCAGACTATTAGTTTTCTGCTCGTGATGTACCATTTAACTAACTCCAACTGAATATCCTCAACATCAGGGATAAGATAGAATCTTAATATAAGTTACTTTCAGCCGACTCCAAGATAACTTGGTGGCACCCTAATAGAGCTGTGGACGAGGACTTATTGCTACACTTTAGACAATCACCCATATCAAATTATATGTAATTGTTTCGAGCCCAGACAGGTGTAATCCAAATATTATGGAGGATGTATTGTACCTTTGAGCTCACACATTAAAAGGTGAGTCATTAAAGCCGAAAACCAGCTCTCTATTACTTTGAGTACCTGAAACCAGCAGGCGTCTTGTGCTGAACTGAACCAAAACATGATAATAATTCAACGAAAGCAGAAAGAGGCTGCGTTTTCAAAGAAGAAGATTCAGAGGACGACGAGTCTATGTCTGGGGTACAAATTCACGGTCCTTCTCGAACCGACGAGTAGGGCCTACCCAAGCAGTTTCACAGCCCCGACCGTGAACCATCCAAGGTATCGGCTAAACAACTGTATAATCAACTCCAAGTTTTGTAAGTTGGGGAAACTGGACAGAAATGTAAGATAATAAAAGCCGGACAATTTTGTTAAAGATAGAGATCAACTGTGAAATTGGGAGACAAAAGACAAAATGGCTTGAGAAAAATGTTCGAAGAAAGAGTGGCTCTGAATAATTGGAAAAAAGCTTCCTTTAACAGACGAAAAATTAGGAGTCGATCTTCAGAACGCCATTGGACCAACTAAATACATCTGAGAACAACAGATCTACCAAGATCACTCAGTTGGCTGCAGGTCGAGTGCCTCGAAGAGGCAATGTTTAGACTCCAACTGTACTTCATCTACGCCCATAATTTCCCGAAGAAAATAAAGATAGTCCTATAAGCGCTGACGATTGTTCCATTGTGAAACCTTGAATCCATCAACTAGAAACTTCAAGAAGAAACTCTGGAAAACCAATCAAAAACCATGACACATTTCACCGACCAACATCGATAGTCCAGAAAAATCTGAACAGAACATGTTCTTAATCAGCAAGGTGGCTCAAATAAAAGTCATATATCTGAGAAAAGGTTTAAAGGAGAACTAGAAGGGGATGGTACTTAATATTTATCGTTTCGATGATTCGTATGGAAGGCAATATGAGAAGAAATCTCTGTACTAGGAACGAATAGGGAATATCACACAAAGAAATCTGGACCTAGGAAGACTAACAAATCACAATAAGAAAAAGACTAGGCACAAACTAATAAAATCGTCTCTTCCAGAGCAGTTCGAAACTATCACAGATCCTGAAGCAACATACCAACTCAAAAAAGATTATATATGAGATACAGCTAACGATGCTGACGGAAACTCTAAAGCAAACTAGTAACTGAAGAAAGAATTAGGATTTTCTTCATAAATAATATCAAAAGTTCGAAAACTGGATGTCGAAAAGTTACTAGAGGACCATAATGGCTCTGCAGGAGATTAAGATGGGGGTTGCAATCAGAATCTCCTTCTTAGGTTAGGAGACATACTATTCTAACCAGTTAAGTGCTGCTGATGGAGTAGCAGTAGCGAGGCCAAAACACTCCTATAGGGATTGAGACAATCAAAAGCCACATTAAGATAACTTTCGCCTACTTTTATCATCAGTGGACAAGAGAAAATAATTTGTTACTTTCAGAATGAATTTCCAGCCTAGTAGTCCGATTACAATGAAGCCGCAGACTATAATCACTCAACATTTTGAGCTCAGCTGAACGTGACCAATTGCCTATGTGGCTTTAAGGTGGCTTAGAGTACAAATCAGCACTGTTGAGTAATAGTGCAAGACAAGTCAGTCCGTAAGATGCTGAAGTATTGTGATGTCGGTTAAAAATTGTGTATGAAGTTTTATTAATAAATTCAGTATTTTCATTTACCCAAAACATACCAGAACCAGAAATATTTGTAACATACTTATCTTCTTTTGAGAATGCAACTGCAGAAACGTTGACAATTTGAAAAAAACGCCTCTTGTAGTTTCCTTTCCGATTCCATCCCAATTAACTGAAGATTTCAGCTCACCATATACTGAAGTTAGGTCTTGAGTAAACGGTAAGTTAATCGAACACAACAAATTATTCGTGGAAAAAAATCAGTTTTCCAATAATTATGTATTTGTGTCTCAAATAGTTAATTCATTGTTCGATTATTCAATTCATTGTTTCCGAT
This sequence comes from Ceutorhynchus assimilis, assembly GCA_917834065.1. Taxonomy (NCBI): domain Eukaryota; kingdom Metazoa; phylum Arthropoda; class Insecta; order Coleoptera; family Curculionidae; genus Ceutorhynchus; species Ceutorhynchus assimilis. The sequence continues at coordinate 4,729,071 of OU892289.1, read as the reverse complement.
TGAACTTTTCAAATTAAAAATAATATACATTTTGCTAAAAACATTCTTGAAACTCAATTGTATTTTAATTCAATTATCTAAGGTCTCAATCCGCCTTCTTGTTGAATTTATAATTGCTCCGCGACGTCATCAATTTCGTTCGAGTAGGCGTGTATAGTCTAAAAGAGACACTTTTGTATCTAAAAATAAATCTCTTCCCGTGGGCAGACGATTATTCCAAAAATAACATTAAATCAATGGAGTTTCAAGAATATAATAGCAAGGAAAATAGGCATTAGAGACTTACGGAGAAGACTTACCAATAAATAGGAAGAAAATGAGCAGACCCAGCTCTCGCATGCTGGCCTTCAGTGTCCTGCCCAGGATTTGCAGGCCTTTACTGTGCCTACTAAGCTTGAATATTCGGAAGACTCGCACCAGTCGTATCACTCGCAGTATCGCCAGCGACATTGCCTGATTCGTGCTCTTATCCTATATACATAGAAAAAGTTTTTGTATTAAGTTTATATTTTTTATCACTGACCAATCAAATCTTTTCAAGTTCAAATTTTAGAAACTTTTATTTCTGTCCGAACAATGTGTGTCACTGCCAATGCTTTTATATCTCTAGGTATATTATAGCATCAAATAAAGACAACAAACTTGAAGAGCATATTCAGCCGATTCCGATCAAGATAATCGGAGTAATAGCTCTGTACTCACAAGAGTCTCTTACAGTTTGCAAACTGTTAGTAAGCATCGCCCATACATGTTTTCAATGCCGTCGTGCCAAGATAAATACGTAACTTAACTGAGCGATTGTTTCTGATAGGTTGCAAACTGTCAGCTAGAGACTCCTGTGAGAACAGAACTAATATGTATAAGCCATGATTTTTGACCAAACACAACTACAAAAGTCAAAATGCTCTATCTTCAAAAGCAGCTTCTATTTTTAATGTAACTCCATTAAAAATGAAAAGGACGATTTTAGGTGAGTGAGTTACTTTGAACAGTGGGAGAAGCAATATGGTCAACTATTTAGTAAAAAAATTAACCAGACATTCCTGGAATGCAGCAAAAGACGAAAAGTTTGTTTTAAAACATGCTCAGCAAGTTGAAGAATGCAATTACTGTTCCAACAAATGTCGAATCAAAAAGTTTGGAAGAAACACGGAAATCTTTCTAAGTTGGATTTGCAACTGGTACAATGAAACAGGAGTGAGTGATACAGGGTGTCCTCGGGAACCAAATCGATCCGCATGTAAAAAACTGTATACAGAAAATTCTAATGTCAGAGTATTCTAATGTCAATGGGGGCAACCCGGCTATATATATATTTCCATAAATATTTGCTGGCATTTAATCTTTCTTGAACAAAATCAACTTTTTTTGAGAAAATTCATTATTTTTTCATTTTTAGCCTATTCTGAAAATGTTTCGAAATATAATGCCAATTTGAGGTGTTTATGTGACGATTTTGTTACCAATTTTAAATTCAGTTGACTATGACGGCATTGAAAAATAATCAAATGGTAATGAGAAAGCTATTGCAAATTGTTTTAATGAATACTTTGGAAATGTGCCAGTTGACTTAGCTAAAAATATTAAAATAAATAAAAACATGAAATTCGAAGAGACAAAAATATGAAACCAACTAAGACTTAAACCTACAAATGGCGAAGAAGTTCTAAAAATGATGAGTTCTCATCACATCAAGGAATCGAAAAAACTTTAAGGAGAGCCCGTCAGACAGTTTACTGGCTTGCAAGAAAGAGCGATATCCAGAATTGTGTGGAAACTTGTCAGTCCTGTCAGGAAAAGAGATCATCCTTACCAAATGAGACCTACATGATTGAAAACCTTCCAAGCCGGACATTTGAAAACGTTTCATCGGATTTATTCAGTACAGGAAGAAAACATTTCATGGTTTATGTCGATAGACTTTCGGGATTGCCAATAGTTACTCAGTACAATAACAATACGAAATTTTTGCCGATACTGGCGTACCTGTTAGGTTTCGATCAGATAAAGGTGGTCAATATGTTTCGAAAGAATTCAAAACATTTAGGGCCAAATTATGGACCGAATGGTAACGTTATTGGCACCTTTATCCTGCTGGTAAAGCTAAAAATTGCATTCAATTATTAGATTTACCAGCAGGGTAAATTTGCCAGAGACGTTACCAGTAGGTCCATAATATGGCTCTTAAAAAAAAGTAAAATGTAGTTTTTGCGCCTTCGACTTCACATTATCCGGCAAGAAATGGGCATGTCGAAACTGCTGTTAAAGCAATGAAAATGAAATCCCTGATAATACAATGTAGAAATAATGGTAATTTCAAAAAAGGAGAGTACTACGAAGGTTTACTAGAATGAAGAAATACATCCAATGTTTTTGGAAAATCTCCAGCTGAAATTTTATATGGCAGACCAACTAGATCTTCGATCCCAACTCACCAAAATAATTTTGCTGCAGAATGGAAAAATGCTGTTTTTATTTATGATGCAAAAGCTAATGAAAAATTAAAATTAGCAAAAAAATATAATGAATCAGCACAAAAATTAACTCCTAATAAACCTGGCCAAAATGCATACCTACTTACAGAAACCGATAACAAAAAAAATGGGATAATACGGGAGTTATGGTGGAAAATGGACCATATCGCAGATATCTGGGAATCAGTCCTAACTTGACAAATTCTGAGGAAGGCAGATGATATGGTTCGCTGTATATTATTGATATGTATATTATGTTAATAGTTACCAGTTAGGTACCTATATTAGAAGTAGACATTTACCAGTTTCAGTTTTAAAGTAGGTAAACGTCATAAAGTAAACTTCTACTTTATATCTAAACACATAGGATATCCCATTTTCTGTACATGGATGACCTGAAACTCTTCGCAGAGAACCAGCCTGGATTGCAATCTCTAATAAACATTGTAAGGACATTAGCATGTCGTTTGGTCTTGACAAATGCGCTATCATCAACATAAAGAGGGGCGCCGTGGAAAGACAAAAAGACCAATTCCAGGATATCGAGAACTTGCTACCCGAAGATACATACAATAGTATTTAGGAATACCTCTGAACCAACGTATCAACCACATGCACCTAAAGAATATGTTCTCCGAGAAGTGCAAGAAGAGGATACTCAAGGTTCTGAACATGTCCCAACATAGCGTAAGAGTGCAACCGCACCAACGCTTTATAAACACAAGACAACAACAACAAGGTTCCGAACACCCAGCTCTCGGCTAAGAACCAGATCACCGTTCTGAACACCTGGGCAATTCCTGTCTTGACCTACACCCTCGGTGTCCTGTAATGGTCTGATACTGACCTTGATGAACTTGATAGACTAACCGAATGACTGATGACAAAGTTTCGATGTCTGCACACCAGAGCATCGACTAAGAGGCTCTATCTGCCTCGAGCAAGCGGTGGTTGGAGAATGGCGAACATCTACAAGTTATGCAGAACTTAGGAGAAGAACATGCAACAATTACATAGATCCGAAAGTATACTCTGATGAGAATAGCAGCCCAAGAAGACCGAGGGTATACACCGTTGAACCCACAACACCGTTATCTCGAGTTTGAAATAGGTTCAAGGCAGGAAGATCAAGCCTCCTGGGCCCGTATTCTCGTTACCGGGAAACAGCGTTCTCTCAAGAGAACGATTGCTCTGTCTTAGTCACCCATATTGTTATTTCCATAATACTGACAAAGACAGAGCAATCGTTCTCATGACAGAACACTATTCCCCGGTTACAAGAATACGGGCCCTGGATAGAACAAGCCTTACATGGTAGGTTTTCAAGAAGTTTAGAAGCGGAAAACGTCGATAAGCCGACCTCTCTATCATGGCTCGGTGCAGGATTCCTCTACCCAGAAACAAGGGAGGGATTTTTCATGGCCATCCAGGAAGAGTTATTAGGACCCGTAACTACAAAAAACACTGCCTACGCCTGGAGGTCGAAGACAGGTGCTGGAAGTGAGGAACGGTGAATGAATCTATACAACATATCATCTCAGGCTGTAGATTACTCGTAGATAACGCATACCTAGGACGTCATAATCAAATGGCCAAAATCGTCCACCAAAAGCTGGGTCTCAAGAACGGAATTCTTCAAACATGTCCACCGTATTATAAATACCCCAAGCAGTGTTAGAAGCAGACAGAACGGTACTATATTGGGACAGGCCTATAATAACGGATAGGACAGTTGTTGACTACAACAGACTGGACATCATCATCATCGACAAGGAGAAAAGGATTGGAATCATCATTGACATAGCTGATTGAAACTTGGTAGTGCAGCTTAACATTTGGCAGCTAACTGAAGTTTTCACAATCCCATTGGTAATTTTGGCAGAAGGAATTATTTCGAAGGATCTCCCTAAAAACCTTCAGGACATTGGATTATTTCAAAATATAAGATATGCGCAGAAGGCAGTACTCCAGACCTGACATATAATGCTAATTCCTGAACGGAGTCTGAGTGAGAGGAACTTAATTGTTTCTTCACCAGGTTGTCCCAGCCTTAGTCAGTCATCCGGCTAAATGGTTACCAGCGAAAGATGAGACAACGCGAAAAATTATAATAATAAGAACATGTGACACATTTGCCATTAGATATCTGCATAAACAGAAGCCACCAAAATTTGTAATTTTTTGCATGACTTTATTGATCACCCAGTATGTCATGGCTTATATAAACTCCACTGAAAAATCACTTGCTGCAACTTGACGTGAATATTCCGAGAAAATCCGTGAACTACATTTCAAAAAGTTAATTTTTAACAAAGTTACAGGAATTTGAATATGGCGTTAAACAATTTGCGAGCGTGCCATTCAAAGTTACAAAATTATGAATTATTAATAGATTTTGAGTGACAAAATTAGTTTTTGTCCAATAAAGTTTTCGTGTAGCAACCATTTAGTTTAAAAGTGAAGCTTGACAGTTTGTGCATGGCCAACTATACTACGATGACTTTGAGGCATTAGCTATGATTGCGAAAAAAATTGAACTTGTTATTTACAGATTTTCAATGAGAATCATGCCAGGACAAATTTTTAATAATAATCATGTCTGCAAACGTAATTTTTCACATGAAAAAGTAGATATGTCAAAAACGCTTAAAGGTATAAGACATATTATACACGCAGGGTATCCCTCTATGTAGAACTTTGAGTAGAGACCAAAAATGAAATAAAATATAGGGTCTCATTTAAAATAAGCAAGTTGACGTCCGCTTCCGGTAAAACCGAAAGAACCACCATCTTGAAAATATTTTAGCCGGGTTGCCTTCATTCATATTAGTATATTGTCGAATTTTCAAAATTTGTCTGTATACAGTTTTTCATGTATACATTTGGTTCCTGGTGGAACACCCTGTATATAGATCAATATTATGCTGACATTTCAGATATAGATAAACAAATGTATCTTCGTCTGTTGTGGCGGTTACTTCTTTTTCATCTTCCTCTTTCATTTAATTAATGATAAGATCAAGGCACGAGTTATTAATTTTAACCATGGAGAGTTCTATTACCTGTGGACTGACTGGTGCTCTGGGCAACTGTAACGTGTCCTCTTCCTCGGCCACCACAGTGGCCAGTGTAATGAAGTACGGTATGATGGCGATGATATCGATGAAATTCATGACGTCGCGGAAGAAGTGCAGCTTGTTCGGACAGGCCAGGAATCGTACGGACAGCTCGAACGTGAACCACACGATACAAATTGTTTCGATCAGGAAGAACGGGTCCGTGATATCCGGTACCTAAAATGAAAATAACAAGAGATTAGATCAGTTTTTGTTAAGGGATTCTAGGCAACTAATGAACAGGTAGAAAGATATGTCCAGACGGTTGAAATGGTTAAAATAAATGCGATGAACTTTAAATACGGGCGGTCTTCTATTCTGATTCATTACAATACTATGGGTTCTTACCTCGTCTTCTTCGATTTTGGTGCCGTTGGTGGTAGTGTTGAAGACCTTGTAGTGCTTGAATTCGGGCAGCGTTTCGAGGCAAAATATAACGATAGAAAGTAGGATGACGAATACGGAAATGATGGCGACCACGCGCGCCGCCTGCGACGATTCCGGGTACTCGAACAACAGCCACACGTCGCGCTGGAACTCGCGTCCCGGCAACGGTTTTTCTTCTTCCTATAATGTGACGACAATTATCATAAAATTTAATTTTAATGTGTTTTTTTTTTCTTTTCTCCAACTTAATGGGATAGAATCGTAAAAAGACTACTAACAACTGATAAGTCTTTAGTCCATCAGACAATGAACATTTTAAGTCACAAGTTGAATTAAAGATCATCGTATTAATAGAACATTATAGAATTTCTTTTATTCGATCACATTCCAGATAAGTATGAAGCAAAAAAACACATTAACAATTCCATTCGAATCAAAAACAATATTACCACCTTAATAAATCCTTCGTCTTCCCTAAACTTGCTGATGGCCGGTTCGCCCAATTCGTAAAATTTAATTTCCTCACTAAAAACGTCCAGCGGCACGTTAACGGGCCTGCGCAGCCGCCCGCCCGATTGGTAATAGTATAAAATGGCGTCGAACGAGGGCCGGTTCCTGTCGAAAAAGTATTCATTGCGCAGCGGATCGAAGTAGCGGATGCGCCGCGCCGGGTCGCCCAGCAACGTGTCGGGGAACTGGTTCAACGTGCGCAGTTGCGTTTCGAAGCGTAAACCGCTAACCTGAAATAAGAAGAACATTGTTTTATTTTTATCTTCGGATAAAGTTTCTAGGCAGTTTAAGTTTTGAAAACACTACAAAATATCTTGATTTGGAGCAAAAATGACAAAATAAGTTTTACCCAATGAAAATCTGCAAATGTCACTGTGATTTGAATGCATTTTTGGAAATAAAATTATTTCATATATCGCCGCGATTTCTGATTCTCATCGATCAGTTCTTAGAAGTGGTACCAAAAAATAACTGTGAAACCAGAAAATAGAGACATTTAGACCATTCCGATAGACAAGAATGCCCTTTGCCTTTTTCATAGTCCCATCTACATTTCAAAGGCACATTGATCGTTTTTATGTTGGGTTTTTATTCATTAACAATATCTCAGTAAATATGAGAGATATCGAGTCAAATATTTCTGAGCTTGTAGCTCTCCCTGAGTACTACATTATCTTATTCAGTTATTTCTGTTGCGATTTTGTCATGTACTTTGAACTTGGGATAATCATCATCGACGCGACTTATAGCCTTCTGCCGCATTACGCCTCCCGATCGCCATTTTTTACAGTGTCTCCATTCTTCCTCGTCTATCGCTCTATCATTCATATATATATATTTTTTTTTTGATGTTATCTATCCACGTTAGCACTGTTTTTTTTTTCTTCCTCCTGTTCCATGGAACATACATCAATGCCCTCTTTAGCCATCTCTCCTCCTCCATTCTCATAACATGCCTATGCCATATGATCTGTCGGGTCTCTATTCTTTCGGTCTTCTACATGCCCGTCTGAAAAAATCTGTTACTACTGCATCTACCTTCTTTTTAATTCGCTCCGATACCTGTCAGTATCTAGCTCCATACGTCAATATCGGCTTTACAATTGCTCCGTAGATTGTCTTATTTATTTTTTTTAGAAATCTGACTACTCCAGAGTAAAAAATTCAAAATGTTAACGCATTTTTTACCCTATTCTGTTATTTATATCTTACTCTGATGTTCCCTCTGTTGTTATCAAGCTTCATAAGTATTTATATCTACTCCTCACACTTTTTCAGATTTTTTAAGCTAAGATCCGGATCTTCATTATCATCTCCAATACAAAAATAGTCTGTCCTACTCTGGTTTATTTTCATTCCCCACTGTTCGTATTCGTCCTTAAGTATTCTATATTATTATCCAGGTCCTTTTAACAGCTAGCTATTACTACCTGATCGTCTGCAAAGAATTATGTGGACAAGTAATGTTCTCCCACTTCTATTTCCATAGCAAAGCACTTATTACTACAGTTCTTCAAGGCCTTCTGAATGTATATCTTAAACAATGTAGGTGATAAACAGCAACCTTGCTTTAGTTCTTTTGTAATTTTAAAACTTTCTCAAGCTTGATTTCCTACTTTTACTATACTCTGCGGGTTTTAATAAATGTTCCTAATGGCTCTTGTGTATTTCTCTACTGAAGTTAGTCTTTGTCAAAACTTCGATGGGTTTTTCTCAAGGGCACTGTATCGTAGGCCTTCTCGAGGTCCCGTTTTTTTTGTATCTGGTATTTTTTACCATTGACAGAAATCAGAGTGAAGTATTGTAATCATTCCTCGAATATAGTTTATTACTACCTTACCTATAGGTAACATTATTATGCACAAATAGAAAAAGAGTTATTGCATATAGTTGTGGGCTGTGAGCATTTTCATTATCACCTACATGATCGTCCATTTAATGCTATAACTCACCATAAACCTCTTTTAGGAATAGTAAATAAGGCAATTGACTCTTTATCTACGAGATTGCAAAGACTAATAATGGGATTAATGAAATATGATTTTACCTTAAAGGGAAAGGAAAGAAATGTGTGGTGAGTTTAGAGATAGGGTCTTCTGGCCCTATCTGTCTGTATCTCCACCAGCGTAAGCCTCACATTCGAAGATTACGTGGGTGGCGGTTTCATCGGATCCTCCTCCTCACAAAGTCTGCATATGGGTTCTTCTTGGAGGATGTCCATTGTGTGAAGGTATTTTTTCAGGTTAAGGTTACAGTATCCAGTTATAAGTCCAGTTAATAGTCTGATTTGACTCCTGCTAAGTTGTAGGATTTCTTCAGTGAGTTTAGGAGGTGCGAAGGTTGTTGTACCATTAGCTCACTGTGTCTGAGCTTCGGAAGTTTGCCAGTAGGTTTTGTGTTGTCTATCCACCCATTGGTTTATTTTTGTTCTTACCGATAATTTTATGGTGCCAATTACCGGTTCAAGACCAGTATAACTGGTTGCCGATACTTCTCTTGTTAGAGCATCTGCTTTTTCATTTCCTTCAATTCATTTATACTCTGGCACCCATTTGAGGGTTACCTTGTTGGCCAAGCTTAGGTATTTGAGGTTTTTCAAGCATTCCCAGACAAATTTTGATTTTATATTAAAGCTGTTGAGTGCTTTGATCGACGCTTGATTGTCTCAGCAGATAGGGATGCTTTTACCTCTGTGTTTCCCGTCCTTAGGTTTTCTCTCAGAAAGAAGTCGATGACATATATTTTTGCTTGGAATACAGTAGTGTATAAAGTTCTTCATGAAGTAACGTTGTTCAGTCTGAGGATGATGGTATTTATAGAAGAAATAGATATCATCTTCGTCCACTTCCAATAACAAATCTAGTTTTGAATTCTCCCACTACAACTGGTGAATCAAGTACCTAAAGAACTTTAGATTAATTTTATTTAGAAATGTTTGTATTTATTCAACACTTTTGTTCTAACTTTAGAAAGTTCATGATACATAATTATTGTGAACCTGATTTCTAAACTATAAAATGACATTTTTCGATTGACAAGAAATGTCAGCATTTTTGACCGGTTGACAGGTCGCAAAACTCAATATTCTTGTATTTCAATTATAGTCAACCATCCAAGGACCTTTTTTTTCAGTTATACATGTAAACCCCATACTTTGTGAGTGGCTTGCTTAAATCAAGTCCTACAACTTTTCCTCTACGGCTTTTCTCGGAAATGGCACGTATGCGCGCAGGCGACTCGCAAACATTTTAGGGGTATCGGACTCCCCCAATTTGCCATTATTTTTGTCGGCCAAGTTGATTTCCGTGATTTAGACATAAAAATCAAACAGTATTCGTAAAATTAGATTTACCTACATGTATCAGGAAACATAGCTACGTCAGATCGACATGTTCTTTCAGAGAGCTCGTTTCTCTCGAGGAGCCTACTTCTTACAGGGATCTCGTTTCTTTCGAAGAGCCCGTTCCAACGAGCCCGCACATTTCAAACGATTTCCATTTTCATAGAGCATGGACATAGAGCTTTTGAAGGGATTTCCTAGAGGAATCAAGTCCCCACGTGTCGACACCTGTACTTCTACATTTGACGAAAACTTTGAACTTCTAGCGTCTATCTACTTTGATTCAAGGCTAGAATCTGCAACTTCCATCTGCAACTTTCCTAGTCAAGTGACAGAAAAGGGACGGCTACCGTGCTCCAACGTTTTCGTAGAAATTGAGGCTTGTATAAAGTTTTATTAATACCATAGTTTAAACATGACTTTTACCTTTTTTATGGAATCTATTTTCTAATCAATTACTATAATTAATTGTTTTTTTTTTTAACTGATATGCCTTAGATATTTGAGATTTTCAATTTCGCATTCTGGACACCGAAGTGATGGTTAAATAATAATATTTTTGATTTTCGATTTATCGAATCTATTATTGATTTATCTTCAATTAACTTTTAATACTGCCAAGTTTTAAGAATTTATATTTTACTAATCATTGATCTGAACTGAAGTCAAGGTTGGAGAATAATATGTTCTAAATTTAAATTTATTAAGTAAGTAGGTATAGGATTTCCAAAGTCAGTCGAAATAAGGTATAAATCAGGTAAATTACAACTGGTAAGAAATGCACTGCCACTAGTCAGCCACCAGTTGCAATTTATTATTACCTTGTTCCAATTGACTCTGGAAATACTATACCTACATCCTCAAAAATTGATCAATCTTTCCCCTGGGCTCTAGTACTTATACAGGGTGTCCCACGACGTTTTTCCCAGGTAATCACTTCGGAACACGTCATCAATCATGAAATTTTGAGGATCTGGGTAACTTTTTATGCCCCTTCTACCACTGTCTTCCAATTTCACCACTTTCACTTCAATTTAGCACAAGTGACGTCAACTTTTGAATCTTAAATGTAACACATGGTATATTATGGCATTTTTCGTTAGAAAATTAAATTGCAAAATCGGCAACGCCATATTTGTTAGGGCTGTGTTGAAGAAAATGATGAAAAATTACACAATGGAACATACGATGATGCGTTCTGTAGTTATCATTTGGGAAAAACCTCGTGGGACACCCTATATATTTGAGGATTTCTATTATATTTCCTGTATACATCCACCATTTAACCTTACCTTTGATTTCATACAGGTTTAATTTAATTTTACTGAATTTATTTTTTAAGCAGAAGCTGACCATATTTATTCTTACAAAATTACAATTTTCATCCATTATTATAATTATTTTTTAATCAAATTTTCTGAGGTTTCTATGTTTTCAATTCTCGTTCAAGTTAATGATATGGCTAGATATGGCTACCGACTGTTAAGTTAAATTATGTGATAGCTATACTAGCGTATATTGTGATATTATTTTTTTAGATTGGTGGATCCAATTGAGGAATAAACCTCTATCCATTGATTTATTATTTGCTGCTTAACTGATTTTTTTATTCTCCAAACTGTGAATTGAATTTGATATCATCGTGGAAATATACACTAATTTGATTTGAAAATTACTTTATTGTTTTATTGGTTTTACTTACGTCAAGACTTGGTTGAGTTGTATGCCTTATTAATTTCCTTTTGAGAATTATCAATTACCCTTTGTTTATTATTTTATAGATGTGTTTCTGAATTTTCAAACTTCAAAATTTTACGTAATTTAATTATTTATTTTCACACATTCAGTGGCGTTCTTTCCATTCTATACTTATTTAACTATTGACCCATCCCTAATAATTATTTGCTGAGTAAAATAAGCATATTAAGAGCCTCTTTTTAATTCGTTAACAAAAGGGGTTACAGCAGAGTGGAACTATGGTCTGACTGAACGGAAAGCTTTCGGTATCATCCAAAAATTCAGAAAATGTATGAAAGTTTGTGTTGTTGAATTTCATAGTGATCATGCAGCATCAGTCATCAAAATGGGTAATGTCTTGATCGTAGGACTTTAGGCCTTATGAGCATTCGAACTTAATGTCTGATAATGTCAAGTAAGACCTCTCAAATCAGATCAATAATAATTATGTCAGTGTCCATTTACCAAAAAATTGGTGAGTAATATCAGAGAGGAGCAGACAGATATTAAGCAGTCTAGAAAGCTTAGTTACCGGCACTTCAAAAAGGGGGCCAAAAGTAGCCAATGGAATGTCGTTCTATCTACCCGATTATCTACCTATCTATCTGATTAGCTCCACTTCTTCACATAGGCTTCCATTTTATAATTACGTTCTTCCTCTTTTTTGCATATGATTCCATAAGGTCTGTCAAATTTCCATCTCTGCTCTACTATTTGGCGAAAATATCTTTCATTTTCGTATTATTACGGATCCAACTCTTCCGGCCTACTTTTGCTGTATCATTACTCGCCACAGATAGATGAATAAGAGACAAGATTTTAAAAAAAATCTGGAGAAACAGTATAAGTAAGACCAATTGAATCAGGCCAGTGTATTAAGTAAGACCAATCGAATCAGGCCAGTGTATAACTGAAAATGGTGGTCACATCGCATATATTATGCTTTATTATAATAATGCTGGTGGTCTAAACTTAATGAGGTTATTGAATGTTGTCACTATGATGCTATAATGCTTTCGGAGTCATGGTTAAAGCCGGCCACTCACGTTCCGGTAGACCTGATAGGTAGAGAGAGTAAATTGATTCACCTTAATTTATTGAACGAGTTGAAATTTGAACCTTAATATTTCCAGAACTATCTACGAATATACGAGAAAGCATTAACCGAATTCTTGCGACGAACTACTTCCATGATTTCATGAACACAAACGCTTTCGCGGAACATGAGTGGTCGGTTTTAACGGAACCTAATATGATGCGCAGCTCTGTTTAAGGCAGTTTGATTTGTTCCGTTCATCAATTGGATCCCAGAACTCGGAGTGGGGGAGTTCTGATTGCTTCCAGGAAAGAATTGCAATGCCAAAGACTAAATATTGATGTTACAACTACTGTTCAGCAGGTTTATGTATGTTTTAGAAGAATCTGATATTGCATTGGGCTGTATCTACCTACCACCTAAGTCTGATGTAAGCTTGTTTGTTGATGTCAATCAATCGAATCAATTTTTAATTTGTATCCTAAGTGTACTTAATGCTAGTGAGCGGTTTCAATTTACCACAAGTTAAATGGGTTAACAAAAGACGAGTTCGATTAATCCTCCGTCAGTTAAAAGATAACACTGTTGACATAACCTCACGTGATCTTTCATTTGAAGTAATAGAACTGATCACGTGGAAACGCTCATCTTTTTGCTCGCGGAGGATTAACCGAACGCGCCTATTGACTATGGTCTAACCAGCAAGTCTGCGGGAAAGTCCCCGGTTAATGATTCAATGGAGCCTTTTAATTATTACAGTTTTCGTCAGTTGACCACTATCACGAATTGAATAGCAGGAATCCTTTGCTTGGTGTTATTGAACTTGAGCACTGTAGAGATTGATAGAGCCACCGATAGGATTTTAGGTGATAAGTGTTCACCACACATCTTCGAGATTCAGCCATAATGTAGAATAGAAACGTTCGAAATACGAGGAGTGATTTTTTGATTCTGAAAATGGCAATCACATTCCAGAATGATTATTTGGCCGGTGTTAATTAGTGTTTGTTTAATTATTTAACCCTTGAGCTACTCTATGGTCTTATGAAACAATGTTATATGCTTTATATGCTTCAGGAAATAAATTCAGAACTTATAACTTTCCGAAAGTTCAACACTGATCTGCGTAGATTGTTGAAAAGAAGAAGCTCCACAAAAAATTTAAAGAAACGAGAGATAATTTATTGTTCTCTGAAGTGAGGGATAGGTGTAAGGATTTGGAGGGACTCCTCTTTATAGAATGAACCTGCTCAAAACTGAAAATAACAGTAATAGGGAATCCTAGATCATTTTGGCCTCATTCCAACAATCTTAGATATAACTTTTGTTCTTCCTTGTAACATGAGTGGCTCTACTGGCTGTAGTAATCAAGAGATTGTAGACTTGTTTGCAGACGTCTTTTCCAGTGTTTACTCGAACTTTACCACTAATCAGGCTCTGGAATACTAATTTTACAACGTCACTAATGTTTCTGGATACTCTGATATGGATAGAACAAGTAAAAAATTCAACTGAAAAGTTATCACGTGGGTCGGATGGAGTTTCCTTGCTCTGTATAACGAAATGCCTGTGCACCCTTGCTACGCCTTTGGTAAATATCGTTAACCATTCATTGTCGACAGGTTCTTATACCCTATTTTATGGAAGTTCAGCTTTTTGAAACCAATATTCAAAATAGTCGGTCAAGAGAAGAAATCACGAATTACAGGGCTATTTGCACGCGGTCTGAAATTCCTAAGGCGCTGGATTGTCTCGTTACCAGCAAACTCTTGGCAGGGACTGTAGGTACTTATGAAAGCCGGAACAGCATGGGTACTGGGTAGGTCGACATCAACAAATTTGGTTTTGTATCAGAATTTTATTTTGACAGCATGGAGAGGGCGTTTCAGGTTGATTTTGCTAGGTTGTTTTGGGGTGAGAGGTCTAATTCTGAGTTGGTTTGTTGACTTTCTTGTAGAGAAAACTCAGACAGTAAGATATGGCGGTGCTGTGTCTCAGGTCTTTGATGTTCCTTCTGGCGTACCTCAGGGCCGATCCTATTCAATCTATTCATATCCGATGTGGTTAGTTCAATTGCACTGTCATTTGCAGATGATCTTGAACGTTCTCGTCAGGAATCATCGTTGGAAAACTCACAAGTGCTGCAAGATGATATCGATTTTTTTGATAAATGGTGTGGTTCAGAAGAAATAGTCCTCAATATTGTCAAATGTAATAAGATAACTTTTTCCGGGTTAGCATAAACGGTGAAATTCTCTTACACAATTAATAAGTAGCAGGCATTCATGATTTGGGAGTGGAATTTGACGACCCCAATATGCTGTTTGTTGACATTACAATTCAAGAATACACTCATGCGTGTCTGCAAATGTACACCTAATTTTCTCTTTTGACGTAACATAACCAAGAAACCAAGAATTATTACTTCTTCTCTCCTTTATAAGTTTAGAGATCTGCATGTGCTCATTGTTGTAAGCAATATGTACCTAAATTACTTTGTACATTCATTAACAATAAAAGTATTTGAAACAGAGGCCTCTGGGTAATAGGCTATGCGCCCAGAAACCTGGAAGCTGCGAAAATAGTGAAGTTCGCGGAAAAACGTTCTAAAGTGGAATTTATTGTCGGTGGCAAAAAGACAAAGTAAACGCAGTTGAAAACTGGTGGCATCAAGTAGTGGAACAATTACCGTGAAACCTTTCCATATTTCTGGGCATAGGTATTGGGAATACTACTTGAACACCACGATGTTGTGGAAGTCCTATCAGAGACAACAGCACTTAATGCATAGAAGAAGAAAGATCTGAAAGCACGAAATTTGATCGTTCATTGTCTCGCAGACAATGGTGTTAGAAATGATTAAGTTGAAAACTACAGTTAAGGAAATAATGGAATCCTTAAGTGGAACTTATCAGAAAAGCGGACTAGCTACATAGGTAAAACTTCATTACAAGTTGAGAAACATGAAATTCAACTCATAATCGTTGAATGCTTTTGTCATAGAATTTGCAGCAATCGACATTTACTATCTTGAATCTCGACAGAAGATATGTGAATAAAGTCAAGGTGAAAGTTCGACACAGGCTTCCGGAGTACAGAAAAAGGAAGGCAAACAGAGATATGTTATTCCCATTTAAATGCTATGGATGTGGTTTACGAGAACATAAGAAATTGGACTGTCTTGAGAATAAGCAGATAGTATTGAATAACAATTCAAATAGAAATGCAAATGTTGCTGAAGACCAGGAAACTACTTTCATTACATGTGAACCACTTGGTGACAAGTGGCTAAACAGGGCGTTTCTCATAAAGCATGCATAGAAGGAACAGTGCACGTAAAAACTGAGAATGGTTTGAAGGTAAGGTTGGAAAATGTGTTGGTACGTAAGAATCTCTCGCACAACATATTATCTGTAAAGAAAATTGAAGGAAAAGGTCTCAAGATAATATTTAAAAGAAGTTAGACATCAGTTATGAATGGTGAAGATCAAGTGGCTTCTGGGAAACTAATAGGAAATTTATATATTATGAATTTCAAAATGCCATTGAAGCAAGCAAACATCACATAGACATATGTCTACATCTTTCTGATGAAGCTACAATGTAACGAAACATGTTAAAGTTTAACAAAAATTAGTGGAAATACATAAGTATATCAATTTACTTTAAATAATCTTTTACTAGATAATGAATTTCCACCTAGTAACAGCCGATTCAATAAAAATATTATTATACTGAAATGATTTACCAGAGATTTTTACCACAAAAACCTGATTGCCTCCAGATTTGTGCATCGTTTTTGTTATTAGCATTAAGATGCTTGAAGCAATACCTAAGCTTTGGATTCTCAAAAGGAAATGGAGCCATTTAGCTTTTATTTAGATAATCCGTTAACAGGACCAATCTCTAAGTCAAATTTATTACCAACTAAAGAAGTGGTTGTCTTATAAACCAGAATTACTTTCAAGCGCATAAGAACTTCTAGTATTTTGCATTTAGGAGAAAATTAAGAATTTCTTGGGATGTTGCCAATGACACGATTTATTATTCGGTTTAACATTTGAAATTGGTTGGCGTTTATGTCCAAAAGGACCATTGAGGTCCCTCAGCTCTAATCGTAGGTAGTTACTGCTGCTAAGTTCTATAGGAAGAAAAATGGGAATTGTTCGTGGAATCCTAAATGGTAGGAATTAGTGGAATGTATAGACTTACGTTAATGACGACACGTTCGCAAAAGTCGTGGTCGTGTGGGATGGGCTCGAAGTGGGCTACTCCAGTAAACTGAGAGTGGGGGGTGTGCCCGTCCTCGTCCTGGCTGCTGAGCTTGGGCAGCGACCTGCAACGATACAAAAAATTTGATTTACATTAAAAAATATATATTGAAATGCAGTTGACCTACAAATCACTTTATTTGTGTGTTGTAGATTGACATTTGGAGTGAAATGGTTAAAATACATAAAGTAGAGGATCATTGTTGTAGCTGATAATAATCAACAAATTATGTTATTAGTAAGTCATATTTAGTAAGTTGTAGATTGACAGAGTAATCTGAAATTGAATGTAAAACAAACCTTTAGAATTGGTCAGTCATACTTAGCCATAATATAGTATCAATCTTCTGCAATGTATAGGCGGTTTCACACAAACCTAACCTCATTTTAAACCAACAATAGTAGTTGTAACAGATCTAAAGATTTGCAGTCGCAAACTAAGCAATCACCAGAAAAAAAAACCGATAAAATGACTAATAGGCCAGATAAAAGTTCCTATTTTCGTCAGTCAACTGCATATTTAACCGTGGTGCGCCAATTCTTCCAATGTCAAAAAGTGATAAATTCGCACAATAAAACGCGGGTCGCGTTCAAAAGCGACTGCCAGCCTACATAAACTATTTATTCCTTGATGGGCCATCTATTTTTCAAGGGCCAGAATGCGGATGTAAAAAAAAGCCGGATAGAGCGAGAGAGAGATGGGGTTTCATTCAGCGGTTAAAGTGGGCTTTTCTAAAGTTTAAAGGATATTTTAGTTTGTCGCCGCAACGAAGACGCCCTTTTGTCCCTTCGGGGGACATCTGCATGTATAGAAATTTCCTTGCGGTTTTTTTTTTTTAGATGAAAGAAAAGGCTTTTTGCCTTTTGACCCATAAAACTGTCGGTGTTGATGTTGTCGTTATTGTTGAGGGTTTTTGTTCTAATAAATGTGATTTAAAAATATTTATATATATAAGTTTTAGTAAGTAATGCTACTTTCCTTTTTGATCTAAAAAAGGAGGTAAGAAATTGAAAACAAATGCTGCCACTCCAATCCCCCTAAAATTTATTTTCAACCAAAGATACACAAGAATGATAACCCTTTATGACCAATAATATTGTTCGTGGGATCACCTCTATATAATCTCACTGCCTTTCTGGCGAATATTTTCAATGGCTTATTTGTTAAGGACGAAACTTATGTTAGAAATTCTTTTGATTTCGTAGAAAGAGTATTAAGTTACCAATGAACCACCAAGTTAATCTCTGGATGTTATTTCATTATTTACAAACATCCCTATAGATGTAGTTATTAATATTGTGAGTGGCATCTCATAGAAAACAAAGTCAAAACCCTAGGAACTTTCATAGATCTGTTAATTTTCGTTTTTGACAATAGTTATTTCCATTAACAGGATGAATTTTTCAAACAAATGTATGGTGTCTGGGGATGGGAAACTGTTTATCGCCAATTTGTTCTCATTTAGTGATGCAAGATTCACAGGAATGATGTATAAAAAAACTTCCAATTCAACTTCAGTTCTATAAACGTTATGTTGATGATATCCTAACATCGAACCCTAAATATCAAGAAGCAACTATACTCAATATATTTAATAGTTCTCATTCCAAAATTCAATTCACCATTGAGAAAGAAAACCAACAAAGTATAGCTTTCCTAGGTGTATTACTATTAAGACATGGAGAGAACATAGAGACTGATTGGTTTCACAAACCTAGTTTTTCTGAAAGTTTCTTGTGAATATGTTCCTACCGAACAAGTTCGTATATTTTTCAAGACATAGAAAGTCAATCTCAAATATAAGTACCCAATACTATAGCATAACTGGAGCTGTTAGGACTCCATAGCACCTTTTTGTAGTGTCCTGAAGATGCAATATAATATATTGCGAAACGTTGACAATCTGAAATAACAGACTTCTGTTGTTTTTTTTTTTATTTCGATCCAATCCCAAACAAAACCTCAATCGATTACAATTAAGGGTTCGACAACAAACTGACCAACTAAAAAATATCCACGGAGAGATTTATTCCTTGGCCAGTCTCTAAAGATTTTAATACAATCATCATAGTAAGTAAGTGAGTAGTTATATTTATTTTTGTAACTAACAATACCTTTTGTAAATACTTGTATTGCAATAACTAGCCAAGTGCTAAATAAAGATCTATTTATTTATTTATTTATTTATTTATTTATTTATTTATTTATTATAGGGACTTTGATTGATAAGAATTAAGTAGGTATAGTTTTATGTAAGTCACACATTTACTAATTAGGCAAATTTTTATAATTTTATGTGTTTCAATTAGAAGCACTACGGCAGAATGAAATTCTAGAATTCATCCTGTGCGTCTAATACAAAGTGATTGAACTTTGTTCTGTCTTTCTTCTAAAGCGACATTTTGTGCCGTTCTTACCTTGGTTTGTCGATTTTTTAGCGATTCCAGCAATAAGGCTGATGTTTACATAGGTATCTCTCTAACAGATGCCAACAACATTGTAACACTTCTCTCTAATAGATGGCAGACTTATTCTTATTTTTGCTTTGCTCATCAATCATCAATATGCCATCGTGCTCTAGTTAGAAATTTGACGTCGCCATAGAACTTTAAATTCAAAATCAAGTTTCAAGAAAGATACAGAATATTCTATGGTAATAACACGACAGCAAGCAGTCGAAATGGAGCAGGTTAATCGAATGTTGGCAGACTTCATGAAGAAGAAGCCTGAACCTGAAAGCAGTCAGAAAAACAAAAACCGAAGGCAAAAAGAACAGGACCGGCTTGCAGCACTTCTACAACAACAAGAAGACAAAAAAAAAACACATTAAGAAGAACACCGGAGACAAAAAGAAAAACAAGAAAAAGAAGAGCGAAGACAGGAAGAACAGGACCGGCTTGCACTGCTTGCAGCAATTTTACAACAACAAGAAGATCAAAGACAAGGAAAAAGAAACAAGAAGAACAGGAACAGTTTCAGGATAACATTAAATTTCAGTGTGAATGGATGCAAACCATAATCTCTGAGAAACAAGCCTGACTCGAGAAAATGATAAATTCACGAATGCAGTGAAAGAAGTGGGGATGTTGATGATGTTGGGAATGTTCGTCACGAAGTTGAAAGTGTTCACGACGTTCATCAGCAAGTTGGAACTGTTCGCCAAGAAGTGGATAGTATTAAAAGAAAATTGAAAAGTTGGAATGTGACTTGAGATCGGTATTGAAGTTAAGCCACTATCATACGACGTTTCTTGCATGAATTTTTTTAATTTGCTTATTGGAAAGAGGAGTCAAAATTAGACTCAACCATATTTTTTCCCAATTTTTTTCGGACTTGCAAAGGCTCTAAATTTCGATTTGAAGTTCAAATTTCTCGGTGACGTCACGGCACCAAATTTCTGATTGGTCAGTTTTAGCCAGTTTTGCCCAGATGTTTTGGTTTTCATGTAAACTTTTCCTGACGGGGACAACTAAATTGATATATCATATCGAATCCATAGATTTGTAAGTATCGGCGGAATATATGGAATCGATTCTCATTTCTATGATAAACTTAACCCAACTTTTTAATTCATTATAATTATTATTTATTTTTATTTAGCAGCCTGTCCAAAACTCCAAAACAGGCACAAGACAGTGAAGACACACAAACCATCAAGAAACAAACTATAACCCCGAGCAAAAGGCCATTATGTCGTTCATAATTAAATACCTACTAATTTTCGCGTGTGTGTGTGTGTGTCTAAATTTTTAGAAGTTTCTACCCAATAAGCATATAAGGGAATCATTGTTTGGGGAAGGTTGCTCTACCTGCATTTTACTAATACCTACCTATCTACCTACCCATACCCTTCTTCATGTGAATGTTTTTCCGAAAACATATCCATGGTCACCTCTGACCAGTTTCCGGAATCGGCTTTTACGAACGCTTTTCCATCCTTTATCACAAACAAAATAAACAATAATTACCTAACTAATAAAATTATTATTATTTTTCTTTCAAGTGGTTTATGGGAAATAAACACGAGTATAAGTTTTATGTGTCTGGATTCCATACCTACCAGTTTCTCTAAAGACTAACTTTTTACATTTCCACAGGTAAAAACATTCTTTTTCCTTTTTTTCTTCAAATAACACTGCCCCTGCCTGCTGTTTTTTATTGTTTATTTTGTTTTTTTGGAATATGGAATGGAGAAAGGGTTTGTAAAGGCCGAGCGAGATAGGTAAATTGGCCACTGACCTGACTGACCTAATAGTAAACAAAACAAAAATCCCTTTTATCGTTTTCGTACTTTATACTGTGCCGGAGTAGTAAAGATACCAATTTCTTTGTCTAATTCGCATTTAGACAAGGAAATAAAATTGTCGATACTTCAATAGATGTCGTTATTCTATCTCAAGTCAAAAGTAGGGCTGTACCAACAAAGCGATTTTGATATAATATATGCCTCCTTTTTTGTTCGATGTGTTAAAAAAGAAAAAAAATATTCGTTTGGAACATGGAAATTTGGCAATCAGTGATTTTTGATTGGTGCAAAAATATGGCGCAAAATTCAAATAATCTGCTTTTTTTTCCTTCAATTTCTGGTTTCAAGATTTTTTAAAAAATTAACCAGCCATACTTTTATGTAGTATATAAAATACACTTTCGTTACAGATAAATTATTATACATATACCTAATTTTGATTGAGTGCAAGAGGTCTATTCGAGACTGTTGCAATCATCGAGCTTTAAACTGCTAGGGATCAACAAGCATATTTGTTTGGTTCCATAATGAAGCAGCGGGGTCAGAGGGGTGATTCATCCGATAAACAAAACAAAAAGAGGCCCTGTTGCCGAATTTTTCCTGTTCGAATAATAATGAATATTGTCATCTATAGAAAATTATCTATTTCAAATTTGTCTGCTTATAATAATATTAAAAATATACTTGCGACATTTTAAGTTTATACCCAAAATAATTCTAAAACAACAATACCTTTTATCACAATTTAATTTGGTTTTAAATGGAACTACGTACCTGCTTCTAAAGAAAAATTTTACAGTCTGGCAATGACGTAGTAATTTTTTTGTGTTCTTTCCTTTCTTGTGACAGATTAGCTGATTGCGTTCGAGAACCTGGTGTGTCGTAAAAAATCACACAGCTGCCGTTCGGAAAGGCGAAGTGTGGATTAAAATCATTCGAAAGGGTGTTTGACACGTACTGATGCGCCTACCGAATACTCTAGTCTCGACTAGAGTGAAATTTAAGCTGATATTTTGAGGATGCACTCTCTGAAATAATTTTCACACCAATAACCAGGTTTTCGAACGCAGTTCTCTGATGCCCAAAACATAAACAGACTGGTTTATAAACATTCTATTTTCATAAGTGCGAGAGAGATGGGCCTGGTCTCATTCTGGAACCAAACAAATCCTATAGCACATCATTATCGTTATTAGTCTAGAGAGAGAGAGAGTGTTCAATGGTCGAAGGTTGATTGCAGCATTATGTGGCCCTGCCTTAGACCTATTAAAAACTTTTTTGCCAGCTTCCCAACAAAACAGAACAGAAATTCCAGAAGAACTATTGACTGTAAATTTCATAATTTCATATATGGAATCAGACATTTGGATATACAGGGAATGCTGCTCATAACCAAACCATCAAATAACAGCAAAGCTCTAATTAAGACTGTGGGGGGAGGAGAGAAGAAATGCTTCTGAGATTGTTTTCCGTTATAATATACAAGAACTTATTCACAAATTTTGCACTTGCCACTTGGCAATAAAAGTGCCTATTATTTAGCTTCACTAATTAATTGTAACAATCGCGTATTGCGTCTGGAAAAATACCCAACTCAGAGGGTGAAAATAATTAGAAATTAATGATGAAATCATAATATTGAGATTTCGAATAGAATCGTACTATTGGGCGTACGAGAGCAAAGATGAGCGCTCTACTTTAACGCGAACACCTCAGACGCTGGAGAGTAACTGCCCTTAAAAAGTGGGAAAATAGAAATATATTTTAAAATTATATGATACTGTTAGGATAACGCCGCCAGGATGTCAAGAATCCAATTTAGATTCGGGATGTTTGCGGTATTTTCGAGAAGAATAGTTATCTCGTGTTTTCTAGATTGTGCACGATTAGATTTAGGGATATATAAAGGACCAGCAGTAGTTTGTAAGTTTAGGTTTAAGTTTGACTGTGATTTAAATAGTGATTATTCTTGCGAGTTGTAGAGAGTTTAGTTGTTTAGTTAGTGATTAGAGTCGAAATGTATAGTTACGTGGAATAAATTATTGCTGTGTTAATTGGACTTTGATTTCGGAATAAACGAAATCAACCCAGGAATTCTGTCACGCACACCAAAGCCGTGACATTGGTGTCAGAAGTGAGATATAAAGGACTGCAGAGTGAAATCCATAATGCGGGAACACTACTGTAGTGTAAACACTGAACGCTAAGTGAACACTGGGACAGTTAGTCAGTGCAAACAGTGACAATCATAAAAAAAAACTTAACCGATCGTGTAAATTACCCCGGAAGTGACTCTATACCCTATTTTGACTGTGATAGTGAATCTTCGAGTGAGTTCTAGAAAATTCTATTTGGAAACCAACGGAGATATAGAATTTTTGACTTCGCCGACGCATTCGGAACATCAATCGTCATTCAGAGGAGTTTCGGGAAAATTCTAGAACATTTTATTTGAAAACTAAGGGAGATATCGAATTTGTGACTTCCCGACGTGTTTGTTGTATCAATCGACATCCAAAAAAGACATTTCAAGAAAATTCAAGAACATTCTATTCGAGAATAAAGCAAGTTATCCAAATTGTGACTCCACCGACGTGTTTGGAACTTCAACAAAAAACCAGGGAAGATATTTGAAGAGAGTTTGAGGGAAATTCCAGAACATTCTGTATATGCCTATCACAAGACAACAAGCAAAAATGAATGAACAAAAAGTTGAATAACTTCTGCGCAAAATGTTCGAACTTGAAGAGACCAAATGACTACAAGAAAAACAAGACGAAGTAAACGACAACAAGAAGAGGCTAGAAGACAACAAGAAAAACAAGACGAAGAACTCAGGCGACAAAAAGAAAAACAAGAAGAAGAAGCTAGACGACAACAAGAAGAGCTAAATGACTATACAAGAAAAGCAAGACGAAGAGGCCAGGCGACAAAAAGAACAGCAAGAAGACCTTGGACAAACACAGAAAATATTTCAAACCATACATGGATCTGTCGCTAACCTAGAACAAAAGATTAAAGAAGTAAAATCCGAAGTTAAGGACGATGTTCAAGAGGTTAAAATCGATGTTCAAGAAGTTAAAGACGATGTTCGAGAAGTTAAACACGACGTTCAGGGAGTAAAAGCTGAGGTCAAAGCGAATGTTCAGCAATTAAGACAAGAAGTTGAGGACCAAGTTCAAGCACTCGAAGATAAGGTGCGTAAATTAGAAATACAGTCCATCAATCCAGCTAGTGTTAGAGCATTCTCCAGTATGAAGATAAAACCAGCAACTTTTGACGGTTCTACGTCCTGGACCATGTATATTCGACAATTTGAAGCTGCTGCAAATACCAACGGATGGAGCGATCAAGAAAAAGCTACAGCACTGATAGTGGCGCTACGAGGACCAGCCTTAGATGTTCTTCAGTCAATTCCTTCAATCAACCAACAAAATTATCAGCATCTAAGTCAGACGTTAGAATTGCGCTTCGGAGACCATTACAGACAAGAAGTATTTAGAAATCAACTTAAATCAAAAGTTCAAAAACCCGGCGAGAGTTTACAAGAATTCGAATCGGAAATTAAAAGACTAGTGAGTTTGGCGTTTCCTTCAGCTGGAGAAGACATGCAAGAATGGGTGGCAGTATCTGCGTTCATTGATGGTATCAGAGATTTCAAGATCCAGGAAAACTTTAGAATGCCTAAGTTCAGAAAAAGTAGTGAAGCCCTTGTCCGAGCATTAGAACTGGAAGCAATCTTTGGTACCTCAAGACCCAGAATACGAGCAGTGTCCATTCAAGACGTCAAATGAAGATGGTAGTTTCACGAATCTTATGAGTAAGTTCATGGAGAAGATGGAGAAACTACTACTAGAAATTAAACAATTGGAAAACAATTCCAAACAAATACCAACACCGAGAAACCGAGTAAAATGTTACCGGTGCCAAAAGCTTGGATACATGCAATGGGATTGAAGACTAAGGATGACCTCGCCATCTAGGGATTGTTCCCAACGCTTTTGGAGGTCCAGAGACGCCAGCCCTAAACATCGACCTGGAAACATGCATGAGAAAAACACTAGTCCAGCTGTGAGAAGAACGGGTCTGATCGTTGATGACAAATGGACTACCAAAGGCGTTGTGGTCTCAGTGGAACTCTCTGGCCGTAGAAAATGGTTTGCTTGAAAAAGTTTGGGAAAGTGCCGATGAGAAATCCACTAAGAGCCAACTGGTTATACCAAAAGACCGAGTGGAAGATGTATTAAAAGAAATACATGACGGAACTTCAGGGGCACATTTTGGAGTTAACAATAAGACTTTGGACAAAATTCGGGAACGTTTTCACTGGGTTCACTACCATGAAGACGTTAAAAACTGGTGGCGAAAATGCGACATCTCGGGGGCCCATGAAACACTACAACGTCGGTCTTTCATTTGAAAGAATAGCGATAGATGTTGCCGGACCGTTCCCTGAGTCAGAGCTTGGTAACAAATACATCTTGGTTATCATGGATTACTTCAGTAAATGGCCAGTAGTTTTCGCTATTCCCAATCAAGAAGCCATCACTGTTGCCCAGGTGCTAGAGGACGAAGTTTTTAGTCGTCATGGTGTGCCACTAGAGTTACATCAGATCAGGGACGAAATTTCGAATCTGCCATCTTTAAGAAAATTTGTGAGATCAGGGGCATTCGTAAGACAAGGACAACACCTTTACATCCACAGTCTGATGGCATGGTAGAACGATTTAATAATACCATAGAGATTGGGACAAGCATTTGCCTCTATTGTTAATGGCTTACAGAGCAGCTGGTTCACAAGTCAATAGGTGAAAGTCCAGCCAGAATCGTTTTTGGAAGAGAACTCAGGTTACCTTGCAATCTGATGTTTGAGATACCTGAAGAAGAACGAAAAGAAATTCGAGACTATGCCGACGAAGTAAGGGCACGACTCCTGGGTATCCATGATTTTGCTCGGGAGCATATTCAACTAGCCAGTGAACGGATGAAGACCAGATACGACCTGAAAACCAATTCAGCCGGATTTCAACAAGGTGATTTGGTGTGGCTGTATAATTCAGCTAGAAAGAAAGGAGTATCGCCGAAATTGTCTTCAGCATGGGAAGGACCCTACAAAATAATCAAGAGGATCAATGATTTGGTTTATCGAGTCCAACGCAACACCAGGAGTAAGATGAAAGTTGTACACCTGGACTGGTTAACGAAATATCACGGGTGTGAAGTTGATCGGGACGATCAACCTTAAGAGGAGGGCAGTTCAACGGCCGCCAGTCTGTCAAGAATCCTGTACAGAACTGTATAGCAGATTCGAGATTTTACGTTCATGTTCGGGAACAAGGTCGAACGCGGTTCTTCTGGAATTTACAGGAATAAATTACGGCTATATATAAGGACGGGTTTTAGCTTGTGAGTTAAGTTAAAGTTTGCCTGTGATGTGATTTAAATAGTGATTATTGTTTGAAAAGAGTTTAATTGTTGAGTTAGTTATTAAAGTAGGTAGGTAATTAGTGTCAGAGTGTATTGTTACGTGGAATAAATTGATTTTTGGAATAAACGAAATGAACCCAAGATTTCTGTCCGGCAATCCAAAGCCGTGACAGTATATTTGACTGTAATTCATTGAGTACACCGATGAATCAGAATTTGGACTTATTTGTACTGAAAAATAAAGTAATTAACGAGGAGCTGATCAGAAAGTGCAGGCAGATTATTGGTATATAGTTTGTTGTATGCAGTGTCTGGAACGAGACCAAATTTCTGTCAAATTGTGAATTTGTTGAGTAGGTTCTATTATATTTGATATAATAAAAAATAATATTGTTTGATTTTTTCATGTAAAAACTGTAAATATTTAGAGTGGCGGGGGCCTCTATAATAATTCAAGAGCATTCGATGCTTTTAATGTTAAATAAATGGCAGCAAGGATAAAGCAAAAGCAGTGTGATGAGCATGTGAAAAAAATAAATAATTAAAAGCCAAAACAACGAATAAATAAATTAGTATACAAAATTATTACCATGTCACTTTACGCCTACGCGCTTTCGTACTAATGACAAACTCACAACACTGTCTCATTTTGTCATAAATAAAAAATCATATCACTAAAACTTAAAACTAAAACCTACAATTAATTAAAAACAACTACTAATAAAAGGGTTCAGCAGTGATTCACTTGCTATTTCGAACTGCAACTGTACAAAATAAGCTTATTGTCAACATCGGGCCTCTAGTTTGTTTACGTCTAATTTTTTTTATCGGCCTTGCAAAAAAGATTGAACTTCTTACATGGTCCACACCTCGTTTGAAATTCATGAAAAAATGCACCCGGTTATACCTTTTTTAGATGTTAAAGTTAATTGAAAACGGTTGAATTAATTGATGGCTTTATGCATTTCGAGGTAATTTAATGTATTTGGAGCTAGGATATTATTAATATAGCCATGAAATTGATTAGTTTACCACGTTTTTTTTCTTCTTCTTCTTTGAAATTTCCGCCTTCGACGTCGAAAATTTGCCATAGTGTAAGGAGGCTGTTACACTAGAATATTATTAATTTCCGAAAAAATCGATTTAATTGTCGTTTCATATTGTTTCATGCCAAACGACGCACAAGTTAACAGCTCAAACAACACGTATCGACTAATTACTAAAGAAAAACACGGTCATAAGAAAAAAAAAATAGAGAGATTTTCTATGCAGTCCTATCGATTTGAGCTGGAAGTTAAGGGCACTTGAGTTTCATCTACGTGTACGTGGCTTAATTCAATATGCAATGAGTTGCACACGACGAGCTTTTTAGCTCTTAGAATGTCGTAAAATTTGCGAAAAATAACTATCGTTTTGATTTACGGCTGAATTTTCTTTAGATCTTTCGATTCCTATCAGAGAGAACAAACACATAAAAATTTCATTTAAATTAATAATAATTTTGTAGAAATGATAATACAGTTTCACATAAATGATACAAATATAGACTATTGGATGTTATATGTTATAAAATCGGTATGGGCGAAAAACCCAAAACAATGATTTCAACCATTTTCATGACAGCTTCCCAATGCCCCCACAAACCGTCAATCTAAAATTCTTATAAATTCCTAGCAATACCATTTGGTAATTTTTGTAATAATTGTGAGCCAAAGTATTTCTTTCCAAGTTCGCTATTACATATAGGAATCATGAGATGGATTGTTAAAAATTTGGGGAAAATGTACACAATGTTGCAATACTACCCTGATGTCTCAAAAATTCGCGAAGCGAATTTCACTGCTTCCTTCAAAGTCCAGCAAGTTTGAGATAAATGGAATCAAATTATATCCAGATAATTCGTTCGAAACAATGACGCGCTATAAAACAGAGTCGGCCACCAAGGTATAAATTCAGTGATTTTACAAGAGTAGTCTCAGAAGTAGATAGCAAGTCAGTAGGTATAAGAGAGTTAAGAGACTAATTTTACTTCTTTTGTACATTATCTTCTAAACTGTCTGCAATTATTCAGAAGTTGGAAAACGTCTGAAATAATTACAAATGGTCTAGAATTGAAATTAGTTTCAGAATTGTCTCAAATTATAAGGCTGATGATGTCTAAATTTTCATTTAATGCAATGATGAAATCTTAATTAGCTTTTGGAATGTACAACTTTGAACTGAGAATGAAACTTCTTATGTAGAAAGTTTTAGGTACCTTATACCTTTTGTTACCTTTATTATTTGTCAACCTTGAATTTCAATGTAAGTTAGATGCTCTGTATAGTAGGCTTCTGAATTTATTAAAGCCTGTATTATAGAGGGTTTTTTTTTTACTTTAATTTAATTGAATAAACTCAATAACTAAATGTATAAATTACTTAAACCAGAAGGATTCGATATAAACATCAACTTCACCAATGCCGCTCATCAATGGATTCATTGGAATCGAACTTTTGAGAATTTTTTGGAAGCTGCCAAATGAAGATGCTATCAATATTTTGAAAAACATCTATGTCAAACCATAGAATGAGATATTTGCCATATATCGTCAAGAAAACAAGTTGGTGAATCTATAGATCAAACCCTGAAACTTATGAGCCAAAACTGCAATTTTAAATCAGTAAATGCAGATTAAAATAGAGATAATTACATCACAGATACTCTCATAACTGGTCTTACTTCTTCTTATATAAGTCAGAGGCCTTTGGAACATTGTACTTTGAATTTAACACAAGCATTCGATACTGCTAGAGCACTTAAAATGGCTCAGCATCATTCCGAATCTTATCTTACACCTTTCTGTTCAAATATGAATGCTGCGATCTCTCATCAAACTTCTGACAATGCTTCTTCGAATGTACAGATCGGAAATGACCATGCTATAGCAGCTGTCGCTTCTAAATCTAGACATCCCGGAGATAAATGTCCAACGAAAAATTCTATTAGTTACAACTGCTGAAAAAAGGATTATTTCACACAGTTTTGTCAATCGAAAAATCAAAAACCCCACTCTACTAAGATAACAACTGCTGCTTATTTGATAAGGATATCTGGAATTACTTGTCCTGTTAGTTTATCAAAAACCCTAATCAAAATTCAAATCAATGGATTTATGGTCGACGCAGGTAGTTCGGATAGTTATATTTCCATTACAGTTGTAGAATACAAACAATTGAAAATATTTCCTACGAAACTAAATGTTACAATGGCATCTTCGAATTTTAACTCTTTGGTATTACGTGGATTTTGCAAAGCTGATATAAGGATATTTGACAATATTTATAAAAAAAACCATGTTTTACATTCTAGAAGAACTACCTATGTCCTGATATCAGAATTTGACATGATATTCTCAAACAACATTCAGGAGTAGAATTCCGTTTTGGGGGAAGCAAACTACCGATCTCCACATGTAATTTGATAATTGCTAAGGTAGAACCATATTCATTATTCGTACATTTGGCAGAAAATTGTAAACCTATTGCAATCAAATCTCGAAACTATTCCAGAGTTGATTTAAAATTTATTGTAGCTGATGTGCAAAGACTTTTAGAAAAGAAAATAGTCGAGCCAAGCAATAATTCTCTGCGAAAAGCCCAGATGTTTGTGACCCCAGTAGTGAAAATCATAAGGAGTTAATGGTTATATAGACTACTTATCAACCATAAATAGATGTACATATTTGGACGCATACCCATTACTACCCAAGATTGAAGATATGGTCAACCGAATTTATCAGTATGAACATTTCAATTCGATAGATCTCCATAGTGCACACAACCAGATATCAATTCTAAAGCATGAACGTATATACACTACTTTTGAAGCATGTGGAAATCTGTATCAATTCACTCGTATTCCTTTCGGGGTGACTAATGGCGTTGCTTGTTTTCAGAGAAATATGAATAACATTATCAAACAAGAACATTTAGAAAACACATTATGCGTTTCTTGATGACGTAAGCATCTGTGGTAAAAATAAAAAACACCTGTGAAAAACACCATGATACAAACCAATCTTGAACAATTTTTAGAAACTGTTAAGAAATAGGTATTATAGTCTGACGCTCAACAAAGAGAAATTTAACTTTAGTATTACTAAAATTAATAGTAGGGCATACAGATATAGACAAAAACCACTATTCAGTTGCTTCTACCTACATATACTACTTCGCTCAGGAAAGTTCAAGGGATGGTTGCCCACTGTTCAAAGTTCATTCATAAGTATTCTGAGAAAATACATCCACTGATTCAAGTTAAAAAGTTTTCATTGTCTGCTTGTGAATCTACTGCATTTGAACAGTTAAAGACGCTGTTATTTCCATTGACGATGAAAACTGTTATCGGAATATGCTATTGCCGCTCAACTTACACAATCTGGAAAACCAGTTGCGTTTTTCTCTAGAACATTGACGAAATCGGAACAGCAACACTCTTTTGTGGAAAAAGAAGCCTACCTATGCTATAGTGGAAGCACTCTATAAATGGAGACATTTTTTGATCGGACTTTACTTTAAGCTCTGTCGCTTGTTGAATAAATTCACTAGGTAATTCTAAAATCAAAAATGAGAAAATTATGCGGTTGCGTCTAAAATAATCATCTTATAAATATGATGTCATATACAGATCTAGAAATCAAAACATCGTGGCAGATACATTGCGATTCTACCTTCTTCTAGTGAGAAAACATTGTATACTCTACATAATTCTCTCTGTCATTCTGGTATAACAAGACTGTGTCACTGGGTCCGATGTTGGAATCTACCTTTCTCACTAGAAGATAACAAGAGAATTTCAACCACCCTGTCCCGTTTGTGCTGAGATCAAACCAAGGTTCCATGGAAATCAAGAGACCATCATAAAAGCTAGTGCCCCTTTCGAAAGAATAAATGTAGATTTCAACCAAAATCGCTATATTTTGACTACTACCTATTTTGGATGAATATTCTAGATTTCTATTTGCCTTTGCTTGTCCTGTCATGACTTCATCAACCATTATAAATTGCTTTACTCAACTTTCTTCTTTTTTTGGGACACCATCATAGTGATGAAGGGACATCATGTATGTCTGAAGAACTGAAAATATTCTTAATACGACATAGGATTACAACTAGTTGCAGTACTCCATATAACCCGCAAGAAAACGGGGAGTATGAACGGTATAATGGTATTAAATGAAAAACTATTCAGTTAGCTCTAAAATGAAGAAACATATAAGATATAGAGACATTGAATCAGGAACTGGTCTACTCTTTGCATTTAATAAAGTCTTTGTTATGTACAGCAACAAATAATTGTTCACCGCATGAAAGAATGTTCTGTCATCCGCGAAGATCTTCAAATGGTTCTTCAATTCCAACCTGCTTAATTGAGTGTTCCTGGTCCAGTTTTCCTAAAGAAGCATGTAAGACAAAGCAAGTATGAACCGATCGTGGAAGAAGTGCAACTTCTAGAAGCTAAGTAAGTCTCATTATGCTCATACCAGATTAGCCAATGGTAAAGAAACAACTGTGTCTACACGTCACCTTATGCCATGAGAAGATCTTGCTCTGCATCAAGAAAGGGTGAATGAAGATATGAATGTAGAATGCAGAATAAATAGAAACTAACCTAATAATCGAAACAACGACAAATGCAGTGAACTGATCCCATGCAACAATTTAATTACCTTGATGGGACACCTGTAACACCATTAAGGAATCTAGGCGATGAAGTCGTAGAAAAGAAAGACTATGCCTCGAACCGACCAAAACATTTAAAGAAGCTTCTTGTCTATTTAAAAAATTATGAAACCGATTAGGGGAGAATGTTATACAATGAACTATAAACCACACGTATACCTGGAATGGCCCGCAGATCTATAAATTGGCGGCAAATTGCGATGGAGAATGTGGGGGATACCTTTCTCTAGTTATCTTATTGGCGAATTATGGAAATCTTTCCTTGTCTAAAAAAGATTATAATTGAGGTTACGAATATACCAAACCTAACAGAAATGAACTAGAGAGAGCAAGGTATCCCCCACTATGTAGCTATTTTGGACGCACTAAAGCGAGATGACAAATGCCATTCAAGTTCCATATCTGACAATGGTCGGTGCCATTCTAGATACGTGTAGTTTATAGGTCATTGATGTTATAATAATATAGAAACTTTTAGAATGTTTTGTACTTTATACCTTTGTTACCTTTATTATTTGTCAACCTTGCGGAATGTTGGTTATATGCTCTGTATAGTAAGATTCTTAAGTTCATTAAACAAAGCATTCTAGAGGTTTTTGTTACTTCAAGACTTTCACAATTTTCCTATTGAATTATAGGCCTGGCTGTTAGAGTGAAACACATGAGCTTTTTGAACCTGGTCAATCAAAATTTTAAACTTTTCTAGTTCAACTTTCAGAATTGTTATCCTTCTGAGTTCAAATTCAGCTCTAATAGAGTCGGGAATGAGATTTACACAATTTTTACACATTCTTTAATGGTCAAAAAACAAAGTTTAACACTTCTTTAGTTCGATTTATGCATTAGGAGCGCCAAAAATAGAATTTTTATGATTCTCAGTTCAAATTTCAGCTCTATAGAGCCGGGTATGAGATTTGAACACTAATTCTCCTATTCAATTTTAGCTCTGTGAGGGTCAAACATGAGCTTTTTGATTCGCTCTAGCTGAACTTTATTCTTCAATGGTCAAAAATCAAAGTTTTACACTTCTCTGGTTCAATTTTTGCATGAGGAATTACTATGAAGGAGATATTATGTTACTGTACTCTGAGATTTGTATATATTTTATCTGGCGCAATATTTTACCTGGCGCAGTCGCTAGGGTGGACAAACCCGACAATGACAGTTCAAAGAAATAAAAGAGCTAATGGGACTTGTTAGGAAAAATGAAGGACAAGGCTGTATTGAGAATACAGTGGGAGACTATGGTCTGAGATCGCAACAGTAGGGGAGATATCCTTACACAATTCTGCCAGAAATAATAACTTGTTATTGCAAATACATGGTTCTAACTACCACCAAGAAGACTCTACACAACAAGAAAAGGAAATGGGTGACAGCTCATTGATACTTATGGATGAACGAAGAACTTTTGAAAACAAGGACGAGACTGAGTAAAAAAAAGATTCGAATAATCAGGAATCGTATAAAACTTTAAAAACTTTGACGAAGTCTGCTATGTCACGAAAAAGCCGCTTATATTCAGCACGTAACAAATCAAAAAAAAAAAAAATGAGAGGAAAATATGGAACACCTTAAGGGACTTTAACGTTTGTTCTGCCAATGACAATGAACTCCCTTCGTCGTTTAACGATGCAGACGTTATCAATAAATACTTTTGCAGTGTTTTTCGGAAGTCAGCCAATTGTGATGACAGAGTGCGCTACTATATTAGTAATAGTTATGATATAAACAATAGGTTTTCTTTTAGATTAGTAGACCCAAATGACATTCGTAAATATATAAATAGTATCAAGTCAAACGCCTCTGGACACGATAATATAACGTTGGTAATGATTAAGTTGTGATGACAAGACCCCCCCATGAGCCAAGAGAGGTGAGCTGCTTGAGGGGGGTCATGGTAGGGATGTATCAGTGGTGTAAACAATACCCGCCTTCCCCTCTGAACCCGTCATTCACTTGATCAAAATAATGAGAAAATATCACGGGTGCAACTCGTTTATCTACCTATCTGCCTCTAACTCATGTGATATAAGTTCGATAGATGCGTTGACATGCCAATTGATTGCAGCGTGTGTTCCGCCTATTTTACAGACCGGCGTTGCCAGTAG
The DNA here is from genome assembly GCA_917834065.1 of Ceutorhynchus assimilis. NCBI lineage: Eukaryota > Metazoa > Arthropoda > Insecta > Coleoptera > Curculionidae > Ceutorhynchus > Ceutorhynchus assimilis. The sequence continues at coordinate 4,694,692 of OU892289.1, read as the reverse complement.
TCGTTTCTAGTCTTTGAAGCTCCAACTTTTTGAAGCAACGTCATAACAGGATAAAATATCTATCCCTAACAATATGACAACCAAATTGGAGGGGATACACCGGTGGTGGATTGCTCTCCTAGATGTTGGCGATACAAAATTTTGTTCACTGTAATGTCTATCTGTGTTAATATGTCATTGTCCTAGCCATATTACACACATCATAAATTGCTGGTTTGAAAATGGTTACTTTCCTCAGTTTTGGAAAAAATCAGTGGTTAGTCCCATTTCTAAAAGAAAAATCCAAGTAATATAAATGAGCTACGTCCGATAAGTCTTCTTCCTGTTATATCAAAAATATTGGAAAGGGTTGCTCATTTGCAGGTTTCAGAGTATTTGGATAGTCATGGTTTGATCCCGGTACCTACATCAGTCTGGTTTTAGAGAGAATCATATCACAACCTCTGCACTATTGAATGTCACTGACACTATTCTGGCAGCCCTTGATAGAAAATTAGCTGCAGCTGTAATATTATTAGAATATTCAAAGGCATTTGATGTAGGTAATTGATCAGTGGATCACGCACCAGTTGATGAGTTCTCGGTTTCATTTTTTAAATCTTATTTCCCTAACAGAATTCAGGTGGTTCGAATTGGGAAAAACATTCCACAACCTGAACCAGTAATCTCAGGAGTGCCTCAAGGGTAAATATTGAGCCCTCTTCTGTATGTTGTATATACATCAGATAGGTATGTTTTCTATTCCATTGCATTCACATATCTAAGCCTATGCTGATGATACTCAGTTGTTATAGGAATTCGATCCTTCGGATTCTCAACAGGCTGAACGCCTACTGAACCAGGATTTGGAGTCTATATTTTGGTTTTCTAATGAGCATAATCTGAAAATTGATTGCGAAAATACTAAAGCTCTGCCGTTCTCTCTAGAAAAACAGCGAAACATCTCCTAAATTTCCTAATGTGCATATTGGTAAACTTTGATATTGGCGTTCATGAAATAGATATCTCTAATTACGTTAGAAACTTAGGCTTATATAACTTGACATTTCACAACCATGTTTTTTTTTTTTTTTTTTTTTTTTTTTTTTTACGGATATGCGCACTCGCAAGGACAATGTCCTATCACGCTCGAGAAGCGGCAAGTGCGCGGAAATGTCGGTGTATGTTGGTCTTGAAACGGTTCAGGTTGTAACCTGCAGGGAAAACCGTCGCAGGGAGTTTATTCCACAGCGATGCTGTTCTCCAGAGATATGAATTCTGATATAGTGAGGTTCTTGGTGCCTCTAGTTTGACAGTAAATTCATGGTTACCGTCTGTTTGACGCGTTCGCCTGGTAGGTGCTACTCTCGGTGGAATCATACGTGCCAACTCTTCAGAGCATTTTCCGTGATAGTACCTGTAGAAGAGAGATAAATCGCCCACAGATCTGCGATGTTCGAGACCATCCAAGTTACGAGTAAGTGCGGGGTCATTGATCAGCTTGATAGCTCGTTTTTGCACGGTATTCAAAAGCATTAAGGTATGTTTGGGTGCAGCACTCCATATATGTGAGCAGTACTCCATAGTTGGTCGAATCTGGGCTTTGTAGAGTGTCAGCAATTGGCTTGGTGTGTACAGATGTCTTGTACGAAATAGCACCCCCAGCTTTTGGGAGGCCCTTTTAGCAATATCTGCCACGTGACTGTGCCAAGACATGTTGGTCTCTGCAGTAACCCCCAAGATGTTCAACTGACTCTGTAATGTGACAGCACTTCCAGATAGCATGATGTTTGGCTCACCGGTGCTGGTCTTTTTTGAAAACAGAGCTGCTTGGGTTTTCTGCGCATTGAACTGTACAAGGTTTTTGTTACCCCAGTCCTCTATTATCTCCAGGTCGTTATTTATCTGCGATATTTGAGTTAGTCTAAGATGATGGAATTCACGTGCGGAAAGCCCTGTGGGTGGTATGAGTGAGGAGACTACATTACCATGTTCAAACACTGTTACAAAAAAGCTATGTGAAAATGAAATTACTGTATTCAAATAGATTTATTTATTTTGAACTTAAAAAAAAAAAATGTGTGAATCCCTTATCATGTCTGTGTATAGCTATTATATTGTGTATTATGCATTTTTGGATGTAGTTACTAAAAATAGAATACAGTATGTCCAAAATAAATTTTTAACTTAAGAAAATTAGACTCTGTATCAAGTAATATCAAACAAATTGACTGGTTGATGATTTGTATAAATTGTATAGTATTATATTTATTAGAAAATTACTGAATACTGGGCAATCAGATTATTTATACGACAAATTCCAATATAGAACTAATGCTCACATTGTGAGCTTAAGAGATCAAAAACTACTCACTGTACCACGACATAGGATATCATTGTTCCAAAAATCTTAATATTTTGATAAATTATAATGTGCTTGATCCGAGATTCAAGAACTGCATTATCAGAAATCTTCGAGCTACTTATAGGATAGTCCTGCTTGGTACTTGATTACTAGTTAAGTACTTTAATTTGATGATGCAGATCTAGTATTGATAGCTTTGTTCTTGGCTTTGTTATTTTGTAGTTAGGATTGCTTTTCCTTCCCGATTTTAATCATACTGAGCCCGTCCCAAGTAATATTTTTTCATCTTGAAATGACATTAGCACCCTGTATAGGTCTGTAGAGTAGTTGTATTATGACTCTATAGCTTCAGTCGCAGTTCAACGTTGGTATAACGATATTTCGACCACGTAAATATGACCGATATAAAATGCAATGACGGTTCGACGTCGTATTGTACCTATGAACATTGAAGCAACTTACAGGTAATTTTCCACCTTTGGCATGACATAAATTCCCAACTAGAATACTGTCTACAGCATACTAAGTATGCTGTCGTGATATAACTTGAAATGCAACTGTAACTTCGGACTGGCAATAATCCCCACGTTAAGGAGGTAAGTTCCAAGTTGTTGAGCAATGTTAAGGAATAGCATTACTATAAGGAAAACCATTCACTGGAAAAGATTTAGCAACCTGCTGTCAAAACTTAAAGAATCAATAGTTTCCAGGAAAAAGTTGAATTCTAATAGGTACCCGAAGGGGTATCTTTGAAATTCATTTTCAAATATTGCAAACGGCCACTTCAAAAAAGGTTATTTGAGGCTCAACATCTCGAAAACTGAGATAAATTATTGAATTTTATTTTATCTTACAGAATATTTAATTCTGCTTGAGAATATTTAAACATGTATCAGAACTTGTAGAGTATTAATTGACTTATGGGCGATTTTCCGAGGTAAATTTCTACCTCAATTTTATGTAGCTGTGTTTACTGGGCTGTCAATAAGAGATTTGTAATGATTGCATAAAGAAAAATTCTAGCTCTATAATTCGTAGCTCAATTAAATCAAAATTCTAGTTAGTATGTTCCAGCTAAAAAGCCTAACTAGAAACATAAAAAAAACTGGCCCCTTCCATAAAACTCAATCAAACTAACTCTAACAAATCTACAATCGAATTCCGCGTCCGCAGCATCAAGCGCTACAGTATCCATGCAGTGTTCCGGTCTCCTCCTGTTCCTCTCTGCGTCCTCCCCCGACCCCAAAATCATCCTCGAAAAGGCCTTGGTGTGACGTCATCGCGGCGCAGGGCGTGCGTTCGTTCCCGTGACGTCAGCGATTTTCCCGTAGTGAATTGGGTCGGTCGTTCTCTGTGTGTTTTTTCTTCTGCGGGAATTTCATGCCGCCGGAACAAAATAATAATGGGGCGGTTTTCCAATAGGAATCAAATACATATTTATGCGGAACTATTGGATTCTTTGTTGAGTAAATTTTATATTCAATAGAGATACCGGATACCGTTGACGGTGTATGCAAGTAGCTTTTTTAGAAGCAAATATTTTATGTTTTTACATGGAAGCAAATCTTGAAGATTTACAACGTTTTACTATATATCAACTAGAGATTTTGGGAACAAAAATAGAATCATTTTTTGAAATTGTAGAAGCATCTCACTCTACCATCTCTGATGCCTTTAGACCCGATACTTTAAAAGGCGCAACACTGAAGACTGGATATTCCTAAAGCTCTAAAGACTACAGTTTCCTCTTTCGTTGGGAAGGTCTATAGTCAAACCCAAACCTCTAGAAATTTTTAAATATTATGAAGATACACGACATTGAAGAGCTTAATGATTCTGCTAAAAGTTCTAAACACTCGTATGTATTTTGATATTGTAAAAGCAAGTGACTAAATTCTGTGTTATGAAAAATAAGAAGTTTAATTGGGGAGATTGTAGTCTAGGGGCTTCTCTCTAGAAATTGTGATACTGAAAGATTCTATAGTGAGTTCACTGGATAATATATCGTGCATTTACAAGTTTTCTTTTGCCAGAACTTTTCCAGATTTTCTTTCAAGGCTCTACTACAATAATTACCGAATACACTGTGTTTTCATGTGGTGTATTAACTGAGGACTGTAAAAATATTGCATAATAACCATAACCATGACCTTTCCTACAAAAATAATTGTAGAACGCTCGAAACTTTCATCAGCCTTTTCATTCAGCCTAAAACAAATCGACATTCGGCTTATTTTTTTCTGTCACAGTTTATACAGGAGCAATCGAAAACAGAGTCACGTTTATACACTGCCGAATCAATTCGCGCGAACGCTTAAGTGTTTTTGACATTGACTTTTTGGTTTTCATCAAGCGCTCGTTGAAAAAAAAAACAATACTGACAAAGGCCACTCAAAGTTCGCTACGTCATCGCCAGCGCATGACTCGATCCCACGTTTACCGAATTCTATTTTTCGCTTCTCGATGACGACATCATCATTGTGTGAGTGTGTAAGTGACTATTTGAGTCTATTGAGGTCGCAATTTTAATTATAAAACACACGGTGTAGGTACTAAATTAGAAAGTCAAATATTGCATTTATCAACGGTTGCCTTGAAGAAGCCGTACGTGACGTGAGGCTATTTTACAGTTCAACAGTTGATAAATAAAATAGGCCCTATAAAACGTGCTCAAGTGCCGAACTGTAACTGGTGGTATTGATAGTAGAGTAGACTCTAGATAAAGTAGATAAAAAAATGACCAAGAAGATAGATGTAAAAAAAAATCACTTCTATTTATCTAAGGATTCAAATATGAGTCAATTGAACGAAATTGGTGACATTATTTGATCGTTTGCTTATAACTAACTTAGCCTAACCTAAATAAAGGACATAAAATAACTTATGCTATTCCCAATTTTGGGCTTTTTATTTGATAGAAGTCTTCGGCCATGGTGCGTCTGTTATTCTGCGTTGTAGTTTATTTTGAAATGTCTGTAAGTTCTTTTTGTTGGTCCTTGTTGTGTTGTAAAGAGTCAGAATTGCCTCCGTTTTTTCCGAATTAATTTTCACTTTCCACCTTTTAGCCCAGTCTTGTATGTTGTTGAGGTGGTATTGTATGGTGGTCCTTATGGTTTCAGGCTGCTTATAAGTTGAATATATACATGTATCATCCGCGAAAAGTGATAGTTTAGTTCTGTTAGTTGTAGACTAAGGCTAGTGTTAAGCACCTCAAATGGGAAAAGCCCCTCTAGCTAAGTCTCCTCCCAGTGCAAACTACCTTTAATGGGAAACGCCCTTCAGGACCTGTCTCAAACCTAGCTTCTTCTGGGAGAATTGAACGCAGCAGACTAGGTCCAGTGCAAACTACCTTTAATGGGAAACGCCCTCCTGGACCTGTCTCAAAGCCAGCTTCAGTCTTTAGTCACGCCAAGTATACAGAGGGTACATAATATAGAGTGGCCTATAAGTAGTACGTCCCTCCATAGAAGAGACGTCATAATAGCATTTCTAGGATAATATTATTATTATTCAATATATTATCTTATTATACCTATACCAAGCGAGTTTCTCTCTACCTGAACCCCACCTACGCCCCCAGGTCACGCTCCTGTTGTGACGTCCCAGGACGAAATGTATAGGGGTTGTGACAGTATGTCTACTTGAAATATATTGAAAAGTAATACGGCTAGTGGGGAGCCTTGGGGGACACCCGCTTCAATAGTCCTTCTTGTCGAAAATGTGTCATTAACTTTTGTTTTGAATCCCCTGTCTTTTGAGTAATTTTTAATGGAAATTATATATTTTTGGTAGTTTGCATGTGTTTTGTAGTTTATGTATAAGTTCAGCATACCATAACATACTTTCTCGAAGGCTTTTTCGACGTCAAGTATGACCTGGTCTGTTGAATATTTTTTGTTGAGGCCCTTTATGTTTTGTATTCTTGCTAGTTGCATGTCTGTCGAGTGTTCATGTCTGAAGCCAAATTGCTCGTCGGTTTTTCGTTTTTTGTACAATTGTTTTAAGTCTGGCCACGAAGAGTGATTCTAATAGTTTACCAAGGCTGAAGAGGAGAGATATTGGTCACCAGTTTTCGGGGAGTTTTTTGTTCTTTTTCGGCTTTGGTAATTAAATTATTATCACCTTCTTCCATATATTTGGGCGATAGTTCGATACAAAGTAAACATTGTAGATTGTTTTGAGGTTTTCCAATTGTTATAGATGGTAGAAGAGATTTTTGTTAGTGATTTTGTCGAACTTAGGTGCTTTAGCAGTTCTTTCTTTTGTTGTTATCGCTATGCTTCTGTATGTGTCTATGTCTTTTTGTCTTGATTCTATGGCGTTCTATTTGTGCGTCTAGGTATAGTCTGGGAATCTGTTTCGGGTAAATTGTATTTCGGAGGAGTCAGCATTAGCATCGGCTTTTTGCTGATCCTCGTATATGATTCCATGGTGTGCACTATTTATTGGTGCAAAGTCGCTTATGGTTTTTGTTTTAAGTAGTGCTCTTTGTGTTTTCCAGGGTTATTTATGTGGTTATTGTCATTAGTGTAGTTGAAAATAATTCCCATTTCGTAAATTTGTAGTCCTTTATGTCTTTGTTTACATCTTTTCTTTGTCTATTTGCTTGTGTGTTGATTTTAGGGTCTTTTGTTAGTTTTGCACGTCTCTTAAGTGAGAAATGAGAAAGGTTTGTTGGTTTTTGATTAAATTGTCATTGTTGCTTCTTCAGATACTGTATGGATTTGTTCTCTTGGTTATTATAATATGACTTGGTCCATTTCTTGTTTGTTCTTTAGTTGTACTCAGTCTTCTGTTGAATTATTTTGGTGAATTGATTCCAGTTAATGATATTGCTTTGATTTGGATGTACGGTTTCATTATTTTCATTGCGATGTGGTCAGAGGACGGTAAGTCATGCATATTTCTAACTGTAATGTTTTGTGGGCAGTTTTTAAAAAGTTAAATGTCTAGTATGTCTGAAGTTAAGTAGTGGTAGGGCGTAGGTTCAGGGGGAGCTTAAATTGTAATGTCCTGTTCTAGTTGGTAGTTAGTTTGTTTTCATGCGCTGTTGGCTCTTGCAACTAAAAGAGACAATCTTGGACGTTGAGATCACCTGCTACGATTATCAGATCTTTAGCTTTAAATATTTTATTTAAATTATCTTCCAAGCAAAAGGGTCTCTCTTGGTGGCTTATAAGCTGATATGATAGTAATGTCGCAGTGTTTATGTTTTATTTTAATTCCTATCATTTCTATGCGTAAGTTCATATCTGGGTAATTTATTTCTTTATTGTGGACAGGGACTTGTGCTAAAATTTTATTTCCACACACCACACCCAATCAATACCACCTATATACAATACTGAAGAGTTTTTGGTTAATTAGCCAGTTTGCCAGCAGGTACTGAGGTCCCATTCGGGAGGCTACTCAGCTATAGTTGTTATTTTAAGCCAAAATCTTTAGACTGATCTTTCAATTTGATTGTTAGGATATTCGCTCGTCAGGATAGGAAAGTGTTAGTAGATTAAACAAGGCCCTAATACACGTTCTGAATACCAAAAATTAAAAATCCCAGCACATATTGCTTTTTATCTGCGTTGTTCACAGCATGAAACGATTTCTCTAAAATACATGAACAATGCACATGTTATAAAAAACGTACCTATAACCCGCGCCCCCGTTCCCAAAAACTTTACAGCGCATACATGGTTGCAACATTTTCTATTTGCTTTTCTATAGGAAACGTTTTGAAAAGTTAGGATTTCAAGAAATAATATTTCAAATAGGTGGTTTTCCTTAGCATGTTTCCTGTATTAGTGCAATGTCTGCGTAATTTTGTTCAAGAAAGTCTGCGAGTTCGTGTCTTTTTGGATACATGGAGTTTGCATTCCAACTTATCATGTCTTTCAGGTTTTTCATGTATAGTAAACGTTTTAAGTAGGGGATTGGCATTAAATTTCTATGTCAATCAGTGAATCTACTTTCCTATCAATTTCTGTTGGGTCTTGTAGAAGCAACAGTGAAACAGGGATTTGTGAGTTAGATTTGTTGGGTTTTGCTGTATACTTGATGTTTGTTATGAGGTTGGCGTTGGCGTTTGTTTCGCCCTCTGTGCGTACGTCATTGTTAGTGTGATGTTTTGAAATTGTTGTTCTCTAAGTTGTTAGTCTTTGTGGTTGCTGCGGCTGATGTTCATGATGTTCGGATTGTCTGTACAAGTTTGGGATCATTTTGTGTAGTAGGAAGTGCTTTCCTGCACACCTATGCACCAGGGTTCTGCAAAACAGTTTCTTGAAGTTTGATCATAGTGCTGACAATAATGGAAATGTTACGTTTCCCTGGAATTACTGGTATGTGTGCCAAATATTTCATTTTGAAAACTTCATTTTGGTTTTCGATTTTGGAGGTCGGTTTCGTTTTTGCAAATTCTGCCTGCTTTGAACCACTCCATTTCAATCTATTAAACATAAACTGCTGAATTATATTTATTATTAGAACACCTAAATTTCCTAGGAATTATTGCCATTGGCTCAAAATTGACAAGCCTGTGTTTTTCAAAAACTACACTACAGTATCTTGATATACTAGAAGTATGGACTTACTGTAATGATGTTTACTGATAACACCTTTTTGGTAGTATTTGATTGTTCCCGGCACGCGTGAGTGGTTTTTGTATAGATTATTGCAGGTAACACAGGAAAAACATATGTAAATTTAATTAACTTTATTTTCTCGTGCGTCGCTTGAGCTTTCGTGACGTCATAGGGTGAAATGCGGTACCTTCATAAAGCCATATCTGCGGTATTATTTGCCATAGAGGGGTGTGGATTTCACTGTTATTCTTAGATTTTTTTTCTCTTTTTTTTTGAGATGAAGTTGTTTTTTGGGCGCAGGAGTTTTGTTTTTATTGAATCAACTGTTACTGCAGTACCCAAACTCTCTATCCCCATAATCATAGGCTGATAGGACTCTGGTGAACCAGCAAGTAAACTTGTGCCTACCCCCTCATCACTGACCTGCATTTTAACAGTTGATAATTTGTTGGCTGTAGTTATGATCGTATTTACATATTCTTCAACAGAACTGCAACTCTCTAAAGTTGTTGCTATAAGAATACACAAAAGTCCTACACGACGCGGTAATCCTAAATCTTTAAAAGCCTTTTAATGATTGTGGCAAGTTTCTTTTACTCTTTTGGTTGACTGCACATGAACATAGTGCACCGGGTTAACCAAAAGTATTATTTTTGGACGGAATTTAGTCATGTTTTTTGTATCAGTCTCTGAACCTTAATTCCATAATTCTTCGTGTTCCAAATAAGTCTGTAGGTACTGCGAATTTCCACGTATCGTATGTTGCGGAAATAATTCACAACAAGTTTAAATTTTATTATTTCTAATTTAATATAATCTCAATTTCTATTATTTACCATAAAAATAATATTCTAAAAATAGATGCCTGTAAAACTGGCAACAACAACCCTTTAAACCGGTAAAATTACAGGTTTCTTCATTAACCTATGAGACAGTGGAGCTATGTCGCTGTTGTGATTGGTCAGCCGCCACATTGTTTTCTAGCAATAGAACAAGCGAAGAGTTGTCACCCTCGCGCCCTCTGAACGCTCTCCAGAGACAAAAAACCCCGTTAGTACGCGATTTATAGTAAAATAGTACTCTCAGTGTGTCAAGGCCTAACATGGTCTATATTATTGATTACAATTCATGTAATTAGCCCCTATTTCTTGCAAGTCACCTCGGACGAGCAAAATTCTCTACTACGCCTGTCTCTGGTTCTCTCTCTCACTCTCACCGTGCCCCAACGCGCCTGTATATTATTGTGTTTTCTCTCTCAGTGGAAAATTCCTGAGCTGTCAGTGCGAATATAGTGTTAAATGGATAAATAATCGCATTTTGGTCCTTATGGATTTATCTGTATCAACTGGATTAAGCAAGTAAGACCGTTACAATTTCTCTAAACAGTCGAGCAATAAGTTAATAAATACTGATTAGTGATTCGCTTGAAATGCACTATAAATTGAAGTGTTCTTTTAACCTTTAATGCAGGGATTTGGTTTTTACACTAGTGAAATTAACATTTGTACATTTGTGTATAGAAACTGAGCATATATATAAAGACTTTTCTTGCACAATTGTTTACAGATTTCAGCAGAAAAGTGCCCAAATTGTTAACTCTCAATAAGTAAAAGAACTTTCAAGGATCAATAAACAATTTGTGATTACAGTGAACTGATTGAAGTTGACGGATTATTTATGTTGTGCTCTAGTGCATTTAAATTGTTAATTTGTGTTCTCGTTCATTGAACATTTAACTATAAATGATATTATTATCATTATCAGATTTCCTTACTTTTTATAAATCAAGATACCTACTTATTTACTTTAGATTAGTATAAAATTTGTAGTTCGACTGGACGTCCAATTAGGAATTTTTACATAGGATTTGATTGCTGACTATACCGAATTACTTTCATTTATTAATTAAATTGATAATTATTCTATTTCAGCGTTTTATTTGTATAAATGAGAATCAAGGCACCCCTAGCCGAATACAAGGCTAAAATGATCCAACACCTAATGGATAATTTTTACAGTCAGTCAAAGTAAAAACTTTTGGCACCCAAAAAGGGGCAATAGCTAGTTCCGTCACATCGTAATTATCACGTCCTTTGAGGCGTTCGATCGCCAGGAGCTGATTCATAGTTACAATATTCTCCTAAAACAAGGTTCTGAGGGTCTCGCGAATGATTAAACGATACCTGGGCCCATAACCTCTTGTTATTAAACGGAAATGAAGGTTTAGAAATTAATTAAGCTCCAACTAATAGCAAAGAAACTGTAATTAATATACACACGAGGCACACGTTAAAAATAATATCGTTACAATCATAATTACAACTGACTTAAAAACTGAGGTAAGGTTCAAAACCAAATAGGTTAGGGTCTCACTCCATTCTTCAAATTATTTTCTACACGTAGATGCGTATACCATATACCATCCTAGGGCCGGTATTATAATTAATGACCGAAGTTTGAGTTTTAACCTGAGGTTGACCACATCTTTAGACACGGTCAACCTCAGGTTGAAGTTCAACCTTCGGTCAACCGGACATGATAATACCGGGCCTTAGTAGCCTGAAAGAAGGCCCTGGTGCTATTGTATTTAGCTAGTTGCTGCTCTTTGTCTGATTTTCTCATTCACCATTGGTTCTTCAATGCTCGTATTTGCCTTTGAACTTCTGCTTTTGCTTGTGCATAATTAGTTATTTATGATATAAGTGTTAAAAGTACATTTTTAAGGCACGCATGTGAAAGTTTGCAGAATTCGCTTCGCTCATTCTGCAATTCACATAAGTGCCTTAAAAATACTTTTAACACAAATATCATACAATATTTTTTCTACAAACGGCAATAAAAGCAATAACCATTAACAAATTGGATTTTTAAATGAATAATAAATTGGAAGCATCTTTCCTACATAAATTTATTGAATTTGACATCTGTCAAAAAATCCAAACAACCAGCAGCTTGTTTTACAGGTAATGCAATGTCTTGTCAGTTGGTCAGTTTCTTGAAAGTCTGTCGTGGACAGTGATGCTTTTTGCTAAAAATGCAACAAAATACAGAAGAAAAAGAGGGTTGCATTGATCCCTTGAAAAATATAGATGAGGCGGCCAATCGGGCTACGTGAGTTGTTCAAATTTCACCATAAATATCAATGTAAATAACTAAAAATACAAACTCTTTTTGACGTTCGCTCTCAAAATTTGATGTTTCATTTTTAACACTAGTGCTATAAAGACTTTATGGCACTAGTGCGATAAAGTAACATTTTTAATGCTACGGGAGGGTGTTAAAAATTGCGTTTTTAACACGTTTGTAGAAAATAGCTATTTATATAACAAGTACCTATATAAAGTAAGGCTTTATTGTACGAATAATTTTATGGCCGAGCGAGCTTGCGAGCGAGGCTATTAAATAATGAGTCAATAAAGCCTCTTTATGTAAGCGTTATATACATGATTTTATGTACGATTACGACTGGTTTTTGTTAAAAATTCAAAAAATTTAATGAAAAAAGTAAAATTCGCATAGGTATACCTGTTTCACCTTGGCAGGTTGTCAGGACCTGTTTCACCTTGTCAGGTAATCCAGGTATGCAATAAAGTAGCACTTTATTTAACTAGTAAAATAAAGTAGCACTTTATTTTACTAGTACAATAAAGTGCTACTTTATTGACGCAAAACTGTTCTATAAATAGCACTTTATTGATCAATCGGACATAAAGAAGTTTTACTTCAAAAAAATTTGTTGTTGAATGGCGACCAAGTATGATAAACACTAGTCAAATAAAAGATTTGCTGAAAGCACAAAAATAAATAAAGTAAGAAAATCTAATGTTAAAACCAGACGCCATGAACTAAATTTATTAGTTTTCTTCTCAAACTCAGAAGAAAACCCGATTGCGAAAATACTCTACAACCCAACGTTTTCCTTTAATTAAAATCGTGTAAATAATCCCAATCAACAGGTGGTTCGTAAATCCAGGCCTCTTTGAAGGTATTTTTAAAAGTGCTCCGATTGTTTACCGTAATAATTATTATTGTGGTCCTAGCTGCATTAAATCAACTAACTTTATTATATTTTGCTGTTTCTAAAACCTTCTAATTTTAGTTCAAGTTCAATTCCAGTGAAAATTTGTGAATCTGCAAAATAATATTAGGTAGATACGCAAGCGGGTTCATGGATAAGCGAGACTCTTTTCCAATATAATAATGTTATGAATCAGTAAGTACATCATTTTATTAATGACAATTAATTATGTTCATTATGTTCACTACATTTTCTCTCTTTAACAAATTCTACCAATTGCTTGGTTTAGCCCCTCATCAATAAATTTTCGTAGTTTGCTGATTGAGGCCAATTTCCAAGATCCAAGTTGATATTGGCCTCCGGATTGGCTATTGTGATATTAGGAATTTCAAGGTTTTGGATAAAGAAACAGTTCCAGCTCCAATAAGGATGCCTGTTCCAATTTAAAAATCAGAGTGAAAAGGAGGAAAGTAAGATTGATGTTCTTGGCAACTCTACTAGCCAAGAATGGTGGATATAAGATTCAACTTATCCAAATAACAAGCCGTTTATCAGATAGTGGTGAATTCGGCCAAAAGTGTTACAAACCAATTAGCGTTATGAAACGACTAAGTTCATTATGCGCTAGTTTAACAACAGCCGCTTGTAAAAATTGGTGTTTTTCGCGATCGAAATCATCCCCCCAATCACTTTTTGGTGCCAAACGAGTAAATTTGCGGCCTGGAATCGAGCCAAGAGAGCCTGGAGTGCTACGCCGCTGCAGCGGAGGATTATTGTCAAGTGATATCGGTGTCGTAAAATTTGCCTTTTGTCGCATCTACGAACTTTAAGATTATGGCCCTCGATCTTTTGCAAATATTTGCTCGCCGGAATTTTAGCTTACATTCAAAACGGAATTATCTCGAGAAAAGGGAAAATCGTTATGTCGTTATTAGAGATTTCCCATTATACTGTGTTCTATTTTTATCCTTTCTTAATCGGGACGACAACGAGGTGTATATTTTATAATGTGTCGCACCGTCATCGTTAGTGTCTCATTTTTTTGAAATATGTTTAAAATATTGGTAAAGTGATGATAAGTGGCTGAAATTAATAAATACAAAGAGGAGTTGAAGGAAGTTTTTTTTTTTTTGGTTCAAATTGAACTTAAAATTTAGATAAATGGATTTCAAATTAGTCGACTTTAATCCTGCTGTAGTCCAAATCAATGCTATTTTCATAAGAAATATACATTACAAATTATAAATTGTAGGTACATACTATCAAAGCTATGGCCCAGACGAAATATCAATAATTAAATTACACTGAACCCTGATTAAACTTTTATTCCCGATCTTACCAAATTAAATAAATAATTCCATTCCATTGACATACATAATTGATTCTCCTAATACTATAATTTATGATATTATCGAGTCCTTGTCTGCCTTATTGATTTTTGTGTGCCTCCCTCCCAAATTAGGTTCTGCTTTCAAACAATCTGACTTGAGATAAATTCGAATATTGACAATATTTCACACTTCAATTAGCTCTAACCCCTTCTTCAATGGCCAATCAGCTGAATGAAGATGTACCCCAGGAGCGCCATCTTCTAAAAACATGCGACGTCAATAATTACGATCGAACTTTACCTAAACAAAATGCCTGGCTAATTTTAGAAACGTTTCAATTCTATAGTTCCCAACCCGCGAGTTTTTATGTAATGTGTATATAAACATCAAGTACATATACATTTAAATTGATATAAATAAAAGCCCGTGAATAAACAATTTGTTTTCTACGAATCTAAACAAACATCTATTTGCCTATAGAGCTAATAAAGAGATGCCAAACGTCATTTGCCAAAAAATGAAAAAATCTACATTGGGGTTGCATATACAAGAACGAATTTTTATGTGAAACGGGGTCCGTATATCATAATGTCAGCGTTGGATTTTGATTTAACAAGCATTTCCTTGTCGATATGTCGAGGAATATATTATAATGTAAAAATTTATGTGGATCTGGTTCAATTTACAATGTTTACATTAATTTAATGCTTTAACGAACTCGATGATGTTCCAGATCATAAAAATATTGATTTACAAGTCCATAAAGATTTTATGTCTTTTTTTTTAAATTTTGGCTTCTGGTACGCTGCAACGTTTTTGTCAAGGACGCTATTATAATAATTATTTAGTGTTCGAATACGAAACAAATTGCAATAAGGGAATTAGAACCTTCCTCCAAAAAATCTACGAGGATTGATTTCTGTTAAAATAAACTTGAAATAATTGCTGTACATAAATCGTACATTTTTTTTGTACTAGAAAGGTAGACCTAATAAAAGTATCTGATGGTAACTATTATCTTCTACGTATGTAAACATTTTCTACTTTGAAGTCGTTTCAATAGTTAGTCGATAATCCAATAGATTCTAATAGATCCACTTTCGGCACTTTAACATGGTAGGTATAGCAGAGCACTGAAGACAGTACAGTAGTAAAACACTGTGGCACCATAATTTCCTGTCAAGTTGTACTTCTAGAAGTCGTAATGTGAAGTAGGTGTTGTAATCAATCATGTTTACAAAAATAGAATGAGCGTCTCAGTCATTAAATCAAGTGGCAAGTCGATTTTGGAACAAGAATGTAAACTCTAGGTGACGCTGAATAGTGATGGCAATTTCCATTTGTCATTCAGTGCGCACTGTGTATCCCCATCTTTTTCTAAAAGCATGTAACATGTAAGAATATGAATACATTTTTTTTGCACTTTTTCGACAAATGAAAAACGCTTTGAGAGTTGTATCTTTGGAAAACAAAAATGTTCTAAAGTTTGGAATTTGAGGAATATCCAATACAGTTGGTGTGTGGCCCAATTGTAAGTCAGGATACCGTTACTTTGTTCTATTGAGAATTGAGATTATTCCAGCAGATATCGCTACATATATTTCATGAGAGAGAGAGAGATCAGAAGTTTCACAAAATATCAAACTTGTATTAACTAAAGTTTGACAAAATTCTTGACAGATTTGGGATTAAACAAAGATTGGTCAATGGATGCGAGATGAGGGTTAGAGAAGGATGTATTGGCTGAAATGATCAATATTGGTGATCATTTTAGCCAGTTGATCAATGAATATTCATCGAAAGTAAATGCCCATGTACCCAAATCACACCAGAAGAAGTTAGAAGATGAATTTGTTGGCAATTAAAGGTGTGTCTTTATAGGCTATGAAAATGATGGGTGGCGGTTACCAGACGGTGTGAAAAAACCATAGTGAGATTCAGATATGTAAGGCTTCTCAACGGAATGTTGCAAAAAACTTTCCAGAAGAGCTGAATAGGAGTGAAATGGAGGTTCGTAAGCCAGAAGTTGACGAGAATATAGGAGATTTAACAGAAACAAGAACACACATCCAAAGATCAACAAGATGATAATTGCTGTCGAAATTGTAAAATTCACTAAATTATTTAGCAATAATAAGGCAATTGCTACTCGTCGACATCATCGTAAGTCCGCGTCCCTTCAGGAGAATGAAACTTGGGTAAAGGAGTATAAAAGCTGGAGATGATATAATTCTGTAGAAAAAGCATGTCAAGACTAGTTGTCAAAGGTTTTCCACCAGAAAAGGCGAAGAATTCAATCAAACTTTCAGCCCAGAGCAAAAGGTGGTACTTAACTAGATCTTTTTTGATCATTGGTGCTAGTTGAAAAACTATACAAGAAGCAATCAGAAGAGTTTGAAGTTGGCATTTGAGAAGCCTATATGGAATGGAACAGACTCCTCGATGTTGGAACTGTTAGTATCCCAAAAGCTTATTCAAAGCGTTGCATTAGCACCTATGACTATATAAGATACCTTGCTGGTGTTTTTGATGTGTTTCATAGGGAGTGTCAACTTCTCTTGTATTTTCTAGTCGATTTCGATTGCGAATAAAGAAGCACAAACTTATTTGCACGCGTTTTGTCAATCTCTTAATAGGTTATGGGCCTAGACGGTTTTTGAGTGTGTGCAGTGTTGCCAGTCAATTACAATTGTAACAGATCTGTTACTTTTTAGCAGAGTTTATTACCTTTTTACCTTTTCAAAAATTCTATTACCTTTTTATATCCTAAAAGAAGTTCTAAGTTCATTTTTATAGTTTTAAGGTGAAAATCGTAGGGCTTGAGGGCCTGTCCAAATAATTATCCAAATATCTTTACTTTAGCTTATGGCCGTTCGCACCCAAGGATGTTTACACATACCTACAGGATTGCTTATCAGCCTCGTTTTTGGTAATTGCCGCCATATTGGTGAGTCATTTTGAGTCACCATTTCCGACGTCATAACTAAAAGTGTTTTTTCTCGACCCCCAGCGGTTCAAAATGTTTTTGAAATCTGTTTTGAACCTTTCTAAGAAGGACGTCATTACTTTCATTCGAGAAAAAATGAGGTTTTTCCACACAGGACACACGTGGCCTTATGAGGATAGGCAGACTACCCTGTAGTAGTAGTGTGTCTCCAAGGAGAATACAAACTCTAAGGAGTGCTTATCGGCCTCGTTTTTGGTAATCGCCGCCATATTGATATGTTACCATTTCCGACGTCATAACTTAGTCGTCAGCTGCTTAAACAGCCTACGTCAAGGCGAGAAATAACTTGCTGTCTACGTCACAACTGATAATTTGGCGTGGGGGGATTTGTTACACACAGGCCTTATGAGGATAGGCCATCCTGTGACCTGTAGTAGTAGTGTGTATCATCTTTGGTGTGCATCATCCTTGGTTTACACCTTGTTTGCACCGACCATATTAAGGGAGGTTCAATAACTATAGCTTGGGCCCAGTTGTAAAATCTTGGTTCAAGACAGAGTTCAGCTGAACTCGACTGGTACTTGAACTTCCCCATTTGAAACGCATTGCTGTTAAAATTGATAGAATTTGATAAATAGCTGACAGCAATATATTTTAAATGGGAAAGCTCAAGTACCACTGTACCAGTCGAGTTTAGTTGAACTTTATTTTAAACCGAGATTGTACAACTGGGCCTTAAAATGACATTTTTACATGCAAAAATGTCATTTTAAGCTATGCTCAATAATTTTTTAAAAAGGTTACATAAACTCCCATATATGACGCCAGCTGTAAAAAAAATCTATTACCATTTTTCAAAATCTATTACTATTTATAAGACGAACCTGTTACTCTTTATGAGAGCAACCTGGCAACACTGGGTGTGTGCATTGCATATTAAGCATCGATCTATCTATATATCTTTATGTGAAGGTTGTTACCACAGCAGGAGAAGTATGGACCAAGTTAAAAAAATCTAAACGAAGATAGTGGTTTTATAAGGAAAATCGGCCTGCTGCGAACATTGATATCGGATATCGGCAAGATTCGAGAACCACGATTCGATGGAATCCTACATAAACCAGGTGGTTGAGATTTCTAAAAATTGAGATGAAGAATGGGTTGGATCGCTTTTATTAACAGGACTCCCAGAACGCTTCGCCCCAATGATCATGATGGCTGTTGAGCATTCTGGAATAAAGATAACCACAGATTCCATTAAGACAAAGTTAATGTATACAGGGTGTTTCACGAACATCGAAACAGAGGCGTTTTGGTTTGGGGTATTTCAAAGGTCGATTTGAAAAAAACGCTCGGACACGTCAATTTTGTATTCAAAGAGGAAACTTTTTGACCTCATCAGTATTTCGCTAGGGTTCACCCCCTGGGAAGGGGGTTGACTTTCACCCCTCTTTTTTATACAGGGTGAGGCACGAAAAACTTCCCACGCAGGTTTTCTCAGATGTTAGGTGATTAATTGAAAATCGCTCGGACACGTCAATTTTTGGGGGACACATTTTGTCGGTATTTTCACTCTCTAGCTGTCAACCCTTAAGCGAACAGGTACCCCCAAAATTTCAAATGGAAAAGGGGGTCGTGTGATACGTCATTTGATAGCTATTTTTATTATAATTACATCCCCAAAGTTTTGAGCTGCTACTATTTACCCTGTCGGAATGGTGGCTTATCAAAGTTGTGTGGTTTTTGCCTCATAATAACAAAACAACAGATTTTTCAAGAGAATAACCATGAAATATTTTAAGCTGAACTGTTGAATGACAATACTTAAATTAACTACCAATGTCATTTCATTATCTACTATGAAATTAAAGAATCTGTTGTTATGTTATGTTATTATGTGATAAAAACCACGCAGTTCAGATACTAGAAAAAAGCATTTTTCTTAACTTTGACAAGCCGTCATTTCGGCAGGGCAAACAGTAGCAACTTGAAACTTTGGGGATATAATAATAATAAAAATAGCTATCAAATGACGTATCACTCGACCCCCTTTTCCATTTGAAATTTGAGGGTACCTGTCACCCCCGCTTAGGGGTTGACAAGTATCGGGGTGAAAATACCAATAAAATATGTCCCCCAAAAAACAAAAATTGACGTGTCCGAGCGATTTTGGATTAAACACCTAACACTTGAGAAAACCGGGGTGGAAATTTTTCGTGCCCCACCTTGTATAGGGAAGATGGGTCGAGTGGTACCTTGTTTTAAAGGTATTTAGATTCTCGTCACAACTGTGTACTTTTTTTTGAAAATCGAAAATTAGTCTCAAGAAATTTACTGTCAAAGTTGCCATAGGCTACATAAGATACAATTTTCTAACCCTGTTATTCTCAAATTAACACTTTCCTTTCGGACTCCTCAATTTCATTATTTTCGGAAGCACACAAAAAAAGAAAATTGAAATGTTCGAGAGGAAAGTCAGGAAAGTGTTTATTTGAAAATAACAGCGCCAGACGATTGTTTCTTATTCAGCCCATGGCAACTTTGAACATCTTGAGAAATAATCATTCGATTTTCAAAGAAAGTACACAGTTGTGATGAGAATTAAAATTCCTTTAAAATAAGGTCTCACTCGATCCATCTTTCCTATCTCAAAACGAGGGGTGGAAATCACCCCACCCAGGGGGTGCACCCTAGCGAAATACCGATGGGGTCAAAAAGTACAGAAACAATATAACAAATGGGCAAAGACAATATAATATAACTTGTTTCAAGTCTGAACAGCGCAGACTTTACGTTTCGCAGTGTCCAACAAAGGACAGCGGTTTTAGTGCAGTGCAACGGAAAATTTTAAAAATACGGACTGGTTCATAGACAGAGGCGCCAGCATTCATTTAACAGCAAGGAAAGGGTGGCCGAGAAATGAAAGAGAACCAGATTTACGAGAGATTGTAGTGGCCAGTAAATCCAAGAGAACGCAGGTTATGTAAATATTGAATCTATTGTAAAAAATTCTGAATAAAATAAATATTTTTTTGAAAAATGTAAATTATGTGCCAAAATTAACAACCAATTTATTGTCAGTCTCACGACTAAAGGCCCATCCTCAATCAATCTGGTAGCGATTTGGCACTTCGGCACGCATGCTAGGATAATGTTGTTTAACGTTGGCATCCTCAATTCAATTCCGTGCTAGCATGCACGCCGACTCTGAAGTACAAGCTTGCATAAGCTACAAGCTTTTTCAATGCGTGCCGACTTATGTCATGCGCAGTACGGTAAAAAATAATTCAGGTTATCCTTGCGTTCGGTAGTTTGCTCGAAGAGCAGAGCGTGCAGAGTGGAACTGTAATCACGTGACCAGCGAGCGCACAGAGTAGTTGAACGCTGTATCAGAAGGCTCAAAATTTTAATAATCGAACATGAATGAGCCTGCACCGAGTACACTTTTTAAATAAACGAACGATAAATTTATGCTCGGGGAACTTAGATCAAAATAATGAACGCACGGTTCGTGACCGTACTAAAATCTGTTTTTTATTTAAAGATAAAAGTCAAACTGACATTATGTTGGCAATACAATGTAAAATTGCCAATGCTTTCAAATTTTTTATGTAGAAAAGGCTTGTGTTGCCAACAAAGTTACTAAATTATTCAATTATCTTCAAAAAAAAAACAGACTTTACACGCACAGCACACTGAATATTGACAGCATTGAGGGTGTAGCTTTAAAGCTACATCCTCAATCAATCAAAGTGGCACTTCGGCACGCGTGCTGGGAAATTGATACCCATCCTCAATGCTGTCAAATATTCAGTCTGCTGTGCGTGTAGTATGATCACGAACCGTGCGTTCGGTATTTTGATCTAAGTTCTCCGAGCATAAATTAACCGTCCGTTTATTTAAAAAGTGTACTCGGTGCAGGCTCATTCACGTTCGTTTATTTAAATTTGGAGCCCTCTGATATAGCGTTCAAGTGCGCTCGCTAGTCACGTGATTACAGCTCCGCTCTGCACGCTCTGCTCTTCGAGCAAAATACCGAACGCAAGGATAACCTGAATTATTTTTAACCGTACTGCGTATGACACAAGTCGGCACGCATCCCACGCATCGAAAAAGCTTGCAAGCTTGCACTTCGGAGTCGGCGTACATGCTATACTAGCACGGAAATGAATTGAGGATGCCAACGTTAAACAACATTATCCTAGCATCAGGGGCGCCCGCAGAAAAATATGTAGGGGGGGGTTCAAAATCAATTGAATACATTTTCTATGCGTAAAAAAGGGCACTTCAGTCTAAATTATCATTTTAGAAGCAGAATCAGAATTTTGAATGCAACATTTGCAAAGCAAAATTAAAAAAAAAGGCAGTTCGAAGAGACACAAACTAACACACTTGGACGAGAAGAATTTTAAATGCAACATATGCAATGCAAAATTTAAAGAAAAATTTAAATTAGGAAAATTTAAACAAAAAGGTAATTTGAAAAGTTACATATCAACAGACTTCGATAGTTATCTTTTTGAATGTGACATTTGCAAAGCAAAAATCAAAGGAAAAGACTGTTTAAAGAGACACAAACTAACACAGTCTGATATTTATCCTTTTAAATGTGACACATGCAATGCAAAATTTGAACACAAACGTAGTTTGAGAAGCCACATATCAACACACTCGGATGAGGAGAATTTCAAATGTAACATTTGCAATGCAAAATTGAAAAGAGAAGGCGATTTGAAGTAACACATATTGATACACTTGGATATTTAATTTTTTTGAATGGGACATTTGCAAATCAAAATTTAAACGGAAACGCGATTTGAAGATACACAAACTAACACATTCGGGTATTTATCCATTTGAATGTGACACTTGCAAGGCAAAATGTGAAGAAAAGTAATTTACAAAGGCACATATCAACACACTCGGATATTTATCCTTTTGAATGTGACACTTGCAAATCAAAATTTAAATGGAAAGCCGATTTAAAGATTCACAAACTAACACATTCGGATATTTATCCATTTGAATGTGATCCTTGAACTCAGCCACAAAATTCACCAGTTCCGGAATAAGGAAAGGGTGACAATTTATCAATATGCAAATCGGTACACTGAGATATAGATATTAAATCAACTTATTTACTTCTTATAAATAGCTAAAATCTCAGGCATGGTAGAGGAAGATCCAAAACTTACGCTTAAGCATTGAATATAAAAAAAAATATTCAGAAATCGGTAAATCATTACATAATTGTTTCGGAATGATGTTTTTGGAGAATCAAGAAGTTAGCGATTTCTTTGTTTTCGAGTTGTTAGCTATTCAGCCGAATCACGAAGTTCTAGTTAAATTTTCAGATTATCTCATCGACACATGGCACATGCCTCGATAGACCTGGATAAGAAAACAAATGCCTGTGAATCTTTCCATAGTCATTTTGGTAGATCTTTTTATTTTGCGCATCAAAATACATATTTACACTTTTTTAGATTTATTAACTCATATGCAATGCGAAATCTGTCAACATCATAAGGTAAGTTTTATGGGAAGTAGGTTGGGTTTCATGATTTGGTCGAATTCAAAGATAGGATTACTGCAGCTACCTGGTTTGTGGCCGAATTCAAGTATGCCCGTTTCGCTCATACGAGCATCATCGGACCTACAATATAATATATATAGAAAATAATTAAAATTTGAGAAATTTCCAGGGGGGGTCGAGTGACCCCCCCTGACCCTCCCTGTGAGTGCCCTTGCCTAGCATGCGTGCCGAAGTGCCACTTCGCTACCCGATTGATTGAGGATGGGACTTGATAAAGAATGGCTGGGTTCGGTAATTGCATCTGCGAGCAAAATGAGCAAAATTTGACAGATGTTACGTGATTTGACACGTGAGAAAAGATAAGTGATCACGTGACGTCCATCGAAATTTGCTCTTTTTGCTCTCAGATGCAATTACCGAATACTAATAATAAAATAAATTTTAATGAAAAAGGTTGCAAGATTTATAATTCTCAGAATAATAAATTTGGTGGCAACGTGCACGTTGAAAAACAATGTCTATCAACTCAATTTTGAAATTATGAGTGCATTTTTTTTTAAAGCGAAACTTCTAGCAGTGAGACTCAACATATGCGTTTAGGACATTCGAATAGTGGATATACAGGATGTTTCATTAGGAAAGGGACATATTTTGAATGCAGATAGGGGTGACCGAGAATGTTCCAAAAAACTATATTTGATGGGTCTATCGCCATTTGATGCGACAGATACGAGAGATACAGGGTGATTTATCGATTTTGTTAATTTTTTTAATTTCCGTATAACTTCTGAACGGCCCCGTATTTTTTTCTCAGATTTGGTATACTTATTAATGGTAACCTACCTAATATCTAGGTTTAGTAAGTTTGAAAAAATCCAGGTCTCTCTTTGTCAAAATCTTCCAGATTCTGTCTACCTCGAAAAACTACCCTGTATATTTAAGTTTTTAAAATTTTCTTTTGTTAAATATTCAATTTAGCACGAAACATGCTACTCCAAAATGTAGTGTTAATTTTTTGCAGGAATTATTTATAAAAAGGTTTAGGTGTGAATTGATGATTTTCTGTTCGTAGTTCTTACCTGGGCGGGGCAGGGGGCCTCGCGTCCTGTCGCGGCCGGAGGACGGGGGTAAGCCCCCATTTCTCCAACTGCTCGAAGCGGGCAATGGTGCGGCCTCACACTCCGCCCGGGAATGAGACTGCGGCCGCACCTCACGAGCGTCCTCTCACTCACTCACTCACAACCAGCCGACGACGTGGTGATCACTAGGAAAATGTTCAGTCCATGTGCGATAAACGTTGTAACAGCCCAACTGCATAGCGACGGGCTCAGCTGCCCATCGCTAGCTTCGCGCCTCGCACTCAATTTTGTCTGTTTTTTAGATTCGATTTGGAATAATAGCTGATTGGAAAGAACAACCATGGGTATCTGGAAAAAGTTTTGATGGTTTTTACAGATATCCATGGTGGGTGGTGTTGGTTTATGGTTCGCTATTTCGTATGGTGCAGCTATGTTGAAAGTTGCCATTTGTTTCAGGTTTTGATTTTAAAATTTTTTATCATTTAACTTCAAACCATGCTAAAAGAAGGTTTTATAGAAATAACTGTCAAATTTTCTTCAGCTGATGATGGAGCTATTTTGAAAAAATAATGAAATATTGATACCGAACAGTAAGTAACAAAGCATTTTAGAAGGTCATGCAGAATGAATAATATAGGTACGTTTGGTGGGTTAATATCAATAACGACATAGAGTATATTTCTAAATCTTGCTTCACTTGCCAATTATCTCATAATGAACCTAAAAAGTCAATACATTCTTGGGAGAACAGCAAAATTCCTTGGCATAGCTTCTAAGCTAGGTAGAACCACATGTTGAATTTCTTGTCCAATCTCTGTGTGAATGACACTAGCTACAGACCGGTTTCCAAAAAGTTATTAAATATAGACATTTCCCTTTAACTTTGGAAAATGAAAAATTCAAAAAATTATTATCTTCCTGTTGCACTCAATCAACTCGTACAAAGACCTCCATTTCCTAAACTGACTTAATAACAGTTACCGCCTGTTCTTTTTCTCTCCAAGAGAACCATTACGCTAAATTTGCAGCATCGGCGTTCACTCCAAGACCTATCCCATCTATTTCCATTAAGAAAATGCCGGTCTCCATATTGGATAATGCGCACAGAGAGGATAAGCTCTCGTTTCGGAGGCTCTATGTGCGACAAGGTTGCCGGTTTTATTGCAACGTGTTTCAAGAAAATGAAATTTTCCATAGTCAAATAAGTGCACATCACGTCATAGTTTAAACTATTATGCCATCAAATCACGACATTATTTGGCACGCTAATTATATCCAGTAAAAATTGTTATTTGATTTTATTGTAATAATTGACTCGTGCGATTTGTTTTCTTATAAATAGCCAAATGATTCCATATGGTGAATCACTTCTCGCTGTCGCGTTGGCCTAAGTGTTTATACATTTTTGTAAATGCCAGAAAAGAAAAACATTTTCGGACACATTAATAGGAATTTTTTTTTTAAAAATAAATCGAAAATTAATTGTTGGCGGTTGAACGATCGGAACATATGTCCGAGTGTCGAGTGATTTTTATTTAAAATTAGAGTTCCGTTAGATCAGGCGCATGAAAAATTTAAATTGAAAACCCAATCAACCGATTAATGAAGAACGTAATTAGCTTGTTTACTTTGTACAAGAATCCCTGGGCAAATGCCATGTAACAAATAGCAAAACTTTTAATGACCTTCGGATACCAAAGAAGAAAAATACAAAATGTAGGATCAGGAGTAAACTCTGTCTAACCAAAGTTGAACGTTGAAGGTCACTTACTCATCCTTCCTTGTAACCATAGGATTCAGACAGCAGCAAAAAGCAACGTCTAGTCTGTGATATATTCGAGTAAGTGACCTTCAACGTTCAACTTTGGTTAGACAGAGTTTAGATACTGCCTAGATGAAGATCAAGTTCCCTATATTGAAATATGATTGTAGTAGAAGGAAGATTGCTAAGCTACTATCATTATTGGAAAAAAAAGATTCCGTTCCAGGATTTACTAAACATCGAAGAAATTGGATCCAAATTGCTAAAGATAAATTCATATCCAGAAGTACGTGGTTGATTTTTAAAAATACCTACATTTGGGAGAAAAGTTAAGGTAAAGACTCATCTAAAATGTATCATTACCATGTTGATTGACCCATGAGTCTTAAACAATCTGAAATATGTTTCACCGGTATGCGTCTATGAGACATATGTGATTCATTTGCCCAGGTAATTACGATAAGTGGTTATTTTTGAAAGCTTTTAGGGTTTACTTTGAGGGTTTTCGAAATAAGTTTTTTGAAAATGCTGTCTTTATCGATTTCTCATTTTGACTTACTCTTCATAAAAAACCGAGCTGGGATGAACCGCAGAGAAATTATGCCAGGAATTCTGATGTACACGTTCAGTAATAAGTGAGGAATTATTAGGGAATTTGTGGGGAGGTATTTGGGGAATTATTGGCCGAATTGAGGGAATTAAAATATATAAAAGGAATAATTATAAGGGGAAATTTTTATGTTCGCACTTAAGCTCGTTACGTCATTTTTTTTTCGACCAGAATAATTTCCGATTTCCTAACTATAACAATCTGGCTCAAGGATGACCACAGATCATTATAGAAAATAGTTCAAAGAAGCTGATGTTTATTTCACCTTTTACAAAACTAGGTTCTGATTTCATCCATTGCATGAGAACTAGATTTTTCTCAATTACTTCACAGAACATGATTATGTTAGTTAGTTAGTGGTCGGGACAATTCTATCGAGGGGAAGTTCGCTATGAAAACTATTCTAGAATTAGATGACCTATGGAAAGTCGTTAAAGGTACCGAAGTAGATGAACAGAAAGACAAGAAAGCCCTTTCGAAATTAATCTTGTCTTGGATGAGTTGAATTATTCTCACTTGAAGACTGCTAGGAAACCTAAGGATGCATGGCAAAACTTTTGAAAATTCAGGATTAAGGAAAAGCTGGCCTTTCAAGGACTTTAGTAACTATCAAGTTAGAAGATTGTTGTTCAATAGAAGAATCTTGCGACGCCATTATTTCGACATCACATAAGTTGAATGAAATAAAGTTCAGAGTGGAAGATGGAGTAGGTCGACACTCTCTGGTTGGAAAGGTTGCCGGAAGAATACAGGCCAATGATTATGGGTCTACAGAGTAGTGGAGTAAGTACAGATTACAGGGGATTCAATGAAAGTGAAGCTGTCGCAAGATGTTGAATCAAGTTCTGATCCAAAGTCAGAGGTCTATTTAAAATTTTACAAGAAATAAATTTAAGTGCGTTGAATTTGGCAGAATGGGTTATTTCTTATCTTCCCCAGAAGTAGGTACATAGTGCTGTATGGTTGTTAGACCATTGTGCTTCTGTTCAAAGGGTGACTGGTTAGTAAATTCTATCAAAAACGGTGGAAAAATCAAGACCGCGAACAACAGTGACATGAACATTGTTTCAAAAGGGGCAGTGAACATCAGTGTGCTGAAAAATGGTAAAAGTTAAGTGGTTCCTGTAAATGAGGTACTGTATGCTCCTGATGCAGCAGTGGAAATTGTGCAAAAAGGACACAAGGTCATTTTTGACAAGTCTGGAGTAGAAATTATTGACATGTCAAACAAAGTTGTAGCGAAAGGGTTTGGGTAAACCAGTATTTACCAGTTAATTATCAATATCTCTGAAAATAAAAGTCCATCAGTATGTTCTTGTGTAAGTGAGCACTCCAAATGATTTGTGGTCACTTGAGTAGGAAAAAAATGTAGTTGCTCTCAAGAATGTCTAGTTTTTTGGACAAAATAAGTTAATCAACTAAGCCATATGTTTCCTGTGTCGAAGACCAACAAAGTCCGAAACTATTCTATTCCAGCATAAGAAACCCAAACCAGATTCTACAACTGGTTTCATGAAAGTAGCCAGTACCTAATAGGCGGCAGTAAGTAAATTTTCACACTAAAAGTCTAATAGATGACTTCTCAAGATATATGTTCACATATTTTCTATCAGAGGAGAGACAAGTCGTTAAAGTTTTTCAAGAATATATGAGACCTGTTCAGAATCAGAATGATTTTAGAATAAAAATAGTGAGAACTGATAATGATATCGAATATGTAGATAAGAAATTGAAGAAGATACGTAATGACTCTGGTATTAAAGATCAGACCACTATGGGGTTGGTGAGAGAGCAAATAGAACAATTATTTGTGAGAAAGCTCGTAATATGTTGTCGAATACATGTTTGTCTAAAGAATATTGGAGCCTACATTATAAATAGATAACCAACTAAAGCAGTACTTGGGAAAACCCCCTATGAAGTCTGGAATAAGGAAAACCCAAATTTATTAGAAATTAAAATTTTTGGTTGGGAAGCTATGGAACATGTACTAGATCATTTGAGGAAGAAATGGGATCCTAAATCACAAAAGGTATTATTTATGGACTATGGAGAAAATACGAAAGGAATTGATTCTACCAAAATCTAAGAAAATTATTTTTAGTAGAGATGTTGTATTCTTTGAAGGATCCAAGATAAAGAAAAATACCGAAGAAAGAAAGAAGAGGCGAAGAACTGTTGAAAAAAATTCTGTACAAAGTGAAGACAGCAGTGATTTTGTAGATGTATAGGTACAAATTGACGAGGAGATATTTTTATTAGTTAAAGTAGAGCTTATTCTAACCCCAGAATTGGTAGAGAGGTATATAAATCTTAGTACCCATCTTCAAAATCATTAGATATATTCTACATATTTGAATGTTACAAAACCACAGGAGGATCTTCAAACATTTTCAGAAACTCAGAACAGTACTGAATCAACAATAAAATGAAGTCCCTCAAAAATCTTCAAACTTGGGCTCTGTGTTAACTTCCTGATAATAAATCTGTAATTGATAGGCGATGGGTATTTCCAAGAAACATGGTATACAAAGAAACCTCGATCAGTAGCCAAAGGCTTCCAGATTCAGAAGGAGAACATAAGGATTCTACACCAATATATGCATAGTTACCAGGTTGTTAACGATTAGAGTATTTCTAGTACATGCTCTACAAAAGAATTATAATATACGTCAACTAGACATTCCAAGTGCTTTCCTTAATCCTAAATGAAAAACTTGTATCTAAAGTATATAGGATGTTTGGTAGGTACATCGATAGAAAGTTTTCAATGAGTTATAGTTGGGGTCGTTTGGAAGCTGTTTGACCATATTTACCCTCATGCAAAGCTTCGCCGTTTTTTGAGATATCGCCATTTTTAGATATTTTGAATCCTTGTATTTTAACACATAACTTAGGCTACATATATATTTTGTATGAATCATTCGATTTTTCTTTTCGTATTGTTTCAAAAGAGTGCATATTTAGAAATATCGGAAAAAAAAATGGAGAAAGTGTTTACTATCAATAAACCACAATAGTATGCATTAGGAAATAATTGAATTATTTTCCAAAAATATCTAAAAATTCTGATATCTCAAAAACGACGAAACTTTGTATATAAGGGAAAATATGGTCAAACAGCTTCCAAATGACCTCAACGATGACTTATTGAAAATTTTCTATCGATGTACCTATATATAAAAATACCAGATAGTTGAAATGTAGACAAAAACAGAGGTTTGTAGGGGCTGAAGCATTGGAATAACAGATTTAATGAAATAATGATAGATTTAGACTTTAAAATGTCTCAATACGATTTCTGTCTTTATACCAAACAAGATGTATGGGCTTATTGTTTTTGTAGATGTTTTAATTATGGGAGAAAGCTGAAATACTCGATACGTTAGATAATTTGAAAAATAAACTGAATGCTAAAGATATATAGGGTGTCCCACGAGGTTTTTCCCAAATGATAACTTCGGAACGCATCATCCAATGTATAATTTTTTATCAATTTCTTTAACAAACCCTTAACAAATATGGCATTGCCGATTTTATAATTTAATTTTCTAACGAAAAATGCCATATTATAACATGAGTTACATTTGAGGTTCGAAAGATGACGTCACTTGACCGAAATTGAAGCAAAACTGGATGACAATGGTAGAAGCGGCACAAAAAGTTACCCAAATCCTCAAAATTTCAATTATATTGGATGACGCGTTCCGAAGTTATTACCTGGGAGAAACGTCGTGGGACACCCTGTATTACATTATCACATATATATAAGTATTACTCAGAAAAAGTATATTAATAAAATTCTACAAGATTTTAGTATGTCAAATTGTAAAGGAGTTTCTATGCGTTAACGACAGGATTCCAAGTTGAAAAATCAGATGAAATCATTAATCTCCCATATAGAAAGTTAATTGGATCTCTGACGTACCTGGCATGTACTACCAGGCCAGATATTCTATACAGTATCCTATCTTAGTCGATTTTTGGACAAAGCAATTCATGTTTTGTGAACTGCACTTGCAGGCAAAATAATCCTGTTAATACTGGACTGACATATATGAGGGACGAAGAAAAATTAGTAGCATATTCCGACGCAGACTGGGCTGGAGACAAAACCGACAGGAAGAGTACAAGTGGCTCTGTAGTACTGTATGCTGGGAATCCAGTGAGCTGGTTTTCCAAGAAACAAACGTGTCTGGCCTTGTCTACAACTGAAGCAGGGCTGGCGTCAGCACAAGAAGTGGTGGAAGGAATAGTTTCACAATTTTTTCAAACTTGAAAGCGTAACATTAAAAATGGAGAAGTGCGATTTTGATGGTGAAGATTTATGAGAATTCAAAATGCGAAAAATATAAAGGCATTGAGAACATTTTATGAAAGATCTTGGATGTAGAGTATGTTGACAATGGAAATAATATTGTTGATATCCTGACAAAAGCCTCATGTAAGGACAAGGATGATGCACACTTTGAATGGAATTTCAAAAAATCCACGATTTTGATGAAATTTCGGTATCTGGTAGATCTCAATCTTCTGATCAAAAGTTCTCATGGGCCCAATATGATCCTATGACAGGTTTCCCAAATACGGTGGCAGGTATGGGGCTACCCAAAAATCCGAGTAAATAGAAATTATTTCACGAAAGGTAACCTTTAATACAAAAAGTGTTAAAATTAATTGTATCCTATGTTTATTGGCCATGGTAGATGTCAGGAGATAATTTCTATCTACAGGGGGTACTCAAAAAATATAATCCTTCTGTTTAATTCATACTTTTTATACAAAAATCGGACGTTCAAGTTGAACTAAAATAAAATAATATGATATGAAAATATGATATGAACATTTACACCCTAGTATCGGGCGCAAATGGTATACTGGAAGTTATAGGCAATACCAAAATACACCGTCTAGGGTAACTAAAAAGACTTGTAAATAACTTTCAGGTTGGTTTAAGGGGGTAAAACTAATAATTGCGATTCATCGGAAAAAAAGTTTTTGTGAAAATATGGACATTTCCATCCTAGTCTCGGACACAACTGGTGCTGAAAGTTATAGGCAGTACCAAGATATACCGTTCAGGGTACCTAGAAAAACTTGCAAATAACTATATGAGGGTGGTTTAAGGGGGTAAAACTAATAATTGCGATTCATCGAAAAAAGGGTTTTTGTAAAAATATGGACATTTCCACCCTAGTCTTGGGTACAAATGGTACTGGAAGTTATAGACAGTTCTAATATAACCTCACTTGACTTGCAAATTACTTTCGGGGTGGTTTAAAGGGGTAAAAGTAATTGTTGCGATCTATGAAAAAAAAAGGTTTTCATGAAAATACGGACGTTTCCACCCTAGTCTCGGGTACAAATGGTATTGGAAGTTATAGGCAGTACCAATATACACCGTTTAGGGAACCTCATTTGATTTGCAAATTACTTTGAGGGTGATTTAAGAGGTTAACACTAATAATTGCGATTTATCGAAAAAATAATTTTTGTGAAAATATGGATATTTCCACCCTAATCCAATTCACTTAGTATCTGGATACAACGCGTGAAATAAACGTAGTCTTTATCATTTTTTATATTAAAGTTTATCTTTTGTGAAAGAATTTCTATTTATTCTTGGGTAGCCCCATATACCCGCCACTGTATTTCGGAAACCAGTCAAAGGATCATCTTGGACCCATGAGAACTTTTGATCAGTAGATCGAGATTTACAACATACATTGTTTTCGTGAACCATAGAGAACTGATATTTTGCAATTGTACAATTTAAAGATAAATTTGTAAATCGAGGAGTGTTAGTTCAGGACATTTATCCAATTAGTAGTCATAAGTTAATAGTATATTACATGCGGAGGTGGAAAGTGTTTTATTATTGTCGAGAGATACTATGGTTGACCGAGGTGCGAAGCGCCGAAGTCAACCAATTCTCGAGACAATAATGTGAAAACTTTCCACCGAATTATGTAAAATGAAAAAAATAAGGTAAAATATGACAAAAGTGGAATTACGACTGACAGTCTGACAGCGACATTGACATTTCATGAAATTTCAACAATATAAACACGTGACATCTACTTCTAAAAACAAACATTGCACCTGGATTTGTGTTTAGGTGTAAAAGAACAATTTATCAGGACCGAAAATGAGTTTTCCAGGCCGAAAGTGACAAAAGTAGTGACATTTTCAATCTCCAAACCAGTAAGGAATGTATTAATTACATAATATATGGTTCAAAATAAAAAATATGACATGTTAAGTACAGTGAGAGCTTTTGCTGTGTTATTTCAGAAATAAGTGTTTCAGTTCGTACCAGCAATAAATTAATGTTCTGACTATTCCACAAAATAACTTTGGGGCGTCATGTCTCAAAAAAAATTCAGGACATGTGATTCAATCCTATTTCATTTTGTGGAACATTCATTTTCGATTTAGAAAAATCAATTAACACATTTATGAGTGATTTTGTGGGGATGTGTCGCGGATGAACGAAATTTTCTGAGACCACAAATAATTTTTTTCCATGTCAAAAATTAAGAAAACCTAAAAATGAAATAATGCACAATTTTGGCTCTAGATCTACCGAAGTTCTTATGGATAATTAAGTGGAATATTAAAAGTGAAAATTTATACAGTTTTTATTAAGTCGATTCAATCCGTTCCTGTTCCTACCCTTGCCTAATTATTTGTTAAGAAAACACTAGAAATTCTGGAAATTAAATATTTCTTAGGTGGATATTGAATTTACGAAATTCTCAGAAAAACCAGAGAAGTTGTCAAATCAGAATTCACAGTAATAATTGTAGGTCTCAATTCGGAATACAAAAAGGGTAATTTATTGTACCCAGATAATATGTACTTGGTTCAAAGCATTTTAGAAATTGGCAACTTTCTTGCCTGTCTCAATGTTTGACCAGGAGAAAAAATTCTTAAAATATTCAAGTAAAATGTTTACATCTATTAGATATTGGACCTTAGAAATTTATTTTTACAAAGTACTTCAATTTGAATTCTTATTATTGGGACATAAACAAACCAAGCCTTAAAAGTAGACAAAAACTATTAGTCCAATCAAATGGTAATTTTTTGTTAACTTGAATGCGGTAGAAGGTTTTTCTCAACAGAATAATATGTATTTTGGGGTGCTGAATACGACTCTGAAGTTTGTTGCCTCGTAAAAGTACCGGCCCAGGCCGAAAATCGCGAAAAACCTCGAAATTCGAAGTTTTTCCGGTTTTCTGGTCATATCTTGCAAACGACGCATCGTACGGAAAATGTCATATTATTTAAAGTTGAAGTGCATAAAATTCTGCGTCGAATGATCTACCTAACCTTGTTACTGTTAAGTTTATAAGCCCGCCATCGTTAGTCGCAAACAACCAATTTTAATGAACTTTTGTGAAAACTGCAATAAACTTACTTTTAGACAACAGTGATTTCAAAACAACCATTCTAAGTAAAAAAATATTTGAGGCTGTAGTCAACTAAATATTGAGTTCATTGAGCACTAAAATTTTGAATTTGGATCAATATTAGGGTTGCCAGATTTTCAAAATTGAAAAGCGGAAGGTAGTGAATGGCTCGAATGGGAAAATTTTTTTTTTGTTGAGGTGCCACGCCCTAATTTTGTCACATTTTATCACATATTATACAGAGTGTACGGAAAGTAACGGGGCGGTCCATTATCTCTGAAACCAGTGGCTAGTGATGCAATTTGAACAAAATCTTACGAATTCAAAAATTGTATCGACGTTATTGCCAGACTTATGTACCTATGTAAATGTAATAGGAAGTAATCAAATCAATCAAATTAAAAAGTATTTTGTCCAGAAAAAACTTTTCATTGACAAAGCATATCAACTTAAATAATAAAATAATAAAACTTAATATCTTCCAGAACAATTTAAAATTTCACTTAAGTTAAAAATAATATGTTCACAAAGTGTCTCCAAAGAATTTTTCAATTTTATAGTAGGCTTTAGTCAAGAGTAACTCCCTTAATTCCCTTACCCCCTTTCTAAACCTACTGTGTAAACATGAAGGCCTAACGCTAGATAGTAGAAAATTGGAGGCTTTTTTGGAAAAATAAGCAAAAGACTTTTTCACCAAGTTGCTTCTGGGAATTGGCAGTGGAATATTATCAGCTTGTCTAGTTGAATAGTGCCTTGACGAAGAAAGTTGGTCATAGTATTTCCTATAGACCAGGCAAACACTTTCGAGTATATAAGAATGAAAACATAGAGGAAATTCAATGAAACTTTTTCAGAAATGAAAAACCTAAAATTTCTGAAATCCTAGACTCAAAATGCCTTTTTTAGGTCTGCATTACGTCTAATCGTCTGAAGACCACAAAAAGACGTCTAGAAGACGTCCATGAGATGGCGTGAATTCACATCTTAAAGACAACTGAGCAACACTATTTGGTACTTTATGTATTAAAAGAAGTCTGAGAAATCTTGTTGAAAACGTTTCTAGAGTAACATACGACGTCTTCAAGATGTCTACAGATATGTCCCACAGAATCAGCTTCTCATTCAATTCAGAAGTTACTGGAAAACATTTAGAATACTACAAAACACTTTAGAACTTTAATAGGCCTTTTGAAAAGTTCAAAACACTTGTAATTTAATTCAGAGAATTTCTACAAGCATTCTGCAGCGTTTCAGATCATTCTAGAAATTCCAGAACCATTTTAGAATGCCCCAAAACAATCAAAAACCGATTTACAATTTCCAAAAGCATATGAGAATAATTTAGAAGTTTGAAACCCATTTTAGGACGTTCCAAAACATTCAAAACACTGTAGCATCTTTAGAAACATTTTGAAAAACGCCAGAATCTTAGGATTCAGGTTAAAAGTTACAAAACGCCTTTCAGAATACTTCCAAGAGCGAATTTAGATTGCTGAAGAACTTTAGACCTTTGATAAGCATCCAAAAGAGTTCAAATCCAAATCAGAATTTTCAGGAGCATTTTGAACAATTTAGAAATTTCGGAGTTATTTTGGAACAATTATGATTCAATTTAGAACTGAAAACCTTTCAGAACTGTTTTGAACCAATTTAGAACACTTTGGAGCTTCAACATAGGATTCTACTTATAATATATACTTAAAAATCTGTTACAGCAATTATTAGGAAATTAGTGAAAAACTTCTGAAATGCTCCAGAACTTTTCAAGCCAAGTTAGAACACTTTAGAACTTTAATAAGCAATTTAGAACGTTCCAAAACACTTTCCAGAAATGCTTCAGAAATATTTAAAAATCTCAGAATTATTTCAGACAGCCTAGCGTCTGGAATAGACAAAAATTTAAAGTTATAATGGGTATTAAAAAGTGCTATAAATTTTATTAAATCAAAAATACCTTTTTTGAAATAATACTAGCTCCAGATACACCGGTAGGTAATCTTATGGATAGAGAGTGAAGAATGGGAAGTTGAAATTATTCACAACATTTCTAGAAATTCTAAAATTGAAAGATAAGAGGAACTTTCCAAATTTTCGAATGATCATATTATCTTGAATACCAAGAAAGCTATCAAAACCAAATTCACTCTAATTGGAGTACAATAAAGATTATATTTTGCACTCCAACTGCATTGATTGGAGCTTTTCCGAAAGGACGCCGCACACTATACTTATGGGATTTCTGACCGAGAAAAAATCTTAGTATGTTATACATCTGACATTTCTGATCAATAACTGCCATGGGCACAACTCAATCCTATGACTAATTTTCGAGATACCTATAGGGTGTTCAATGTGCGAATGTCCAATATGCATTATGACACCCTATTCAATCAGCCAAATCATATATTGGTGTGAGAATTCGGTCAAGGCATAGAAATCAAGTAAAATATCAATTAGTTATTTGGTATAATCCAGAACATGTAGCTGATGAAAATATTGAGGTTCATGTGCAGATGTTGCAACTGTCATTTGGTTTTTGGGATAAGCAAGGTATGAAGCAGTCACTAAATTATCCAATAGCACAGTTCTAGTTTTTTAGATATTTTAATTTTGTGTGAACAACTCTAAATAGAAAGTATATTCTATTCTTATTTTCAGTTATAATAGTTGCTGCATTTCCAACCGGTTATTTGGTACAGCCAGTAAAGTATAATTAATAATGACTAAGACGAATAACCCCCTTGATAATTAATAATAAAATTGACAACAATTGTAATAAAAGTAGTAATATTTACAGAAAATGCGTTCCAGGTGTCATAATACATAATGAATGTTCACACATTAAACACCCTGTATCTCAAAAACTAATCATAGGCTTAAGTAGTGTTCCGGGTAGTTATTGATCAGAAAGGTCAGATCTATAACATACTAAAATTTGACCGCGGTCAGAAATCCCATAAGAAGTGTGTACATTTGAGGCCCTCTTTCTCGAAAATTGCTCATATGATTCAATCTTATTTTATCATGTAGAGCATCCATAATTTAGATTTAAAATCATCAATGGCCTTTGTAAAATAGTTTAGGGGATAAAAATGATAATGTGAGACTATGCCGGATAATAAAGGTTTTATATAAGATTGAAATTTGCAGAGTTGATTTTTAGGCTCAAAACCTTCAAATGTGATTTTTTTCTAGATTTCACCACATTTTTTCGATTGATGAAACTCAGGGCTAAGAATTATGACATAATTGACATGTAAGATACCTACATCCTCTGAAACCAGATTCAACGGTATCTTTATAATTAAATGAATTAATTACAGGAGTTTGAGAAAAACTAGAGGGAGTTTTAAAAGAATTGGAGGAATTATAGAGCAATCTGAGGATAACAAAATATTGTTCTGCGGTCTACTACCCCTCGTAGTGAGAATTTTTCATAAATATCGAGTAATATCTAAGCACCAAAATTTTCCTAAAGAAATACATTTTTCGACATCCATCAAAGTAGGTATACCAAAATATCAATTTCTTTTATGGAGGATTCATATTTGCCTCCTTTGGTTATAATGAGACAAAAAATATTTCAAGAATTTTTTTGGACGAGACTGATTCAAAAATGGGATTTTTTAATCTAAAAATTTAGACTTTGGATCGAAATTATTGATGAAAAGACAAGAAGCATCAGGAATTCAAAAAGAGCATTGTAAAAATCCAGATCCAGAGGATTCAATTAACTGATTACACCATCGTCAATACCTGTTTATTACGCCGGCGAGTAAACTGAGTGATATTTTTTGGCACAGATCTGGATATTTGAAGGAATTCGAGCGAGGTTAGAACATTTAATTATTATTAATTTGTTGAGTCAAAAAAAGGGAGTGATGAGTCAAATTTAGTTAGCTGTAAAGAGACACACGACACTGTTTTATCCAAGATTTCTGATCACTCTTATAAATTTTTCGTTACATTTATACAAAACGGCACCATTTAACACAGTTCCACCCCTAAAAAAAAAGCGAACCAACACCACCGCACATCCAGCCTCCCTCCAACTGTCATCCCCCAATAAGATGTTCAATTTCGGGGCGAAAAACAAGAGAGTGAAGCGATTTCGAATTTTCGTGAATACTTTTCTTATATAGTCCGGAAGCCTGGATCAAGTCATCACTGATTTCCTGGATCAAGGGGGCCCAGCGGCGCAGCGTAGCCCCCTCGTAAGCCCCATTTCGCGCGCGAGACGCGGTTATGACGTCACGCTCGCCGCTCGTCACGCTCGCGGTCGCACACTGACTGGAAGCCGAACGTCTGGATCGTGCTGGATCGTGGGGAGTCGGTCTGGATCGTGGCGGCGGAGCGCGGCGTTGCCTTCGCCCGCCTGGATACGGGACGTATAGGGCGACCGTCTGAGATTGGAAAACGGGCGACTGATAATGAGAATCCCAAGAGTTGTGAATAAAAGAGTAACCTTTATGAAGTATTTTGAGAAGATATTTCAATTTTTCGTTCCAAAACCTTGGTAATTGCAAACGTTTTTCTTTTTTATTATATTTTTAGTGAGTATAGCGAAATACATATAGATGAATAAGAAATGATTTATTCAATCAAATATTTATGAGTCTTTATTCTTTATGCTACAGCTACAAAAAATTAGGAAAAGTAATTGAAGTAGATACCTTCCTAGTAGTTCTTCAAATAGGTATAATTTTTTCAACATAATTTGTCGCGAATAGAGAAACAAGTACCTTCTGAAACAATGAACAATAGCAAGCTTATATAGGGTATTTCTCATCAATATATAGGTAGGTAGTCCATTGGACACAAAACTGATGAATTATATTTAGTATCAGGACACCTAAATTTTCGTGAAATGATTGCCATCACTGATTATGGCTCAATATTAAGTAGCTAGCCTGGGTTTTTCAACAACTACAGCACAATATCTAGGTATACTATAGAAGTATATTATATTATATTATGGAGACAGTGTAATAATATACACTACACTAATAACAACTTTTCGGCATCAACTAAGTTCGACAATTATCTAAAAACATATTTGAATTTTCTATCGTCTACAACAATATCTACGACCTCTACATGCAAACACTTACAGAACGCCTGAAACTGACTTGGTTATATTTTTTTTCTAAAGTTACTAAGCTTAATTAATTTTATGTGGCGACTTTAAGATTTTTTCAGTGTGTGTGCTGCTCAAGAATCTCTTCAGTCTATACTTGAATCTTTTGGTATAGTGATGCATGTTCAATCTCCAACCCAAGTAACTAAAACCAAACCTGTAAAAACCCATAGCAGGAATGCCCCACGAAAGTTACGCCAAATTTATTCTGAATTTTTTCTTTAAGTAC
Organism: Ceutorhynchus assimilis; assembly: GCA_917834065.1. Taxonomy (NCBI): domain Eukaryota; kingdom Metazoa; phylum Arthropoda; class Insecta; order Coleoptera; family Curculionidae; genus Ceutorhynchus; species Ceutorhynchus assimilis. The sequence goes on along the minus strand of OU892289.1, from coordinate 4,655,709 downwards.
CTCTCTAATGACATCGATAGTGCATTTTCTACATTTACAAATAAACTATCCTGGCCTATCTTTGGAAGCATTTCTTCTAAGCTCTATCAAAAATAAAAGAATCGAGCATCGAACTATCGTTCAAATGAACTTCATCCCACTTTAAGTAGGTACCCAAAATTGACATTATGAGGATCCCGAACGAAAATATGAAGAAAAGGTTGCGTAACTTGAAAAACACAGATCAATTCAAAGGCGAATGTAGAGGAGACAAATGAAATGAAAATACTGAATTCCAGACTGACTTCAGAAAGCAAGGACTTGAGAAATGAACTTTCAAAGGTTGAAACTGAGCTAAAATTCAACAAATAAAAAATCTAATCGTAACCGAGTTAACTTCACGGAACAATCACCTAGGATAAGAATTGAGAAGAGAGTTATCAAGGAGGAACTGGAAACCTGTCAAAATTAATTCACAAGTGCCAGAAATAAATAAACGACGAATAAATCGTGTATTGACATTGGCTGATACAATCCAGATCAATTACCAACTACCAGCCTAAACAAACCAAAACTTACTGACTCCAAAATAACCAAGCATCAGATTTCACTATTTGTCCATATTTTACAAGTTGAGCCTCTCCGGGTAAGTTACTGGGATATATATTTATCTACAAGTTTGCTTATACCAGATAGATATTCTGAATTTAGATACCCTTTCCATTTTTTAAGCTTGCCATTTAAATGTCTGAGGACTTTAACCTCATCTGAATCTCATTAAGGTACCACTACTTTTTTGGCTGCTCCTTTTCAAATTACCTAATTGGATATGGGTAAAACTATTACGTGGCACAAAACGGACACTGCCACTTTGTTACCCGCAAAACGTAAGGGAGAAGTTAATGATAAGATTTGAGGAAGGGAGATAGTGAATGGGTAACTAAAACAGAAAAATAAAGAGAGAAGAAAGGGTTGGTTGGTAACTGAAATCTAGGAACGTGATTTCGTGTAAAGGGTTGCCGACTAGCTTCCAATGCGGAGAGGGGGTGGGTTAATTAAATAACTGAATATAGAGCCCCACCTGCTTTTTCCCTGCAGTACACGAAATCAACCGATATAACGAAAGCAGGAAACTTCTACGGAACTATAGCAGCACAACCTGAAATATAAACAAGAAGAAGGAACAAAAGTGAAACGCTTTGCTACAATCAGGTACGGATTTTAATTAGAAGCAGAACAGGTTGACTCTAGAACAGGTTCAAAGAAGTAAAGAAATCGCCTAGAAACTAGGAGTACCTAACCTATATACTCTAAAAATAGTAAATACAATAAATTAACTCGAGTCCCTTAAAGTAAAGAGTACCGTACAACAGCAATAATACCTGAAATATAAATGATCAATATACAAGCTCACTAAATGCAGTACCTTCGTAAATGGCCATTTAACCCCAGTGTACAAGTATTTACCTGTACCTATTCAGTGCAGCATTAATCAAAGTTGAAGTAACAATACGTAACCTGAAGGGCTTTAATATTATGTAACAATATAGGTAGGATAAATACCTAGATACCTAATAAAATTGAAGTACCTAACAATACCCAACCTGAATGGTAAATTTCATATAGTAAAGGTAAGATATATAATTGATTAAAACTGAAATGATAACATCTAATCTGAAGGATAATTTTAAGATAGTAGAACTGCGTTGTTGTGGTGATTTACTCCAACAAGGGGTTGGTAAGGTTTGATATTAAGACAATACAACACACTTATCAAACCTGAGTAGTCCCTAAACTCTTGGGGGAACCTGACGGATGGAACTAATATATTCCAGTGTTTCCGATGGCCTGGGTCTAGATCAAGGCCGCAACAAGAAGCCACTGGCCCTGGGCACTGAAGTTCAGTAATTAGGAGTCACTAAAGCTTCCAATGGTCTAGAGGAGGCTGAAGATTGGAGGTACTACTTGAACCACACAGTAGGCTCAACGTTTAACTCTTTACTCACGTTAAGGACTAAGCGTGACGAATAAAAGGTGACGATTAAAACGTAACGTCTAAAACTGAAGATTAAAGGCCTGAAACAAATGGACGTTATGAGACAGGGCGTGGAGCAATAGAGGTAGGTATGTCCGATATTCGGAATTTAACCGTATAATTAACAGAAAACTATGCTTTTACATAGGAAATAGAGAAACACAGAGAAGATTAATAAGAAAAACCACTTACCAAAATTACTTTTGGCCTTTAGGAACAAACAATTGACCACGTTGCTCTTTTTCGACTCACAAAAAAAATCTGCACAAGGCGATTGGGTGCTAAAATAGCGGATTAGCCACCCTAGATCTATGAGCGAAACTTGGCAAGTCAGAAATCGGCAAAATGTGCCTGAGGAGTTTTCCCGAACACTTAATCGTGGAAAGTCCTCGACCTGAATGACCTCTGCTTGTCCCTGCAATGTCCTTTAAAAAGGTTCTGTACAAAACTCCAAGGTGGAAGGTACTGGGGATTTTGATGATAGTTGGGGCATGGTACTTATTCAAATTAAGTTAGTACCGGTCACTGACTCGGAGCGCTGTCAATCTAGACAATCTACTCGGATCAGACAATCAGCTGTTCTAGTGTAAATATTGTGATTTTGTTTTATTAATAAATTAATTGTCTATTTATTTTAACCCTACTAACAGAAAATCAATTCCATTATTAAAACTCTAACTTAATGATTCTGGGAAAAAAATAAAAAGTTTGATGAAAAGTTTGGCTACAACTATTGGATAGAAAACAGTGGCTTGAGGAAGGTATGCTATTCAGAGAGGTGAATAAGCTTATTTCCTTTTATTTTGGTGCGGGAAAAATCATCCCGTAACAATACAACAGAGGTTTGGTGATCAAATTTGTATGAATTGCCATGTGAGTTAAAATACTACTTTGATGCTCAAAAGAAGCATCACAAAGCTTACAGGAATATTTCCTATAAGGATCAACATTTTCTTTAGTATCTTCGCTTTTGGCGGGAGATGTGGTGACGTGTCGATGCGTAAACTGATGCCTTTCCAATGATAAATCGTGTTCAAATTCGCATTCGCACGTCTCTCAAACGAACAAGGAAAGTTCTGTTTCTTCTTTTCCTCCTGCTTCATCTTCTGCGTCTAAGTGAGTGGATTCCACACCTCCCGCCTCAAGAAAATCCTATTGAATTCTATGTGTGTTTGGTAATGAATCTTGTGTAAGTAGATCAAGGCTAATAGCTGAATAATTTACTCACAACGGATATGATATGAATTTCCAGTACTCTCACTCGAACAATGCAGGCCAATATGTAGAAATTTCTCAAAAAATGATTTTGTCATTGTCTTTGCTGGGTTTGTTAACGCTCTGCAGGGGAACGTCATCATCAATTACCCATGTTGGGATTAAATCGCTGATATATACAACAGAATTAACTTAATAATAGTCACTCCTCCATACTGTGATGAGAGAAAAGTTCCCAATAATTCCATTTATGAATTTATTTTGGGCATTGAGAAACAACTGCAGCAGAGAAGTATTATTTGCTCTCACCTATGTGCCAGCCTCATGTCAACCTTTGAGCGTAATTTTACCGGCTACCTACACTACGAAATCAAAAGAAGAATAATCAAGTAGTATATTGTCACAACTATACGTTTCGTCCTGAGACATCACAACAGGAGCGTGACCTGGGGGCGTAGCTGGGGTTCAGGTAGAGAGAAACTCGGTTGGTATAGGTACAATAAGATATGTAGGTATTGGATATATACAATAATATTACCCTAGGAATAATACCATGACATCTCTTCTACGGAGGGACGTACTAGTTTGGCCACTGAGTATTATGTACACTCTGTACACTTGGCTTGACTGAAGACTGAAGCTAGTGCAAAGTACCTCAATTGGGAAAAGCCCCTGTAGCTAAGTCTCCTCCTAACTACCTTTATTGGCAAACGCCCTTCGCTGGAGCTGTCTCGAACCCAGCTTCAGTCTTCAGTCACGCCAAGTGTACAGAGTGTACTTAATACAGAGTGGCCTAAGTAGTACGTCCCTCAGTAGAAGAGATGTTATGATATTATTCCTAGGGTAATATTATTCTATATATCTAATACATATTCTATTGTACCTTTACTAAGCGAGTTTCTCTCTACCTGAACCCCACCTCCCCAGGTCCGCCAGGAGGAAACGTATAGGGATCAATATCAATATGTCACAACCCCTTTCTATTTCACTCCTACTATTCTTGCAGGTTTGGCGAATGCGTTTCGTCGGACCATCGTAGACTGGCTGCATGGTTTTCACTGGTACTGGAACGTGTGTCTGTGCTTGTCTTATAGAAAGTGCAACGTATAGTTCCATCTGTCACGTGAATGAGAATTTTCTTTGTGTATTCTTCGGTATCCTCATCTTTACGCTCAGTTTTCGGTTCCTTGGTTTCAGTTTCAGTTCGTGTGTGATGCCTCAGTGCAGGTTCCCCTGTTTGTTTATTGTAACGAAAGTATTTATAGTAGTGCTTTTGATAACATTGTGTTCCAGATAATTATTATGCTGTGGCTCTCCGTGATCCAGTGGTACTTGTTCCCGTACTTTCTCCAATTTCTCAGCTGTCTTTCAGAAATTCCTTATTAGAAGTCAAGTTTCGATGTGGAATTGTAAGAGACCAATTTTGATTAATACATTCCTGCATATTACTGAATTTAACTGGAAGTGGTGTTAGAAGTGGATTTAATACAAACGACTTAAGATTCGTCCATGGTGCAGGTACCAAATGTTGTATTTCTAATTGTTTAATTTCGTCCAGGCATGGGAATCTCTTTGGAATAATTACTTTATTGTCTATTTTCAGCTGACACTGGCATGGTATGAAGATTTCAATAGCCCTTGGTTGCTCTGCGTGGTGGACCTTCAAGAATTCAGTCTTGTCCGGGCATTCTATTATTGTGCCTTTTTGTGGATAAGTATTGATAAATTGATCGTCGCCGATTTCCGTATAATCACAAGGAGCTCATTGGACAATGAAGGGTTAAATCTTCGACAGTGGCTCCATGGAAAAGTTCTGATGCGCAAGATGGTCCCGGGAGGGTATCCATCGAAAACCTTGGTAAGTAACATAGTTTGTTCTCATATGGGCTGCATAAATGTTACCCTGTGCCCGTAATTTTCCTAGTATTGTTCCCATCAGTTATAGCCATGTATAGTGTGTCATATTCGATGATGGAAGTTTTAACTATTCCAGGAAAATGGGCACGTTTCCAACTCAAAGATTCCTTCTGTTTCTAGGTATTGATGTAGTAGTTGACAATATCTGCAATGAGCTGCTGACGGTGTGTACGGCGGTGTGGACGATGTTCTCAAATACTTTACACTGCTCTCCGATTCCAACGCCAACGACATCACATGTGACGTTAGAGATTCGGTCTGTACGCGGCTTAATACAACACATTTTTGGCTATCCGCGTCTCCCTTTTGTGCGGTCCTTCGTCTTTAACCCCCACTCGTGCGCTAAGTCCAAAGTCTCAGTTGTTTAAAGGGGGGAAAAGTTTAGGAAGCATTGTACAAGGTAATAAGCAAGAGAGAAGGCTACGTATTCACTGGACGTTAGGTTAGGCAATAGAAGAGAATTGAGAGTGTGCTGCATGAGCACGGTACAACTGGCTGATGCCACGGGAGTGGAGGAAGAGAGAACGACGTATATACACTCAATAGGGTCCGCGTCAGCAGTAAAGACTACGGTGACGACATGAAAAGCTGCACGAAGCGGGTCGGATCTCTCTCCCTCGTCTATCTCTCGCTGTCTGCCGTGACCTCGGTCGTGAGCTGTAACCAGCAGCGGGGTATCTTATTAGACAAAACTTGGATACAAAATAAACTAAATAAATATGCCTGCTGGCCGTACGACAATGAACCACGTGCTTGGCGTTCGGCAGCAGCACCCATCGATACGATAGTTCGGTTAGTTTTCAAAATTGGGTTTGTGCGCATATGACGACACCGTACTCTTTACTCTTGACGCGGATTCTACGAATTCTCTTATTCCAATTAAGCAAACGAATTTCTCCATCAAAACCGTGTATTGATTAACTGAGATATTGGAATGTTTTCCAGATATTGTAATTTCAATGGCTCAGTTGATCGACACTTGGTTTCAACATGATGGAGTGCAGCCTCACAACACTTGTGCTGTTTGCGATTTCCTGGATGAATGTTTTCCAAGAAATTGTATTGGGAACCAAGAAGCGATACGCTGACCGGCAAGAAGCCCAAATTTGACTATTTTAGAATTTTTCCTCTGAGAAACAACAAAGTGTTGTTGAATAATCTGGAGCACTTGAAAGCCAACATAAGAAATGCATTCCTATCCATAACGCAGAGGGATAAGGGATATATAGAGCTATCAATAAGAAGAAAAGTGAACTACTGTTTGCAACAAAACAAACAAAGTTACTCATCTTTTTGAAAATTTAGAATAGGTGCCTAGTATGTTTTATCAGATAAATAATACAGGTCAGTATTTGAAAAAATAAAATTGATGATAGTTGGCCAAAGACAGAACCTCGCATTTCAAATCTAGCAATACTATCATGTAGAGGGGCAAAAGTTGCTAGAGTGAGGTGAAATTTATTTTGAATTATCGAGCAAGAAATTGCGCAACTTTTCCTTCATCTAGCCGACCTCGTATCTCTAACCCCGTTTCCGGGATCCCGATGGAGAGTATCGGATTTAAATAACGCTCAGGTTTCAATGTCTATTCATATATCTATTTAGTTATTCATTTATGCATTAACGTATCAACATTTACAAGTTTACAAGTAAGATTAATAACTTCAACTACCTAACCTAAAATAGCTGTTTTTGCGCAATTTCGAAATTTCTTATGTGACTATGTGACACATTGAAAAAGTGTAATGATTTCACAAAATTTACATAGATTCGCGAACACTCTATTGACAGGACAATACAATAAGTACTAATTTTAACATGCATCAAGGCCCTGGTCCGTGTTGGATAGCAAAATTGTGTCACCAAAAATTGTTCGTTATCCTTTGAAAACCTTCTGCAGCAAAGTTTAAACCAAATAGTAGCCTATTAACAGAATAGAAACCAAACATTGTTCCAAAAATACACAATTTCTTATTATCAGGATTTAACTGTAGGTATTTGCCAAGATCCAACTTTCCTAAAGAATCAACACGAATTTCTAATCAAAAGTCAGCAAGATTTTTTGGGTCAGTTCTCATCAAATTTACAAAGTTAAAATTAAAATCGAGCAAACCAAATGAAGAGTTTCGAATAGAAACCCTGGGTAATAGTATCACAGAATTTCATTATAATCAGGAAACAGGCCAAAATGCCAAAACAGAAAAATACATAGAATTTCTCAATTTAGGAATACTATAATACTCTCTAACTATGGCATTGTTTAGATCTTTCGGATCCAAACAAAGTCTTATGTTCTCTCTCTCTAAATTAATAGATTCAATGAAAAGGTTAAAGTTGTGCATTATTTAAATATTGGAAAATCCAACTGAATCAGCCTATGGATAATTTGGCGCTCTGAATTGAACACAGAGGCTAACTCTCCAATGTGGGACAAAGGTTTACTTTCAGACCCCCACAATCCCAACTACAACAATTTGGTGCAGTCGGTAGGATAATGAACATGGAACAAATGACAGAAGTTTCTCACAACTTTCCTAAAGAATCAACACGAATTTCTAATCAAAAGTCAGCAAGATTTTTTGGGTCAGTTCTCATCAAATTTACAAAGTTAAAATCAAAATCGAGCAAACCAAATGAAGTTTCGAATAGAAACCCTGGGTAATAGTATCACAGAATTTCATTATGATCAGGAAACAGACCAAAATGCCAAAAATATTTAAGACCCCACAAAAGTGAGATTTTTGCTAAGAAAATTAGACTCAAAAATCCTTGAAAGGTATGTCAATTTCATTTTACTTAAGGAAATCAAAAATTTAACCTTCAGTGAAACTGTACTGTAGACAAACTAACCCAGTTGTTTGGTAAAAAAACTTACAAGTTTTTTTACCAAACAACTGGGTTAGATTCTAATAACAATGATCAACATACGTTAGAAAGTTTAATTTCGGAATGTCAGAGGATTGAAAATACATATGAAGAAGGACGGCCAAATGATTGAAGATCCGTCTCTCAATGTAAATGCCATTTCCAACAGAAATAAAAATTACCAAATTAAGGTTTCCAACACAATATTCAATCAATACAGAATCATTAACATTAGCCTTTCCTAAAGTTTTTCAAGAAACATTAGGTCACTGTAAAAAGAACCAAAGTTAATCTTCATATAAAAGAAGATGCGGTTCCTATTTTCAAAGCAAAAAGACCTCAATAAAGCACTTCTACCACATCATTACCCTTTTCCAACAATCAAAGAAATTTTATCAAAATTCCAAAATGCTTCAATTTTTAGTATCATTGACCTTTCTGATACTTTCCTTCAAATTGAAATCAGTGAAGAATCAAGAAAATATTTAACAATAAACACTCATCATGGATTGTTTCAATACAATAGAATGCCATTTGGTATAAAAGTTGCCCCAGCCATTTTTCAACAAGTTATGGATACCATGTTATCAGGTCTGAAAGGAAACAAAATGAATATTTGAATCAAAGAAATTAAGTATTTGGGATATATTTCTAGTGAAGGTGAGTTGAAATCAGATCCAGCAAAAACTGAAGCTATTAGAAATATGCCACTGCTCCATCTTGGAGCAATAAGCTATTATGATAAATTTATCAAAGAAATACACGTGTTATATATTTGCGTGTTTCTCTTATCCTCTGTTTTAATTTAGATGTTCAGTTGATCAGATCTTAATTAAGTGGATCCTACACTCAAGTTTCCTGGAAGATGTAAATTTAGAAACTATGTTTATTATCTAGAATTGCACGCGAATAAGTTGTTCAAATATATCTGTTTGAAGTAAGTTACTAGTTTTTATTTATCACATATTCATAATGTTCCAGAAAATCTATATCAAGGACACCAGCCAATTCTATGATGGCGAAGTCATGAATAAAGACTTTAAGAGGTTCGCCTTCTTTAAAAAGTTCAAGGGTTATAAGTAGCTCTTTGGCATGTGGATGAGAGTGATATAACACAACATTTTTCTAGTGCCATTTAAGTACGTTGTTTTTTTTTGAATAGTAAAATATTGAAAACCAATCGGAATTCCTTCAAACACACTTAAATGATTTAATTACGATTCGGCCGTGTGTTGCCAATTTTAAACAGATCAAATCGGACCCAAAACATCCTAATGAAAAATTACACGTAAAACGAGGTGTTTCGAGGCCACTTCTATAGTTAATAAACGACCTCCCGCGTCCAGATGGATCCCACACGAGCACATCTAAAAATGTCACTGGGTAAACACGGCGTTCCCGACCTTAGAAATCCGTTTTTCGCGTTCAGAGTTCACTGGATCGACGTCCAAATGCAACGTTGCCAGACAAGACTTACTTAGCTGGAAAATGCCTGCAAGAGATTTGATGAAACTTATCAAGAGTTTTGTGTCTAAATTGGCTTGATTTTTCTTAGTTATGTACTAACTAGTGGCGCCTTGTTTAAACTAGACCACAGGGTCCTAATTCTTGAAACAAGGGAGCAAAGTTCCCAGGAGAACGAGTATTCCGTCTTTCTCAATGATATGCAAATGATAATATGAGTAACAAAGACGGAACACTCGTTCTCCTGGGAACGTTGCTCCCCTGTTTCAAGAATAAGCGCACAGGGCAGTTTATAGACAGTTTCAAATAGCGGAAATTGCACGTAATAATGGACAGGTTTTTTTTCATGATGAAAATCTTGAATAAACTAAATATTCCACTTCAACTGAAGAAAAGTTTTTTTAACTAATGATATGTACGTGGTTGCCAGATTCATTTACAAAGGAAAATGTCAACATATTATCTAAGTACTTTTGGCTTCAAAAGTCATCCATCCTAAATAAAGGACATATAGCAGATAAATCACAAAGCCTATAAAATGGACACAGTACAAGAGGCAGACACTTGTTTATAAAAAGATCCAATTACTGCTATAAAATTTCGGTTAAAGGTCTTAAGCTTGACTCAAATAATCTAAAATTCAATTAACCTCGACAAGAATAACCTATAACTTAACACTATGTTCAATTTTCCCAGAAAATCGTCTTGTGCCAGCGAAACGAAAAACCTCCCTCCAGGCCGCTCCACAAACAGACAATACCCCCCGAAAAAAAAGCCTCTGTTTCAGTTGAAATAGGAAAAACAAAAAACTAAACTTTCTTCTCTTTCGGGTTAAGAAAGATCGCAAAATTGGAAAAATATTTTGTCCCCGACACTCGACTTTCCTTGGGTTTGTTCTATTTTGTCGGCTTTCCGAGACTTTTGCCGAGTTTTAAAAAAAGGTTGCGAACTCTTGGGAAAAGGGAAAACTTTAATTTCGAGGAAAACAAACGAGCATTTCGCGCTGTTTCGAACGGGAGAAAGACGACAGCGGATATTTCTTTATTCGATTTTAAGTAAATGGGTTTTGTCGGTTTGTATTTGGAAGTAATTCTGAAGAATTTCAAGCAAAGTATTTCAATAAATCTCTAGTTTCTGAGCTTTGGAGAGGAGGATATAAATATTGAACTACTGACCCATCTCGAAGGAAAAATTTAACGTCCCTTCTTCAGGAATATAGAGACCTTTTCGGAACTGTAACTGAAAAACTTGGTGAAGCTGCTTCAGCTCAAATGGAAATCAAACTTTTGGAAGATAAACCCTTTACATACAGGGACTGCGAGTCAAGTTCTTCATACGCTTCCCCAGTGCTTTTGGTGGAAAAGAAAGATGGAAAGGATCGGATGTGTATTTACTACCGAAAACTTATTCTTAAAACTATAAAATATCGATTTCCCTTGCCCAGAATTGATGACCAAATTGACAAATTGAAGGGATGTTCCATATTTTCCAGTTTGGATTTCAGTTCGTGATATCACCAAATACCGATAGTTGAAGGAAGTAAACACTTAACATCATTTGTAACACCAGAGGGACAATATGAGTAGGTATACCAGAATGCCATTTGGACTTTGCAATGCTCCAGCAGTTTTCCAACACATGATGAATAAGATATTAGCTCCATATCGCGATATTGCTGCGGTCTACTTAGATGATGTTATATTGCCGAGCAAAAATTCGGAAGACAACCTAGAAAGTCTCCAACAAATATTTGATGTTTTGAGAAATGAGAACCTTACTTTGAATATGAATGAATGCGTCTTTCTCTCCTCCTCAATTAATTATTTGGGCTTTGAGATAGACAAAGAAGGCGTACGATCTGGTTACAGTAAGTTATTTAATTAGCGAATTTTACATAAGTTTTACTTTTTCTACTTATAGCATCATCAATTTAGCTTCTAGAATTGCACTTACGGACATTTTCGATTCTGAAATAGTAAGCTATATATTTTAGAGTCAAAAGTATTTGTTTTTCCATTCTACAAGAATGAAGGGTTTTCTATTTTGGGCGAAAGCCGGCAACCTGGCAAAGGGCGACCGGAGACGCCCCTTTCGCCTGATCATTGATCAGATGAAGTGCCGTATAAACGTACATCAGTGTTGCCGGATGTAGAGATTTTAAAAGAATCTAGCGATTAATGACATCCTAAAAAACTTGTGAGAAATTGATTTCAAAGTGGAGTATTTATATTGATAAGACTGTAGGTATTTTGTGATTTGCTAGAAATTTTTCAACTAAAAGAACAAGTCAATTGAACAATTATCCTCAAACAAATAACAATTCTTGATTAATCGTGCAAACACGCACAAAATGTCCGTATAGTAAACATATTCAAAAGTAACAAAATTAGAAATTAATATTTTGTTATGACAAGGAAGCTTGATTTATTCATTCACATTTCTATTGTTTTGATTCGTAGGAATTTCTCTGGTTCGTCCAAACAAACTTCAATCAAAATTATGATATTGTAGAAATAACACCACGAAGACGGGCTATTTATAACTGGCCGTTTAATTTTAGAATACATTTATCATGTAAATTGCCGTCATTTTTCTAATAAACGCCCTTATCGCGCCATCTACTAGCTTCCATTCATATTACACGTGGTTTTATCGGATTCATCAATAAACTGCCGCCACCCCTGTGTTGCCAAATCTGATAGTACATTTTCAGGGAATGATAATAAATATAGGGAAAAATGTAATTACATTCAAATGTATCCCGCGTCAGATAATTCTATAGATTTTTTTTTCACAATTATTCCGTAGGCAGTAGAACAGTAGCCAAATTCCCAAAACAGTAGATCTACTGCAAAAACAATAGATTCGGCAATGCTGCAGTGCTCCGTTGCCACATATGACCTAAAATACAACTGGGTTAGGATGAATGTGGCAACGTGGCCCCTTTACAGCTGACGTGCTGCCGCACTCCAGAGATATAGAGACTTCTGTTCGCCACCCCCACAACCCCCAGTTTTGTAGTATACGATATACAGAGGCGGCAGTTTACACCTTTACCAGACCGATGCCTAGACGTTATGGGAGCGGAGAATATCCGGTAATAAGTATTTCATATTTCATGGAAGTTGTAAAACAAGATGTGCTTATTTGTTTTACCATCCGTCTATATTACTTAAATTTTGATACATTTTTTATGAATGTGTTGTAACAAAGTCAGTAGCAAATTCATATTCTCGGTTCAAGCTCATCTTTCGTAGAAAAAGTTTTATTTTTATAAATAGTTAAAATATGACCCTAATGAAATTTACAAACACATGGAGTTCTGCGAACGACCTAACCTGTTCGAGGGTAAAAATCACTTGAAAGCCAGAAAAGTATCGAATTTTATTGCTTCAAGATTATTATTGCTGTAACCTGAAATTGACAAATATAGAGGCAAAATGTATGTTTTCCTAGGTAAACACTAAACTTTAAACTTATCTGTTGACTGAACCAGATCCCATGTGGTTGTAATAATTTATTCAAAGTCAAGAATAATCTTCTGAATACCCACGTTTTATGATGAACCCAGATGTCGGGTAACTAATACCGCTCAAAAGAATTTTGTATATTCGAAGCATGTGTGTGTGTAGCGAAGCAATAATCACATGAGCTAGATTTTCAAGATACAATAACAAATTGTATAACAATATAACTATCAAGGGTTATTACTTGGGTGAAATGTTAACTAAGATAGTCAAATGCTTAGTTATAATTAAGATATAGGTAGGTTAAGATAGTTAGTAAATTAATAGAGGATAGTTTAGTTCATTTCACACCCTTGATAATTAGCTTAGAAATTAGGGAACTTTTATTTTATTTACTCGACTAGGTTAGAAATTAAGAAATAAGAATAGAAAGCATATTGGGTAATTAGAAAAGGGAAAGGTTTTCAATTAAACGGAAAAATATTAAATGTTCAATTAAGAATTTGACCACTAGCGAAGTCTGTTGAAGAGCCATCAAACTGGACCACAGGGTGGAGCAGTTTGAATGGAGAAGGTTAAATAAACTAGAGAACCAATGGGATATCAACAAGAAACCAGAGGATACTTTCAGCGAATCGCTGAAAGCTAGGAGGGTTGAGGATCTTTGACTTTGTCGATTCTCGCAAGCCTGGTACTAAGGGGTAGCCAATGCAAGCGCTTCTAAAGTGGTACCCAGAGGGTGATTCCTTTCGCTTATTTAAACAGATGTTGAGGTTAGTTAACTTTAGTTATCGCTAGTTCGCCACTAGTTTTTACTACTAGTTATCGCCGAAAATTTGAGTAGCAAAGTCTCGACGAGTTTTCGATCCGTTTCTGATCCTCTAGTTCATCTGCCGCCTGGAGTTTTAGTAAAAGCTCTTCAAAGAGATGATAAATTATTTTTAATTTCAATTTCAATGAAATATCAGATTTGGAACTACATCTTTTAATCGAGTTAATAACATCTTTCAATAACCACTCCAAGAAGAGAAGAAAGATGATTTCGTTCAGATTGCCTCCGGTTCAAAAAACTGTTATTTACTGCTTCAGATCAAATTCACTTTTCAACATAATTTACGACGAAATTTCAAGATGTGACAGAATTATTCACGCTACCAAAATATTAATTCTCCCATAACATCTCAATTTTGTCACACTATGACAGTCTCGTCTCGTCACGAAACATTGAGACAAATACCGGAAGCGTATACGTTTGTCGATATCTGATTGATAGTCTCGCAAAGTCCTAGTTAAAAATAGAAAATAAAGTAATTTTTCCATAGTCCTTTCCCAAGGGCAAACTTTGTTCTGCACTGGCAATTAATTTTTTTGACCCTTTGATCAATCCAAAGAAGGAACGTTACCACATAGAAGAAAAGCAATTCAAAAGAATCGAAATTTTATATGCAACAACTGAAACGTGACTTTGGAAACAATGATCTTATCGGCGGCTTATAAACAACTACGCAGTTTGATACAAACTCCACATAACCCTTTGTAGAAACAATAAGAGACAAATAACCAGTGATCCACAACAAATCAAGGATATATGGAAAACATACAAAATTTGGACAGGTGAGCAAATTTCCGAAGACTGGAGAACTGCAATTATCTGCCCTGTTTACAAGAAAGGAGACAAACTGAGCTGCGAAAACTATCGAAGAATTACCCTCCTATGTATTGCCTATAAGATATTCACGTCTATCCTAAATGAGCCTTTACAATCAATATTGGTGAATATCGAGCCGGTTTCAGACGAAACCTTTCTACAGCAGTGGTGAAACAAATGCTTAGTAAATCGTAATAACATGACATCAACGTTTATAACGTCTTCATAGACTTCTAAAGAGCATACGACAACATCAATAGAGTTCTCCAGAGCTTCAGCATCCCTCCCAAAAGTCCCAAATATATCAGACTAGTAAAAGCCACACCGAACATAAGTAAGGAGATTGACTAGCTCCTACACTGTTCAACTTGGCGCTAGAGTGTGTCATCCGAAAAACAGACGCATGAAGATCAAACCTGTTAATATCTAAGTCAGTACAATTAGCGGCATACGCAGACGACAAACGTGTCTCGTAGAGCAGAAGATACTACACTGTTCAACTTGGCGCTAGAGTGTGTCATTCAAAAAACAGACGCATGAAGATTAAACCTGTTAATATCTAAGTCAGTACAATTAGCGGCATACGCAGACGACAAACGTGACTCGTAGAGCAGAAGATACCACACTGTTCAACTTGGCGCTAGAGTGTGTCATCCGAAAAACAGACGCATGAAAATCAAACATGTTAATATCTAAGTCAGTACAATTAGCGGCATACGCAGACGACAAACGTGTCTCGTAGAGCAGAAGATACACCAGAAATATATAGGAATCTGAAGAGAGAAGCCAAAAGCATCGAGCTCGAAATAAACAAGCAAAAAACAAAGACGCTGACAGAGACCCGAATAAGAAGAAACCGTACAATGGCTAGAGTTGAGGACGGCCTTGAAGCGGTTAAGAGTTTCAAATACCTAAGAGTTGAAATGAACACATCGGGGAACGAGGAAGAAATAAGACATTTTTATCTTTGTCACAAGAATTTCTAGAACTACGGAATCCGGAACCATTCATCGCGAAGCCAAGATCAGAATCTACAAAACCATCATCAGATCATTTCTATGTTATGGATGCCAAACATGGGTCATGACTCATGACTGACAGCCTGAAACGCAAGCTGAAGATTTTTAAAAGAAAAATACTGCCAAAAATATTTAGGAAAAAGGAGTTACGTCGCTGTGTGCACGTTAAGTGATGAAATTTTTTTTTTTGTATTATGTGCAAAATTCTTTTATAAAAACAGAGCGCTTTCGGCCTTAGGCCATCATCGGTGCTTCCTGAAAAGGCAAGATCGTCCCATAAGGTTTTCAAAATATATAGGCAACCAGCTTGCTTTGTCAGGATGCACAGGGGTCATCATGAGACTGAACATGTGACAAATGAAGAAGTGTTGAGAAAAGCGGATACCGAGAGACAACTTATGGCTATGGTAAAACAACGAAAAACTTCATACCTTGGTCACATTCTAAGAGGGGACAGACATGCAATCTCCAAACTTAGTCTTCAAGGAAAAATAGAAGGCCGCCGTAGACCTGGGAAAAAACAACATTCTTGGATTCGTAACATGAGAGACTGAAGTGGGATGGATGCATCAACAGTTTTCCGCCAGGCTGAAGCCAACATTCTCTTACTGCGATGAGGAAAAGGATAAAATGACCCTAATGTGCATACAAGCATATAGGATTCGAAGAAGGAGAAGAAGAATAACAATTCAACAGAATACAAACCAATACTGAAAAAATGATGGACTGTCAAATTGCAAATGTTAGTTCTTATGAAGCAGTTCTAAAGGATTATAACTAAGATGGCCAAGTTAGAAGATCACCAAAGTCAAAAAAAGACTTTCATATTCGAAGGATTTTAATTAAAAAAAAAAAGGAGAAATATTAGGAATCCGTACCAGAGGTATCAAGGATATACCTGAAAATGCAAGTCGAGTTTCAATTTTTGCTATATTGATTGTCATTGTAGGTGATTTACTGTTGAATTTAATAAGAATCTTTTCAAAAAATAAATAATGTTTAAGTTAATTCAAACAATACCACAGAATTTGAGTATTTCCTCGAAAACTAGGATAGATAAAGCTGTGAGATTTCGCAGAACTGTTTTTACCACCAAAGTAACATACGTTCCAATTAGTACACCTTGAACAATTGAACGTTTTACAAGGTTTGGCACAATACCAGGTATGAAAACTAGAAAAATTTATTCAGTTCTATCAATCATAATATAATTTGTGTAATGATAAAACTATCAATTTTGACAATTTAGTTTTCTATAAAACGAAGAATAACCTACACAATGGAAAAAAACATACTTACAACGAAAATCCAAACAATTCTTTACGTCAACTTACCTTAAACAAAAAAAAAAAATCATTAATATTTCATTATTTATACAAGCTTCCGTATAACCCAATAACCTCATAAAACAATCAGCCCATTGATGATTTTATTTTATTCAAAAGTAATAAATCTATAAATAAAAAACCATTCCAGCCAATGAAACCGACAGCTCCATCTAACCGCTCTCGCAGGAATTTCCTGGATGAAAACCGATTTCCCGGTGCCAAACCAGGAATCTGCCTGTTGGCACACCGATTGAATTTGTGTCTGATTATCGGATTTTTTTCCGCACATTGCGTCACCGACGTAATACAACGGTAGAAAGAAATGAATAGACCATTGAAATCTTTGTGTAGCGCCCAAGTTTCTCTATAATAAATTGAAGAGACGGCGCGGGAGCTCTAGGGAACGGCTGCTCTCTCACGAAACAGTTACATAAAGATTGAAAAAGGAAAAATCGTGGGGTTTTGAACGAGACTAATATATGGAGTGATGTAGGTCGAGAGTTTTATGATTTTGAAGTTATGCGTTTGATGATATTGAATTGAACGCAATTCATGTTTTGTATAATTAACCTAAAGGCAAGTTAAATAAGAATAGATGAAGCTTACTTTAGGTAACGCGAAACTGCTGCATAAGAGCCATAGAGCAAAAAATACATAAAGTTAGGTAAACATTGGTTGATTTAAACTTTGGGTACTAGTTTTATTGATTTAAGGAAATAATAACCATTCGATGTTAAATATTTGTAGAAATAAGATGTAGCTTCACCCCTCTAGCAAATAACTTGGGCCTAGTATATTATTTATATCCCTTGGTAGTATATTGAAGAATCCTAAAGCGCGACTGATAATGCTATACTCTTGCCTATATTGGTTCTTGATTTTGAAACATGACCACAGGTTCTTGCCAGATGTTCATGTATATCGGAGGTTCAATTTTTGTGTGTGCAATATTTTTTTGTAATAATCTACATTCTTATAATTGAATTATTTGGTCCACCTCCAGATATTTGAAGTTTTTGCACAGGTCTCGTATATAATAATAGAGTCGTGGAAGTTTAAGTAGGTATTTAGTGGCACGATTTTGAAATCATTGCAGCTTTTGTCCAGTTGTCACGCACGGATTCAGTTACCCATAGTGTAAATGTGATTTGAATGGCGATTTTTGGACAAATGTTTTAATGAAATTCAAAAGATAGTTTGTACATTTGTTAATTGCTCAACAAGCAAGTTTTTTTCTGCAGTTTTTCTATATGTGCGATGGTTTTAATGAAAGTCTTTATCAGCAGTTATAAAGTTACACTTCCTCAAGGTTGTCAAACAGTGCACATAGAGCAAAGGCACTGAACCTTGTGGAACTTCAATAGTTGATGGTTTTGTGTTACTGTATTTCTTATCTACTATTGTATATTTGTAGGGATAGCAATACTGTATATACCTTAACTAGATAGGTAGAGATATTCTTTAACTCCCGATTAATTCCTACACATTGGTCACCCCAACAAGAAGATATCATGAGTTAGAGGAAGCAGGGATACAGTCAAAGATCGAGAAGTGCCGAGACCATTTGCCAGTCCTGTTAGAATTCCGGGTGACCAACATAAAACTAACTCAGGTTTGGAACCATGATTTGGTGTTATGGTTTATTCAAGTTAAAGCAATTTTCTCAAACTATGGTATCACCGACTCGAAGATCATTATTTCAGCTTTACCGCCTGAAAGTGCTAGCTGTCTGAGAGATATTTTGGTAGATAATACCTTCACGTACTCATATGAAGATACTAGGAATAAATTCATCAAGAGAAAAACTTTATGAGTCGAAGCGACTTCTTATGCATTCGAAGAAAGATGCTCAGTCAGATACAATCACTTATACTTCCATCATCTTCCGCCAAATATCAAGGGGTTACTTGCTCTAAAGCACAGTTTAGACATCAGAGAACTCGCAAATATGGCTAACAATGTTTTTGAATCTTTTGATCAGAAATCATCCATGTTAGTTAAAGATTTTGTCAAAATATCTGCTGTATTTTCATTTGATTGAACTCGAATCTGTACTTCACTTGATTGAAATGTGCCTGTATATCGATATGCTATGTCCTTTGCTATTTTCAAAGCTTGTTCATCATGACAATTGTTTTTAAGTCTTCAATATTTAAATCATCACAAATTCCTCTCAAATACAATAGTTCTGAAGTTGTCATAGCACAAGCCAAATATTCTGACTCGAAACTTGATTGCGCCACACACTAGTGGTTTTCTCGACACCCATGTCTAGGTGGTCACTTTTCCAGTCTGTATCACTGCATGATTTGAAAATGTTTGTCCCATTTTCTGGTTTGTACACAAGGTTCATTTCCCTTGTATGCTTCTTATCTAAGTAGGTACTCTTTTTGCTGCTGTCCATAGCTGTTGAGTTGGTTTATCAAAAAATCTAGAAAAAATTATGACGGAATAAAAAATATCATGCCTACTTATTGTTGATATAAAGAGCAATGATCCAATGAGCTTTCTCTATATGGAATGTCATTTAATATTTCACCATCTTCTCCTACATACTCCAAGATTTTTGGCAGACATTTTTTTCTCCAGTTCTCTCACTATTTTTTCTCTTCCATGTCCTGTCCCAAAAATGTCATCTACCCATTATACCAAAGATGCATCGGGTCCAAAATATAGATAGAAGTAACTTCTTGATCTAGTGCAATTGGTCTTATTTGCAAACTTGGTAAATCTTTCATTTCACATCTTTGAGACTTCTCGTCCATATATTGCTTTTATTTTCCAGAATTAAAGAATCAAATTACTACTTCTGCTATTTTTATGAAAATATTAATGGTGAGCCCCCATGTGAAAAAGCTGTTGTTATATCCAGCGTAATTTTCCATTTATATGAGCTATGAGCATCTTCATAGTTGGATATCTAGCTACTGGTGTATAAACATTGTAATGCATTTCTTCCTGATATCCTCTTGCTTTTTTCAATCCATTTTGCTTCGTTGTAAATATCCAGCGTGTATGAATGGCCTTCTTCCCTTCAGGAAGCTTTGCTGGCTCCCAAGTTCCGTATTTCTCATGAGCTTGAGGTTCCTTTTCCATTGGTTCTTTCAGTTCATTTCTAGCTTTAACTTCTTCAATATAGTTTCTGGGTTCTTCTCTTTCTGTAATAAAGCAATGTTTGATTTAATTCAAAATCGTATTTTTCCAGGAATCTGATTCTTCTTCTATTGGACCGTTCTTCTTCATTATCGTAGTCTTCTTGATTATTATTTTCATTGTCTGTCTTTTCTTCTATAAAAGTATTCTCTAGCTCTCTCTTATCTTCTTCAGAATCATTATTATACTCAATTTTAGCCTCTTTTAATACTACATATCGGATCGGGATATTATACTTTGATCATTTATTGGATTCCAGAGTCTATAGCCATACCTGCTATATTCTATCACCTTACTAGAATTTCCCTTGTTTCTAGTTAATCTTCTGAATTTAGCATCTTTAATATTCATGCCTTAGAGCCAAAAACTCTTAATTTACCTATTTAAATCAATTTTACCATGGTAAATTTGTTGGTTCGTATATCACCCTTTAATGCATCTGTCGGGGATCTGTTCAGCTGATATGCTGCTGTATTGTCCGTCGGGCGTCGTTTCTAATCTGACACTTTCCGTATGACGAGCAAAGGGGTGAAGCTTATGACAAAAACAGGTGGGACATCAGGTGACCATTGACGTTTTAATGGAGGGAGCATTCCTTTGGAGTATCAGATTAAAGTCGCCGGACTTTACGTATCCCTATAAATGTCTTGGTAAGTTGGTCTCTGCAAATATATAGCTCTCATCTTGTCTAATAACGTTCTATTTTCCCTTTCACTAATTCCATTTTGCTGACCTGTGTATGCTAACGTGTATTCGATTTGTATTCCCTTCTGTTTTTTAATTCTGATGCAGCTGAAAATTCATCAACATTGTTACACCGAATTCTAGAGAATTTGAAACCTTTTGCCTGTAGTTCTCTAACATGATTCATCAAGTTGAACCAAAAAACTTCACTCTTCCTTTGTAATAGATAGATTGTTGTGAAATGTGAGAAATCATGAATTATTACCGTATAATATCACTTATTTTTAGTTATAGGTGTTCTCACAGGACCTTCAATATCAGTACGTAGAAACTCTCCAATTTTTCTTGACCTTGGTCTTGTTGCTTTTCCTTCTTTACATGGACCACCATACTGTCACTGGTGTTGGCAGATTTAATTTCTTCAGGTATTATTCTTCTAGGTGTCGCAATTATGCCATAATTCTCCTGTGTTTGTTGTATTGCTGGATAAACTACAAACTTTGTCTGAGAGCCGTAATAATGCAACATACAAATTTATTACTGATATGCAATGTAAATAGATATTTTATTTTCTTTTAGGTATTATAGCTTATAGAGGCAGTCCTTTAATTTCAATTCAGCATCTAATAACCTGCTTTTCACAAATTCCATAGAAATTCCACTTGTACTTGTTACAGTTTTTATGTCTGTAATCACATTATTATATTTATCAGGCATTGTAAGAAGTTAATTTACACACTTTATATGAATCATCTAACGTAGCTCCCGTTGCTTCTAACTCTCTTAGCAACCTTTCTACCTTTGAGAAGTGATCCTGCAGATTATCTGTTGTACATTTTATTTTTAAAAAATTTTTCATTATAGATAGCTTAGAAAATGTACTTTTTCTTTCAAAAACATTCTCCAATGACTGAAATGTACCTACTCTAAATATTGATGTGTGATAGGTATATTGCACTATAGTATCTACATTTAGCTTTTACGTTTTTTTTTTTTCATATCATATATTATATTATGGTATGGTATGATATATGTTTTTTTTTTGTCATATCATATATTATGATGTGACAACTAAGTATTGTTAGCTGTATGCCCAATAGACCAAGAATGCTGCAAGGGATTTCCCAGATTCCTCCGCAAAATTGAAAGAACGGTGACTGTGATACATAACGCGTAGTATATTGACATCTAGCCGCTCCCTACTCAACTAAATTAGATGGCGACTTATCAGTCAAGGTAGTATAGTTTATTGAAAGTTACGAATGTAGCGACACTAATAAGAGATCGTTTAATTATAATTCGGATTCTACTAGATTTTCTACTGCCCACTAGAACATAAATTTGCCCACCAAATGGAGATCTGAATCTACCAGATTTTTGTTGGCAACCCTAGTCAGAACATTTGGTTGATTCGTTTGAATATATCAATTTTGCTTTGTCAAGTCAATGCATTAATGCATGTTACACTTTCCCAAATAAAATGATGAAACTAACATCGTTGTTGATGCTTCTGACAACTGTGTTGGGTGCTGTCTTGCAACAAAACTTTGGTGATGATATGGTGTCTCATCTCGTTTTTTTCAAAAAAACTCTCTCCCATAGAACAAAGGTATATTACGTTCGGTAGAGAATTGTTGGTCATTTCCGACATTTTGTTGAAGGGCGTGAGTTCCATATTCTAACTGATCAAAAACCTATTTATGACATTTCATTATCTTTAGATGAATCCAATCCAAGAGAAATTTGTCATATAGACTTCATTGCGTCTTTCACTTCAGATATTCGGCGTATTGCGTGAAGAGGCAATGTAGCAGCAGACGCCTTATCGAGGATGGAAATTAACTCTAGATTTTTCATTACTTCATGATATAGATTTTGACAGTTTTCATTTTATAACAAGTCTTTTGCATGTGACATGGGCCTGGGTGCACCAAAACCGTTCATTCCGAAGGTTTTTCAGAAAAACATTTTTGCGGCATTTCATTCACTGACATATCCAGGAATTAGAGCAGCTCACCATCTCATTATATGTTCACGCTTGACCCAATATAAATAAAGATGTTCAACTGTGAAAGTTGTCAGAAGAATAACAGTTATACAAAACCAGAAATTGGAACTTCCTGTCCTTTTTCCATAAGATTTGAAAATGTACAGTTCAATATCATCGATCCGTTGCCTTATTTAAAAGAATATTCCTATATTCTCATATGTTTTGTCTCTTTTTCTAGTTAGCCAGAAGCTTTTCCAACGATATCACTGTCTCTTCCACAGCTCAAACATCCATTGCTTGATGGATCTTAAGATTTGGCGTACCTTCTACTATCACAACTGATCGCGGTTCTCAGCGGTTATCAGCTTTGTGGAATAAGTTTTTGAAAACACTTGGCTCATGTAAAATTTGAACGACAGCATATCATCCCTGGTCAAATGGCATTGTGGAACGTTTAAATAAACAAATCAAGACTTCACTGAAATGTCACAGATCCTAAGTATAAATGGCAGAATATTCAAAATGCCACGACAAAAGCAAGCACCATACTTCCACCAACAAAGTACGAAGTAAAACAAATATGGATCACCGAAATTTTTTAAGGATCATGGATAAGTGAAGACAAAACAAGAACAAGAAAGAAGAATATGCCACACTAAACTACCAAATCAAAGCTAAAATTAAACTAGCAACAGAAGAATGACTAAGAAAAAACTGTAAGGAAATAGAGGAGTATGAAAGGAGATATGATAGCTTGGATATGCATAAGAAAATCAAAGAAATAGCGGGCTCTTAAAAGTGTAAATCGACAACAATACTCAAAGACGCGTAAGGGAATCTTATAATAGACATCAAGCAACAACTTAGAGAATGGTCTAACTACGTCAAAACGCTTCTTTATGATACTAGACCGGACTTGCATTTGGATCTTACAAGAAACACAGGACCAAAAATTCCTAAAGAAGAAGAAGTGATCTATTCCATGAAGCAAACAAAGTGGTCCAGATGAAATTCCTATCGAATTGCTAAAGCTAATTGTTGACGACTCTATTGACATCACATCATAGTCGATCGCTTTAATAATGATAGGCAGGCATTATACCCAAAGAGTGGTTGCAATCCACATTTATAACACTGCCCAAAAAACCAAACGCTAGATATTGCTCTATTAAAATATCTCACTGATGAGTCATACACTGAAGGCTCTACAACGTATTATTCACAACGGAATATACGCAAAATCAGACATGGAAATCAGTGATAGTCAGATGGGATTCAGAAACGCCATGGGCACAAAGGAAGCGTTTTTTGGATTAAATGTTCTAATGCGAAGATGTTTGGACGTAAACCAAGATATATACATTTGTTTTTTAGACTTCGTAAAAACATTCAATAAGGTACACCATGAAAAGCTAATAGAAATATTGGGTCTATGTCGATTCGTCGTGAAGTCAATGCGTTCGTAAAGCCAATTCGTCATATACTTCATTTTGTCGTACACGCTAATTCGTCGTATACGTCAATTCTTCGTATACGTCAATTCGTCATATTGCTAATTGGTTGTATAGGTAAATTGTCGTATACGTCAATTGGTCGTATTTCAGATATAATGTTAAAATGCTGTATAAATTTACACTTTTTCTGTTTAATCAGATATTACCAAACTCATCGATGATAAACCGGTTAGTTTGCAATTTTAATCAGACATCACATTGCAAACTAACCCAAACTAACCGGGTTATTATCGGTAAGTTTGCTGATAATTTCTGATAAAAATTGCAATCTATTAACACGTTGGTGAGTCACCAATAATGCATGAGATTCAGTTGCTTTCATGCCGACAGGGATGTTTGACCCAATTTAACCCAATATGAGCTAGTCGACGTTACTCTACGACAAATTGACGTATACGACGAATTGAATTTACGACGAATTGACTTTACGGCGAATTGACATGTACGATGAATTGACTTCACGACTAATTGACGTATACGATGAATTGGCTTTACGACGAATTGACGGTGACCCCGAAATATCACAAAGAAAAAATATTGATAGTCGAGATATAAGATTAATAGCAAACCTGTACTGGAGACAAATCGCTAAGGTTAGATTAGATTATTAGATGATTGGTTATCAGAAGATATAGAAATACAACGGGGTGCGCGTCAAGGATATATTTTGTCCCCCCTTCTTTTCAACGTATACAGTAAGGCAATCTTTCAGGCTTAGAAGAAGGATACGAAGAAATCAGAGTAAACGGCCAACAAATTGACAATTTTAGATATGCCGACGATACAGTAGTAACGACTGACAGCATTCAAGATCTGCAGAATCTTCTGCGAAGGATAAAAAACTCCTGCAAACTATTTGGGCTCAGTATGAATCTGGAGAGAACAAAATTTATGGTTATCACAAAGCAGCAAAATATAAACGCTAATTTATCAATAGACAATACGCTAATCGGAAGAGTCCAATACTACAAATACTTGGGCTCGCACACTAGTAAACTAGGCTACCAGACTACTGAACAATTACAAGAAATAAAATCAAGAATTGAGATAGCCAGAAGCTCTTTTCTCAAACTCAAGAAATTTCTTTGCAGTAGAGAGATAAACTTGGAATTAAGAATCAGAATACTTCGATGTTATGTATTTTCAACCCTATTATATGGTGCCCAAGTTTGGACTTTGGACTCTTAAAGCAGCTGAAATTAACAAACTAATGGCATTCTAAGGATGGTGCTATCATCGCATGTTACGAATTCCTTATGTTGACAGAATCACAAATGTCGAGGTGCTACGATGAACAATGAAGAAGCAATATATGTTACTGAAACTGGAATACACATATTGTGAGACGTCCTAAATAGCTGCTGTTGCAGAATATAATGGAGAGAAAAATTCAAGGAAAACGAAGTCAGGGTAGAAGAAGAACCTCCTGGTTAAAAAACCTCAGAGAATGGTTTGCAATGACATCAAATCGATTATTTAGAGCAGCCATAAATAAGGTTAGAATAGCTGTGATGATAGCCAACCTCCGTTAGGAGGCTACAACTACAAAAAGAAGAGGAAATGTCATTAAAAAAGCCAGTGGGTTGATGTTTTTCCTTTTGTTTTACTTGGTATCCGTACATCTCTGAAGGAGAACTTAGGCTGCAGAGTTTCTGAGTTCTTCTATGGGACAACTTTCTGGAGAATTTTTTGAGATAACAAAGAATCATGAGCCACTCATGTTTGCTGAACCGTTTAAGTGTTTCATGAGGCAATTGATGTTTCTACCCGCGAGAAGGAATTACAGAAAAGGAATATATTTGTTTCTAAATACCTTCCATTTTCCACACATGATTTTGTTGGAGATGATGGTGTCAAAAAGTCACTACAAGCAACTTATGATGAACCATATAAAATTTCAAATACTAGTGATACATATTTCACCATTGATATTAATGAAGAAGCTAATACTGTTTCTATTGAGAGACTTAAGCCAACAAACTTAAATGTAGTTTCTACAAAATCTACTAGATATCTCTTTATAACTTTTTCAGAATTTTTCGAGAATGTTGAGATGAGGGCAATTCCCAGGGTCTGATTCGGTACCGGCTTTATGAATTGGTATAGTATTTGTGATTTTTAGGCATTCGGGAAAACTCCCATTTGTAAAATTTTATTAACAGGTTTAGTAAATCATTGAATCATAATGTGTTGTTATCTCATTTATAACAGGGGCACAGTTTTTCTTAAGTTCTTCTATAATGCAAAGTTTGTGGAAAATTATCTTTCTTCTGCTCAATCTACCTGCCTATTCCATGCCCTATTTCCAGGAAATAATTATATGATACTTCTTTATTTCTTGAGGATCGTCAACTTTTTGGTCATTAATATTTAGAGAGACTATGTTGTTAGCTTTAATACTAGATATCTATGATATATCGATTTTCTATGGTTTGGTTCATTGCCTGCCAGGTTTTTCTTGTGTTGCTTTCACTTATATATTTTTTATTTCTGTTTTTAAATGTAATATTATCTGGTCTTTTCCTTGATGTTACATAAGCAGTGTTTCTTTCTTGAACTAAATTTAAAAATTTGCCAGTGATCCATGTTTTATTTTGGTATCTTAATTTTTTTTATCCTTGATTCTTGCCTGGCATCCTGTACAATCTTAATAAGCTGTTCAAAATCCATAACTAGATTTTTTTTTCTTTGCTCAGAAACTTCTCCTTGTTGATATACCTGATTTATTTCTCGTGTAATCTTGGGAAGTTTTCCTACTTTTTCCTGCTTAATTTCAATGAGCAGTATTTTATGGATATTCAGTGGTGTTTATAATTTCAAAACCATTTCCAATTATCCTATTTTCATAGTAATCTTTTAAATCATAATTTTGAAGTTGATCTAGATTCATATCGCCAATGTGTAACCCCTTTTGTTAACACATTAACAAGAGGCCCATAATATGCTCAGTTTGCTCAGCGAATAATTATTAGAGGTGGGTCAATAGTTAGATAAGTACAGAATGCAGAATGGCAAGGGCGCCACTGAATTTGTAGAAATAAATAATTGAAATACGTAAAATCTTGAAGTGTGGAAATTTAGAAACACACCTGAAAAAAATAATTAGCAAAAGGTAACTGATAATCCTAAAAAGGAAATAAAAAAGGCATATAGCTCAACCAAATCTTGACACAGGTAAACCAATAAAACAATCGAGTATAAAAAATAGTTAAGCAGTAAATAGTAAATCAATGGATATAGGTTTAACCCTCAATTGCTCCAAGCTAAAAAATCACAGTATATACTAGTATAGTTGTCACATAATTTAACTTATCTTGACTTCGGTTCAGATTATTTGAATTTATATTCTTGAAGCATGGCAATACTAAAAGTTAATTAAAGATAATTCAATGATAAATTCGATAAATCGTGAATCAAAACAAATAATTATTCGACCATCACTTTGGTGTCAAGAATGCGAAATAAAAAATGTCAAATATCTAAGTTATAGGTATAATGAACTGGTAAATTGATCATAAATTCGGTTTTAATGAAACTTTATACAAGCCTCAACTCCAACAAAACGCTTAAGCACGGTAGCCGTCCATTTTCACTTGGCGAGGGAAGTTAAGTTGCAGAAGGAAATTGCAGATTCTAGCCTTGAATCAAGGTAGATAGAGGCTAGAAGTTCACAGTTTTCGACAAATGTTCAGAAGCTCTATGCCATGCTTCTCGAAAATGGTGATCGTTAGAAATGTGTGGTTGTTGGAAACGACCTCCTCGAAAGAAACGAGCTCCTCGAAAGAAACGAGACCCTGGCCGATAAGGTACTTTTTTCCACGAGAACGGTAATCGATATTTCACTTAGGAAGATGGCTGCCCCCAGGCCAGGATCAACCTTTCAGGTTGAAAGTCAAAATTTAAAAGGGACGAAGAATAGAACAAGCTGAACAAGCAGAGCTTCCCTTCGAAAATAGCCAAATGAAAGTGTTGGTGCCAAATTGGTACTTTAAATTTAAAGGAAAAGCGTGCCCTCTAGGTTAATAATTGCTATTATTATTGGCAGCAGAAACCTTCTTTTGATAATGCCAGTCACCAGACTGTCAGCATTTAAGGCGACAATTTAATCTGTAAAACAATATATGAAAGAAAAAGGAACAGTTACGAACAGTTGCATTTGACACGGTACAAATTACGTAAATTTTCTCTGTAATTTCCTGTATAAAGTTATCCTTAGTAAACTAATTTTGTATCTACTGATCCTGGCTTATAACTCCGCTTGGGGTGACAAATGAGTGAATTGGGTAGCTCAGGATTGATGGGCGTGAGGCCGACCGGACAAGCATTGGAACACGGGACGGATACTTCGAAAACGACTCAGGCAAAGAACCCCACTTTGGGAACATGGAATGTACTGACGCTGAATAAACAACCACGTGCCCAGAGGAGTTTGGAGTTGCCTTCATTTTTAGACAACAAGATTAAACACAACATACTAGAGTTCAAGACGAGAAATGAGAGGATGTACAAGCTGAGATCTTCATTGAAAAGAATCATTCTATGACCAACTGGATGAGGCATACGATAACTACCCAAGAAACGATATAAAAATCGTGATAGGAAACAAAAATCCACAAATAGACTTAGACAAACAGTTTTTTTTTTTTTTTTTTTTTTCTGCTTTCTTGTCAGAAACCACCACTGTGGTTTGTCGACAAAGCCTCCAACATCACACACAAACCAAAATCAAACAAACAAACAAACATCCATGCACCTAGCCGGGATTCGAACCCGAGACCCACTGCAGGCAAAGCGAAAACACAACCGCTGAGCTGCTTGGGTCTGCTGGGTCTGGGAACCATAGGTAAATACTCACTCCATGAAAGAACCAATCAGAATGCTGAATTCCTTATCAACTATGCCAGCAGGAAGAATATGGTTTTAGAGTTCTAACCTCCTTTCTCACAAGAATATACACTAAAGCACGTGAATCATGCCAGGTGGAGCTACCACTAACTAAAGACATCATGTCCTCATAAACAGAAGAGCGCAGCAACTAGCATAACTGACGTGAAAAGCCGACGAGGGTCGATGAGCAAGCTGCGAGTCAGACTATCCAAAGGTGACGTTCAGATGCAAAATATCCAGAAACAACATCAGGGCAAGCCCAGCATCAGACTGCTTTGAAATTGGAAAACTTAAGATTGAAGCAATTTCTCAAAGATACACAAGCCATAACTTTCCTGAAGAATAACAAGCACAAATACTTTAAGTGCTGAGGAACATTGAAATCTGAAATGCTAGAAATCGCAACGCAAATAATAATCAAAAAGAATAGACGGAAAAGGACGAACTGGTTTGATGATTGGTGCAGATGGGCCATAGTAGATCGGAACAAAGCTGATAAGGCTTACGTCTGGAGAAGAAAGAAGATTTGCATTCGAAGGGGCGAGAAGAAGGCCTGACAAAAAGAGAAAATCTGAAAACGAGAAAATGCAACGAGTGGAACGTAACTCTGAAAACAATGTTTTAAAGGCGGCTTATAAACATCTACGCAGTTTGAGTTCGAACGAGCTACTGAAATAAAATATCTAGGAATTATAGTTTCCATTAGGTCTTACAATAAAGCTATTCAAGGTTCCGCCAATTCTACACTCAAATTGTCTGACGGTAGAAGTGCTAATTCCACTATATAAACGGTGCAATATGAAAAATGAGTTGCGTGCCTGTTTAGGCGTGACGATCACGCAACGACAATAACTCTAAGTCATCTCTATCTCGAGAATAAATTAAAATAGTTACCTGGGATGTCGGGCCTCATCTCCCAGTCCATAGAGACCAGCGACGGCCGCCATCGGAGCTATACGTCATCGCGGTCGCCATTAGAGCTCACCGTGCACATCCCCTCAGCGTATCGGTTTTCATCCGGTCGTTTTTAATCCTCAAAATGGAATCCTGACCTCGGCTAGGAGGCATCCGTTTACGCCACGATCCATCCAGACAATGGATCTTCGGCTTGAGGCACACGAACGAAAAATCACTTTTTGTTTGCGTTTCTGATTGTATGTGTTTGGGATTTAATTAGGTTTTAATTTAGGGTGTTTGTTTTGGATGTGGTGTCAGTGGCGCGACCACTTCCGGCCATTTGTTGCGTCATGACTGATCTAAAGACATTGTTGCATTCAATAAAATTGGTAAGTAATATTAGCTTGATAGATTTTGGAGAAATGAAAGCAGTTCATAGTTCTTCAAGTGGTAGTGGTATACTTGACAACGTAAGAATATCCACAATGATGTGAGAATAATTAGAGAAGTATGCATTAAAAATATTTTTTGGGATTTTGGAAGATTAATATACGCTTGACGTAGATGAAGGGTCATCATCACCAAACAAAAGTAAGTAGATTATATACAGGCTAACACCTAGATACGCATAGTCATTCATAAATCACCCAAATGTTTTGGCCAACATCAACAAAACCGTTCAACGTATTTATGAATGGGTTTGTTTATTTTTATGATGTCCTTAACTCCCTTCCTTAACTCCCTTGGGAGTTATGAAATCCTTAAATCCCGCGCGGGAGTTAAGACCCTGTTTATGATTATCGTGACCAAGGTATTATATGATTATAATAGTTCAGTAGGATATAAAAATATTAAGGGAAAAAAGTGATCGAAATTTTCTTGGACCTGAGAAAGGCTTTCAATACTGTGACTCACGCCTCACCGCATGTTCTCTTGAGGCGCCTGGATAACATGACAAATAAGCTATTTGAATCATATCCATCCTATACAAAAGAAATATCGTTACAAATGTATCAGAACAAAAATATGAGGTGGACAGGGTGAAACATGGAGTGCCGTAGGGTATGGTCTGTCAAACTTTGCTATTTAATTAGTATAGGTATATCAATGAAATAATGGAGCAGCTGCAACTAGGACATTTACTGCTTTGCGAATAACATTGCAATTATAATAAGCGGGGGGATCGGGATTTGGTGAGTCAAAAGACTGGAAGGCCACTAGTCCACTACAGAAAATATGGTTAGAAATGAGTTTGCTCTCTCTGAATATTAAAAAAAAAAACTTCATTGACTTCTCACTCTCCAAGCGTACCCTGTATGAAATGCGATGTCTTATTAAAGTACATAATCCACAATGAAAATGGTACAGGCAATGTGAATGTGAGCTTTAATAAAAGAAAAACATCGATTGGATATAAATTTGAATGAAATAGTAAGAATGTATAAAACTCAGTAAAAAAACTGCTCGACATTATTCTATAGCCTAAATGGTGATGGTATAGTGTAACATTTGAAATGTCACAAGAACATATTTAATCGTTCTTAATTATTTCTATATTGGATTCATTTAAACAATGTTTAGGAGTACTATTTCAATGAACTATAACCAAAAACTGGAATGCGAACACATATTAACGAACGTGAAGCCTAGTGTCGCTGCTGCGGAGGGGATACCTGTTTTTGTCGCACTCATTATGTTAAATGGCGGAAATTGCTTCCAACACGTATTCCAATTGATGAAACCTGTGAAGGTAAATATGACAAAACTTTCCAAAACGTCATATGTCAGCGAGCAACAGAAAAAAACAACATTCCCCTTTGTGGCATCTGTCCTTCATGGCTACATTTTTTTGGCAGATATGGCAATGTGTGCGCATTCCAGTTTTTGACTATAGTTTATTGTACTATTTCGTACACCTAGCGACATCTGTGATTCTTCTGACTAGTTTCCTAACCTAATACCGAAAATTATGTTATTGAGAGATGCGTTCGGCTTGCTCACTCCGTACTGTTCGGGTACTGCTTTTTACCATATTAGGGTTAGTTTTATTCACTCCACTCCAACTCCGAACCTAACTAGGGTTATTTTTCTGAAAACCGGTAGCGCCGTCATTTTCATAATTTCGACAGGCTGGATAGAGGAAGAAAGACGGAACCACAGGGGTACTTTGGACTTTTCTTTTCGATTTTATAGTTAGACTGAAAAGGTCGTCTCTGGAAAATCCAAAAACTTTGGTTTTCATTCTTGACCATCGAGCCCAAAATTATATAAATTTAACTAGCCAGAGTAGTGAGTGATTATGTCAGCTGGAACGTGTCCTGAAAAATCAATTGATTGTTTATTTTTGTGTAAATTTTTGAAAGTGACGTTAATTATCGGCCGCTCAGGTATGTTAATCCCTTTTTCCCTTTGATAAATGAGTCCTTATATTTCTTCAATCCGTTCAGGCAATTTGGGAGAGTATTAAAAATCCACGTCTACACTTCTGGGTGAAAATTTGACAAGTTTGAGACCATGCTGTACTGCATTTCCAAAGCAAGTCTGGGCCCCCTCTACAAGGAAAGTTGTGTCTTGTAAGAGATTGATTCCCGACCATTGGATGATTGCCTTCCGTCAGTTTGATGCTTCTGGATCTCAAAATTTATCTTTTTAAACAATAACTAATTAATGGAATAGTGCCTAGTTTGGCTATTTCTTGGTAATCAAAATAATTTTTACAGACTAGTGGCGCCCTCTCTCTACTGTACCAACACCAAGGACCACCCCAAGCTAAACAACCACTGAGCAATAGTCGAGCACAAATTATGAACGTTCTTTTGTTTCGACAAAAGAACGTTACAATAGTGGGATACTAAATTATTTTAATTTTTAATCAGAGAAAAACAAACTGTAATTTGAATTTGAACCCAAGGTATTTGTATGTTTTGTTTTCTGTCATGTTTTCCAGTGGTTCATTATTTATCATTTCTCTGTCTTTATTCTTATTCCATTTGCCCTTTTCGATATGTAGTGCTTTACATTTACATATACCGAATTCCAATCGTATATCTTTTGTAAAGTTTCTGTAATTTTAAGCAGCTCTTCAAGTTCTGTTCTTGTTGATGCATAGATTTTAATATCGTCGATATACAAAAGGTAATTTATTTTATGTTGTACTTTTTTTGTGATGTTTTATATTAAACCCATACTTAGAATCATTTAGTGCGATTGAGAGTGGATTTAGGCACATGCAGAATCACCCGTCACCCAGGAAAATGCAACGCCGTATAATATACATTATATTTGGCGTGTGGTGATTCTTGTGATCTTTTTCACTCTGCTTTAGGATAATTGTGTCTATTATTAATTATTGTTCTTTACAAGTTTGACTAGATTTTCTGCAACCTTTCTGTTCTTCTGAGAGTATGTTATGTTTTGTGAGGTGAGGTGTCTATATTTTTCTACATATTGTGGCTGTTATTATTTTGTATAATGTAGGTAGGCATGTTTTTGTGTCTGATTTTTTGGTTTAACATATTATGTATTACTTTGTGTCAGAAATTTAGGAAATATGTATGGATCAGGGATGCAATTGCTTATTTCCCTTGTATGTATTTCATAAATGGATGAGAACTGTTTTTACCAGAAATTTTGTATCATATCTGGATCCTTATTCTTGAAACAGGGGAGCAGCGTTCCCAGGAGAACGGGTGTTCTGTCTTTCTCAATGATATGGAAATGCTAATATAAGCAACAAGGACGGAACACTCGTTCTCCTGGGAACGCCGCTCCCCTGTTTCAAGAATCAGGACTCTGGGCACTTCCAGTTTTGTGTATGTTTGATGGTCTCTGAAAGTTCATCTTGTGTGATGTGATGATCCGTTTGAACTTGTATGTTATCGTGTCTTTTCGTTTCTATTTTAATCCAATTTTTACTGTTATTATGTTGTAATGGTTCTGACTAAATATTCGACCATAATTCTGTGAGTTCCTGTTTAGAGGGTATTTCAGCTGTGGGAACGTTTTCTTGTGATAGCAGATATTTTTAAACTTTCTTTTCGTTTCGGTTAAAAGCCAGATTTGTATTTTTTCTAACATTTGATTCACTATATATTATTGGTATTATTATTATTAATATTATTATCATTTTTGTTAAATTGTAAAGTTTTAAAGATGTTTGCTTGTTAAAGTAGTAAAGTAGAGTTAGATAACCTAAGTAAGTTTAAGCTATAAAGTTATTAAGGAAAACAGGTGCACACACGCGGTATTCTAAGTACTTAAAGTGCACCGTATCTTAAGCAGTGGATTTTATGCAGCGAGGATTATTGCTGTGAAGGTTTCGTTTATTTATTAATATTCACTTCAAGCTGCAGAATTTTTGTGTATATTGTAAAAACCAAATAAATTTAAAAAAAAAACAAATATTTATATTGATGATATATTTTTTTTTGCCAAAACTCTAGAGCAACATGCTCATACTTTGGAAAAAGTTACGAGCTAAAGAAAACAATGAGCCAAGTGAAGAAAAGTACATACGTTATATAGGTCACATTTGAGAATGATGGTACCATCAAAACTGGTGATAATAGAGTAAATAGTTTCAAATAATGATATTCTAGTAAATTATTTGAGAAATTTTACTAAAGACTAAAATTAGGAAGATATAATAATGGAGTTATTTACAAAGATTATTTATGTCTATTGCAGACGCTATCTCAAGAGCATGTTCCAAAGCTTCAAATTCAGAAACACATTCTTGTCTAAATGATGTTATATAGATCTGAGTTCAGAATATAAGGCACAATTTCAGAGCAAATCAAAAAATTATCCAATGTTGAGTAAAATTATTGATATTTAAGTTTTGTTAATAATAATAATAAGAAGCTTTTATCAAAAAAAAAAAACTTTTCAGGATTTGAAACGCTACTGAGTAAACTTTGCTACTGACGAGCGGTTAATTTAAATTTTAAATCAATCCATCCCGGCAATTTTGTGCACCGTCTCTAAACTGCATTCGACCATCCAAAATGTTCTATTCGGCAAATTCGTCAATTAAAACCCTGCCTTCTCCTCCAATCTCTCACCGTTAATCAACGATCCTCTTGTCTAAAATCGGACTAAATTGGAAAAACGCAAACATTTCTAGACCTGGCATGAATCATAGTCTAATCAATATTGGGCAAAAGGACATCACCATGGCTAATTATCGCCCCAGCCTGACCGTTGACGATTAATCTACTAGGGAGTGTCGTTTTGTTGAAGGCCGGCCCTATTCAGCTAACCAATATGTATAAATCTTGTTAAGTTATAGTTGTAGATAGAGTTGGTCGATTGGTTGGAGAGGATTTATTATTTTTGCTCTGGTAGTTAATAACAGAGTGATAATGGGCACGAGGTTTCGAATGTAACTGTAACATTGAAAACTATTTGGGAAGTTTTTTTTTTCCAATAAAGCTAGAAACTGTTTAGAACAGAGAGTTGTTGAACTATTTGACACCATGTTAGGCTATGAGAAAATCCCGTTGTTAATTATATTGGCCATTGAAGTTTTGTACGAGATTCCAACTTGAAAGCTTCAAAGTCTACAGGAGTAATCTTATCCATTATATAAAGTTTTATAGAGAATTTTATCCTCTTTTAAAAAGTCTAAGATCTAAGTTGATTGAAAAGTTACGGAAATAGGAGCAAATAATTGAGAGCGTGTTATCGAATAAAGCATCGATCATGACATCCAGAAAATCATTTCAATCTGTTTATTAAGATTCAGGAATATTATGATAATTATTCGGAGACCAGGGATAATTTGAAAAATAGGTAAAACTTTATTGAATTTCTTGCACCTGCCAGCATTTCATAAATTGGTCCTTCCTTGCAGGAATTCCGACTTTTTCTGTTCACTTTTACAAGTTTTTCTAAATATAATTTTGAATTAAAAGCGTAACTAGTAAGCTAAATGGAGTGCCAAATGTTGTATTGAAGATTTTACCTATTTATATGGAAACTTCTAGATGGTAAATTCATAAAAACTACCGAGGGTTATTAGGTAATCTTAGATAAAAACCATAAGAATTTGCAAATATTATGAGTCGACGTCGTTTACAATAAAGCTATGCTAGGTTTCGAATAAGCAATCATAAAAATACCGCCATACCAACCATAAAATTTGATAAGCATCTGAGTGAGGTAATGTCAAGCCATACCCAAATAAATTAATTCAATAAAATTATGCAGATATACATTTCATAAGGTAAAAATCAATATTAATATTCGTGAATGATGTAGTAAGGTTTTGGAATGAATACACTAAGAGAAAGCCAGTTGTTAATTTTTCGACATTTCTTAGTTCTGCTTGAAACTTCTTCCATTTGGTTTGTATGTGTTCAAGTACAAGATGGTCACATCATAATTCTTGGATGAGAAGTTTTGCTTTTGTGATCACTGGAGCTTGCCAGCCAAGTGGGTACAACAATTCAGCAACCTCGGAAAGGATATTTCGTTTCGTAATCTTAGTATTTTTGGTTACTTCAGCTTTAAGCAATTTGGGGTGATTTTTCAATTTTTCTGAGTGCCTTTTTTCATAGATTTCGGCTTCAAATCTGAGAATAATTTAGTCTATGGGGTTTGGGGTATGTTGATTGACCATTAGGATACAAAATCTCGGCAAAATTTTTTTTGAAATTTCATCATTTTAGTAAGAACCTTATGATTTAGATGTTGGAGAACTTTGAAAGGTCATAACTTTTTTTCTATTATAGATAGAAAGTAGTAATCTTTATCCATCTTTGTTGCCATCTTTCCATGAGTCTCTCACTAGCCTCTCTGCGAGCTTTTGGACTTTCTGCGTTGACTGATGTGTAAACTTTAATCCTTTCCCTGATTATGAGGTCGATCGGAGCTGGTGTCACATCTGTGCAGTAGCTGCTGGCTATTCTTATTGCAGAAGGTCTTTGAAATCTCTCGAATGTTTTCCTTTTTTTTTTTTGTCTTCATGACGTCATGTCAGGTATGTACTGCGTATATTAGTATTGAGTTAAGGGCAGAGCACAGCATTCTTTTCTGTGTGTCTCTTGGAAAAAAGTATAACTATTTCTGTTTTTTGCATCGTCAGTTTCAGCTCATTGTCCTGTAGCTAGCTCTCTATCGGTCTTATTGACGCCTCTATTTTTTACTGTATTGAGGAAAACCACCTATTTAAAGTATGGTTTCTTTAAATCTTAACTTAAAAAAAAAAAACGTTTACTGAATAAAAGTAAATATTGCAACCATGTACATACTGCGCCACAGAAAAGGAAAGTACCGAACCGAACGGGAGGTAGAGAAGAAGCGATGAGGCATTAGACTAGAAAAGCGGCTGGGCTGGTCCCTTTAGACGCGTGTCTGTTATTATTCATCATTCAATTTTTATTTTTATTTTACATTAAATTGATTGTTCAATCAAATTTGTTATTAGTGTGTATGTCAAGGAGCAATCACAGGTCAGTTGAATAATTGTTATTTTGTTTTTGAGAGTTCAATTATTTAAACAAGCATCATTTTTTTCATTTTTATGTTTTTTTGTTTGTTTATAACATTTTTTAAAACATGTGCATTGTTCATGTATTTAACAAAAATAGTTTCCTGCTGTAAACAACACTACACACACAGATAAAAAAGTAAATTAAATCCTAAGAAATTATGTGCTGTCTTTTTGTGCTGAGGTTTTGATGTTATGTATTCCGAACGTACATTAGGGCCTTGTTGAATTTACTAACATTTTCCTTCCCTGACAAAAGAATATCATAGCAAATTGAAATAATCAATCTAGAGATATTGGCTCGAAAACAACTATAGCTGAGTAGCTTACCGTATGGGACCTCAGTACCTGCTGGGAAACTGGCTAACTAACCAAAAACTCTCCAGTATTAAATATTGGTAGTGTTGATTGAATGTAGTGTGTGTAATTAAAATTTTAGCACAAAAACAGGGGCGGTACCTAGTTTCAACTTTTATTGAATTAATGACTCACAATTATTATTAAAATGACACAGTATGTTTCGATTTTTGAGGAATGTTAGATCGAGGGTTTCTCTGCCGTGCTCTTTCCCCTCGTTAGTTCCAAGATGAGAACGGTACGATTTACTTCAATAATAAAGTAGATGTTTCACAAATTTTTCTACTACCCTTAAATTTCCCAAATATTTGCTATATCGAGCGCATGTCCAGTAAGTAAAATTGAGTAAGTTTCCACAACGTAGGCCCTATATGTTTCTCATTTTATTTGTTGTTTAAAAGGTAATAAAAATTCTCATCGTTCAATCTTACTGAACGAACCCGGGTATGTTATACTACAGTATCTTTCTAATGCTATCACGCCTTATTAGCATAGCTATATCGTCAACATATTCTATGACTATGACACCATCTGGTTGTTTAGCTCTTAGCAGTCCGTCGTAGAGGTTGTTCCACAAGGTTGCTCCAAGAACCGAGCCGTGCGGAACCTTACAAGTCATCATAAATTCCTTGGCTTTTCCTTGG
This sequence comes from Ceutorhynchus assimilis, assembly GCA_917834065.1. NCBI lineage: Eukaryota > Metazoa > Arthropoda > Insecta > Coleoptera > Curculionidae > Ceutorhynchus > Ceutorhynchus assimilis. Next base: position 4,617,154 of record OU892289.1, on the reverse strand, counting down.
GCCTCCAGCACAATAGCTCTATTTGTTAAGTAGCTTTGGATTATTTCAATGAAATAAGGTAGGGCACCGAGTTAAAGGCATTTCTTATATCCAGAATAATGAGCGCTCTAATTTTCCTATGTCTATGGCTTCTATTTTAGTAGATTGGTTATCTTACCAGTTTTAGGGCTTCCTGTACTGCATTTACAAACGGCCTGTTTTTTGTAAATACAAATTGTCTTGCTGAGATTGTCTCATTTCGGTTTAAATTGTCCGTCAGCCTTTCTAAGATAATATGTTCCAGAAACTTGGCAGGTGTCTATGTCGTCTGCAAACCTTACATTGGCCGAGTTCGTTTTTGTCATCTTTTACGTCGATTTGCTCCGAAATTCTTTCTGACAGGCACGTGACTGTATCAGACAGTTTCAATTTACAAATCACGTGCCTGTCAAAATTTCGGAGCAAATCCACGAAAAAGATGACAAAAACGAACTCGGCAATTGTTTAGATACTCTCCACTGATGTTTACTCCGACATTTTCATGGCACTTTGTAACAAAGCAGTGAATAGTTTGGGAGAGAATGGTGTCTCATTGTCTAATACTGTTCCAACCAGCTACAAACTCCAAATCATCTTGTGGTCTATTTTGGCATTTTGGTCTCCCATCAATATAGTAGTTAGCGTTTACTTCTTGTATCACAGTGTTGACGTCTCCATAGAACCATTTCAGTTCTTCGTCTGTGGGGGCGCGTACATCTGATTGATTTTCAATCGAATTTGTTTTAAGTATTTACTTTGTAGATGAGATATATAGTTCTATCACCTATGGTTTATGTTATAAGATTATCTCGTTTATTCTAGATTATACATTTATGGATATATAAAGGCTGGTATTATTTAGAAGTTTTTAAGTTTAAGTTCAAGTTTGACTGTGATACGATTTAGATAGTGATTAATGTTGAGTTGTGAAGAGTTCAGTTGTTGAGTTAATTGTTGTAGTAATTAGTGTTAGAGTGTATAGTTACGTGGAATAAATTATTTCTGTGTTAATTGCACTTTGATATTGGAATAAACGAACCCAAGATTTCTGTCACGCAACCCAAAGTCGTGACATTGGTGTCAGAAGTGGTATATAATTCGAGGACTACAAAGTGAAATCCGATTTCAGAATAGTGGGGAAAGTAGTCTAGTGTGAACACTGTGAACACTAAGTGAACACTGGGACAGTTAGTCAGTGCAAACAGTGACAATCACAAAAAGAGACTTAACCGATCGTGTCAATTACCCCGGAAGTGACTGTATACCCGATTTTGACTGTGATAGTGAATTTCCGAGTGTGACTTCACCGGCGTGTTCGGAACTTCAAGCAAAGACCAGGAAAGATATTTGAAGCAAATTTGAGGGGAAATTCTAGAACATTCTGTATATGCCTATTACGAGAAATCAAGCAAAAATGGAAGAAGAAGAAGTTGAGGAACTTCTGCGCAAAATGTTGGAACTTCAACAGACCAGACGTTAACAAGAAAAACAAGACAGAGAGGCCAGACGACAAAAAAAAAACAAGAAGAAGAAGTTTAACGACAACAAGAGAAACAAGACGGTCTGAAGACATTGGACAACTGCAGAAAATATTACAAACCATACAAGGATTTGTCGTTAACCTGGAACAACAGATTAAGGAAGTTAAAGCCGAAGTTAAAGAAGATGTTCAACAAGTTAAAGATGATGTTCAAGAAGTTAAAAATGATGTTTAACAATTAAGAAAAAAAGTTGAGGACCAAGTTCAAGCACTTGGAGATAAGGTGAATAAATTAGAAATACAGTCCATCAATTCAGTTAATGTTAGGGCATTCTCTAGTATGAAGATAAAACCACCAACTTTTGACGGTTCCACATCTTGGACCATGTATGTCCGACAATTTGAAACTGCTGTAAACACCAACGGATGGAACGATCAAGAAAAAGCTACAGCACTGATAGTGACGATACGAGGACCTGCCTTAGACCTTCTTCAGTCCATTCCGTCAATGTATCAACAGAATTACCAGCATCTTAGTGAAACGTTAGAATTGCGCTTCGGAGACCATTATAGATAAGAAGTATTCAGAACTCAAGGTAAATCAGCAGTTCAAAAACCCGGCGAGAGTTTACAAGAATTCGAATCGGAAGTTAAAAGGCTAGTGGGTTTGGCGTTTCCAGCAGCTGGGAAAGACATGCAGGAATGGGTGACAGTATCTGCGTTTATTGATAGTCTCCAGGATTCCAAGATCCAGGAACACCTGAGAATGTTCAAATTCAGGAAAAGTAGCGAAGCCCTTGTTCGAGCATTGGAACTGGAAGCAATCTTTGGTGCCTCAAAACCCAGAATACGAGCAGTGTCCATTCAAGACCCAAATAATAAACAAACGTCAAAAGAAGATGGTAGCTTCAAGAATCTTATGAGTAAGTTCATGGAGACTTGCGACTTCTGTGTAATGGTTTTTTTTTTTTTTTTTGTATTGTTCCATTCAAAAAAAAAATATGTGTTCGATATTTAAAAATTTTTTTTATTCATGTTCTGAGTCCTGGATTGTTGTTAGTATTACTAGTATTATTATTATTATTGATTGTATGTGAATTTTATTAATTTATTGTATATTGTTTTTATATTAATATCTATTTATAGTATTCAGCTTTGTCAATAAGAGTTTATCTACTTAGACAATAAAGCATATTTTGATTTGATTTGATTTGAAGTGGAGAAACTAGTACCTACTAGAAATTAGACAAATGGAAAACGACGCCAAATAAAGACCAACACCGAGAAACCGAGTAAAATGTGTGCCAAAAGCTTGGACACGTGCAATAGGATTGTAGACTAAGGATGTCCTCTCCATCTAGGGATCGTTCCAAACGCTTTTGGAGGTCCAGAATCGCCAGCCCTAAACATCGACCTGGAAACATACATGAGAAAAACACTAGTCCAGCTGTGAGAAGATCGTTGATGACAAATGGACTACCAAACAAATGAAAGAAGATCAGGAGGCACACCAGGACATCGGGCAAATTCTACATCTTAAAAAAAAAAAGATGAATGTAGGCAGGAATGGAGGAAAGTATCGAACAAGACCTTGATTTACAAGGCATTGTAGGCCCAGTGGAACTCTCGTACCATAGAAAATGGTTTATTTAAAAGAGTTTGTTAAAATGCCGATGGGAAATCCACTAAGAGCCAACTGGTTATCCCAAAAGACCGAGTGGAATATTTATTAAAAGAAATACATGACGGAACTTCAGGGGCACATTTTGGAGTTAACAAGACTTGCCGTGCTGAAAATGCGACTTCTGTCCTACCAGTAAAGGCCCTAAACTAAGATCTCCGGGGCCCATGAAACAGTACAACTTCGGTCTCCCATTTGAAAGAATAGCGATAGATGTTGCCGGACCATTCTTTGAGTTAGAGAGGATTACTTCAGTAAATGGCCAGAAGTTTTCGCTATTCCCAATCCAGAATCCATCACTGTCGCCCAGGTACTAGTGAAATAAGTTTTTAGTCGTCATGGTGTGCCACTAGAGTTACATTCAGATCAGAGACGAAGTTTCGCATCTGCCATCTGCAAGAAAATTTGTGAGATCATGGTAATTCATAAGACAAGGAAAACATCTTTACATCCGCAATCTGATGGCATGGTAGAACGATTTAATAAGAACATAGAGGAACACCTGACAAAATTGGTCGCAAAGAACCAGCGAGATTGGGATAAATACTGTCCTCTATTTTTAATGGCTTACAGAGCAGCTGTTCACGAGTCAACAGGTGAAAGTCCACCTAGAATCGTTTTTGGAAGGGAACTCAGGTTACCTTGCGATCTCATGTTTGGAATACCTTCGACTTCTGGAGATACATGATTTGGCTCGGAAGCATATCCAGCTGGCCAGTGACCGAATGAAAACCAGATACGACTTGAAAGCCAATTCAGCCGGATTCCAAGAAGGTGATTTAGTGTGGCTGTATAGTCCAGCAAGAAAGAAAGAAGTGTCGCCGAAGTTATCATCAGCATGGGTAGGACCCTACAGAATAATCAGGAGAATAAATGATTTGGTTTATCGAGTTAAGCGCAACACCAGTTGTACATCTAGACAGATTAACGAAATATCATGGGTGTGAAGTTGATCGAGACGATCAACCTTAGGAGCAGGGCTGTGTAACGGCGCATTACGATTGACTGTGATATGACCAAGATAGTGATTATTGTTAAGACTTGTAAAGAGTTCAGTTGTTTGAGTTAATTAGTGAAGTAATTAGTGTCAGAGTACGTGGAAGAAATTATCGTTGTGTTAATTGGACTTTGATTTTGGAGTACAATTTACTATCTTCAACATATTACATATACGCTCCTGAAAACATGCATGTACATATGACTAAAAATAATAAAACACCAATATATTGTTGAACCGCTGAAATACATTATTGATAGAATTTCAAAGACTACTTTACTTCCAACCCAATTTAAAACATCTATTGTTACTCGCCGGCAGTAAAAATGAAATTTCAAATTACAGGCCAATAAGTGTTCTATCAAATTTAAGTGAAAGTTTTGAAAAATATTTGGGGTTACTTGATATTGAAAAAATATGATAAGTGAAAATCATTTTGCATTTTGAAATGGTAAAAGCACGGAAGATGCTATATGTATCAAATGGTAAATGATATAATAAATAACTTAGATAAAAGCAATGTCTATATTGCAGCATTATTAGATCTTGCAAAAGCATTTGATACCATATTTCTATCTCATGATATTCTCTTTAAAATTCTAGAAAACTATGGGATAAGGAATATTGTACCTATCGTAAGTTTCTCTAACAGAATGCAGTTGATTTAGGTGATTGCTGAAACAGCAAAGAAAATTCAGAAACCAGCATAAACAAAAGGCGATAAGGTATTTGAGAATATGGTGGATCCAGTAACGGACGATTTTCTTCAATCAAAGTAGGGAAAATTCGAAAAATCGGAACAACTGGGACAAGCACCACGGAACCGGATAAGAGTCAATAGAATAATTCTTCAGCTCATTTGAAGAGTGAACTGTATCGTCATAGTCAGACAATAAGATTCTATATTTATACCAACAGTTAACATTTATTATGAAAATAACCCTGCATTCTATATTCAATGCTCAAAAAATCCATCGAGTATTTATTGTTTTGCTGCATTCACTAATATAGGTCACTGTCATTTATTAAAACGAAAGTTCTGCATTCTAAAATCTTGGCGCCCCATTTTGCAATTCGACATAATGCATAAAGCACCGCAGACCTTGACCGTTCTGTAGTTGCTCTACGATTTTTGGCAAAAAGGCCAAATTTCCCGCTCCGCTACTATATATAATTAACGCGCTTCTGGCACTATATATACACCACCACAATGCAGCACTCTTCCGATTTGGCATTCGTTTTTCCCTTAGAATTGCGGAAAAGACACGAGAAATCGACCGCGCGGCGTGTCGTCAATGAAACAGTTTCGAGGTCGGGCAAAAGTGGAAGATTTATATGGGTTTTTTGGCACAATATGAATCTACCCCATGGATACCGAAAAAAGCTTGTTTTCCGGTTTAAATACGTTCCATCGCAGGCATCATGCCAAATTGGAACGAATTTATTTATGGAATTTATATGATGCGGAAATTACGTTTTTAAAGATAAATACCATCGGCATGGTAATTTGCAAATTGGTTTGAGCCAGAGGTCATGACACACCCCCGTCTTTGGGGAAATCGATTTTTGTCTTTGAATGATCGTTTAGGAGCTGTTGTTCAAATGCTCTCTCTATAACTTCAATGCCTTCGTTATTCTTCAAAATTCTTGATATTCAACGTCAAAACTAAACTATTAGCTTCATCTCCACACACATTTACAAGTTCCGGAGGTGTCTTTATAAGATGTTTTAGAGGTTTTTTTAGGTCAGGACAATACTATTTCAAAAAGGAATTGCGGCAATATTCTTCCGTAATTATTCACGCGGACGTTATCTCTATGCATAAATTCAAATTTTGCCGCATTGCGAGACCGATCAGTGCAGTTTTCTGTTTGCTTTCAACACCATGACACAAGGAGTATCGCGTGTCCGACCCGAAAAAAGCCGGTGTATACATTCCAGTTTTTTTTCTAAGCGATGCTATCGATTTCAGATTGAATATAAATCGGTTTGTTATACGTACTACCGATTATGATCTAATCGAATAGAGTATTTTCTATTAATAGAGGCGAATCTGCAGGAGCCGGTTAATAATGCTGGCGCCCTAACCTTTAGCCGAAGGCCTTTGAACTTAATTTGGTGTAGTATTAACCTTATTTTTTATTGATGTTGAATTTATATAGCTGAAATGTTATAAGGGTTGCAGTCAAGAAAAGATCAATAAGACCGAGTCACAGTGGTATATCCTCTGGCAACCCGCAAAGGCTAGCGTGGTAGAGTATGGCAAATTTCCCCTGTAAAATGAAAAACACAACGAAAAGAAGGTCCTCAGTCTCCAGCAGTCCTTTGAAAGCAGGCTATGGTAGCAGCCTTGAAGGTAGAGGGGCAAATGATGTTAGGAATTCCTGGAGTCGACCAGGCTATCAGAATTAGAAATTCCAGTTATAAAAAATCATGGAGATGGCATTGTAACTGAAATGATAAAACTTAGAGGTAAATGCGTCATTAAAGCCCTAAAAATTCTTCATAGTGCCTGCCTTGAGGAAGTACACCAGAACAATGGAAGAATGTCATTATGATTATCTTGCTTGAAAATGGGGAAATGAAAGAAATTGGTACCTAACTAACTATCCGTCTGTCATCCCATTTATATAAGTTTTTTGACGAGGATAATTACTAATAGAATGGGACTTAGCTAGATTTCCACCAACCACTGTCGCTAGCCGGATCTAGAAGTAACTTTGGAATAAACGACCATCTTCTTCTTCCAGTGGTTATCCGTTACCAAATGTTGGCAATCATTCTAGCAATAATAATTTTATTTTGAAATAGTAGTCCATGTCTCACAGTGAAGAGAATAGTTAAAGAACTGGAGTAAAACACACAGTCTATCTTCACTCTTTATTTTACAAAAATAATCAGTTGGAAGGGGGGTTGTACATGTTTCGGATCTATCATAGATCCATCATCAGCATAAGTTCAAATGGCACAGGGAAAATATGGTCATATACGACATGCCTAAGTATAATAATTATACATAAAAATATAAGTGTTCATGCTGTTATCAGCATAAAGTTGTTGGATGCGGCTTTAGCCACCAACTTTATGCTGATAACAGCATGAACACTTATATTTTTATGTATAATTATTATACTTAGGCATGTCGTATATGACCATATTTTCCCTGTGCCATTTGAACTTATGCTGATGATGGATCTATGATAGATCCGAAACATGTACAACCCCCCTTCCAACTGATTATTTTTGTAAAATAAAGAGTGAAGATAGACTGTGTGTTTTACTCCAGTTCTATAATTTTATTTGTTACTGCCTCAAATAGACCTGAGGTGGATGTTTCAAACCAGGTTCTCAAGTTCTTCAGCCAGGATATGCGTCTCCTGCCCTGGACTTTTCCTTGTAGAATGCATTTCAGCAATTTATATTTGGTCTCGTTTCTTATAATGTGACTCAGATATTTCAATTTTCTACGTTTTACTGTGTACATTATTTCTCTTTCTTTATTAAGTTTTTGCAGCACTTGGGTGTTTGATACCGTGTCCATCCATGATGTTTTGAGGATTCTTCTATAAGTCCACAACTCGAATGCTTCCAGTATTTTTTTTGTTGCCTCCGTCAAGGTCCAAGACTCTATTTCGTATAACAGGATAGAGAATATGTAGCCTCGGAGCAGTCTGAATTTTAGTTTTAAATTTTAATTATGTGTTCTGAATAATTTGGACATTTGAATAGAAACTGCTCTTGCTTTTCCAATTCTTGATCTTATTTCTTGAGAATAGGTCCCACTGTTAGTACTGTACCAAGATAAGTGTATGTTGGCACTCGTTCTACGACTTTCTCATTGATGGAAAACTGTACTGCTCCAATTCTTTCCTTGCCAATTATCACAACTTTTGTTTTACTGGTGTTAACTTGTAGGCCATATTTCTTACTAATTTCAACTACACTGTTCATTAGAAGCTGTATAGTCACTGTGCAGTGTCGGCAAAAATAACGGTGTCATCGGCATATCTAAAATTGTTTATTCGTTCGCCATTTAATAGTACTCCTACTGTTTCCTTGTATTCTAGGGCTTTTTGAAAGATTGCCTCTAAGTACAAGTTATAAGAGGTGACAGTATACATCCCTGCCGTACTCCTGGTAAAATTTCCATTTCGCCTGTTTTCTCATGATTGATTCTGAAGCTGACTGATTCCAGTATAGGTTTTTGATTATGCGTAAGTTTTTGCCGTCAATTCCATTATCTTGCAGCACTTCCATCATTTTGTTGTGGTGAACTTTATCAACAGCCTTTTGATAGTCAATGAAACAAGCATACACATTACAATTCATATCTCTGCAGCGTTGGAAGAGCACCACTGAATAAGGCGTCTCCTGCACTTGTTTTAAGACCTTTCATAAAACCAAATTGTGTTGATTATACTTGTTCCTTGCAAATCTCCGATGCATAATTTTCATAAATAGTTTCAACAAGTGATTCATGAGGTTTATTGTTCTGTTATCACTGCATTTTTTGCCACCCTGCCATAAACTCTGATCTCAACCATTCTTTTGGTAGTTTTCCACTGTTGTATATATTTCATTGAAAATGACAGTTAATTATTTTTCAAAAAGTTTGATAATCTCTGACTACCCTTCATCTGTACCAGTAGCTTTTTCATCTTTGAGTCACCGTATTCCTGCTTCAATTTCATCCTAAAAAGATGCCCTGTCCTGTTATTTCGTTCCTTACTAGTTGTTCTACTCTTAGATCTGAGAACAATTCTTTCACGTAATTTTTTACATGTCAATTTTATTTGTTCAATGTTTACAATTATTTTTCCTTGGTAATTTTTCATTTGATTCTTCTTGTATTTTCCTGTTATTTCCTTGACCTTCTCATATACACCAAATGTGTCGTGCTTTGATTTTGATATTTCAATCCCCGTGCATTTGTCTTTGAGTTCTTGTTCTATTGCTTCTCTGATTTTTCTTCTAACCTGGTTGGTAATGGTCCTATATCTGTTCATATCATTACTTTGTTCTTTCTTCCTTCTTTCATTAAGCTCAGGATCTCATTAGTACCCTTTCCAGGGTTTCCTCTCATCTAAATTTACTGTTAGTGTTTCCTTCTTTATTGTTTTCTTTACCTTGACTATTTTATTTTATTAATTTTTTTCCTATTTAAGCGCGAAAAATGTGTTCAATATGACCAAATCATTTTCTCCTGCAAAAATACAAAGTTTTTCTCCACACGTATTTCTTTCTCCGAGGCCATGGGGTCCAATTCCTGATCTTCCTCTTCCCACTTTTGCATTAAAGTCACCCATCATTATAAGCAGTTCTTGCTTAGGGATTTTTTTGATGAGGGTGTAAAAGTTACTTATATCTGCCTCTTCATGTTTACTTGTGGGTGCATAAACCTGTATAATGTTGACGTTTTCACATAACCATTTTTCTAGTTATTATGTTATGAGACTCATAACACAACTAGTGTTATGAACTAGCGGGCGTATTCTTCTTTCCACCTGAAGTTTATGTTGATTTCCACCAAAAATGTACTGTTGCAACTGTGTTGTATCAACTGGCCGGCGATTCTAAAATCACGATTCGACACACGACTCGACAACAAGACGATTTTTCCGACTATTCTAGGTTGGAATTCTACCTTTCGAGACGACAGGGCTGGTATCGAGCTGCGTCTCGTTGTCGAGTCGTGTGTCAAATCGTATCGTGATTTTAGAATCTCACCTCTGATTCCTGTCACATGACTCTTTGATGTCATTGGTGAAAGCACCACATATCCACCACAATTTACAAAAAAGAACGCTTGGGTGCCATTTGGTGAACCAACATCGAAAAAACCTAGGTAGGTATACAAATAGTAAATGATCTGTGCTTCTAATTCAAAAATAAATAAATGGATAATGCGAGCAAAACTGTCATTGGGTTATAGCATTAATGGCAAATGCTCAGAGAATCTCAATTTCTTCTGCAGTCAGTTTAGTAAATATGACAAATCATTATGGATAAAAGTTACGTCAACAGCTCCCTCGCTTTTCATTTCTCATCTTATAGCTCCTAATAAATGAGATAAAAAACCAATCACAGACTACGTGGGTCACACAACAAAAGCACTAGTTATTTTTTCAAGGTTCTGGTCTACCAACAGATTAACGCAAAGCTACCAGAGCAATCATAGAAAATTTCTGTTGGAACTTGATTGCATCAGATTTCCACCAGATAAAATCCACCATAAACTCACCAGTAAAATAAGAACGCAGTGTGGTGGGCTTTGGTGGCATCATGTTTTCACCTGGTGAATGTCTGAAGGAAAAAAGAACGCACCCAATGATGAATCTATAACACAACCAGCTTTAATTCAACAGAAAAATTCGTCTTCCTCCACAAATACTTTATTCGTTTTAAATTAAACGGCCCTACATGCTTCGAAATTAGTAAATCCCATTATCAGGGGCAATAAATTAACTCATATGTTAACAGGGATGGATATCATAGGCTGCCAGATTGTGCAGTTTGTAGAGGAAAAATTGCAAAATAACAGATTTGGAAGAAATGCAAGAAAACCTAGAAACCCAGATGATTATGAGCTGTATGTGGCATATTCTTTACTCTCAGAGAGTCAGGAAGAACCAAAGATATATCAAAAAGCCAGTAAATCTGAAGAGTGGCTGAAAACAATAAACAATAAGTTGAACTCTCATCAAAAGTTACATACATGGACTCCAACTGAATTACCTGAAGGGCAAAAAGCAATTGACACGAAGTGGATTTTCAAGGTGAAAGGAAATGGCACGAAGAAGGCGAGATTTGTAGCAACCGCATGATGGGAAAAAGTTTGGTTATGCACCAGTGTGCAAACTCCACCAGTGTGCAAACTCCTTACAGTTAGACCTTTAATTTCAGTGTCAGTGCAAAAAGGCTGGATACTGAGTCAGATAGATATGCCAACCGCTTTCTTAAATGGTCAATCGTACAGTGAAGTGTATATCAAGAGGCCAGAGGAAATCAAAGTATTCAAAAATTATACGGGCATTGTATGGACTGCGTAATGCACCGAACTGTTGGAACAAAACCATCTAAGAATACAATAGGCGAATAGAGAGGTAGCTCCAATCATCTGGGGCTCTTAAACAGCTAAACATAGACGACCTAAACACCAAAATTCCTAACACGATCAGAGGAGCCACAAAGAAAGTTTGCACTTTTAAGACAAATAAAAGTGAAAAACTCAGCGTCGGAGCACACACAGGGACGCATCACAATATAGAACATTGAACAAGCAAGTAGAAACAACGATACGGAGGGATACATGGGCGCACAACAATTCTTGATGCCATCGAAAATAGTTTAAACATGAAAGTACTACGCTCAAAGAGAGCCAAAGGAAAGATGGTCATTCATAAGATGAAGAACAATTTGGGAGAAATAGTTACAGAAAAAAACAGATATAGTGACTGTGATGCAGGACTTCTACCAGAGCCTGTACATTCAGTCAGTCCCGCAGCCAAACCAAACAGAATAAAAACCGACCATTTTGAACGTGGGCTCAGAAGAAATTCCCGAAATAGATGGCCCTGAGCTCAGAGCAGCGCTAAACTTGATTAAAAACCGCAAAACACTTGGAGAGGACCGCGTAACGAGCGAAATGCTAAAAGCTGGATCGGAAACACTGGAAAAATCAATGCTTGTTTTGCTGAACAAATGTCTCCAAGATGTGGAAAATGCCGAAGTAATACTTCTATTCAAGAAAGGTGATCCTACAAATGTCGAAAATTACCGTCCAATCAGCGTACTAACTACATTGTACAAACTGCTGACGAGGATACCAACAAATCGCCTCGACAGAAAGTTTGACTTCTACCAACCTATAGAGCAGGCCGGTTTTAGGAAAGGGTACAGCACAGTCGACCAAGCAATTTGCACACTGATAGAGAAATGCAGGGAATATAACGTGCCTCTGCATATGGCATTCGTTGATTTCCAAAAGGCCTTCGACTCTATTGAGATATGGGCAGTGCTGGATGCCATGATCGATTTTAGATACTCGGGCTTAATTGAACATATTTATAAAAATGCAACGTTCCAAGTCAACATCAAGGGAGATCTACGAACCGAAAAAATTAACATCCACAGAGAAGTGCGGTAGGGCGACACGATTTCCCCAAAACTTTTCACCCTGGCACTGGAGGACATATTCAAAAACCTGAGGTGGGAACAAAAAGGTGTGTGTATAGACAAAAATTACCTGTATCATTTACGTTTCGCTGACGACATTGCAATTATGAGCCAAGACATAAACGAACTGGAGGAAATGATAAACGAACTAAAGCAAGCTTCAGAAAATGTTGGCCTGCAGATGAACTTCCAGAAGACCAAAATCCTCTCTCATGAAAATATCCAAATAACATTAGATAACCACCACTTGGAAACCGTGGAGAAGTACATCTATCTGGGACATAATATCAAATTGGGCAAGGAGAACCAAACAGCGGAAGTCACAAGGCGAATCGGCTTGACTTGGGCTGCCTTTGGAAAACTAAACCATATTCTTGGAGACCGTAAAGTCCCAACCTGCCTCAAGAGAAAAGTGTACGATGCGTGCATTCTCCCCATTACAACTTATAGCCTAGACACCACTACTTTCACGGTCAACAGCATAAGCCGTTTAAGACTCTGCCTGAGAGCAATGGAGCGAGCGATGCTGGGTATCAGCCTAAGGGATGAAATACGTAAAACGGAAATTCGCAAACGCAATAATGTATCGGATGTCATAGAACGGATTGCAAGATCGAGGTGGCGATGGGCAGGTCATGTTGCCTGAGATGACGTGAAAGGGACCAAGAAAACAGTGGAGACCTAGAGAGATAAAAAGAAGTGTTGGTAGACCCTAGGCGAGATGGCGTGATGGAACTGGATGCACACCGTTCAAAACAGATCGACCTGGAAAAAGATGGAGGAGGCCGATGTTCAGCAGTGGACGTCTAATGGCTGAAGAAGACTCATGATTTTGGTCTAAAGGTTTCAAAGGTAGCACTAGAAACTAGAGGTTAAATATTCTAAAGTTTCCGAAGACATCAAAATAATTGCAGAACGAAAATACTGCTCTCCGCTGGTTTTAGAGTTTCAAATGTAGCACTAGAAACTAGAGGTTGAAGATTCTAAAGTTTCCGAAGACTTCAAAATAATTGCAACACGAAAATACTGCTTTCGCTGGTTTTAGAGCTTGAAAACTGCAATTTGATTGAAGACGTTGAAGAAGACCTTTGAGGAAATAGCTACAAAATAGTGCTTAGTCTAATTCATACTAGTAGTTTCTAAGGAACTGATAACTGATGTTAGAAAAGGTGAGGACGGTATTTCCAAGGCACAAAAAGATTGAGTGATTAATATCTGAGATACGGCAGATTAGTACGTAGCACGTTTTAAGAAGAAGATTATACACTAAGAACTGGGAAAGGAGCTGAAAATCATCGAATGAACATATATAGATAAGATTCGAATATTTTCTATTTGAAATACTCATTTGGAATTGTTGTTATAGTAAAGTAAAAATTCAAAATTTTTCAAGTTTTATATGCACTTTCTTTGCGGGTAACTTAGTCCCTTTGGGTTTTCATTCTACCTAAATACTTCAAATTGCATCATTTCTGTATTCTTTTTACGAGGATTTCAATTCCTATTATCTTACAAAAAAGGTAAGACTAGCTTAAGAAAATTGAGCTGGAAACTTATTACAAAGTTTAGACTAAAGTTCAACTTTGAAGCTCGAAAACAATATCAACTATCAAAGCCTATTTAACATAAATATTGAAGAATTTATTGCTCTTTCATAGTTAAAATCAATATGCTAAAATACCATTGATCAATTATTCATAACTGCGCCAGGTTTTAAAATAATTCCCAGAGCTTATACAAAATTGTATTTTTTGTTCTGATAACAAAAAAGTTATGACACATTTCGAACTAAAACCACCCACAACTGAGTGATTAAAACTGCAATATATAGCACTACTGTTATGCCTGAAGCTATTTTAGCAATTGAATTATTTCAATTTAATTTTTTTTTTACCGCATCGATAAGCAACAATGTATAATATTCTGCCAACTTAACCGTAAGGTTGATACGACATTGACCCACAAATTAATTATTGATGTTTAAAGGAACATTTTATTGTTATCGATCGTTTGAGTGCCCTAAAAAAAAAAAAAGTTGAATCCCAAAATTAACAATATATTGATAAGATAATTATTTCACTGCAATAGAGTGTTGTTAACTATTCAACCTAATTATAGAAATCACCATGAAATGCTTTCTTTCTCCAGGAAAACTGTTTTATAAATATAATGCAAAGTTTCTATTGAAATTTATTAGTGTGACAGTTTTAGAACGCGTTCTTGTTTCACAACAATAGCTTACTATTTCCGGACAAATTATTTAGTGCCGCTTAACATGTTAATTTTGTCAGAAAATTATAAAATGTACAAAATCTATGTGTGTCATACATCAAAAAATTATGAACCAATAATGGCACGAAATAATTAAACAAAGCAACGTCAAACACATACGATCAATTCCACCGTCTAGCTACACTAATACATTTAATTCCACCATGTTTCCCGAAAATAATCGATATTTATTTATAATAAATTTGTTCCATTTCAGTAGTCAATTTGAAATTCGCGCCCGAAAAACACCAGTCACTAAATAAACCGCAATCACGACGCACATTCCTCCTCACACAAACACTTTTAGGTCTTTAACCGAACAAATCAGCCCTTAAGTGCTGACGATCGTCAAATAATGTTTGGCCCGTGACACGATGCAGTCAACAATACAACCCTACTCGCCGACAACAATATGGTGGGGTAGATCGCGTGCGACGAAGATTTCCGACTCTCGCCGACAATCGCACGTGATAATAGTGTTTTTATAGTTTTTTTTTTCGTAGCCAATGATAGGTTTTGGAACGTTGGCTAATAGCGCAAAGGCCGCATAGGGTCCAATGGAAATCAGTTCAACGTGATAAAGTTTTTTTATAGACGTTGCTGTAAGAACGATTGTAGATGGAACATGTGCCAAAAATATTTTTGAGCAGCAGTGTTAGATGTTTTTAATGATTTCTTGAAAAAATCTTTTCAAAAAAGTTGGGACACATCTGGACTTTTTTACAAGGTAGATAGTTATGTTTTTCGAAGGTTTATGTCAAAAATTTTAACCATAAAGGTTTTGAGTCAGGGTATTGATTTTTAAAAAGTTGTCTATCATAAACTCGACAGCTGTTACGATGACGCTAGAGAAGATAGACGTCAGTTTCCGTTTCATAAGCGAGGATGTTCTAATTAATTAGTTTCCCTTCAAGCCATTTCGATTTTTGGTTGTAGATAATTAAATTTCTTAAAAACAAATAATGAATATTCTATAAAAATTATGAGGTGCTTCCTTTCAATATAAAAGAGCACTACAGTTTGACCAGACCATCAGCAATGATTATGGATTTCCTTTTTTTATAAATAATATCCAGATAGTGTAATTGCCCATCAGGTGACTTTTGAAGTAGCTGTAGTTAGGTGTGAGTTTACGCCAATATAAAATTATTTGTGAAATTTCTTAACTGCGAAAATCAAAGCCAATGTTTTAAGTTGATGTATTTTTGCTCTGTGGGGATGAGAGTAAAGATACAGGATTTGCAAGGAGTAAGAACCTACCCAAGATGCTGACATAGGCTCAGACCACAATCTCGTAGTGGGGAAACTTTTAAAAAAATTAAAGAAAGTAGACGAGGCATTCGTCGGAACCATGTGCTTGAATCAGGGACAAACTAGCGTGAGAGATAACTGAAACAGCTTTGGGACGCCATCGTTACTGTCACAAAGAACGAAATTGGATCACCAAGCAACAAGAAGAGGAAATGGATGACAGAGGAAATACTGATACTTTTGGATGTAGAACTTCTAGAAGCAAAGACTAAACCGAGTATAAAAGGATCAACAAAGAGATTCGAAACGAGATTCGTGAAACCAAGGAACAATGGTTATAAGAAAGTTGTACAGCACTAGAAAAATTGGAGAAGAACCACCACTTTAACACACATAAATTAGTGAAAAAAGTAATTGGTAACCGGCTGAATAAAGCTTTGCAATTTGAGTAACATAGTGAAGGACAATAGTATCATCGCTGATCCCAAGAAACTCTTCTCTCATTGAAAGGTGTAGTGAACTCTCTCCAAAAATACTAAAATCAGAAGGACCAGCTCACCAGACAATGTATATACAGAGATAATAAAGTTGCCGAATGACGAGAACGTAGACTTACTGGTCAACAATATACAGGGTGTCCCAGAATATGTGGGCAATCTCTCGGATTCAGATAGAGCACACAAAAATAACATGACAACTTCCTATAAAAAAAAATCCTACGGCCCTCCCTACGAAGTTACGTGCCCCTGAAGGACACCTCTGAAAATCGGTTTTTTGTTGATAACTTTCAAAATACTTTGTGTATTTTATTTTTCTTTTAACATGATAGATACTAGATAAGACCCCTTTAAATGGACCCTTTCAAACACACTTGGCCAATCTAGTTTGCCAGGAACGGACTAGCTTTAACACAATAATGCTAATTTTTTTTACACCCTGTATGATATAGGCATAGCAATAATATTTTTAAATAGTTTCAACCTTGGACTAGAAAAAAGCTACTCTTATTCGATGTCAAAAAAATGAGCTGGTTTCGAGAAAAATCTGTTTTTGTGTATTAATGGTTTTTTATTAAATAACTTCTTATGTCAACTCAACATGAGATCCTTCTAATCCTATGCATTCCACACCTATTTCAATGAAAAATTGTTCGACTATCGACAATGCTTGAATATTAGCCCTTATTTCGCGACAGTGAAAATTAATCCTTGCTACTAATATTTTTTCAGTGTCATTATTGCGTTAAAGCTAGTCCGTACTTGGCAAACTAGAATTGTCAAGTGTGTTTGAGAGGGTCCATTTTAAGGGGTCTTATCTAGTAGCCATCAAATTAAAAGAAAAAAAATATACACAAAGTATTTTGAAAGTTATCAACAAAAAACCGATTTCCAGGGGCGTCTTTTAGGGCCACGTAACTTCGTAGAGGTGGACGTAGGAATTTTTTTGTGTTCTATCTGAATCTGAAAGATTTCCCACATATTCTGGGACACCCCGTATATGAGAAGAGCGGGACTCCACAGGACTGACTCCAGTCAATTTTTGTACCGATCCCAAAAGCACCAATCGCAGACCACTGTGATCAGTTCTGAATGATCAACTTGATGATTCAAGTCTGGAAAATGTTCCGAAAGATAATCCATACAAGAATTCGCAAAAGATGCGAAAGATACATTGCCCCTATTCAGACAAGGCTTCGGCACACGTGGAGCACTTTTCAGTCTAACCGTAAATAAGGAGGTTTTCATGTGCTCCATAGATTATCATAAGGCGTTCAACTGTGTTTAACACATATCTAGCTAATACAGATGCTTCAAGATGACAGATAAAGACCTATACCTACATAATTCTGGACAATACGAAAATGACAGACGAGAGGAGAGTTGCTATTTTGTTGCATTGCCTGGGACCAGAGTAACAAGTTTTGTTTGCCTCGAAAATACTCTGGATTAGTCTGGATCGAGGTCTGTTCGAAATCCTGGAGTGAGTGAGGTGGTCTTTACTCTACTCTTTAAGGCAGCTTTTCACTAATGATCAAATAGAGATTAGAATCCCTTGTGGGGAACAATGTGCAAAGAGCACCACATAAAATTAATTTGCAGTCCTAAAGGTAAAGAGTAGAGATGAGGCAAATATCGACAAATGTCAAAAAAAAAACAGTTTTGCCAACCTTTTGGAATTGAAATACTCAATTTGCAAAATAAAAATATCCAAAATACGGGTGCGTTCGTGACTCGTGTTCGTTTAGTCAGAGTTCGTTGGGCCGTTCAGTTCATGTTCTTTAGGTTGGTTGGTTGAGTTTAATGTGTAAAACGCATGATGTCATAGCATGGACGAACGCCGAAGTTTGATGATTAATGTTATATCATATCAAATTCAAATAAGGATTTTGAGGAAAAAAATACTCAAAAATTGGGTCATTACCTAGCGGTTGGCAACACTGAAAAAAATTACATACAGGAATATAATCTGAGAAAAATGACAACAGCTGACGATTAATGATAACAACAACAAGTAATTAACTACTAGAACAATCATAATTTGAAGAATACGGCATTGAATAAGCAATTCGTGTTGCAAAACGTAAACGCTTACAGGAATAGACCGATCTCCTATTACCTGGACTGCGCGCGTCGCTTGTAGGCTGCAGGTGAGAGTCCAATGAGAAGCAAGTTTGTAACAGGCTCGCGTCTTATTCAGGGGCCAGTTCAGAATGAATCGTTCCTTCTATCTTTGTAACATGTAATTCGACAAAGAGCGAACTAATACTTTACATATTACTTGAACTCACCGCAGTGTCGTTTAAGATTATACTTGACATATTCCCTTGCAATTTCATTGTGCGATGTTTCCGGATGAAACACTTATCAAAATAAAAGTGTAAACCATGTTAACATACACTTTTCAAGCGCTTCTTTTGTCTAATTTAAGGCGTTGTAAAACACTTGACACTATATCACTTCTTTAATGTTATAATGTTCGATTTGTATTTTCTACATTTGTTCTGCAACAATACAATTTGACTACACTGAACTTACGAGTTGCGCGCGCATGTCATCTTTTATTACTTTCTAACTCTTATTTATTACAATTAAGCTCTCTTTTTCTATTTATGCGAGACAGGTCAATTGATGATCCCAAAAACATTACTAATCGAAAGGCCAATTGACAGGAATGAACGACATTTCTGCTGTCAGCTGGTACACATATCATGAGTAACATGACTTAAGTGTCACTATAGAATAGAGAGAAATCTAGTGGTTTATGGAACCAATGATGGAACCTGATGCAGAACTATCTGATACTGAGTTCAGCAACCGAACAGAGTACTTGCAGCGTGCAGTACACACTTCGTGAACGGACCACGATTTGGAAAACCTCATCCAAGAATAAGAAATATTTGATTTGTTTACATGAAGATGAATTATTTGGCAATGGAAATAAAATATTGATCAAAATCGAGAAAAATCATTAGTCGTCAACAAGAACTACTCACAAGTGAAAAAAGAATTAAAATATTAGAGATTAGAAAATTTACAGGATCCGCAAATACTGTAATTGTAATTATTGTTGAATTTTTATAAAGGAAAAATGTAAACAAAGCCTATTGAAATCAGGGAAAATTGAGTATCTCTAGGAATTTTGAATGAAAAACTGAAAATAAGTGTCTTAAAGGCAATTTTGGCACGTTACAAGCTTGGACTTAGGACTTCCATGCATCGAAAAGTTTGATCTACTTGAAAAAGTACATACCTTGGATAATAACCAACAGTTGGAGCAGATTCAGAAAAAAATATAGTGCTTTTTTTTTGAAGGTCTGGGAAAACTAGAAAGTTCATATAAAATAAAGATAAATTGTAATGCAGTAGGTACTATTGACTCAACCTCCTAGAAAAATTCCCATTGGTCTACAAAATGAAATGAAAAAAGAGTTAGATCGGATGGAAAAAATGAATGTTATTAGGAAAGTGACAGAACCTACTGAATGGTGTTTAACTGATTGGTAAAAAAACCTGATGGATCACTTCGTCTATGTTTGGAGTTGGACCACAAGCCTTTAAATGATGTTATAGTAAGGGAAAGGCACCAATTACCACTGTTTGAAGAGCTAGCGTCAAGGATGCCAGGAGCTAAGATTTTTTCTACCCCGGACGCAAACAAAGATTAATACCAAATTAAATTACATAAAGACAGTCAACTTTTAACAACTTTTCTCGCTGATAGTTTTGGTAGATATGCTTATAAAAGGGTTCCTTTTGGGCCTTGTTCGGCGCCTGAAGTATTTCACACAAAAAATTAGGAATATTTTTGAAGGCTTGGAGGGTATTGAGGTTTACATAGATGACGTAATGATTGGTACAGACAATGAAGATCACGACAGAAAATTGGAAACAGCCAAGCAGAGTAATGTGAGATTTAACAAAAAAAAAAAAAAGTGTCAGTTTGGTGCCTCAGAACTGACTTATGTGGGTCATGTTTTTAGTGATCAAGGTTTAAGTCCCAATAGTAGAAAGATAAGTGCAATAATTAACATGGATGCACCCAACGACAAGAAAGAATTACAAATGATATTAGGAATGGTTACTTATGTAAGTAAAGTTGTAAGTTACCAGATGTAACCTATT
Organism: Ceutorhynchus assimilis; assembly: GCA_917834065.1. NCBI lineage: Eukaryota > Metazoa > Arthropoda > Insecta > Coleoptera > Curculionidae > Ceutorhynchus > Ceutorhynchus assimilis. The sequence continues at coordinate 4,596,658 of OU892289.1, read as the reverse complement.
CAATGAGACAACTTTCAAAAAACAATGATGATTTTGCTTGGACAAATAAATATACTTCTGACTTTGATAAAATAGAAATCTTGTTAACTAAAGCACCAGTTTTGAAATTTTTTGATAACAATACCTAAGTAGTCTTATCAGTTGACAGTTGTAGCAAGGGTTTGGGTGTTGCATTAAAGCAAGATAACTTACCTGTTGCATACGCATCCAAAGCATTGACACCTGATCAGCAGTCATGGGTCAAATTGAAAAAGAGTTACTGGCAAATGTGCATAGCTGCGAGAGGTTTCATCAATACGTTTATAGTAGGATAGTTTATGTTGAGACATCATTAGCCTTTGGAACAAATTTTTAAAAAGTCTTCAGCTGATACTCCTTTAAGATTGGAACGTTTGAAATTAAGGCTACAAATTTATGATTTAGTTGTATAATATAAACCGGGTAAAGAGCTATTATTGGCTGATGCTTTGTCTCGCTCCTATTCGAAGTACGGAGAAGGTTTAACCGAAATACTTCATGAAATTAATACTCATTTGTGTTTGATAGTAGAGACCTTGTCATTTAGTGACTCAAAAAGAGATATTTTTATTAAAAACCCAAGTGATGATCCTGATTTGGTTTGATAAGTTGTTACATTCAAAACGGTTGGTCAAAATATGATAAAATACCAAATCAGCATGATTTTATATGGGAAAATAGAGTGATTAAGTAAGTATCTTGTTTTTGAGGGTATATGGTTTATTTGTTTATTCCATCTTAATTGTTGATCCAGGCTTATTTTCAGGTACTTGATACAGTCAGTTCCGGAAATGTTTTCTCCCATATTCAAAAAAACGAAAAACAGGTGAATTATTTACGTATGACGCAAACGGGTTACAAATTTAGTTTTTGCTTGGTTTTGACCCACTTAAAGCTACCCCGGATTCTGGCTTAGTTTTTAACACCAAGTCAAGAGTGTCGCTAGCAAAACTTACAAGCTTTCCCTTCCAGTTTCTTTTTAGGAGATTGTTGATGTGAATTGTAAATAAAAGGGACCCTGCGGTACACCACAGGTGATATTTTTCAACTCACTCTTAGCCTCCTCTATTTTCACAGACTGACGTCTTTCATCCAAATAGCCTTTAAACAACTTGAGCATACTGCCTCTCTGTTCGAGTTTATGGATGAGTTTCTTATGACAAACCATATCAAAGGCTAGTTCAGGTAAACAAATACACATAATAATGGCTTTCTAGGATACTAGGTTTCATAGATTTCGCCAAACTGAGACTAATTAATACATCTCCGGTAGAGTTTCCTGCTTTAAAGTCTTCGTGAAAGCTAATTTTGATTTTCCTAAAATGAAACTTCCCTTTGCTTTATTGCTATTTCAATTTTTTTTGAAATAATGCATATTAAAAATATTGGTCTGTAATTTCCCAGTTCAGTTTTTGAGCAAAAGTCTGATTTCTCCAAACTTCAGAGTCTAAGGAAATTCACCGATACGAAAACTTAAACTTATAAAATGCGATATTTCATTCGAGATTTCTTGAAAAGTTTCAGAGCGTATCCCATCAGGACCTGGTGCTTTTTTAGCTTTAAATGTTTAATTTAATTTTTTACTTCTTGTTCAGTGGTTTCTTTTAAAAAATATAAAATTTACTCCGTACCTATAATAATCTATTGGCTACTAAGCTTTCTCCAATCTCGGAGAAAAATCTATTGAAATGATTTGCAATTCCAATCTCACTGGTAACAGTCTGTCAGTTCGAAGAAGCTCTATATTTCTTCAATTTCTGTTTTCTGAAATGATTTATTGAACATTTTGTTAACACACTTTCACAGATCCCTGTAATTTGTTTCTTATTTTCTGAGATCTGATGGAGTCAATTTCTTTGTAATAGTGAGTAATAAAAGCCTCATTATGTACACCAAACATTTCAATCAAATGAAATTGAGTATAAAAATAATATTTCCTGCTATACACCCCTTGTCCGCTACCGAAAAGGCCTATATATCTGCAACAAATTATCCACTTCCTGGAAACTTGAGCACCTACTTAAACCCAGACCGCGAGTAAGTGGCCTTTAGATAAAACACAATGCAGACGAGAGCACTTTTCGAATTTTCACGCAGATTATTCGATGATTTTGGTTATAAATAGAACTTGAATAACTGCCTATAAGCCAAATACGTTTGATTTTCGAATCAAAAAATAATACCTATTTACTGCATTAAATCTAGGACTGGAGGATCGATGATAAACTACCTTGCAAACATGATTATTACCTTGGAGTTTTCACTGAAGCCAATGACTCCGTGGGGTGGTTAAATAAATATTAAATGCGTGATCGATATTGAACCCCGCGGAAAAGGACTTTTGCACTTCATTTTTAGCACTAAATCACATCACGTTAAAATTCAAACATTGAACACAAATATAATCTAAATTTTTACTCACCCTCCAGCACCAACTAGTATCATCTGCATCTCTCATTAGTAGGCCTTTTTGAATTCCAGCCACTTAAAATTTGAGTCCAATAAAACACTATATTCGCAGCAATTTATTTTTCAAATTTGCTGGAGCAAGAACGGGACGATAAAAGTTAGTGTATTTTTTAACCGATAAAAGTTAAATGCCGTAACAAAAATTGAATGTTTGTTTGAAATTTTATCAATAGCTATTCTATTTTAGTGCTTTTGTTAGACAAAAACAATCATAAAGCTGATTATTTTTAAGTTGTTCTAAATTGATTTATTTATCCAATTTCCCTCGTTAACATGAATAAGTTCTATCTCTGGATGTCCTCGCTTTAATCCAGAGAGAAACATGTGCAAAGAGACTAGGGGGTATTAAAGCGTCGACTGGGATATTTATCCGATGTAAGTAGAGCATGGGAATTTTGGCGTTTTTGAATAACTTATAAATGAAAGGCTGGTTGAATGAATGTGGTGAGATATTAATGGGTTTCTTGTTAATTTATGGCTGCCTTAAGCCGGTAGACTCTATTGGAGCAAAGCATTCAAGCAAAATGTTTCCATTACGATCCCTATAAAGCTAACTTGATTTGAATGTGGCAGAAAGAACAAGACAGATGGATATTGGGCGGTGATTCAATTCTCTGTACAAATGCTACATCTGCCTTATGGAGTTTACTGAGAAATAAAGATACAGGTAGAACTTGATTTGAATCAATCAATATAGAGAAATAAGACTATAGTAATATAGGACAGATGTACTAATGGATGATGTTTTTATTGATGAGATCACTAAACAAAAGCTTCGTAGAGTGTTGATTTTAGAGAAAAGAATTTCACAATTCTTAATTGCATTGATCAAATGTACTCTATCAATAATTTGCCATTAAAATATATAAGTAAAGTAACCGACCTGGGTGTAGTATTTGATCAGAATTTAAGGTTTATGGAAGATATTATTAATCATGCACTTGTAAAATCATCTAAAATTTGGGTTTTGTTTCAAGGAGCTGTAAATTCTTTGGTGTAGACTCACGCATATATGTGTGTACTAGTAAAGTTCGCTCTTAACTCGAATATAGGTCAATAGTATGGTCACCGTTCTACAACTTGCCTATACTTATTATTGTTGAACAGAGATACTGTTCAGTAAGATTGAATATAAATATTGTTACTTATACGGGTTCGCAGATAAGTCTCAAAATCCTTGACAAACCGGCGGTAGTAACTGCAAATTCGAGCAAGCTTCTAAATTCATGTTTATTCTTTGGTCTGGGCCAATCTCGCACAGCTTGGACTTTATCTAGATCTGTCTCTATTCCTTTTGATGAGACAATATGGCCGAGGAAGTTTACTTTTTCTTGGAATAGGACGCACTTCTTGGGATTTAGTTGCAGATTGGCAATTCGAATCCTGGCAAAAATTTCCTTCAAATTCGACAGGTGTTCGTCGAAATCTTTGCAAATCATCCAGATATACCATGCACGTTTTCCAAGTCAGTCCTCGCAAAACTAACTTCATCAGTCTTTCAAAAGTGGCAGGTGCATTGCATAATCCAAACGGCATGACGTTTAATTGATATAGGCCGTTTGTTGCAGTAAATGCGGTCTTCTCTTTATCCTCTTGAGTTCCACCTGTTAATATCCACTTTTCAAGTCCAGGGTTGAAAACCACTTGGATTCTGATAGGGTGTTAAGGGTATCGTCAATCCGGGGTAATGGATAGCTGTCTTTCTTCCTAACGTCATTCAAGCTTCTATAATCCACACAAAACCTAGTAGAACCATCCTATTTCGTAACTAGTACGACCGGCGATGATGCTTTTGTCCTTCAGCATTTCCTTAAGCATGGTTTTAACTTGCTGTTGCTTTGCGAAAAGGAATCTTTGTGGTGGTTGGCGAATGGGTGTAGCACTTCCTGTATTGATGCGATGATCTACCAAAATCGTCCAGTAATTTTATCCTGCACAAAAACACCACTCTTTCTGCACAAAGTCAATAGCTTTCTTCTTTTCTTGCTGGCCTAAGTGATTCCAGCTCATTTCAAACTTCTCCAGAAGCTCTATTGACAAATGTGTTTCATTGATACAGGCTCCTGCTTTGCACATCTGCCTACTTGTATAGCTGGTGTACATCTGCCAATGACGTCTCCTTTCTTCAATGTTACACGGTTTGTTGACCACTCTCACTGGAAAAACATTGTTGGAATTCACTAAGCAATAAGCCACAAGTTTTCCATTCTGCATGTTTCCTGTTGGTTCCACGATCATGGTGTTCACGCTGTTTTTTTAGGTGTGCCCGCCCATTCGAATCACTATTTCCAGGAATTCGTGTATCTACATCAACGATTATTCTAATTTGACAGTCCTTATTTGACGGTGATGAGAAGAGTATTTCTTCATTGCTCACTCTCAACATTTTATTTTTAATGTCCACTGATAGGTAATCAAAGGTTTCTAGGACATCCACTCCCAATATAAATTAATTTACTGTCAGCAACTATCACTTCTACCTTAAATTCGGTGCTTCTTATTCTCAATGTCACGATGGTCTCTCCAAAAACATTTATCAAATCTCCCTTAGCTGTTTTTAGCATCATTACAGAGTGCTTAGAAACCTTGTCGAAGCAAACCACTGATCTTGATGCCCCTGTGTCGATGGCCAAATCACATTTCTTGCCGTTGAGGGTGCCTTGGGCAACGAGACTTTCACAATTCTTCTTCTTTCTTACTTTGAGGGCTCGATAATCGGTGGTCGCCAGTATTCGCCCCCTTACACTGGTGAGGTGGCATTTCCCTGATGATGTCTGGAACCACCTTCTTCCTCCGCTTCACGATCTACTGAGCGGGAACGACGTCTACAGTTTCTGCTAATATGTCCTTCTCGGCCGCAGTTGTAGCATTTGATCTGTTTTCTGGCTCTTGGTTTTTGGTCTAACTTCACGCAGAATTCCTGAAACAGCGCCTCCAGTTTTAGGAACATATCTGCATCTGAGTTTGGGCAATCTTCTGCTATCTTCTTTTCCCTGATCTTGCTTCTTCGATTTAAAGAGGCATTTTTGGCAGCTTCATATTCCAATGCATGGACAACGGTGTCGGCTAAGGTGTTATGCCTACTCATTCTCAGTGCTTGTTGCAGGTCTGTATCTTTTACTTCATCGATAAAGTACTGAACATTTATCTGTTCAGTAAAGTCTTCAGGAGCTTGTGGATACGCCAATCTCACCATTCTCTCGATGTCACTACTAAATTCCTGCAATGTCTCAGATCGACCTTGGACTCTGCTTTTGAGTTGACTCTGGTAGACTTGACTGAGATACCTGTTTCCATACCTCAGCTCTAAGGCTCCTACAACACCTGCATAATCACTTTGTTTTGCCTCGGGAATATTTTGAAGAATTTCAAGCGCCTTTCCTCGCGCCTAGCAGCAGCCTCAAACTGTCGTTTATACATGGACCATAATGTTTCGCCATCAAATATTGGTGGTTTGAGTTGGTCGCGTACGATTGGGCTCACCGATACATCCATTTTGCTGCTACTTTCGTTGATATTGGGTTCTTCGCGAATTTTCTTCATTTTCTACTCCAGTTTTCTAAATTTTTTCTCGAATTCCTCTCGGATCGTCCCCATTCATTCGTTCATTCTTTGACTTCTTGAACCGTTTCTATTTCGCCTTTGACTTCTTCTTGGATGTTCTGGAACACCCTAGCAATCCTGTCATTATCCCTCTGTCGTCTGTCTTCCTGTTCTTGTAGAGTTTTCTGGAGCCGGTCTTGCTCTTGCTGTCGCTTGTCCTGTTCTTCCTGTTTTTATTCAAGTCGCCTGTCTTCTTGTTCTTGACGGATTTTCTGTAGTCGGTCCTGTTCCTCTTGTTTTTCTTTTGCTCTCTTCTCGTCCGCAAGTGTCAACAAAGCGAGCACCTGGTTTAGCTGCCATTTCGGCAGTCTGTTTTCTCGTATTTACCATAAATGCAAATTTCTTCACTCACTTATCCCACTTCTGACACCAATTGTTACCTATACGGGTTCACAGATAAGTGAGACTACTTTTTCGAACTTTAAAGAATTTTATTAAACTCAATAAAATAAAAATCACACGAGAAATTTAACACTACTTTACACTTCAAACTACTCCAAATAAAGCTAATACGGTACGATTATTTTCGAACGTGGTTATTTAGTTCCTGACTTTACAGTTTACTGCACTTGTCGTACGTCAATCAGAACTGATCCTTACGCAGTGCGCACCGGGGCTTTTATAGTTATCTGCGTCCTTTTCTAACACGCTCGAATTTTCGTGATTCAGTTCATCTTGAAAATAGTCAAATTTTCTGGCTTCTTTAATTGTAGTTACAGGGGACAATCAAAAAGTACGAGTGGCGGGTTTATAACAAGATAGTTGAATTACAATGACATATGAACTATAATGAATTTGGAGTTACTATAGAACATAGAAGTCTGAAAGCTGATTTATGCATATTGTATATTAACTCCCAAATTTCATGTACAGAATTATTGCAACTAATTCTATTTCATATACCATCAAGGCGGTTACGTTACAATTATCCGTTTTGCATAAATTATCATAGAACAAACTATGGCCTTCTCACCAATCGATGCATATTTGTTATAAATCACAATAACATATTAAGCATACATAAGTGAAAGAATGTTCATAAATCAGACTGAAAGAATAGGTTGAAATATTGTAACATGTGGTAATTAGTTAGTTACTGTATTCTAACTATATTATAAGTTTATAACATTTAATGGAGGAATCACGTAATTAAATAACTAAAAACTCTACAAGTCCTGAAAACCTAAACTTAAATTTTCACTCATTTTATATCCTCATCCGAGCAGACATTAACCATCAACACCATGCAACTTTACTGCAATTTAACTGCTGCAGTTTATGTCCATTTTACGACTTCCAATAAGACATAATTATTCTCGATCAAGTCTGACGTCAAACGCGTATATCGCAACCGGTCACGTAGCACTCCGATTTAGATGTCCCACTTTCAAATTTTAAAGTGAAATAGTCGTTTATCAGCTTGAAACAAGGCACGAGAGGGTTGTAGAATAACAATATCTCACGTCGTCGTAAATTCGGCGTCACCGTCGCGACGGCACACGCCGCCTTTGATCTTGATAACGATCGACCGTGCCGATGTAACCTTAAATTAACCGGATTGTAATTCGCTCCTGATGTGTCTGTGTGTGTTTGCCGGATAATGGGGTTTAGTGGCTATTCGAAGCTCTATTCTTCCCTTTTGGTAAATAACTTTAATAGTGTTGAAATGAAGGAGTAGTTTTTTCTTCTCTCGAATAACTTTAACAGTTTCTTTCTTGTTAGTATTTTAATGAAGTCCAGTAATTTTGATATAAATCTAGTTAATACTTTTATTTTGATACAGCGATTTTCTATAGAATTCAAGGTCTTTTCTTTCCTTGATCGGAGTCAAGGGCGCCCACAGGTAGGGTTTCCCCCCCCCTGGAAATTTCTTAAATTTTAATTATTTTCTATATATATTATATTGTAGGTCCGATGATGCTTGTATGAGCGAAACGAGCATACTTGAATTCGGCCAAAAACCAGGTAGCTGCAGTAATCCTGTGGATCTTCCTCTACCATGCCTGAGATTATAGCTATTTATAAGACGTAAATAAGTTGATTTAATATCTATATCTCAGTGTACCGATTTGCATATTGATAAATTGTCACCCTTTCCTTATTCCGGAACTGGTGAATTTTGTGGCTGAGTTCAAGGATCCCGGAGCTAAACACATGTCACTATTAAGTGAATCAAATAATAAACAATCTGTGTGTTAACATGTGGCTTTTCAAATTATGTTTTTGCCTAAATTTTGCATTGCAAGTGTCACATTCAAATGGATAAATATCCGAATGTGTTAGTTTGTGAATCTTTAAATCGGCTTTCCATTTAAATTTTGATTTGCAAGTGTCACATTCAAAAGGATAAATATCCGAGTGTGTTGAAATGTGCCTTTGTAAATTACTTTTCTTCAAATTTTGCCTTGCAAGTGTCACATTCAAATGGATTAATACCCGAATGTGTTAGTTTGTGTATCTTCAAATTGCGTTTCCAATCAAATTTTGATTTGCAATTGTCCCATTCAAAAAAATTAAATATTCAAGTGTATCAATATGTGTTCCTTCAAATCGCCTTCTCTTTTCAATTTTGCATTGCAAATGTTACATTTGAAATTCTCCTCATCCGAGTGTGTTGATATGTGGCTTCTCAAACTACGTTTGTGTTCAAATTTTGCATTGCATGTGTCACATTTAAAAGGATAAATATCAGACTGTGTTAGTTTGTGTCTCTTTAAACAGTCTTTTCCTTTGAATTTTGCTTTGCAAATGTCACATTCAAAAAGATAACTATCGAAGTCTGTTGATATGTGACTTTTCAATTTACTTTTTTGTTTAAATTTTCCTAATTTAAATTTTTCTTTAAATTTTGCATTGCATATGTTGCATTTAAAATTTTTCTCGTCCAAGTGTGTTAGTTTGTGTCACTTCAAACTGCCTTTTTTTTTAAATTTTGCTTTGCAAATGTTGCATTTAAAATTCTGATTCTGCTTCTAAAATGATAATTTAGACTGAAGTCCCTTTTTACGCATAAAAAATTTATTCAATTGATTTTGACCCCCCATACATATTTTTCTGCGGGCGCCCCTGATCGGAGTTCAGTCTTTGAAAATTTTCCACGGGAATGTAAGTTGGGATGCTCTACGACATAGGCTGCTCCATGTGAAGGCAAGAGAGAAAACACTGTCCGTCAAAAAAGGACGCGCAGAACCAACAGCCATAAACCTTGTCCAAATAAAACAATTTTCAGAGAAATCGGCAAACAGAGAAATCAATGGAACAAATATATAAAACAGAAAACAGATGAGAAACACAGCCTGTACAGGACACAAAACAACAATCTCAAGCACTTGATATCAAAATCAAGAAAACAATACGAAGAAAACCTCCTTGAAAAAGGCGACAAACACTTTTTGTCCTACATCAAAAATAGTCTAAACAGCCATCTGCATGACCTGATCTTAAAAATACTGTAAACCAGCAAGTCCTACGAGATCCCAAAGAAATAGCAAACGTATTTACTGAACAACTCCACTCTATTTTCACCAGAGAAAATTAGCTTTATGGTAGATAGCGAGGCAACTAATCATCTTATTGGAAGTCAGTTGGCAGAGTATTTTGGCAAAAATAGAAGGAAATCTTGAGTTGGAAACTGAAAATGGAACAAAAGTCACTTAAAATATTTGGATGTGTGAAGGGTTGTTGTATAAACTGTTATCTGTGCGAAAATTAGAAGAAAATGGCTATATGAGGTAAGAGGTAATATTCAAGAAAGGAAAAGTACGAAAAATCAAAAATAAAGTAGTGGTACTTGAAGGAAAATTAACAGGAAACTTATATTTTCTAAACTTAAGGTCAAAAGCTAGTGCAAAGACGACATTAAACACAGAAGAGAAAAAGTGGTTAGAACATTGAAAAATGGGTCACTCTGCAAACTATCCAGCACCAGCTTTGTGTGAAGTATGTGTAATGTCAAGTCAAAGCAAAGTGTCCATTCGAAGATACACCGTCAGATAGAAAGGCAATAAGAGTTTTGGAAACAGTCTCCACTGACCTTTGTGATGACCTATGAAGTTAGTTACACACGACGGTCATATTTTATGACATTTATAAACTATACTCACATTTTTGTATAACATACATATTTACTAAATAATAAGTCAGAGGCATTTGACAAACTGTAAAGTTTTGTCGCGATGGTAGAGGCAAATTTTACCATGAATATTGAAAAATTGAGATGGGACAGCAGATCGAGGAGAGTACATATCGGCAGATTTGAAGAAGAAAAAGGCATTAGAATTCAATATACCTTCAGTGAGGTATATTCCGGAACAAAATGGAGTGGCCGAACGGTTTTACCGTACTTTGATGGAAAAGACAAGGTGCTCAATTTTTGATTTAACCCGAGAGTACACGCGTGTCGGTCAAAAGGACCGACTATTGATAAAATCATCAATTACGCCACTGGTACAAGGGTGGCAGTTTTGTCCATCCAAGAATGCCTGATGCAGGTTTTCCACTACCCATTGACCCAAAAATATTTTGGTTTTTGGTTGAGGTATAGTTCGTTGTTTTCAAAGTCGGTGCTTTTGACTAGGCGCGTGGACCTAAGTATCTAAAATATTTGTGTTCAAAATTGGCATTTTCTGATATTGGGAGTACTTTTGACTGTCGATAATACTGTAACTGTACTCGATAATATAATTCCTTTTGTAATGATTATGAATTCTAGGAATTATAGTGCTTGTACACTTCTTTCGCCGAGACGATTCCAAGCGTATCCTGAACTCTAAGGCCTGATTTGAGTAGGTAATATTTGAAAGTTTTATGTCTCCATTGATTAGTAAACCTGCGTTGGTCATGCCTTAGCGTTCAGGATACGTTTAGGATCGTCTCCGCGGAAAAAGCTAATAATTCATATTAACTTTTGGGCAGTCGGTCGATTTGATCGAACGCGTGTAATGACGTAAGTTTTTTGGCGCGTGTAATGCCGGGTCAAGATTAGATAAAGAAATGTGGGGAGAAGCCGTTAGAGCGAGTTGCTATATTATAAACTGAATAGAGACAAGAAACTTTTGAATATCACAAGACACCAGCAGAAATTTGGAATAATAAGAAACCTAATTAAGACAAAATTAAACTATTCCGATGCACATCATACAGTTACATATTTACCTACCTGAAAAAATAAGAAAATTAGAATTGGACCCCCGATCAGAAAAATTGGTTATGGCTGGGTATGCCTACATTGGGTATAGATTGTGGGATGTTAATAAAAAAAAGTTGGTTCGTGCAAGGAATGTGATTTTTTATGAAATGAAGAGGGAAAGCAAGCATGAAATTATACCCTAATATACCTTTGAGAGTGACAAAGATGAAGAATTAAAAACAATGCAAAATAAGGAAAAAGAACAACAAAATGGAAAGTTATGAAGTAAATTAAGAAAGAAGTACAAGAAATAAAGCGAAACCAAGGCATTCACAAGATTATGTTCTCGATGATGACTCAAATTTGTTTGCGTCAATAAATGCAGGAAATTTCTTTGCAGATGTGCCGCAGAATTATCAGGAAGCTGGAAAGATGGATTGTGGTTGGAAGGATGCAATAAAGGAGGAATTAAGTGCATTAAATAATAGTGGAACCGAAAGTTATCCTGCTGGAAATGTTCTTGTGTTTCGAAGATCCATATACCTCCAACAGCATGTTTAGTTTTTGATTAAAACTGTTTTCTAAAGCTTTAATTCCACCCTGATTCGAAGCAATTGAATTTCCTATGGATTTCAGCTTATCTTCTATGAAAGTTTCGATAAGTGATCATTCTTGGTAGCGCCATCATGCCACTTAGCCTGAAGGTGCGGTCAAGCTCAGGTTGAAACTCTACCTTCGGTCAACCGGACATTATAATACCAGCCCTTAGAATGATGATGTTTGAATTTATCCTCCATTGCCATCGCCAGTGTAAACAGTTTCGGTGATATCGGATCTGCCTAACTGAATCATGTTTATTATTGTTATTATTATTAGTTGACAATAGTGAGCAGTAAAAATAGACCGATGAGACTACTGTATTGAGTCGGCTACTATCGTAGCACTATTAGTAGGTATGTCTGTTTATACATTAATTGGTACACAGTTCATAAATGATCCTATTCATTCAGCTATTTCGCTGTCCAGTCTGTTTTTAAACAGGTCGACTGAATATGCATTTATTTTTAACCATACATGAAATGTTGTCATTACTGACTTTTCAAAAATTTGAAAATGTCACATTTCTGTCGTTCCATTTTCCTGGTCCATTACCTGTCCCAGGACGGGAAATGAGGACGGGAAATTTTTTCCGTCCTCATCTCCCGTCCACGGACGGAAAATGGAGCAGAGAAATATTTCCCGTCCTCATTCCCTGTCCTCTTTTCCCGACCTCATTTATTTGGTTGTCACACTGAGGAAATTGAATTCTTAAATTGTCTTACTGGAATTTTCTTTATTGCAGACAAAATATCTCTAATAACTGCCATAAATTATCTATCTATTATAGAATAACGTATTTTTATGGTTGCTAAAAATTCTTTGTTGAATTATCCTCATTATCACCTATAGTTATCTATGAGCTCCTATAAAATACTTCACTGTTGTTAAAAATTTAATTTACTGATGTATTGTATTCAAATTTCTTCATACGAATTTACTACAGTAGCTAGATACTTTAATATGGTTACTACACACGATCTTTAAAATTGATCTTCATAACCATCGATATACTTTTTTTAACAACTATTAGTTGATTTTCAGTCTTTAAAATGTGCGTTATAGCCATAATAAACTTAAGCGGGCCGTTATTGGCTTCGGCTATTCGCGAAACAACCCGAAGCGGCCATAATGGTTTATTTTGTAATTTTTCTGTGCATTCCAATTATTGCTTCCGTGCAAGTATGTAACATGAGCCCGCTCATTTGTGATCAGGTGTTTGTGTCACGCCATTTTTTGCTGTAAGCGTTGATTAGTGCGTTGCGTTGGTGCCGTTGGTGAATTATTTAAATCATTTTGAATTAGGATTGTATGATTTTGAATTATTTATCATTTATAACCTTGGATTTTGGATTTGCACTGGCACTGGTCTGACAATGGCGTGTAAAGTTGCCCTTCTAGAGTGGGGCTTACAGTTATTTATCGAAGGTGAGCTATGACTATCATCATCACCAGTTTCTACCGAAAGGATAAATAAACTGCTAATAAAGCCCTATTATGTAAAGGTAAAAAAAAACAAGACAGTTCCTTAAGGACCATCACAATATGAATGTCAGTCACAGACAAAGGGAAATCCACTGTTTTTATGGATAAAAGTGAATACCTACCACCAAAAAGTAGTTGAAATGCTAAGTGACACTAAGATATACCTACCCCCTAACCGAGACCCTACAAATAAATTTCAAACCATCGCAAATAAAAGAAGTGGTTACTGAGCTAAGGATCAGACAGGAAAATGAATTAATACGCCACAACTTGGTTTTCCCAAAACTGTATACTATTTGAGAAAGACACATAAGGTTTACATATTTAGGCCAGTAGTTAGCTATGTCAACTCACCGGGATATAACATACCTAAGTATCTTTACAAAGTACTCAATCCCTTCCCTTAACAACAACATTTCACTTTAATATTGAAAACTATTTTCATTTTGCAAAGGTAATTAAAGAATACATATAACCTGAAGAACATGTCCTACGTCCTAGTGTCCATAGTTTATTCACAAACATATACCTACCAAAGAAATGGTCTAGACATTATTAACTCCGAACAAAGATCTATTTCCAACTATACAGATATTGATATTCCTAAAAAATACTTAATTGACCTAAATTACTGCTTTGACACAAGTTACTTTTCCTATGATGGTAATATTTACTCACAAAAATATGGGTCACCAATTTCAGCTAATCTAGTTATGAATCATCTCATTATTGAAGTCAACAGTCAACAGTTCCATGTCCCATTCATATTTATCTATGTTGATGATACAGTGTTGTCAGCTCCTCAAGACCAACTTAATATACTACTAGACACCGTCAACAGCTTCCACCCATAACTCCAATTCACTATGGAGATGGAAAATGGGAACAAAATGCCGCTGTTTTCTAGACTTGGAGATCCATCGAAAACCTGATGGTACCCTTATCACAAATTGGTATTCAAACTCTACTAGTTCTGGTAGGATTTCAAATTATTTATCAAACCATCCTCTCTCTAACAAAATAGGAATCATAAATGGATTGATACACAGAGCCATCAATCTAAGCCTCCCAGAATTTCACACCACCAAAATCGAAAAAATCAAAAAACAAATAATGAACAACAATATAATTATCCCTTAAATTTCATAAACAGAAACCTTTCACAATCCAAAAACCTCTAGCTTTTTCTTGACACCACTTTAAACATAGGGTTCCACTAGGAAAAAGAAGCTTAGTAGTTTACAAAATACCTTGTGAATGCGGCAAATGCTATATTGGTGAGACAATGCAGTATCTCGAGACAAGAGTTCAATAACACAGGTATAATTGTCGTTATGATAAAATGTATAATGAAAACAGGACTGCACTGTCAAAACATCATTTGAAACTGGCCACTATTTCAAATTTCATGAAGTTGATATGGTGGACTCTGGACCTCAGATTTTTAAGCAAAAGGTGAACGAGATGATTCACATAAACCTAAAAAGATGTGCCGGCTAGAATTATTATTACAACCTATGTCCTGTAAACACCGATATTCCAGCAAGATGTTTCCATTTGTCGGTACTTGGTACCTCTATTGCAGAAACCCAAATTATTGTAAATACACATAATTAAATATAACCACCATATTGCCACCAAAGATAGAGTAGATCTGCCCTTGTTCAGTTATAAACATTGGTAAGCAGGTTCGTGAAAGTGGATCTTCCAGAAAGGAACCCGTGTTAGGAAGGTGAGATGATTCCATTTCTAAGCAAAAATCCAGTCATCTCAGATACCAGAACTTTTTCCATACATTTGCAAAGGATGCTTCAGTGATTTGAGTGTAGTCTCCAATTTCTCGGGTGTAAAAGTTACAATTTCAAGTGAAATAACATACAATGTATCAGGATCTAAGTTGGGCATATAGCTTAGATCTTTTTTTGAAACTGTTTGGCAACTTCTTTCTCATCAAAATAGATGTAGTTAAATGGTTACATCCCCAAGTAAGAAAGTCTTGAACCAAGACATCTGTTCTTATAAAACTGCTTATAAGAAGAGGCTAGCAATTCTTGTCCGTATTTCCTTCTAGACTGTTTTATCTTGGCTTTGAGGAAGTTATTTTGGTTCCTGTAGTTTTAGTTGTCATTTTCAGAGTTGCTTTTCAATTGGCTTGTGCCACAATTTTTTTATTTTTTCAATGTGTTTGAAGATTTCTTGAGTTAGCCAAGGCTTCTGGGGATTGACAATCTTCAGTTTGAATGGAACGAAAGGATGGTGGATGACAGAATGTTCTGATTGGAATGGAATTTCCGTTCTCGACGAGGCACACTATCGATGTGGCATTTCTGAGGATATTATAGCTCCGTTCCAACCGACATGAGAACCGTTCAAGAACAGTAATGTCCAGTTGCCCACCTATTTTTCTTTTCGGATTGGGGACTGTCCATTTAATGATTGTTGTATATTTGAGATAATAACGAGATAGGACGTTAGTTTTCAATGTCAGTCATCACATTTTTTTGAAGAGCAGAAACATGAGACATTTCTCTGGATTTTCCACACCTTCTAGAAACAGGTTAAATAGCCTCTTCGTTGTTAAAGCAGCATCGTTTTCATCTTTCATTCAGTATTCCAGCTGCCACTCCATTTTCTCCTGCTGATTTGTTGTTTATCCTATCGTTAATTGCCTTCTCGAATTGATTTCTGTCTCCACGTTAGGATCTTGCTTTGAACTGAAACTGATAGAAGCTTTCTACATTTGAAACGATTTTGGTTTTTCATTTATAGGTTGACAAAATCAAAATTGAAACACCTTAGAATATGCCTGCTTTTCATAACGCCATCTGGCACCTATTTAAATCACTAAATATTTACCTTGAAAAAGTTCAACATTTAGGTATAGGCAATACAACTCCTGAGCGAAATTTCGTAATTCTTGTTACTTTAACACTTCGATGATTATAATTTACTGCAAAACTTTCTATTGCTGTTGCTTTAAAACAGATTTGAAACTCTTCTATATAACTGGTAACACCTATGAGTCGATAGTTTGGTATAAAAAAAAATTATATTAGTGGATCACAAAATAGTAAAACTACTCTCATCAAAAACTAATTGACGTCATCGCACAAACTACCTGTTTTGAAATGTTTGGCACTGGAACGTGTTTTTTGGCCTGGAAATATCCAGCTCTGCATTTTCCAAGCTATTACTTAATTATCAGTCGCGAATATAACAAAACTGTATTGTTTTTTCGGTAATATTATCCCAATAATGTACAATTTCCTTAAAATAAAATCATTCTAGTTTGCATTGAAACGCCCATAATGTTTATTTCCTTTCCACGATATTCCATCCAGAGGTCCAATTTATTTTCGTCAAGCATTCGGCAAACAAAATAGACGATATTGCTTCTCAAACAACTCGAAAATTTTATGGGATAATTATTTTTCTTCAAGATTTTTACGGCAATCTTATTTTGTTTCAAATAAGCAAATTTTAAGGTGATTAAAAAATTTGTTGGCTAATAATAATTTCTGTGTTGACTCAAAGAGATTTTAGTATCTCGATAATTAAGTGTTTATTATCTACAAATAAAATTATGGGCATATAAATTTAGCTTTCCTTAGATAAGTTAGGTTGATTATCATTAGATGACTTCCCAAAGTATTAGCTTGGGCTTCATTAAACTATCAGAAATGGATTTTTGGATTTTAGCTGTATTGATGTTTATCTTTACGTCTTTATGTTTTAAAGATTTTAGGTTTGTGTTTTTTTATCTCTTCTTTTTCTGCCTCGTGCCTTTGGACATAATAATAAGTTGTTAACGTAAAAGTTAGAAAAGTTTCAAATCACTCAAAGTGTATTTTTCAGAAGCCGATTTAACAGGATTTTTGAAATTTTGCAAGCATCAAAAAAGTAACCAGTAACTCTATATCTTTGATATATTTTGTTAAAGATACTTGACATCTTGGAAGTTTAAAAGTCCTGCGATGGCTCAAAGTGTCTATTTAAGAAGCTTTAAAGGCAATTTTCCTGGAAATCAAAATTCAGTGCAAACGAAACTGTAATTCTAGACACTTTATTTAATAAATCCAAAAAGTTTTTAGCACTGATGTCTCATTAGAAAAACAAAATAATAAAGTTACACGTTTCCTAAAGTAACACATAAATCACAGACACAATTTTTTTGTTTGTTTTTCCATGCCAAGTTTTATAAAACATCTTTTTTGTTCGAGCCCGAACAAACATCATAGACACTGGATGTCGTATTATCCACACTCAGTCTGTATAATCCGCTTTTTGATTATTTTTCCGTGTCCGGGAACAAGAAGCTTTTCGGATTATTTACTCACAAGTCCAGCATACAATACTTTTTTTGCTACAAGGAATTTTAATGAGCACTTGATTTAAATGTTTGATTGATTCTTTACCTATGAAATCTATTCCTATAGCTTGATACACGATTCTGTATTTACGGGGCGTGTTACGTTCTGAATTATGCATGCGATCCGGAAAGCCGCCTGTGCAAGGGCGCATTAATCTCTACGCATATTAGCGTGACATGCCGAAACGTGTAGTCTGTCTACGGGCTTTTTTAGGACCTTCGGCATAGTTAAAATAGGCAAGAACTCGTATGACGATTCGTTTTGCATCAAAGAATTATTATGCACGGCTGGATATCGAACAAATTAACTTCAATTGCAGCATTTTGGATGGCGCGGGTGTTTATTGATTTCGAGTAAAGTAGAGTAGTAACTAGTGCAATGTTTGTGCATCAACTGCTCAGTTTAGGGAATTTTATTAAGCGGCGCTTTTATCCTAAAGTGAGGCTTTCAAGACTGTTCTCTGTTCTGAATTAAATTAACAAAAGAGGCATTAGTGGTTTAGTTGTCTAAAAATTTGCAGATTTTGAGGTAAACGTGTATCTTAGGTTTACTTGCTCTGGCAAAAAAGTTCCACTATAACTAGATTATAAGAAAAGCCGCAGAATTCAAATTTCAAGAAAATAACTAGCTATAGCAATGAGAATCTCTAAAGGCCATTAAAGAAACAAGATTGAAATACCAGGCTCATATTTAGATAAGTCTATAAATGCTAATGCACAATACTCAGTGGCGGCTCGTCAGAGGAGGCAGGGGAGGCTAAACATCCCTCAAAAAATTGAAAATTCAATCTTAATTTTTTTTCCTGATTTCTAATTAAAATAATAATTCACAAATTACACAACAGAATTCCAATTTTCGATATTTCAATGTAATTTAGAAAAATCTGACATTATTTCAATTAATCTCGCGCCTCAACGACAAAAATCTGTGAATCTGGGTCGGGATACTCAGTAATACCGGCCCGAAGGGCCGGAGTTATATGCGAGCCCGAAGGGCCGGAGTGATACGAGCGCGAAGGGCTAGAGTTATACGCGAGCCCGAAGTGCCGGAGTTATATACGAGCCCGAAGGGCTAGAGTTATTTTAATCACGGGGCTCAGTCTATAATTCTATTGGTCAGCGGATAATTTATAGAGCCAATCAAAAACCGAGAGTATTTAAAATGCGATTTTTAGCGCCCAATCAAACAGCCGGGAATATTCAAAAACTTTAGTGTTATCAAATTGATTTTGGAATGTTGGTTTTCTTAAGATTTTTACTTTTTTCAGAAAACGGTGGTTTTTGCAAACATATACTACTTTATCGTTGTCTTTGTCTTACTCACTATAATCAACAAGTAAATCTTGTAATGTCATTTTCATTGAAATTAAATTAAAAATAAGTTTCCGATGTTTTATTTGGGAAATTTTGATTATTATAATCATTATTAATTAATTATTAAATTGAATTTTAAACAAAATAGTACATTAAAATACAAGTTTCATAAGACGTCATTTTATCGCACGAGCCCTATATTAGAAAACGAGCCGGAGGCGAGTTTTCTAAAGGGCGAGTGCGATAAAATGTCTTATGAAACGAATATTTTATACTATTTTTTCTATTTTGGTATTGTTTAATTAAGAAAAACAAATTTTTCTTGAACATTTTATTCTCATATTTCCTGATTTCATATGTTTAGATTGGTAACACTACTTGCCAAATATAGAAATCTTCTATTATAAAATCGCGAATGACAGTTCGATGGCCATCAGTCAGCCAGTGTTACCAACCTTCGATAAGTAAAAAAGGAGTGTCACAAAGAGCTTCTTTTCGAAACTACTTTTAGTGTCGAAAAGACTTCAATATGACACCAAAATAGAAAAAATCCTTTTAAAATGTTATTTTTGTTTTCCGAAATGAGATGTGGCAACGTTACTTTTAGTTGGCCATTTTGAAGTGACGCCTTGTGATTTTTTGCCAGCTTTTCCTCGATTTTTCCACTTTTCCGGGGCTTTTCAAGGGAAAAAGGCAATTTAACATACGAGGCTTTGAGTTTTCTCAAAGCAAAAATGTTCAGTTTTAAAATGACATAAATAACAAAATTCCATTTAAAATGTTTTTTTTTGGAAGTTTTGATGTGGCAACACCGTTTGTGCCAATTCCAAGTAGGTTTTGTAATAAATGTCATTTGCCAGTTTTGACAGTCGGCAATTTTTAATTGACGTATTTACATTTCTATCCAGTTTTTCCTCGAATTTTCCGCTTTTCCAGGCCGTTTTAAGTCAAGAAAACCGATTTGAAATACGAGGCTTTGAATTTCCTACATTTTGTGCTAAAAATTCCCAGTTTTCCAATGGGGTAAGTGACAAAAACTCAAATTTCATTAAGTAGCCTTTGGAATGTCATTTTTAGAAGTTTTTCTTTGGATTTGTCCGCTTTTCCAGGGCTTTTCCAGAGCTTTTCCAGAGCTTTTCTGGTCAGAAAAACCGATTTAAAGTACGAGGCTTTGGGTTTTATTCATTTTTTAGTAAAAATTTCTAGTTTTAAATGCCATAATTAGCAAAATCCCATTTAAAATGCTTTTGATGTGGCAACATCGCTTGCGGCTGTCGGCCATTTTCAATTGACGTGTTTACATTTTTATTCAGTTTTTCTTCGAATTTCCACTTTTCCGGGGCTTTTTCAGTCGGGAAAACTGATTTAAAGTACGAGACTTTGAGTTTTCTTCATTTTCCACCCAAAATTTCCAGTGTTTTAACGGAGTAAGTGAGAAAAACTTTAGTTTTATCAAGTAGGTTTTGGAATATCATTTTCGTTGGTTGTTTTTTTTGAAATTTTTATTTAAAGTTTTTGGGGTCCGGGGAACGTTTTCTACCACTTTTTTTTCTCGAAATTCGCAAAATATGACGTTGACAGCTGTCAATTTTTTTTGACACAAATCGATAGTTGGCGTCGGGAAACTGCCTTGTACCTTGTACCGGGGTTTGATTTTCGTAGCTTTTATAGTAGAGCGGGGAAAAAGTTGAACATGTATCAAATTTGACAGGTGACATTTGTCTATATTACCAAAGTGTCATGCGACAAAAGTTTTATCCGAACGAACCCGTTCATTGTTAACTGATCTTAATACTCCGGCCCTTCGGGCCATAATCTCCGAAACAAAACGACGTCAGTTTTTATCGATTGTCAAAAAAACCCAAGGTTTGAAATTTCAATTTTTTGACGTTTTTTGTATCATGAGCAGTGTTGCCATATGTTTTTTTTTTTTTCAAATCTAGAAATAGAATATTATGAAAAATTCCCTTCTCCCGAAGCAAAAAGTATCTCATGGGGGGGGGGGCGGCGGCAAAACAAGCTCTTGCACGAGGGCGGCCAAAGAGCTAGAACCGGCCCTGACATCGGAGAAAACTGAAACTCGGAATATCAACTAAAAATCACATTTTGAATATTCCCGATTTTTGATTGCCTCCAAATTATCCACCCAAATTATCCACTGACCAATAGAATTATAGACTGGGCCCCGTAATTAAAATAACTTTAGCCCTTCGGGCTCGCGTATAACTAACTCCGGCCCTTCGGCCTCGCGTATAACTCTAGCCCTTCGCGCTCGTATTACTCCGGCCCTTCGGGCCGGTATTACTGAGTATCCCGATCCAGATTCACACATTTTTGTCGTGGAGGCGCGGGATTAATTGAAATAATGTTGTCAGATTTTTCTAAATTACATTGAAATATCGAAAATTGGAATTCTGTTGTGTAATTTGTGAATTATTATTTTAATTAGGAATGAGGAATAAAAAACTGAGATTGAATTTTCAGCCGCTACTGTGAAAATTTGTATACAAGTTGGTCAAAATCCCAGAAAAACTCGTAAGATCTACTCAAAATCACTGAGAATCTTTAAAATCTTTTAGCCTCCTCACTTCAAATAGTCACGAACCGCCACTGACACTACTAGTAACTAATTGCGTCTTCTGACGTAGATGTTTGACATTCTTCGAATTTAATATGGAAAAAATCATCAGCATGGATAGCTACTCCGCTCTTTCCAAAGTGTACGCACACCTGGAAAGTTAAGGAAATGTGGAAATACCAGTTTTGGTCATCTGCGCATATGGTCGATTGCACTGTAGAAAATTTCATTGTAAAAATACGTAATGGTCTATGGCATCTTTCAAGCATAAACCATCACGTAATTTCACACTTTTACATAGTAATATGTAAAATTTCACCTACAATTTACGATTGATGTATAAATTTACAGGTCGAGCTTACACAATATTTTATGTGAAATTAAAAATGTAATTATTATATTTGCACAATTTAGATACGTAGGTTTTTATGAAATTATTACATAATTCCAATGGATTACCTACTACATAACAAAATGCATGTAAAATTCAAATGAATTACTATACCTATAATAATAATAAACAACAAAATACTAGCAGAAGTAATTTTTTTTGCATAGTATTTTGAAAGACCCAGTGTACATGGAAGTTCCAGATGGAATGGGAATTGTGTGTTCCACCGGCGTATCCAGTCCATGCATCTGGAGGAGGGGGGGGGGGGGGGGTAATCATCCCATTTTTTTCCAGGTGCCACGCCCAAAAACGTTTACTTTGAGCCTTTTTCTACGAGAGCGAGGACAATTAAACAGTGCGGAAAATCGATTTTCTCGCATGGTGCGGCGAATTTTTTTTCCGCACGGCTGTCAAAAAAAAAAAACAATAAATTACTACAAATTATGTAGGTATATGTACCTACTTTTTTCCGCACGTCTGTAGAAAAACTATTGTACCTAACACTTGCGGAAAATCTGTTTTCCGAACTCGGCTGCTTCACCGAATTCCGCTACGCGTCTTTCGGTGAACGACAGACTCGTGCGGAAAAATTCATTTTCCGCACTTGTTAGGTAAACATATTCTGTACTACCAACAAAAACGAAACCGAACTCTGATAGCGAATTCCATTGGAATAAAGGTTAATGCGTACTGAGTGTATTCGTATCTTATTCTAGCAGCTTGTATAAGAAAGAGATAAAAATACATTTTTTCTACAAACGTCACTAAAAGTGTCATTTTTAACGGATGCTGTCAGTGTCTAAAATACCATTTTATGACACTGGTGTTTAGTGCGTTTGTAGAAAAAATAGTGTATGATATTCGTGCTAAAAGTGATTTTATTTTGTTCAAGTCTCAGTTTCGTCTATGCGCCCTGTATATAGTTGTAGGTTAAATTGGGTATTTAGGATCTTAAATCTTATTTGGGAATGGAAGTTGATTCGTTTTTCTTTATTCTTTGTTTTCTCTTTTTCTAACTGAATTGCGCGTGCTCTATGCCTAAGAATGACACGGCTTTGCTAAATTTGGCTTTCAAAAATGCGCGCGTTAAACACTTAAAAGGGTACCGGCAATGTCCTCACACTTCCTGCCGACAAGTAGTACCAGTTGCCAAAAACACTTCGTGTGGTTCGAGAAAAAAGAACCGCGGTTTTTCGTTTGCCGCGACCGTTTAAATCAAAATGATTTCGTTGTACTCCTACGCATATGACCTGAACTTCCTGACTGAGCTGGCCAGCTGAGTGGAGTTTGGATGTAGAGCAAGGTAAGTTGAAAAAATATGCTTTTCAGTTTCGATATCTTTCAATTTCATCTCAAAATCTTTCATCGATCACCATTCTATCAGCAGCCTGTGGATTTTCCAGTTTTAACTTCGCACAATGTGAGACCAGAATATGTATGTGAGTTGTGAAAAGCTTCATAAGCACTTAGACAGTCACCCCAAGTGTTGCTATTACATCAACATTTAGTAAGCATAGATTTCAATAGATCTCAAGTTGTCTGTATTTTTGTAAAGTAAAAACACACTCATTTATGTTAACGACTTGATTTTACTTTCAGATTCAGAGTAAAAGTTCAATAAAAGCAAGAGTGAATTAATGAAAAATTTTGAAATGCGAGAATCAACTAATGAAAGTAACATGAGATTTTTAGGTCTAGTAGCTTAAGAACTGAAGATAAACTAAGGTTCATTTCCCCCAGAAAGAAAAATCAGTACTTGTGGGCACAAGTTCATATATTGAAGCATTTGACAGTATAAGAAAAGCATTAATCGAGCCACCAGTGGTTGGTCCAATATGATGCGCCATTACCCACAAAATTACGCACAGATGTTTCTCGTTTAGGTACGTTCTTATGCAAAAACATGATGAAGAATTATAAAAAACATTGAATTAAGACATGCAATGGTTAAATTAGAGATGCTAAGTATTGCACGGGCTGCATCTAAATGTAAACCTTATTTACTTGGATTTAATAATTTTAAAGTAGTTACAGATAAGCTATTAATTTCAATACTTAAAAATCAAACAATGGACGCATGATAGAAAATCCACACTTGCAATGTCTCAAAGAAAAATTGATTGGATCTAATTTAGTTACCAAGTGTATGAATCAAAGGAAAATATCATCAAAGGAGGTTTAAACGAAAAATACGATTTTGATATATAATATGTAAAAAAAATCCAAGACCAACATCGCAAAACTTGGCCTCTCTGTCGAATTTCTATCAAAAGATACCAGGCTTTAGAGTTTGCAACAAAATCTAGACGTGACGTCACAACCGCGTGGAGCCTAACAGATTCTGCTTTTGTGTACTCAGGTTCAAAACTCACTCAACAGGATTGAATATCTCGAAACCCGTTAGACATAAAATGATGCGGCTTGAACTTGAAATATTGTTTCTTAAGAATTTGTTATACAGAAATTTTAATTTTTGGTTTACACCCCCTTCTTTTCTGATGCCCCTTCAAGAAACAGTATTGAAATAACAAATAACAAAAAAAAAGTATCAAAATGTTATAAAAAGCATTACATAGAATTATGAGAAGTGTCAATAAATAAGATCATCGCAATGTAAAGAAACTTATGATATAGTGGATCTTATAGAGAGATTCAAGATAAATTGAACTCAGGTACAATGAATTCCATATGCTGGGCATATATCAAGAGACAAACCACAGATGAAATTGATCCGAAGAAGGATGATAACAGGATAAAGAAGATAAGCTATCGCAAAAATCTGGAAAAAAAAGAAGAGAAAGGACGGCAGTGGAACCCCATTAAAAAGAAGGCTACGAGAAAAAAACATAACAAAAAAAAATATAAGTAGGTATCCAGATTCCTGCTAGAATGAAAAATATATCCGATTGGCTATGATGAATAGTTTATAAACTCCCTGACTTTATGTCACAGACATCTAAGAGTTCAGAAACTGCATCGATCCTTATTATATTCTGAAGATGTACGAAATTCACCCAATTAAATCCCAATAAATGCAACCAGCCCAGCATTGGCGTAGAGATTTGTCAATTGAAAAGTTAAGACGTTCTCGCGGATATATTTTAATATTATATAAGAGGATTGTGTTAAGACTTCGAAACGTGAGAAAATTTGCAGTTGGCTTTCCGGTCTGATTAATTCTTGATTTTAGGGAATTTTTTCTCCACCTCTCTTCTGTTGCATTTTATAATGAAGTTCCTCAAGAGGCGGAATGGAGTGGGACTGTAAAAATATAAAGCCTGATGTAATTAGAAAATTAAAATGCTTTGCTCCAAAAAAAAAAAAATAGAATTTGCGTGCTAACATTATTCCATAATCCCATCAAAACAAAAGACCTCTCCTTGCACCAGAATAAAAACTAGGTATATCAATTTGAAAATTAATTATTCTGAAACGTCTTGGAAATTATTCCATTCCATTTCTTGCTCCAGCCTATCATCAATCATTCCGCGTATCACAAAAATCCAAGTTTCTTTCCAGTCCACAAAACAAAACATAACCTTTATATATATTGCCGTGATATCCGCGCGCGTTTTTCGAAACGGGGATAAATTCGGGATGCTGTGTGTGTTGATGACGACGTCGTCGGTTATGGCACGTGCGAGCGGCGGCGCGACGCATCCAGACGCCCGGCCAGACTGGCGAAGCCGGCCGACATCATCGGGGGATTCATCCAGAACCCGGGACCGCACGAAGAAGTAGAGGGGCAACAATGCAATCCTATAAATTGAAATGCATTTTGATTTGTATGTCTGTTTGTGATGATTTAGTGATGATGGTATAGTCAATCAAATTTGCTGTAGATGAAATATTGTGTAGGTATTGGTGATGGGAAAGTTTAGCAACTTTTGGAAATAAGGCTTTGTTCAACAAACACTGTAATGTAGAGCTTTTGGACAAATTAACTAAACAAAATGGTAAATAATAATCCACAGATGAGGATTATACAACATTATCCTTGTCTTCTAATTTTGAACATAATTCTTTCAATACTTTGGAGGTCTTCGAAATCTTGTAGGTCTTTCCATTTTAAGACTTGCCGATTTTGAGTAGATGATGAAATCTTTTCAATTTGATATGATGTTCTTGATGGTTCTCCAGTTTGAAGTAGTGATACTCTCTCCGAGCATCGATATTTACATCAAGTGTCTATTTTTTCCTTGTCATAGTTGAAGATTACCTAGCAAAATGCCTTAAAGAAACCTTCTCTCCCATCCGAAAATTCTACCAGTACATACCAATGACGTACAGACCTACTTGGGATTGGCTTCTATAAATTTGGCTTCCTTTACTAATGGTTCATATTAACTTTGCTTCACTTGTGTTCGAACGATGAACAAGAACTAATCCTGGATTAGCTAGCCAACAAAATGTCGATTTTCTTGGATGACTGAACCTCTTCTTATGAGGATTACAATTAATATAGCTGTACAGACGAGAGAGCGAATTGAGTGTAAAGCTTCTGACATTGTTTCTCGCCAATGCTGGATGCTGAATCCTCGGGTTTTTAAACTCAAGGTTACACTTTCCCAAATTTTTCCATTGTCACGTTCTATTTCGGCCATTACCTTCTTAGCTAAACATAGTTTTTCTACCACAGAATTATATAACATTATATTTAAATAGAGTACCTATATCTGATCTTATTAGTAAATACTCGGAACATAGTATAGAACAAAGTATCGCCACCATTGTGTGAATCTATAAGAAATTCCAGCAATCTACTAAATGCCATATCTACTCTTTTCTTCCCTCTTCTCTGTCAACTTATACCTATCCAGTCCTGGATGTAGGTCTCTCGTAATTGTTTCCATCTTTCTCAAAAGCTCAGAAATAAAATTATGATGTTTTTCCAACTTAATACCAGAAAAAGTTGGAAAATTCACGTTAAATCACCTTTGAAAAATCCTGAAAAATGCTTCGGTGTATCAGATCGATTTCAAACTTTCAGGATTTATTAACCAGGACGTTTTCTTCAAACGAGGAAAATTTGAAGTCAATCTGAAGATCAGAAATAAAACTATGAAGTTTTTTCCAACTTGATACTAGAAAAAGTTGGAAAATTCAGGTCGAATCACATTTGAAAAATCCTGAAAAATACTTTGGAGTAAGAAATCGATTTCAAACTTTCAGGATTTATTAACCAGGGTGTTTTCTTCAAACAAGGCAAATTTGAAGTCAATCTGAAGCTGAGAAATAAAATTATGACGTTGTTCCCAACTGAATACCAGAAAAAGTTGGAAAATTCACGTTGAATCAAATTTGAAAAATCCTGAAAAATACTTTAGAGTATCAGATCGATTTTAAACCTTCAGGATTTATCAACCAGGATGTTTTCATTAAACAGGGCAACTTTGAAGTCAATCTGAAGCTCAGAAATAAAATTAGGGAGTTTTTTGCAAGTTAATACCAGAAAAAGTTGGAAAATTCACGTTGAATCATCTTTGAAAAATCCTGAAACATACTTTGGAGTATCAGATCGATTTCAAACTTTCAGGATTTATTAAGCAGGATGTTTTCATCAAACAAGCCAAATTTAAAGGTAATCTGAAAAGTTTTTTCCAACTTGATACCAGAAAAAGTTGGAAAATTCACGTTGAATCACCTTTGAAAAATCCTGAAAAATACTTTGGAGTATCAGATCGATTTCAAACTTTCAGGATTCATGAACCAGGATGTTTTCATCAAACAAAGCAAATTTGAAGTTAATCTGAAGCTCAGAAATAAAATTATGACGTTGTTCCCAACTTAATACCAGAAAAAGTTGGAAAATTCACGTTAAGTCACCTTTGAAAAATCCTGAAAAATACTTGGGAGTACCAGATCGATTTCAAACTTTCAGGATTTATTAACCAGGACGTTTTCTTCAAACGAGGAAAATTTGAAGTCAATCTGAAGATCAGAAATAAAACTATGAAGTTTTTTCCAACTTGATACTAGAAAAAGTTGGAAAATTCAGGTCGAATCACATTTGAAAAATCCTGAAAAATACTTTGGAGTAAGAAATCGATTTCAAACTTTCAGGATTTATTAACCAGGGTGTTTTCTTCAAACAAGGCAAATTTGAAGTCAATCTGAAGCTGAGAAATAAAATTATGACGTTGTTCCCAACTGAATACCAGAAAAAGTTGGAAAATTCACGTTGAATCAAATTTGAAAAATCCTGAAAAATACTTTAGAGTATCAGATCGATTTTAAACCTTCAGGATTTATCAACCAGGATGTTTTCATTAAACAGGGCAACTTTGAAGTCAATCTGAAGCTCAGAAATAAAATTAGGGAGTTTTTTGCAAGTTAATACCAGAAAAAGTTGGAAAATTCACGTTGAATCATCTTTGAAAAATCCTGAAACATACTTTGGAGTATCAGATCGATTTCAAACTTTCAGGATTTATTAAGCAGGATGTTTTCATCAAACAAGCCAAATTTAAAGGTAATCTGAAAAGTTTTTTCCAACTTGATACCAGAAAAAGTTGGAAAATTCACGTTGAATCACCTTTGAAAAATCCTGAAAAATACTTTGGAGTATCAGATCGATTTCAAACTTTCAGGATTCATGAACCAGGATGTTTTCATCAAACAAAGCAAATTTGAAGTTAATCTGAAGCTCAGAAATAAAATTATGACGTTGTTCCCAACTTAATACCAGAAAAAGTTGGAAAATTCACGTTAAGTCACCTTTGAAAAATCCTGAAAAATACTTGGGAGTACCAGATCGATTTCAAACTTTCAGGATTTATTAACCAGGACGTTTTCTTCAAACGAGGAAAATTTGAAGTCAATCTGAAGATCAGAAATAAAACTATGAAGTTTTTTCCAACTTGATACTAGAAAAAGTTGGAAAATTCAGGTCGAATCACATTTGAAAAATCCTGAAAAATACTTTGGAGTAAGAAATCGATTTCAAACTTTCAGGATTTATTAACCAGGGTGTTTTCTTCAAACAAGGCAAATTTGAAGTCAATCTGAAGCTGAGAAATAAAATTATGACGTTGTTCCCAACTGAATACCAGAAAAAGTTGGAAAATTCACGTTGAATCAAATTTGAAAAATCCTGAAAAATACTTTAGAGTATCAGATCGATTTTAAACCTTCAGGATTTATCAACCAGGATGTTTTCATTAAACAGGGCAACTTTGAAGTCAATCTGAAGCTCAGAAATAAAATTATGGAGTTTTTTGCAAGTTAATACCAGAAAAAGTGGGAAAATTCACGTTGAATCATCTTTGAAAAATCCTGAAACATACTTTGGAGTATCAGATCGATTTCAAACTTTCAGGATTTATTAAGCAGGATGTTTTCATCAAACAAGCCAAATTTAAAGGTAATCTGAAAAGTTTTTTCCAACTTGATACCAGAAAAAGTTGGAAAATTCACGTTGAATCACCTTTGAAAAATCCTGAAAAATACTTTGGAGTATCAGATCGATTTCAAACTTTCAGGATTCATGAACCAGGATGTTTTCATCAAACAAAGCAAATTTGAAGTTAATCTGAAGCTCAGAAATAAAATTATGACGTTGTTCCCAACTTAATACCAGAAAAAGTTGGAAAATTCACGTTAAGTCACCTTTGAAAAATCCTGAAAAATACTTAGGAGTATCAGATCGATCTCAAACTTTCAGGATTCATTAACCAGGATGTTTTCATTAAGCAAGGCTAATTTGAAGTCAATCTGAAGCTCAGAAATAAAATTATGACGTTGTTCCCAACTTAATAGCAGAAAAAGTGGGAAAATTCTCGTTAAGTCACCTTTGAAAAATCCCGAATAATACTTTGAAGTATCAGATAGTTTTTAAACTTTCAGGATTTATTAACCAAGATGTTTTCATCAAACGAGGCAAATTTGAAGTCAATTCGAAGCTCAGAAATAAAATTATGACTTTTTTTCCAACTTAATACCGAGAAAGTTGGAAAATTCATGTTAAATCACCTTAGAAAAATCCTGAAAAATACTTCGAAGTATCAGATCAATTTCAAACTTCCAGGATTCATTAATCAGGATGTTTTCATTAAGAAAGGCAAATTCGGAGTCAATCTGAAGCACAGAAATAAAATTATGACGTTGTTCTCAATTTAATACCAGAAAAAGTTGGAAAATTCACGTTAAGTCACCTTTGAAAAATCCTGAAAAATACTTCGGAGTATCAGATCGTTTTCAAATTTTGAGGATTCATTAACCAGTATGTTTTCATTAAGCAAGGCAAATTTGAAGTCAATCTAAAGCTCAGAAATAAAATTATGACGTTGTTCCCAACTTAATACCAGAAAAAGTTCGAAAATTCACGTTAAATCACATTTGAAAAATCCTGAAAAATACTTAAAAAAATCATATCGATTTTTTACTTTCAGGATTTATCAACCAGGATATTTTCATCAAGCAGGGCAAATTTGAAGTGAATCTGAAGCTCAGAAATAAAATTATGGAGTTTTTTGCAAGTTAATACCAGAAAAAGTTGGAAAATTCACGTTAAGTCACCTTTGAAAAATCCTGAAAAATACTTCGGAGTATCAGATCGATTTCAAACTTTCAAGATTTATTAAGCAGGATGTTTTCATCAAACAAGCCAAATTTAAAGTTAATCTGAAGCTCAGAAATAAAATTATAAAGTTTTTTCCAACTTGATACCAAAAAAAGTTGGAAAATTCACGTTGAATCACCTTTGAAAAATCCTGAAAAATACTTTGGAGTATCAGATCGATTTCAAACTTTCAGGATTCATGAATCAGGATGTTTTCATCAAACAAAGCAAATTTCAAGTTAATCTGCAGCTCAGAAATAAAATTATGACGTTGTTCCCAACTTAATACCAGAAAAAGTTGGAAAATTCACGTCAAGTCACCTTTGAAAAATCCCGAAAAATACTTCGAAATATCAGATCGTTTTTAAACTTTCAGGATTTATTAACCAAGATGTTTCCATCAAACGAGGCAAATTTGAAGTCAATTCGAAGCTCATAAAAAAAATTATGACTTTTTTTCCAACTTAATACCGAGAAAGTTGGAAAATTCATGTTAAATCACCTTAGAAAAATCCTGAAAAATACTTCGAAGTATCAGATCAATTTCAAACTTACAGGATTCATTAATCAGGATGTTTTCATTAAGCAAGGCAAATTCGGAGTCAATCTGCAGCTCAGAAATAAAATTATGACGTTGTTCCCAACTTAATACCAGAAAAAGTTGGAAAATTCACGTCAAGTCACCTTTGAAAAATCCCGAAAAATACTTCGAAATATCAGATCGTTTTTAAACTTTCAGGATTTATTAACCAAGATGTTTTCATCAAACGAGGCAAATTTGAAGTCAATTCGAAGCTCATAAAAAAAATTATGACTTTTTTTCCAACTTAATACCGAGAAAGTTGGAAAATTCATGTTAAATCACCTTAGAAAAATCCTGAAAAATACTTCGAAGTATCAGATCAATTTCAAACTTACAGGATTCATTAATCAGGATGTTTTCATTAAGCAAGGCAAATTCGGAGTCAATCTGAAGCACAGAAATAAAATTATGACGTTGTTCTCAATTTAATACCAGAAAAAGTTGGAAAATTCACGTTAAGTCACCTTTGAAAAATCCTGAAAAATACTTCGGAGTATCAGATCGTTTTCAAATTTTGAGGATTCATTAACCAGGATGTTTTCATTAAGCAAGGCAAATTTTAAGTCAATCTAAGGCTCAGAAATAAAATTATGACGTTGTTCCCAACTTAATACCAGAAAAAGTTGGAAAATTCACGTTAAGTCACCTTTGAAAAATCCTGAAAAATACTTAAAAAAATCATATCGATTTTTTACTTTCAGGATTTATCAACCAGGATATTTTCATCAAGCAGGGCAAATTTGAAGTGAATCTGAAGCTCAGAAATAAAATTATGGAGTTTTTTGCAAGTTAATACCAGAAAAAGTTGAAAAATTCTCGTTAAGTCACCTTTGGAAAATCCTGTAAAATACTTCGGAGTATCAGATCGATTTCAAACTCTCAAGATTCATTAACCAGGATGTTTTCATCAAACAAGCCAAATTTAAAGTTAATCTGAAGCTCAGAAATAAAATTATAAAGTTTTTTCCAACTTGATACCAAAAAAAGTTGGAAAATTCACGTTGAATCACCTTTGAAAAATCCTGAAAAATACTTTGGAGTATCAGATCGATTTCAAACTTTCAGGATTCATGAACCAGGATGTTTTCATCAAACAAAGCAAATTTCAAGTTAATCTGAAGCTCAGAAATAAAATTATGACGTTGTTCCCAACTTAATACCAGAAAAAGTTGGAAAATTCACAAGTCACTTTTGAAAAAATAGATTTCAAACTCTCAAGATTCATTAACCAGGATGTTTTCATCGAACAAGGCAAATTTGAAGAGTATAGAACAAAGTTTCGCCACCATTGTGTGAATCTATAAGAAATTGCAACAATCTACTAAATGCCATATCTACTCTTCTCTTTTCTCTTCTCTGTCAACTTCTACCCATCCAGTCCTGGATGTAGGTCTCTCGTAATTGTTTTCATCTTTCTCCATCCTTCGCCAATATCATCCACTGCTTGCCTGCTGCTGTTCTTATGTCGTCCACCCATCTTTTTTGAGGTTTTCTTGTTATCTCCCTTGATCTCCATTCCAGGATTTTTCGTGTCCATCCGTCGTCATCGTATCTGGCTCATCGTCATTTCATGTAACTGTTCTCATCTGAGTTTTTTCAAAATAGGGTATGTGCGGATTTTGAGATTATGCATTTCTCTGCTAACAAACGAGTTCCGCAAAGGCCCAAGTACCTACGTCCCATTTGATGTTGGTTAGTTCTTGTCCTAATTCGTCAGATTTTCATGTTGGGTTCGTTTCACAGGTGCTCTTACTCGCTCAAAATATGAATATATCAAAGTGCTTTTGAAAGTTGAAAATATCTTAATTAAACTTCCAAAATTCACATACGACCGGAACATTAATAGAAATATTTTAAAAACGGAGTGTTCAATTCTGATTTATACGGATGCATTTAAAATATTGCCAGGTAAGGGAACAGCATTTTTATACTCCACAATTGAATAGAAAGCCTAAAGTTAAATTGGACAGCAATTATAGCATTTTTACATCTGAAGCTTTCGCTATACGGGAAGCACTGAATTTTGTGCTTCAAGAAGACAATAAAAATTATGTCATTGTTTCTGATTCCATGTCTGTTCTTAAATCTCTTGACACAGTTAAACTTTGGTCGTATAAAACTAATCCTACTTTATGGAGTATTCGATAAAACTACAGACGCAATACATCGAAGCATTATATTAACGCTCTTTGGGTTAAAGCATACAATGGCATTGAACGAAATATGTAAATATGTAGGGGAGCCGGGTATAGAACGGGGTACCAGGGTAGAACAGAGTACCACGTTTCAAATTTTCGCGGGTTAGTGCAACGCTGCCATATCGATATATATTCACAGCACTATACCCTAGGAATACGTTGACAACAAATTTGACCTTGTTGGTAGTCCTTCGAGAGCTGTTGCGCTAAATGCATCACTATAAAAAGATCCACTGTAAGAATTGATGAATTTGCGAACAACGGTGAATGTTTAATTTTACTAGCCGGTCATTTTATGTAGTATAGGTAAAAAGCCTTTCCCCTGTTGTTGTTTTAACCGCATTGCTCTATTTGTTTCCTGCTTGGAGTAGCCATTCCCTTCGAGTGCTGACTTTAGATGTTGCATTTCATCCTGGATACATTTAGGTTCACAAATTCGGATTTCCCGGTCAGAAAGAGTTTTGATGATTCCTGTCTTTTGTCTGGAATGGTGATTGGATTGCTTGTTGAGGTATCTGTCCGTATGAGTTGGCTCTCTACTCTGTGTTCCAGTTTTCTGGAGGAAAATCTTTCCAGGAGGACGTCAAGGAATTGTTGTTCCTCTGAACTTCTATTGTTAACTGGATCCTGGGGTTGATTGAGTTCAAATGACCAAGGAAGTTTTCTAGCTCTGCCTGTCCATGGTTCCGAACAATAAAAGTGTCATCTACATAACGGAATCAACAAGTAGGTTTTTTTGTGGCCGTCTCTAGTGCCAGTTGTTCAGAGTGTTCCATGTAGAAGTTTGTGATCACCGGGCTGAGTGAACTTCCCATTGCAACTCCATCTGTCTGCTCGAAGAATTCGTTCTGCCATTGGAAGTAAGTACTGGTCAGACAGTGATGAAACAAGTTATTGATTTCCTCTGGAAAAATGTCTGTCAGAGGTGATAAAAATGTCGTTGGGTTGAAGAGTGATGCTTTTGAAATTATCAATGAAATGGGTGGAGTTTTTCACGTAAAAACAGGATGTAGTTGAGCAAGCGTGGTCAGGTACTTGGCTATGCTGTACGTTGGCGAACCTATCGCACTCAAAATTGCTCTAAGTATGGAATGCCTGTTTTGTGAATTTTCGGAAGCCCATAAACTCCAGGCCTTCATCATTAAAGTATGCCATAGCAATTTTTCCTCCACTGGAATATATTGCTATACCTTGATTTTGAACAAAATTCTTATTGAGGTAAGTTTGTGAACTCATGGTAGGTATCTATCAGGTAGGGAACATCAGTGAAAATAATATTAATTTTTACCCTAGTAATTGATTTACTAAGAAAATCGACGGTTTGACCAAGTTGTTATCTCTAATATGTGTGGATCAACTAGATTTGGCACAAACAAGGGCTTCCTGGCAGGGAAACTGAAGATATTGAAAGAACAAATAAAAAGGTTTATAAAGCTCTGCTACAAAAATTTGAAAACAATATGGACAAAAGGTTAGTAGATAGATATTGAAAACAAAAAATTGATAGCACAGATGAATTAAGAAAAGACAAAAGACATCTCCAAACTGAAAATTTAAGTTGAAGAAAATACAGAGGCCATTGCTAACCTATTACAGATTCGATAATCATGAGCTAAGATCTAGAAGAAAGTCTCCTGCTGAATAGCATAGAAGAGAGCCAGGAAAAGTTAAAAATATTACGTGTGACAGAAGTTTGATAGAAAATACCTTTAGAATTGGTCAAAATTTGGAAAAAATAAAGCCTGGACCACCTCTGGAAAGTATTCGCATGGGATGAGGAACAGAAAAAGTAAATGCTGATGACTTCAGAGGAAAATCTCCAGGGCCACGACAGCTACTTTAAACATTTTATTTGATTTGGGAGAGATAAGGAATTTTCGGCTGTATAAGTTGTATCCAAGAAGATTATACAATTTGTATTTGAAATAATGTTGGGCACGAGAAAATGGTAAGCGAACAAAATCGAACCAATATTTCACATTTTGAAAAATTTTAATAAGATTTTGAAACAGGTAATTCCTCATTTTTGTTGAAAACCTCCAGCCAGTGCTTGTCCTTAAATTTTCCATTTTATAGAATCCAACGACAAGTTGAGGGCTTTCGGATTTATATTCTTTAAAGGATCAGTTAAATCCCATGTCTTTATTTTTATTAGAGAAATTCCCTTGGCAAAAAAACTAAGTGATTATTTTCAAAACTAACTATTAAAGTGAGCATGTATCTCGCTGTATTGAATCAAAATAGATTACATATTTTTTCCAGAACATCAATTTGGATCGGGGCCAGGCATTGTTACATTAACAATATTTGATTTTCTACTGTCAATATGATAAAAGCACCATTGTTTTTCAAAGGCATCTGTTGGGCACATTCCAAATTTTTTCAAGCTCATCTATTGAATATATTTGATCCATAACAGGAGATAAGTAATCAGCTGGAATAAGCTTGATAGGAACAATACTGATATGGATCAATTATTGGACCGGAATTACCTCATTCAATTCACTTGAATTACTTTGAATAGCTCATGGAAACAAAGGTGTCTTGAATAGATAATGGTATTACCTACTTTAAAATGTCTAAATGCCATTATGAGATCATTATTCACAATTATATATTATATTATTATTGACAATAGCACGGAGAGAACATAGTAAGCACCGGCCCCTGTCCATTTGTCACCGCATATCTAGCGCTCCGCAATAAATCATTTATGAATGCGAATTATGTTTCGTCAGCTCTGCTCTGATGGTCCGAATTTAGAGCCATATGCGAGAGAATTGTGGTGGTCGGAGCCGGGAAGGCACAAAATTAAAAATAACCAGCGACAAGAAATAAATACGAAATGCACGTATGGATGTGTGAAACTTTCTCAGCATCATTTTGCCTAATTCAGGCGTAATATGTTTTGTAATGAGAACAATTCTGTACAACTTTTATTTAAAATAGGTACCTACCTACTCTTTATTTTTACATGTGATCAGGGGAAAGAGTTTTACAAAAAAGTATGTCCGATGCTGTCTTATGACTGATCGCCTCCTTTTGATCTTTTTCAAATCGACCCTAGAGTTTTTTTTTTTTTTTCTTTTCATCACAACCTATCATTAATCCGACAATCACAAATATTCCAATTTTTGTAAAAAGTACATGGGTCATCCAAGCTTTTATTAAATTTCTTGCTCCAATCTTTCGATGCTTGTTTCAAACCATATATACTTCGTATCAGTGAACAAACTTTACCAGACTTATCATCAAAACGTTTTGGTTGTAACATGTAAATTTCTTCAGATAAGTCTCCATTCAGATAGGCTGTATTTACATCAAATGTACAAATAAAAACATCCTCTTTCTTGTTGCATACGGAACTCAACAATAATCTAAAACTTGCATGTCGAGCCACAGGTGCAAACGCTTCGTTTTAATCTATCTCATCTTGTTGGTTAAAACCACGAGATAACAGACGTGCCTTTGTACGACCATCTACTTTTTCTCGTAATACCCATTTGCATGTTAAAGGTTTTCGATTTTGATTTTCCGGCAATTTAACTAATTCCCGTGTCTCCATTTCTTGCAATGAATAAAACTCTTCTTGCATTGCTTTCTTCCAATGAGGATCTTTCAGTGCATTTTTTACTGATATTATGTTCAACTTCTCCAATCAATATATAATCTTTATATCTTGAATAAGGTTTAATCTCTTGACGATTTCTCCATGTAGGTATATCTTGGTAAATATTTGTCGATTCTACTGGATCACTTTCATTACTTTCAACATTCTCCTCTTGTCCCTGGTACTTTCTTCTCTGTTTCTGATATTTGCCCTGATTCTATTTCCGACTTATTTCCAATCTTTTGTTTTTTTGAATTATGGAATTTTGTGTTGGGGCTTAGCTTGTAAATCGGTCCTGTTATCACTGAAAATAGCACAAAAGTATGTACTGAAAATATTATTATTTAAACCTAAGATGTATTCCACTGATCTACTCTTTTCTCAAACCGAATTCTTAAACTTGAAAAAACTTTATTGCGTTAGAGTCAAACAGTTTTCTCTAAATTATAAGTTGTTCCAAGATATAGTTAATCACTCGATACAAACTAGGGCTGTAACCGAAATAAAACCTTATAACTTTCTATAGAACTATTCGACCACTCAGAGAAATATTTTATTCACGGGACCCAGATTATTGAACTTGCTACCACTCGATATTGAAAATAAACAAAACTTTAAAAAAACAACAAAAAATAAAATGAAAGACTGGGTAAAAATAAACTACACATTTATAAAAAAAATCAATGGTCTGATGTTAGCTAGGGAT
Source organism: Ceutorhynchus assimilis (assembly GCA_917834065.1). Lineage (NCBI taxonomy): Eukaryota > Metazoa > Arthropoda > Insecta > Coleoptera > Curculionidae > Ceutorhynchus > Ceutorhynchus assimilis. Next base: position 4,559,049 of record OU892289.1, on the reverse strand, counting down.
ACACACAAATTCTTGAATTCATCGTATTCTTAGCTCTGCATTCTACAAATTATCAACTAATGTAATGAAACTTGTTACGTACAAATTTTGCCTTAGTACGTAACTGAGATTTCGGATGAAGTCGGTAACTAATTCAGGTATTTGTAAGGGTATTTATGAAGCTTTATACCTAAGGTTTATTATTGTTCGGTGATTGATAGGTTTCTCATTGGATTTTACTAGATTTCTGCCTTTTTGTTTGGATGCGAAACAATATCTAGTTGTTGAACAAGGGTATATTTTTCGAGGTAATAATGAGTAAATTCTTTGTATTCAGACGACAGGGTAGTTTTAGGATAATAAAGCCCTACTGTTAGGATCGAAATCTATTTTATTTAGCTTACGAAAGTTGTCTAAAAAGCCCTAAGTAACTGTCGATGATAATGTTTGTTTACTTCCAAATAAATATCAATTGGCAACACTTACGAGTCTCGTATTTTGCATTATTAAAAATTCTGCAACACCATATCACTTTCACACCCTTTTTCACCCTTTTGTAGGTGGTAGACGCTTTTTACTCATTGGGCGTCGACCGGTGAGATACCACCATGCCAGAATTGAGTAGCGCTAAGTGGTATCACCACGTTCCGCTACTGCGCTGGCAGTCCGGTTCCAACAATGAGTAACAGATAGCATGATGGCGCCTCCAGGATCAAAATATTCCGGAGGTAAAATACCCGACCACTCGGATCTCCGGGCGTCGGGTGATCCTGGGGGTCCTTCATGCAAAGATATAAAGAGAAGATCAAAAACTCAACTCAGAATTGATTTTAGCAATATAAGAGGAATAAGTACAAATATGAATTCAGTTCACCAACATCTTGAAGAACAAAGACCTGACATCCTTGTTCTCACTGAAACTAAAATCAGTTCTGCAACACCTATTGTGAACTATCATTATCCCGGCTATGACCTACACCACCGATTTCGACATAATTTTGGGATCTGTGTGTACATTAAAAATGACCTTTCATGTCATCGAGAGGAAAAGCTAGAACCAGCGAACCTTGATATCATATGGCTAAAATTCACCTCAAAGTCATCGACCAAGTTTATCTGCTGCCTCTACCGACCGCCATCTAACACCGAGTACCAAAACTTTTTCGCGACATTATCCGAAAGCTGTGATAGTATACAGTCAAACTATCCACAGGCGGAAATTGTCTTTTTAGGCGATTTCAACGTCCACAATATACCCTGGCTGAAACACCACAACAAAACAGATAACGAAGGCAGAGAAGCAGAAGCTTTTGCCATAAGTTGTGGTCTAACGCAGCTTGTCGATGAACCTACCCGTATCTCAGAAAGGGGCGAATTTGCAGCGCTTTTAGACTTGTTCCTAACCACCAATCCTCACTCGTACACAATTCAAGTAGATGCTCCACTTGGTTCGTCCGATCATAAACTTATAATAACAAAGTGCGAAATGCTCATCCCACCAAGCCTACAACCACTTCCTCGTAAAATGTGGCACTATAAATCGGCAAAATGGAATGACCTAAAACAGTATTACCTGGATTTTCCATGGCAAGAGGTTTGCTTTAAAACAGCTGATCCCACTATTTGCTGTAATGAAATAACACAAGTAATCTTATCTGGAATGGACGCATATATCCCACATACAACTAAACGTAGAGCTAATGCAAAACCTTGGTTCAACAGCCAGTGTCAAACGGCTATACAGAAAAAACACAGAGCATATAACCTTTGGAAACGACAACAAACCGCTCAAAACCACACAGAATTTATAGAAGCTAGAAATAGTTGCAAAATTACTATTGACTCCGCTAAAGGAACATACAATCAAAGCATAAAAAACAGGTTGCTGAATTGTCCAAGTAGTTCTAGGTCTTTTTGGTCTCTTGCAAAAGCTGTTGGATCTAACTTCACCAAGTCATCCATACCACCACTTACAGATAAAAATAATCACTTAGCCACATCAGAGGAAAAAGCCAATATGCTTGCCCAAATGTTTTCCTCCAACTCCAACCTAACAGTGCCAAACGGAAAAACTCCACCGTTCATTGAAAGGGTTTCCCATAGTATGCCAGAGGTACCCTTTTGTCACAGAGAAATACGAAAATCCCTAAAAAAGCTGGATACAAACAAAGCAATGGGTCCGGATGGCACTCCCACAATAGTACTCAAAAATTGCGCCAACGAACTCACCCCAACTTTCGCAAAATTATTCAATTTGTCTTACAGGCAAGGAGTATATCCATCATCATGGAAGTCTGCCGCAGTACAACCCATTCCAAAGAAAGGAAAAAAGACAGATCCGTTAAACTATAGACCAATTGCTCTACTTCCGGTGATATCAAAAGTAATGGAAAGAGTTGTGAACAATCACCTAACCAAGTACTTGGAAAAGTACAAAATTAGCAACGATAAGCAATACGGATTTCGAAAATATAGGTCAACTGGCGATTTACTTACATACGTCACTCACTTATGGCAAAAAGCGATTGAGTTGCGGGGTGAAACAAGAACAATTGCCTTAGATATATCTAAAGCATTCGACAAAGTTTGGCATGAAAATCTGCTCAACAAGCTCAAAGCAATGGGATTATCGCCGAAACTTTGCACTTGGTTTGAAAGTTACCTAAAGGACAGATCCATTTTTGTTGCACTGGATGGCCAGAACTCCAACTCTTCACAAATAAATGCTGGTGTGCCACAGGGAGCAATCCTTTCGCCAACTCTTTTCCTGATTTACATAAATGACCTCATAGATAAAACAGTAAATCCACTTTATTGCTTTGCAGACGATGGCAATGTAGTCTCCTCACTCATACCACCCACAGGTCTTTCCGCACGTGAATTCCATCATCTTAGACTAACTCAAATATCGCAGATAAATAACGACCTGGAGATAATAGAGGACTGGGGTAACAAAAACCTTGTACAGTTCAACGCGCAGAAAACCCAAGCAGCTCTGTTTTCAAAAAAGACCAGCACCGGTGAGCCAAACATCATGCTATCTGGAAGTGCTGTCACATTACAGAGCCAGTTGAACATCTTGGGGGTTACTGCAGAGACCAACATGTCTTGGCACAGTCACGTGGCAGATATTGCTAAAAGGGCCTCCTAAAAGCTGGGGGTGCTATTTCGTACAAGACATCTGTACACACCAAGCCAATTGCTGACACTCTACAAAGCCCAGATTCGACCAACTATGGAGTACTGCTCACATATATGGAGTGCAGCACCCAAACATACCTTAATGCTTTTGAATACCGTGCAAAAACGAGCTATCAAGCTGATCAATGACCCCGCACTTACTCGTAACTTGGATGGTCTCGAACATCGCAGATCTGTGGGCGATTTATCTCTCTTCTACAGGTACTATCACGGAAAATGCTCTGAAGAGTTGGCGCGTATGATTCCACCGAGAGTAGCACTTACCAGGCGAACCCGTCAAACAGACGGTAACCATGAATTTACTGTCAAACTAGAGGCACCAAGAACCTCATTATATCAGAATTCATATCTCTGGAGAACAGCATCGCTGTGGAATAAACTCCCTGCGACGGTTTTCCCTGCCGGTTACAACCTGAACCGTTTCAAGACCAACATACACCGACATTTCCGCGCACTTGCCGCTTCTCGAGCGTGATAGGACATTTCCTTGCGAGTGCGCATATCCGTAAAAAAAACTCAAGTGGTTGCTGGCTTAATTGGTTTTGTGGTGGAAACCTGGATTTGGTCGTAGATCCCCGTATTTGTAAGCCAACCACACAGAATTTTTTAGAGACGAAAATCTACGCCATTTTGTTGAATTGTCGGTGCGAGAAGCAAGCACGTTTTGTTCAACTAGAAGCCCGAATTGTAACCAGGTAAATTTAAACGTTTTTATCAATCTGAATTTACCCTTTCGTTATCAATATTTAGATTAGCATATCAGTAATTTTGTAAATATTTGGGATTCTATAAAAAAAAAGGCAATTTGACCTCCAAGAGAGTCAATTTATCAGTAAAAAACTCATTAGTCGCTTCCAAAAGGGACATTAATGACCTTATTAATTCAGGGTTTTTTTTTAAGGAAACTTACAGGTTTCAGGAAATTTCGCTACTTTAATTTCAATCATTTCATTTATGTACTCTTTCAGGGTTTTTTAGATTTTACCTTCCATTGGGTTTTCTCTTTCGACGTTTTGCTAATGTTTCGAAGGTGAGATGTCAGAGTACCCACAACACTGAATCTGAAACCGTAATTTACCCTAGTTGGGAAGGGGAGTCAAAAGGAGTTGATGGGGTATGTTATCCAGGCTGTGCGGCTGTCATGAGACAGTAATGGAAATTGATGGTTGGACTGCAGGGAGGACCACAAGGGGTGATGGTGACCCGTAAATTTATTAACGTTTTAATTATTATTAATAGTATTTCTTAAATTTAACTAACTTGATACATTTCCACGTTTGTTTTACCGCCTTCATTATTAACTATATTTGAGGTGTCATTTTTGTACAAACCCGCCCCGGTATACCATAAGCGTGTACAGGTTTTAATTAATATTATTAATCCTTTTAATCATTAATTGTTCTCTTTTACTCTCATTGGAGTAAGGTGGCCAAACATTTATTGGTAAATCTTGAATTTATTGGAATGTCTTTTATAGGACCAATACAAAATTAGTTCTTGCTACCTTTTGGTAATTTTACCAATTACATTTAATAATAATTACTGTGGTATTTTATGTATTGCCTTTGGAATGCCATTGCAGTTCTAAACATACCCCCTCTCCCCCCCCCCGCCCAGATTATATTAAATAGATTTATAATCATTGTTTTTATATTTGACTCTTATTTTACCCCTACTGACCTCAACCAAACTAAGGTAAAGTTATTTTCAAAGGATAGGTACATCAGGTGGGAATATCTTGGAGGAATTTTGGAGATCAGGGACTTTCTGGTTTAAGTCCGCGGATGTTATTTTGTAAACCAGTGGCGCCCTATAAAGCTAACTTTCAATATTGAACCTACTCCCACACCACTGAGTAGCCGCGAGCACTTCGTTGCGCTGGCCGCATTCCTTAAGGGCGTCTTATTGTACCTAGGCCTTTTCTATTATTTATTCAAATTCATTATTCAAACAGTTCAAGGGTTAAATTTTGCGCAACAAACTTAGTATGAATAAACTTATAAGACCTATAACCTATAAAATTTGTTGTCGATTTTCAATTTATTTCTGTATAACCACTTTCTGGACCAATCTTTTCATTAAATGAAACATTGCATCACACTCCTACTTTACGTTCATTCGGAAAATATATACGATAGCCATGCTCTCCAATATCATTTCCGACAAAAATTCCTTTCTTGCTTTTTTTATCCATTTTCAGACGCTGATGATCTTGTAACATGTAACATTTACAACCAAAAATTTCAATTGCTTTTAAACTAATACGACGACCAAACCACTATTTTGCTGGAGTTTTTTTATCAATACTGCTATTAAAACTTTGATTAATTGAAAATACCAAGGAAAATACTGAATAAATTAATGCTTCTGCCTATAAAACTTGAGTGTGAATTTCAGCTCGTGCAGCTTCATAACCCATGGTGGTCCGCATTTCTCTTTCAATTCTGCCATTTTTTTGTGGTGTATAATTCGCTCATAAAATATTCCAAGCTGTTCAAAAATTTCTCTGCTTCAATTTTTATACCATTATCAGATATCAATACTCTTACTTTAGACCAAATGGATTTTCCACCAGGTTCACGTAGATATTTAATTTTTCTTCTTCCTCAGATTTATTTTGTGAAGTAAATGGTTCGAAAATGACTATAATCATTTTTGAAAATTAAAAAATACTTTCCACCACCGAGAGAACGAACATTCATTTCTCCAAGATCAACTTGTACTCTGTCCTAGGATGTTTTTGCTGTTTCTCATACACACAATCTTCCCAGTTATTAATATAGCCTATTCAATTCTTCTTCAATACATCTATCAAATGTTGAATATTTTAATCTGCTAACCGTTTATACCAAATTTTTGAGCTAACTGCTGGTAATCTATACTTTGCAATTCTACGTAATATAATGTGAAATAAACCACGTATCCTCTTGGCTGTTAATACTAGTTCTCCTTGTTCCATAATTTTTGATTTTTCTTCTGTTGCTATTGTGTAGAACCATTATCCAAGATTGTAAATAGGTTACACGACAGCCTTGCACCATTCTTTGATTTATAAGCATGCAATGCAAATAAACATTTTCGAAAGCTATACCTTCTAATTTTGTTTAATCTCCAATCTCAACTGAAATTGATGATCAGCATTTTCTTGTTCTGCTTTTTAGCCCATGCGTAAACCTTTCCAGAAGTAGTCCAGGTTTTCCAAATTTTGCTTTGGAGACAAATTGTGCTTTGGAACAGTCAAATCTTCATAGATAGAGTAGCTGGTTTTCTTGAATAACTTCCTAGCCTGCAGGGCTCGATTCCTCATGGAAATATGTAATTATAATTAATTAGTGCTGATCTGGGAATTTCTCCAATTTGATCTATTCTAAAGGTATTTTCTATCGCAGGCAATATTTACCTTTTCCTGAATATAAATCCCAAAAACTATTATCACTATTTTCTAGCCCCTCGTCTTTGTCATTTACCCACGTAGAAACTTTATTTTAGATTTTAACTCAAGATTATCCAATCTGTTTTGTAGGTTAGTAATGGCATCTGTATTTTCTTCAACTTTAATTTTCAGTTTGGAGACTTCTTTTTTTAATTCAGGCTATTGGGTCCTTCTTAGTGTCAGATCTGCTCCACCCATATTAGAGATAACGACTTGGTCGACCTGGTCGTCGAGCTATGGTTCAGCTTCGTTTTGATTAAATTTCTTGTTTAATGAGTTTGTAACTGATACACTGCAGATTTCCTATTTTTAGTTTGTTTAATAACCACTTTATCGTTGATACAATCGAGGTAGTGCAAAAGAATTACACTTTAAATACTGCAAAAACCACCATAGAGTGTTAAAAACACAGAGCAAACAAGAACACGTTCTACACTTGACACCGTTTTTGCATAAAACAAATTGTCTTAGTAAATCAATTAGGGTACAAATAAATAATACTTTCGCTGATGCTCCAATAGATACCAGAGACTTACCTCGATAAGAATTTTGTTCAAAACCAAGGCATAAAAATACATTCTAATGGAGGAAGAATGGCTATGGCATCAAAAAATCTAAATTCCAAAATACATAAATACCGTTTTGTGAATATTGAACTTATGAGACATCAATACAACGGTTTCGAAACATACATTTTATCACTCTGTGCAGATGTTGTTACCGGTCATCCGGAGCTCCATTAGCTTTATGTACCTAGTCTTTCAATTGTTGACATTGCACATCAGCCTTTCATTATTGTAGACCTATCGTACCTAAGTCAAGAAAGAATACAGAAGAAGATGCTAAGTTTATATTTGATGAAATAAAAAAAGCTGCTTAAGGTATCGCTAAGAAAAGAGCCCAAGCACTGATTACAAAATTTGCGAGTCATAAGAAAAGGATGGTTATTGGCTATTCTCAGACCATAAACAGGTAGGTAGGTACATATTTTTAGATGCTTATCCACTTTTTAATATTGGAGAAATAGTAGACTCCCTATAGTGCATCTCCTATCGGAGGTTTGCTATCATCACGTAGCAATCCGGACCTTGTTGACTGCTGCTCCTGGAACAGTTAAACACTGCTACAATTAAACCAACCCCTTAGGTTCTTTACTCAGGATACACGGATTTTGATGCTTACTCTCTTTTATGGTGTTAATGATTTCGCACTCCTGCTACCGGTAGCGCCGGAAACTATTCGCTACCAAACCGAAAATGACGTCACAATCGAAAAAATTCTACCGAATCGAACGGTTCGTTCTTTACAAGATAAGGCCCCTGGGGTCTTATTCTGTTCATAGCTTTAGGTAATTATTATTATGAAAACAAATTGGATGGAAATCACGATTTTGAGGGAACCGAGTTAGTTGAATATTCCCAAAAGTGTTACTTTGCGGAGTGTTTGGGAAATACCGTTCTTGTTTGGTGAACAGTTTTGGTTTTGGAAAAGTTCCTCGCTTAAAGGTTTGATTATCATTATAATTCCTAGCAAAATGTAAAGTGTCTCTGTTTTGGTTAATTGAAAAACAAATTCTGATAATAATTGATGGAAGAACGCCGAGCTGTGAGAAACAGAGAAGTTATATATCAACCATGAATCTCAAAAGAAATCAGAGAAAACATCTGGAATAATTGAAATCGAATCAATAATCTGAAACTTTTCAATCAAAATCCTACGAAACCCTAAAATACCAATATATTCAATGAAAACAGCTGTTCCTCAGTCATCAGTTATGGCAACATCTAGAACTGACTGCCTGATTAAATTAAAAACTAAATACTGCGATGCAATGCATCTATAATCAAAAATAAAAATAGTCAGCTAATTTTTTTATCATCCATTCAATAGAGTTGAAATTTGTTTTTTCCTCTTGTTTGGTTAAACGAGTGCCCTTCAAAAAAACCCAATTAATTACGTTTGTGTGCGATGTACAGTGTATTTTCTTTTAATTAGAATGAAATATTTGATTTGAGGTACGGTTGACAATGTTAACAAAGCTAACATTGCTATTGGATATGTACAACGTAAACAGCAACAAGCGCTTTGTGGATTGAAAGCTGATATCACTCCAGCAGAGCACAGAAAACTATTATGTCCCCTGTTAAGCTAACGCTAGAAAGAAATTGGATTTTTAATACGTGTTTTAAGATAGTGTATATTGTTTTTCGTTTAGAACTGATTTCCCTTGCTAAATGGAATATAGATAGTTGTAGAATGAAAACATCTTTCAAAGAGATATTTTACGTTTCCATTGCTACAAATTTAGTGTCTAAAATATGAAATACATTAACACGTAACACGCCATCAATTTTACTAGAAAGTTTAATGGGGTCCATCCGTAAATAGTTAACTATCGGCCTCAGCGCACTCGAAAAGAGGTTGACAGGCTCAAGGATACGATTAGCATCCGCAAACACCTTGTAAACTGAAAATATCCCAAAGACTGCTTCGTTGATCTGAGAATAGAAACGAGACGGACGAAAATAGACCGGCGGAATATTCATTATGTTGCAGTTACGATCTTGTTTTACGACACTAGAAGTAGGTTTGTTTTGTTAGGAATAGATACTATAGGCGTTAAACTGGAGCTACTGAAAATCGGAAAAGACTAATGATAAATTAACGTCTATTACCTACTTGTCAAGTTCTGACATGGGTCTCTACTTCAATTTCGGGAAAAGTAAGTTGTATTTAGGAAAAAGTCTATCAATATCTCATTTTCAACACAATTGAAGGCCTTGGATAGATCGCAGAATACCGCAGCAGCTGATTCCCTTTTGTTTAGAAACTCGTAAACTTTCTCCAAAAACTGGAAAATAGCGTAATTGGTTCCCTTGGAAGTTTGAAACCTAAACTGATTTGCACTAAGGATATTGTTAGCCACAAGAAATGACGAGACCCTTACGTTAACGAGCCTCTCGATGACCTTTGAAAGTGTCGACAATATAGACATCAGTTGGTAACATTATCAATATCACTTACTAGTAACTAAATATAGTTGCAATAATTCTGGACATGAAATTTTGGAGTTATTAATATCATATAATATAATCAAATCAGATTTAAGACTATATGTTCTAATAACTCCATATCCAATATAGTTCTTACACTTCATTATAATATTGTGATCATGTATATTCATATTCAGTCTCAATGAAGAGTATCTGAGCAATATATTTTGAACTCTCTCCAACAGTAACATAGGCATGTTGTAACACTGTGCCCATACAATCGACTCATATTCGAGTTGAGAGCGAACTAGTATACCTACACACATTTAGGTGAGTCTACACCAAAGAATTTACAGCTCCTTAAAACAAAACCGAACATTTTAGACGATTTTACAATAATTCATTATTGATATGATATGACCCCTATAGGTCGGTAACTTTACTTACAGACATACTTTATTGGCAGATTATTGATAGAGTAGGTACATAAAATCAAGTTTGCTTTTCATTCTATAAAAACTTACATGAAAGCATTTGTTAACATTGAGCTTCAACTTATTTATAACACACCACTCAAATAGACTATTTATCACCTACAGTAGACACTACTTCATACAATTTTTAATCGTCAGGAACCAATAAAGGTGTACTATATTTAAAACATGTTACTATATCATTAACAAATAGGTTAAAAAGCAGAGGTGAGCAGTGGTCACTTTGTGGAACTCCAGTGTCTTGGAGTTTTTGGATCAATACCCCATGGTCAACGCTCTGAAATGCCTTCGAAAAATGGGTATAAATAACATCAACCTGTGCCTTATCTTCCAATGCACTCAAGACTGACGTCTGGTAGGATAGCAGATTTGTTATCGTGGACTTTCCTTTAATAAACCCATACTGTGCTTCATTATTCAGACCTTTACATGCAAATGTTAAATGGTCACAAATCAGTTTGTCAAATAATTTTGGTATAGCAGATTGTGTACAGATACTACGACAGTTCTTCAAATTATGTCTATCACCGTTTCCAAAGATTGGGACGAAGTAGCTTTGTTTCCAATAATTTGGATAAGCCTCATCATTGAGTGACTGGTTAGACAACAAAAAAAGAGGAGTAGTAATTGTACATACACACTTTTTAATTTAAAAAAATAGTAATTCCATCAGGAACAACTGTTAATTTGTCAGAAAACCCTGAGATTGCTTCATATATGTTACCTACACTGATATTCCCACAATTTATGTTTCGAGTATCAACGCTTTCATCAATTAATACCGACTGATGTATACTTCTTGCTGAGTAAAGTATTGCAAAATATTCACCAACTGCGTTTGCAATACCTTGATTATTTTCAAGATTTTCTTCATTGTACATCATTCTAGAAGGTAGGGTGTAAATTTTTTTTTGATCATTCACATATTTCCAGAAAAACTTCGGATTTACTTTACAGGATTCATCAACGTTTTTCAAATAGGTAGTTTGTTCGACAATAGACAACTCCTCACACTGTGTCCTAAGGCGAGAAAATTTTATGTAGTTTTCATAAGTACGATCATTTACAAAATTTTTATGGGCAGATTTTTTTAACTTAGTCTCAATTCTGGGTTGAACCATTCCTGAAAGTAGGATGTTTTTGATTTTTTCAGTGGTACAAAGTAGGCTATTGCTTCATCCAATGTCTCATAGAAAATTTTTATTGACATATTTAAATCTGATGCAGAAACAGCGTTTGCCATTGCATTGGATAAGATGCAAGATGATTATTTGAGCCTATGAAGTCAGCATTCCTATATATATATAATAATAATCCACCACGACTAAGTCGTCATTAGACTTGTTTTGAAGGTGATAAATACATTCATAGGATGTGTGATGATTACTGGCATCAAAATAATATCATTTGCCCTTCTGACAACTGTCTCCTACATCAGAAAACACAATATCTAAAATTACTGACTCATTATTTGGTATTGTGTTTATCTGATAGAGTTTAAGAAAACCAAAGTATTCTGCAACTGTAAGTACATTTGAACTCAATGGAAATTCAATCCGAACACCAAAATCATCATTGGACCACAAGGCTTCAGGCAAATTATAGTCTCGTCACAGTAAAATTGAGTGTCCACTAAAAGTACGACATATCTCATCGACAGCCTGGCAATGTAACTCATAGGTGGCATTTAGTTCCATACTAAAATTTGTGAGAATCTACAAATTATTTGTGCTACATAAATCAGCACGTTACAGGATTGATTTGACAGTATTTACATAATATTTTAGATGCTATCGTTAAGAAAATTACGATTTAAATAAGATATTTTTCTCTCAAAACACATATACAATGTAGCCAGGTCATTAAATTAAATTAAAGATGACAGATGGTTTTGATTAATCAGGATGAGAATGATCTTCGGGAAGCCTCTGATTCCAATCATTCAATTAATTATATCGATACTCAGGATGGTTATCTGTTTATAGGTATTGTATTGTAAACCGTTGAAATTCATCATCAGAGTCTTCAGCATCCTCAGTTTCTAGGTACCAGTCGGGTCGGGTTTATGAGATGTCTGGCAGTTTATTGTGGGTATTGGAACTAGAAATGAATGAGTTTGAGTTGCTCATCAATAAGAACTAGACCAGTCGTTTTATAGATAACACTATCAACTAAAGATAAGCAGCTCTCCCCGAGGAGCTGTGAAAGCTGGACGTTGGTGGCGGGGCCCAATGACTGGCCATGTAGGTTCACAGGCTAGTCGTTGCTGAGGACAGCTTAAGAAAGCCGCAGGGGCTCACACCTGGTGAGTACAAGACTTGGCATCCCCGAGGCACCCTAGACACTGCTTCAACTTATTTGGCGTCTGATTCCTTACTTTTCTCTTTCCTAAAGCGATCTCCTTTGATCAACTCTTCTTTAATGCTCCTTTCAGACTATTTTCTCTTTCTCTCTCTCCCAATTCAAGGTGGAAGGCAACGTGCTGAGAACTGGATGGTTATAGGGACAAGTGTGATCTCGAACGTTCCCCCGGGGGTACCAGGCAGCACCCCCCTGTATTCCATGCCTTACCCAATCATGCGGGGCTCTAGCTGGGTGGACCTTTATTTCCCTAGCTTCTCGTGGGACCAAGTATGAGTACAAACATTGACAATCAAAATCCAAATAAACAAGACGAGGTCAAAGGCAAATTCAATGCCAAGTCCAGCTACAAAGCAAACTCCCTGGAGGAGATTCGATAACCTGACGGAGGAAGAGGTTCATAAGGCCACTTTGTCAGGTTCATCAAGAGCAAAATTGCGTAACCTGGTCACGAAAGGCAAAAGCTACACTGAAGCTAAGCGCGCCGTGATCAGGGAAAACTTCCTGAACCACATGGAGGGAAAGGGCGAAGCAAAGGTGGCAACAAAGAGCGCCGAAACCGGCATTGCCCAAAAAAAAACCAGATCGGAGGACAGCACACCCCAAAAAGCCAAGAGGTGGGCAGATCCCGGCGACCACGATAAATAAGTCGTACAAGGATTCGGCGAGCAGCGGGAAAGTTGCGGTCGTCAATGAAGGCTGCCCGGAAACTCAGATGACGACCGAGAGGATGAAACAATGCTTATCTCGGCAGCGCACGAGAATATCCCTGAAAATGGCCCACAAGTGCGTTTTGAAAAATGCAGCCACAGGCCGGGATATTTTTTGGTCACCTGCGTAGATAATACCAGCGAGCGTGTGGGTAATGGAAGCGGTACCAACAGTCAAGCCCTGGCAGGGTGCAGTCTTAAAGGCATTAACAGGCGAGGACTTGCCAAAGCCAGAGACATGTACCGTCTTCATCCCGGACGAGAAGGGAGAAAAACTGTCCGCCAAGAGAATCCTCAAGAAGCTCACCATGGAAAACAGAGGCCTGAACACAAGCCTGTGGAAGTCCTGGACGCAGTCCCAATCGACAAAGGCCAACTGTGGACCCTCTCTATCGACAAGCTGTCGCTAGAGGGCCTGAAAAAACTGGACATGAGCCCCTACTTCGGATTTGGAAGGCTGAAGTTCAGAAGGAAGCGGGAAAAGAAGCCCGAGGACAAGGCCATACCGCCATAGGTCCTAAGGCCAGCACATCAAAGGCCGACGCTACGGTACCAGTGGAGAAGGAACATGAGGGCGAAAATGAGGAACCCTTCAACCAAAGAGGCACTAGTCCGCTGAAAAGACACACAGTCTACCAGCAAAAGGACATTGCCAAGGAGCCGCTCTCCCAGCCCTACTTCGTAGAAATGGATACCATAAAGGTTATCCAAATCAACCTTCACCATGCCAAGGCTGCTTCAGCCGTGCTGTGTAGAAGGTTGCAAAAAGAAGGCCTTAACATAACTCTCATACAGAAACGACGGAGCAATCAGAGGACTAAACTCGCCCGGTGGTAAGTTACTGTATCATACAGAGGCTAACAATCTAAGAGCCTGTATTCTATACAACAGTAATAAAATTAGCTGCTCACTAATACCGGAGCTATGCTCCGGTGATTTTGTTACAGTACAGGCAACCGCAAAAACAGCAGAGGAAGGGTAATCTGCTGCGTCTATTTCCCTGGAGAAAAGAGGACCTGTCCTCCACATCTGATGGAGGATGCCGTGGCCCACTGCAGGGGAGGGGGACGACGACTAATCGTTGGAGGCGATGTGAACGCCCATCACACCATCTGGGGAAGCACGAACACAAATGGCAGAGGGGATTCCTTGCATGAATTCATAATACGTGAAGGGTTAGATATAGCTAATATAGGCGTAGAACCCACTTTCGTAACATCAGTCAGGCGTGAGGTCCTTGATCTCACTTTTTGTAGCCACGATGTCAACGACAACATTTCGAACTGGCATGTCATCGATGAACCATCATGTTCAGATCATCGCCACATACGGTTCGATATCACAACTTCGAAATTGGAGACCAGGAAATTCCGTAACCCAAAAAGGACTAACTGGCAAGGCTACGAGACAGCCCTAGTGGAGTCACTCAGGGGGGGGCGTGGTAACCATCTCCACAGCGGAGGGTCTTGACCTGGCGGTAGAACACCTGAGCTAGGCAATACAAGAGGCCTATCAGGATAACTGTCTTGAGCAAACAAGACAACAAAGGAAAAAGACAGTCTGGTGGAACCAACACCTGGAGGGTCTCAGATCCGACGTTAAAAGGCTATTTAATGAAGCCAAAATTAACGTGGACTGGAATACGTACAGAAGAAAACTTACTCAGTAGAATAAGGAGATTCGCAAGGCAAAAAGAATGTCATGGAAGCGATTCTGTGAAAAAATCACAAAAATGCCGGTGTGCGCTACGGTGCACAAAGTCCTTGCAAGAGAAGGTACTGCGGGCGCTCTCGGCCCCCTAAAAAGATCGAACGGGGCCTACACGAGCACTAACAAGGAGAGATTAGGTCTATTACTAGATACCCACTTTCCAGGATCATCTATAATCACTGATCAATCTAGGCCGACATATCAAGTCCGAAAGGCCAGAAAACCATTAAAGGTGGACTTCTACTACTTCTGGGTGAGGACACAGTAGAAGCAATAGTGAGAAGGGGCTGCCCACAGGGAGTCGTTTTATCGCCATTGTATTGGGCGCTCCTGGTCGACGATCTCCTGGCAAAAATGGCCAAGGAGAGATTCTACTGCCTTGACTACGCGGATGATGTAGTCCTGGTAGTCAGAGGCAGGCATATAGAACATGTCTCAGAAAGAACTCAAAAAGCACTGAACATAGAGATAACTGGTGTAGGGATGAAGGCTTGTCGGTTAATCCGCAAAAAACCGTAATAGTCCCGTTCACAAAAAAAAAAGAGTACTAAGAGGACTTCGATACCCTAAGCTCAATAGAGCAAAAATCCCCTTCTCGAAAGGTGTCAAATATCTACTTGATCAAAAGATGACCTGGAGTCCACACCACAATAAAGTTGTCCAGAAGGCCAAAATTTTCCTGGGGAGATGCAGAAGGCTCTGAGAAAAAAGCTGGGGACTTAATCCAAAGATGAATCTTTGGTTATACAAAATGGTGATAAGACCAATGTTAACCTACGGTTCGGTTGCTTGGGGTACAAAGGTCACACAGACCGTAGCAATCAGACAGCTTCAAAGTGTGCTAGCCTGAGTATGCATCACGGGTGCCATGAAAACAGCCCCAACCGCAGCCTTGTGGAGGTGCTGCTAAACCTGCCGCCACTACATATCTACATACAGGGTGAAGTAAAGGCGGTACTATATAGACTGAAGCAAGGCCAGGGTCCAATTATAAAACACCAAAGGCCAATGAGCTGGAAAATAGAGGAGGACCCAGAGGTCAACTCATTGTTCGGGATGCACTCAGACAAAACAAAACCTATTTTCATCTTCAATAGGCTTTCCGGGTTACCATTCCAGAGAGGAAAGACTGGGAGAAAGGTTATCCAATTAAAGTGGACCACAACTGGTACACCGACGGCTCCAAGACCAGCAAGGGGGTCGGAGCCGGCATCTACTGGGACAAACTAAAGTGGAAATATCCACAAGTCTCGGACAGTACGCCACGGTGTTTCAGGCGGAAATCGCTGCAATAATGCACTGTGCCATACTGATAAATGAAAGGAAAGTTGGGAGTGAAAACATCGATATTTACTCGGACAGCCAGGCTCCCAAAAGATCAGCTCCAAGCTGGTTGAGGACTGTGTACGTGGTGGGCCCGTCCAACAAACTTACCATAGCCTGGGTACCAGGCCACGAGGGCCACCCAGGAAATGAAAAGGCTGATGACTTGGCCAAAGGAGGCTCGGCCACTGAGATGATAGGCCCAACCATTCTGCGGAATTTCCGCAAACAGTTTTAAAACATCTATTAAGAACTGGATAGACAGAGAGTTCCAGAGTTGGTGGCAGCGAACATCAGGACAGGCAAAGCAGTTTATCAAATCCTGCTCGCCCAAGTTCACAGCGGACTTACTAAGCCACAGCCGCAAGATTGTTTGGATAACGGTAGGCCAATTAATAGGGCATTGTAAACTCAACAAGCACCTGCAAAAAATGAACCTGGCAGAGGATAGCCTGCTTAGGCTTAGGTTTGCGAGGTTTGGAGAGGAAAAGCCCAATTTGGCAAGCTATATGGGGTGGCCAGTATCATGGCTCTGGAGTCTAATAAAAAGGACGGGTCTAGAGAACGCACTCTAAGGACAGTTAGGAGATACCACAATAAATCTGACAAGGTTGCAGTGGTATAGAGGACGCCTCTGCGCAATCTCCATTCAAACAAATCTAGAATCAAATCTACAAGTGCATTCTCATGATATTTTTTCGTCGTACAGTCAAAACTCATTTTCATTATCTTATTAATGGTGCAACATTACCATCAGTTGTGGACATAAGGATCTTGGAGTTATTCTTGATGATAAGCTATCATTTGCCTCTCACATAACATCAATCATTGGTTAATCACTGAGAATTTTGGGATCAATGAAAAGCCAATCTTCTCTGACTTTGCTACTGTAGGTTCCATTAAAATTCTATATGGCAGTGAATTATGCCACCTCTGTATGGGACATTCAGTCTATACGACGCTTAATATAACTACGAAGAAATATGTCAAAGGCTAAATATTTCATTACTTCAAGAAAGAAGAAGTATTCATAACCTACTCCTTTTTGAAATTCTCAACTCCCGCCGCGAAAATTATTATCGGTTGACGGCCAAGAAGTTTAAAGAAAATTTGAATCGGTTAAACTACATATATATTATGAGCGTGCTCTAAGTAAGCAAACATTAAATTATCAAGTACAAACAATATTTTCCGGATTTTCATATCTCGTAAAGAACCATATCCAAACTCGGTGGCGCCTTTACCATACTATATCATTCTCTTGATCCAGATCTGACACCAATTTTCAATGAATGATCATTATTCATAATAGAAGTTATAATTCTAATTTAGGCCGATATCTAAAAAAAAAAAAAAAACTTTCTTCTTGCTAACATCACGCTAACATACTTAATATAACAAAACGAAAAATTTTCCTCCTTCCAGAATATCCATTTATCTTTTCCAGGTGACAATACTGCACCCGTTCTTCCTAATTGAACAAATAACTCTATGCCGAACAAAAATCTATCTAAAAATCGCAAGTTCGTGGCCCAAATTCCGTCATAGAAGCCGTTGCTGCAATGCGGATGGGGGTCCCAGCCTCTATTTACGTTCGCCGTCACCATGTTTCACAATACGCCGATGCCTTAGGGAGAAAACTCTATTTTTCGAGTTTTTAATACTACACTTTTTAGGCGGGATTAATATCTAAATTGCGTTTCGCGTGTCATTTAATCCCTAATAAAGAGAAGAGGGTCGGAATGAATCTGGGATGCGAATGTCTTTTCGATTTCGATTCGGTTCGGCGAGTTTTGCAATTTGTTTTAAATGGGCGGCGTTTTTGATGATGACTCTTTTTTACGAACTGAACCGAAATGAGGGGATTTTTATCGGAAAGGTTAACCACCGGAATTTGTGATAAATATACAGTTGTTAGCGGAATTGAAGTATGAAAGAAAGTTGCCCAAGGAAATCTGAGAATTACAAATATCTAATTAATATAAACTAATTAAACCGATTATGGTAAAATTTACTAGTAATACTCTCAATGTCACAGGCATATGATATAGTTAGTCCTTTGTATTTATATCATGATAACCCCTGCTTTAAATTTCATAACTAATTACTAAATGATTTAAGTACTGATAATATAAATGAAACGTCTAATCCAAACCAAGATCACTATAGCTACAACAGCTACTATTTAAGAACACACCCAATGGAAGCATGTTGGTGAAGGCCAAAAATTGATAAAAAATAATTGATGAAATCATTATCATAAGTATCTATGCGAACCATTGAAGAAGTATTTATGGGGCATATAATTCAAGCGGATTTTTGAGTTAAAACTTATCCCTTTGTAAAATATTGTTGACATATTTCACCATTTTCTCCAATATAATAAAAGCCAAACATTTTCGAAAATTGAGCCATATTTTCTCCCACACAAAATCACATATAAGGGATTGCGAGTGTGAAGGTATATATTTATGAAAGCCGAAACGGCTTTGCCAAACACCTTTAAAGCCATCAGGGCGAAGCCACGACAAGGCGAAAGGTACAAAAAACTCATTGACCCGAACAGGAAAAGTTTGTTTAGGTTCGCCTAAAATTAACTTTCCGAGTGTATTTTAGAAGTGCGCTCGTGCCGTCACATTTTGTTTTTTTGGTAAACGGGAAAGTGTTTTTATTTTTGAAAAGTGACTCTTAACTGGCCGATAAAAAAATTTGACTATTGATGCTGTAATAATAGATAGGTATAGTTTTATTTAAATTAATGTACACAGTAGCCTGTGGACATTACCTGTAATAAATATAGAGGTGAGTCTCAGTTGTCCTGTTGACATAGAGATAATAATAATTGGGTTAGATCTTTTTGATATCATGTTTATAATTTAATAAAAAAACTTGATACAATATTAAGTGTAACAATATTATTTGTGATATCATTATATGACGCAGTCGGTGACGTACCATTGATGAGCATTCCTGAGAAGTAAAATGGACGGAAGGTTACCAGAACCAATGAAAACTGACGGAAATTCAAAAATTACTGTGCTCCGAGAAAAAATAAAACCTATGAACGTTTTGAATTCAATAGCCGTTATCAAGGTACAGATGAACCATTTGGTCATTTTTTTCAGTGAATTAAAAAAGTTAATTCAAAGCTGTGAATATGATACCCAAGAAGATAATGTTTTAATTGATAAGATCATATTAGGAACAAATAATCCAAATGTTCAAGAAAAACTATTGAATATACAAAAACTGCCACTTGAAAGAGCAGTAGATATATGTAGAAATCCTGAAGCAACGAAAAATCAGTTACAGTCAGTAAGATAACAAGAATGTTCTGGAGTGGATGCATTGAGGTTGAAAAGAAAAGAGAAAATAGATGGCAAGATAAAAACTTTTTTCTGTGAAAAATGCAATGATAAACATGGATTTGCAGAATGTCCTGCGTTTGGAAAAAAATGTTTCAAGTGTGGTAAAGGCAATCATTACATTAGTGTTTGTCTAGCAGAGAAATTTGAAAAGGGTCAAGGAAAGAACGTTAAAAAAATTAAAGAACTTATTCAGAAAGAAATAGACAGTGATGATAAGGTGGAAGAAGAAATTGATAAATTATATTGTACATACTATCAAGCAAGTTGGTGAAGTGAAAAATTAAAATAAAGTAGTATGGGTTGAAGATATAAAGGTACATGATAAGAACCTAAGTTTCAAGATTGATACAGGCTCTGTAGTGAATATATTACCACGGAAAATTTTACAAGGATTTTGTAAGGATAATGGGTGTCACAAATTAAAAAAATTTGGCATCATGTTAGAAGCTTATGGTAGAACTCAGTTGAAACCAGTCGGAAAAATTGAGTTGCCATGCATGAGGTCAGAAAAATTATCTAATTTAGAATTTATTATTGTAGATTTAGATGTCACACCAATAATTGGCCTGCCAACATGCTATATATTAGGTTTATTTAAAAAATCAGTCACCATCAACCTGATAAATTCTTAAGGTTGTGTTTAGATCCTCAAGACTTGAATAAGTGCATTGAAAGGCAATTTTTTGAAATCCCTAGTCTGGAAGAAATTAGTCCTAGATTAGCAGGTAAGAAGTATTTTTCTATAATAAATTTCAAGGATGGGTTTTATCAAATAAAATTGGATAAACCTTCTAGTAATTCAACAACATTTGCTACTCTGTTTGGCTGTTACAAGTTTCGCAGGTTACCATTTGGCATGAATCTGGCACCTGAATATTTCCAAAAAATTAATTATAAAAACTTTGGGGATCTTGCTAATATATTTTGATGATCTTTTGATAACGTGTGATACAGTGGAACGACATGACAAGATCTTGGTAAAAGTATTTGTGCGAGCTAGAGATAAAAGTGTGAAATTTAATAAACTAAAATTTCAATTTATGTTAGTAAAAGTAAAGTATCTGGGACATATTTTTAGTCAAAACGGTATGAAAATTGCTAATGCAAAGATTAGGGCTATTAATGACCTTGAAACCCCTACTAATAAAAAAGAGTGTCAAAAGTTATTGGGGTTAGTAAATTATCTTAGAAAACTTATTCCAAAATTAAGTGAAATTTCTAATCCTCTTTGTCAATTGCTTGAAAGAAATCTTGTTTTTCAATGGTTGGAAGTTCATGATAGGGCACTTCAGAATATTAAACAAGAATTAGGTAGCAAAAAATATCACATTAAAAAAATTTGGATTCAAATAAAAATATTGTGATTCAAACAGATGCATCACAAAATGGCATTGGTTGCTGTTAGATGCAAGAGGGTAAGCCTGTAGCATATGCTTCTAGGAGCTTGACAGATGCTAAAAAATAGTATGCAGTCATTGAAAAAGAAATATTAGGGATTGTGTATGCGTGCCAAAAATTTCATTATTTTATTTATGGTCGTCCCATTAAGATAATAACTGATCATAAGCCTAACGTAAGTGTTTTAAATAAGCAAATATCTTCAATAAATTCTTCTAGATTACAATGGTTGAAATTAAAACTCATAAAATATAATATAAAAATTGAATACATTCCAGGTAGGTATTTACATATTGCAGACTATTTGTCTAGGAATGTTAGTTCCGAAAATGCTGAAATTGATACTGACATGCAAGAAAGATGTACATAATTTTAAGTAAAGTTATGAACTATTGTTTGAGTGGTTGGAAAAAAATAAAATATCAAGGTGAGCTTGGAGTTTCTTCATAATTTGAGAACTGATTCACATGTTATTGATAATCTCATATTTTACAATGATATAGTAGTTGTGCCTGAGATTTTGCGTAAAGGGATGTTAAAAAATATTACATGAAGACCATTTTGGTATAAGTCGAACTAGAGAGAGTTCGTGGTGTATTGTTTTAGCCAGGTATGAGTATGGATATTGAGAATATTAAAAAGCATTGTAAGGTTTCTGAAAAATTTAGTTATGCGAATGTGAAAGAACCATTAATTACACATTATATTCTTGAATTACCTTTTCAGAAGTTGGGTTGTGACATAATGGAGTACAGTGGAAAATCATATTAAATTGTTGTAGATTATTTGGCTTGAAATAATACCTAAGTGAACTTTTGCTTCATGTGCCAAGAGTCTAAGAAGAGTATCTACGTCATTGCACAGATAAATTGACTATAAACATTCCTATTATTCTAAAAATCACAAACCAAATAAATCGATATACTATAAGGACAAATTTCAAATCAGTGTCTGCCTCTACAGGCGACCCCCTCAACTTAGGAAAATCAATGTTTCAACTTCCAAGTTTTCCGAAAGCGCTGCAAGTTGAATCGAATATAGTTTATGGAAAAGTCTGTGTGATGGCGCAAGTAGCACTTACCCCCAAAGTATAATTATTCGTCCTAGAGTTTTTACAGTTGGTTGAGTACTCACCTGAAAACAAACAAAAAAAGTTAATCGAGATTAAATTTATACTTGTACATTTAATCAATAGGTACATTTTAATGTTAATCAATTTCTGCATATTTAATTAGGCTTCGCCAGGTGAAATTGGCCACTAGCACGCAATAATTCCAAATGCTATTTCCGGACTAATAATTGTAGTGCACTATTTTAGTGGCTGAACGGAATTTGTTGTGGCAGACATTTCCTAAATCTCTTTCAAAATGTTTTAAAAGCCTCGCAATATTTCATGTGTCACTTATTTAAATTTTCAGGATTATCGGAGCTGGGGTCCAATTTCACGCCTACGGTTTTGATAGAACTTTGTCAAAAGAGCAAGATGGGAAAAAGGAATTTGCTCAATCATGTATGGACCTAAAATTTTCCCAACTGTTGTTTGAAGTGCTGAACGACATGCTGCTTTACCTTGGATCATGTATCCAAAAATACAACAGGCTGGTTATGTTCTTCAAATATTTAACAGGAACCCCAAAAGAATCGGAAAAGCTTAGCACCTATGAGAGCATCAATTTTTGCAGAGGTGTAAAGTTTGCTACCAACAAGGGGTAAATTCCGAAGCACCGAAGCACCGAAGCGTAGGTAATTTTTCTGAGGGGTTGAGTTGATGTTTTGGTTAATTAATGCAAACCTCAGAGAGAATGACCGCTTCGAAATGCATCAGACTTATTGTTGAGAGACTTATGACTGTTAATTTTTCAAGTAATGAGATTATAAAATTATGAAAAATTGGAATATAACTTGTTGTGAACTGCTCTCGAGTCAGAATGTTATTAATAAGAAGAGGACAAAAATCAGTTTATCATAAATGTCAGTTAAGATATAATTTTTGTATGTATTTGTGTATTCCAAGTTTGATGGAATATAACGTTATTTAAAGCTAGAAATAGTTCAATTTTAATGAACTGCAATTATTTATTCCAATAGGTTATGGGTTAGTTACAAGGTTACAAGAGTTCTAGGTGACCTTTTGAAAGAATTGATGACAAGACCAGAGAATAAAAAAACTACAAGCATTTACGAAAAGCTCTGGAATAAAACAAACAAGCAAAAATTAAAGAATTTGAGTTGGGATTGGAGAATAAGTTATTCTCAGTCAAGGGCTTGGAAACTGTAATTAGTAACTCCGAAAGCTCCAATACAGAGTCTGAATGCGAGATCTTTCCAGGAGAAGAAAAAAGGACTTGAGAAAATAAAAACACGAAGAAGCGAAAGTCCAAATATACTCAAACGCGCGAAAGTGGCATTAGAACAAGAATAAAGAAGAGGAAGTAATGGAAAGCACCTAAATAAATTAGCTTCAATTCAATAATTATTTTCGTGTTGCTTTGAGCTTTCTTCTTTTTAAATTAAATTGATTAGGAATACGTGTTATTGGTTCTTTTATATTGTGGAATTGTATGTTAGGTTAGGTAAGGCTTTAAAGGGTTGGCCCTACAACTAAAGAGCTTGCACTTAGAGGCCTATTGGCCCATTGTGATCCCTTCTTCAGGCTAGTTTCCTCCCAAATCTCTAACCTGTTCCTTCTTTCTTCTTTTTGTGCCAGTGCATGGTTTTCACGAAGGTCAGTATTTCCATTGCCCCTATATTTTCCATGTCTTCCAGATCCTGCAGGAAACTTTGCCCCAGCTTGTATAGGCGTTCCTCTTGCAAGGCTTGGCAGTGACATAGTAGGTGCTTCATTGTTTCATTTTCCTCAAAGCATTCTTGACATACTTTATCGGTTCCGCGGCTGCACATAAGGAGCATTGTTCCGAGTTCACAGGATCCTGCAGACAGATTGCCCCTACTAGGGAGCTCATCGATCTTTTATCTAGTTCAATTTCCTGGGTTTCTCTATATCCGCGTACGGCCACAGAGCTCGTCATTACGCTTGGTCTTTCTTCTGCTGTGCAGCTGCGTCATGGTTTTGTGTACTAAAGCCATCAACAATTTGATGCTTAGTTGTGTCTTCTGATGTCCGTTTCATTTTAATCCATTCTCATTACCAGTTTTACTAGTCTATTTGCCATTTCGTTCCCTTTGATATTACTAGGTCCAGAAACTTAGCTTAGTCCGACATTACTGTTCCTGATCCAGGACAACGTTTTCCGGCAGCTCATCACTATGTTTGATTTCACTATATGTGATTCTACATAGTAGGCTCAGCGCTGCTTTGCTATCCATAAATATAGTGACATTGCCAACCGCAATGTCCTCCCTTAGCAACAGCCTTGCTGCTTTTTCAATAGCAATCATCTCGGCATACAGGATGCTGCAATCATCCCTGAGTCTTGAACGCTTAGTGCTTCTGAGTGTACTACGGCTCCTGTACCGGATTTTATTTTTGCGGCATCTGTGAAGGCTGCTTTCCCATTTTTCCTATGTATAGGGGTTTGATTCTAATCTTCTGTTGAAGGCATAGTGACGTTTATCCTGTCCTCTAAAGAATATCTGGTCACTATGAAGTCCGCTGCCTTAAGGAATGTTTCGGCCTCTTGGTGGTCCATCATTTTGGCTTTATGCTAGAGTATTGTCGAGTGTCCATAATCGGCTTCCTTCCACAGTTTGGGTTTTCTTAGTCTAAGAGTTCCCTTTGTAGTTGTGCCACCAAAATTTGCTTCTATTCTCTGTACTTTGGTAATCATCAAGTTCACCTTTCTTTGCATAGGTTCTACCATCTTGGACTAAATTGGTTTTTTGAGGGTTTACTTCCCATCTGGAAAGTTCCTTCAATGCTGATTCTTTGATTTCACTGATTGTTGATAAGCTGAAGCCCCTCACCTACTACTACTACGTCGTCAGCATACACGATCAATGTTATCCTCCTTTCTCTAAAGGTTTTTAGAATAATATTGGTTAAGAATACGTGTTATTGTTTCTTTCAATTTTCTATATTCTAGAATCACTAGATACTGAAGTGTAACTTGCTTCTTCATTATTGAGGAAAAGCCCATTAGTGGAGAATCAGGCTTCTGCGACTAGGCCTGGAACTCAGCTTTTTTCTCTCAGGATTTTATTAAAACTGGTGATTTATTGAAAATCACAAACACTTTTACTTGAATTACTAATATTTTATTGATGTTTTATAACATTATTAAGCAAAAAAGGCGAAAAAAGGGCGATGCGCACACACACCTTGTGCTGGTGGAGAATTGGAGGAGAATCAATAATACAGAGAAGATCGATGATATGTGATCAATAATGAAGGAGGACTGACGTAATAACTGTCACCTGCTTAGGTACCATAGCTGACGAAAAGCTTGATTTTTTTTAAAACCAAATTGTTACAAATTCCACATTTAAATATAATATTATGTGCAAGTGGTATAAACACTAGTTTCAATGAATCTTTGTGTTTTTTGGAGCAATTTAAGTAAATATTTTAAATGATACAAAACCTTCAAAAATGGCAATGGTACTTTGAAGACAATCCTTCAGAAACTTTTGACTTCTTCAAGGAGCATGGTGTTCAAAATTCTTCTGCAGTGTCTCAGGGAGCGTTTCAACTTAAAGATACTGGATGAAATTACAAACAATGCACTGGGGGAAGAATTTAGTTGCTATTGAGAAATTACAATTAGAGCATTTTGCTACAATCACATGCACCAATATTTGAAAAGGGCAAGGAACTGACAACATACGCTGAACGCACCATGATAATCCTATTTTTCAACCACCATATTGTATTGCACTTGTACAATGTACAAAAGGATATTTTAAAAAAGTTACTCGATGAACTCCTTGAAGATAGGATCATTGAGGAACGTGAATCGCCTTATGCTTTTCCAGTTATGTTGGTCCCAAAACCTGATGGATTACTGTTCCAATACAATACCCATGACCTAGAGTAGATGATTTACTTTATTCGACTGCTAAGGCTGCCTACATTACAACTCTTGACTTGAAAAGTGGTTACCATCAGATACCAGTGAAGAAGACAGACCGAGATAAGACTTCTTTTATTACTCCTTCTGATACTTTTCAATACAATTTTATGCCTTTTGGATTAGGAACAGCACCCGCAACCTTTCAAAGGCTCGTTGAAAGATTTCGCTCAGGGTTACCACATGTAAGTATGTTGGCTTATTCAGATGATTATGTCATCCACATGTGAAGACCACCTATAAGGTTTTCAAGTGGCTCAAATTATTCAAATTGTGTTACTTTAGAATTTGTGAAGTCAAGACTCTTGAATGAAGAAATTAAATAAGGATCAAAAACTGGGCTACAAGGTTAACATTCACCAATAGAGAAGCTGCTTTAGGAATGAATAAACAGTATACTTGTTAAAAATTAGAAAAACCAGGGCACAGCTGACTGTAAACAAAAAACATATTCAACAATATACCGAAGAAGTTACCCTAGAAATATTAGGTCAACAGGTGGACGAGGACATTTTAATAGAAGAAAAAGAGATTCAGGTGGAAGTTATCAAGCCAACAGTAGTGCAGTTGCTTTTATTGCTTTGAATTGTGCAGAAACATGTTAGTATACATCGTTATAGAATTCTGGAGCAACTGATCAGTTAGTGGATAGGGACCTAGAGAAATTTATGACTGACATTAAACAACTTAATACTGATTTGAAGTGAACATTGGGACACCAAAGAGTGCGCAAATTTTAACTGCAAACAAACGTGGTTTATTGCTTGTCGTGTATCAAGGAAGGTATATTAGTATTAACGCATTAATAGTGTAAGATATGTCTGATGTCTTCCCCGTTTCAAAACTGTTGAAAAAAAAACATTTAGAATTTGTTTTGGAAGTAATAATGTTGCCGAAAATATTGCTAAAATTTTTATTTTATTGTTGGATATATAAACTACTCAAAACGAAATAAGGACCACTTTTAAGAGCACCTTGGTTTTTATTAAATTTTGAATAATCCTGGTAAAGTGATTATTTCCATTTACAATATAGATAACCAAATAAAGTGTGTACAGAAAATTTATACTGTGAATGGAAATAGACACTTTACCAGGGTTACTCAAATAAAGGTGTTTTTAAAAGTGGTCCTTATTTCGTTTTGACTAGTATATTTCAAAAATATAAAAGATTATCGGAAAGAGGTAAGCTATAATGTTGATGGTAATGTTAGCAATATTTATGATACATTGCATCGAAGATTCAGTGTTGAAATGAGATCTCATTTCATCACTGAGTCTTGAAATGGGATTTAGAGTGCGTTTTGTTGCAGTGATCACTTTGTTATAAGTTTTGAAGCAATTAGGTTGGCCATCTTGACATGGGGTTCTAGAAAAACTTGTCATAACTGTAAAACTGAAACTAGACAAATAAATGAGTTGATACATACTGTTATTGCAGGACCCGTAATAACTTCAACAAAAGAAATTTATAAATAATTCCGAGTATCAATAGATTATTCTCATTTTTTGATCCTGAAATTATTAAAAAATTGAAAGGAAGCTGCTGATAATATCATTGATTTTATGAATTTAATGAAAGCCCAATATGATTTTAAATATATAAGATGTGATAATGGGTGCGAGTTTTCCAATTATTTCAAATATTATTGTCGCAAATAGAATATACGCTGCCATATATTCCCCTGCAAAACAGTAAGTCAGAACTTATGAATAGAACATTATTAGATAAGGTAAGAACCAAATTTATTAAACCAAATTTATTTACCACGAGAACTTTGCCGAGTTCTATAAATTAAATCGTTGCCCGACAAGTGAGAATAGAGGTAAGTACTTCAACAACTTCAAGATGATACTGGAAAAATTTTATATCTAAATTGAGATTATATATTTTGGAAAATAAGGTACTTATGAGCAGTTGTATTGCTAAAAACAAATAAATTGGAAAGACGCGCAAAACTTTACATAATGATTGGGAACTGTAGAGGAGGATATAGATTATAGACTAGAGACTTTGGGATTTTGATAATGATAAAGCAATTTTGTCTAGAGATGTAACATTTTATGAGAAAAAAGACAGATAAAATAAATTATGAAGGTAGATATAGAAGCATTAATAGAGAATGATTATGAAATAGTAATAAACTTTGAGAAATCGTACCGTTCTCATCCTGGAGCTAACGAGAGGAAAGAACACGGCAGAGAAACCCTCGATCTAACATTCCTCAAAAATCGAAACATACTGTGTAATTTTAATAATAAGTGCGAGTCATCAATTCAATAAGTCAATAAAAGTTGAATTAGGTACCATCCTTTGTCTTTGTGCTAAAATTTTGATTACACGCACAACATTCAATCAACACTACCTATATTCAATACTGAAGAGTTTTTGGTTAGTTAGCCAGTTTCCCAGCAGGAACTGAGGTCCCATATGGGAAGCTACTCAGCTATAGTTGTTTTTGAACTAATATCTCTAGATTGATTATTTCAATTTGTTAGGATATTCTCTCGTCAGGGTAGGAAAATGTTAGTAAATTCAACAAGGCCCTAATACACGCTTTAAATCCACAAAATCGAAATCTCAGCACAAAAAGACAGCACATAATTTCTTAGGTTTTAATTTACTTCTTTATCGGTGTTGTTTATAGCAGGAAACGATTTTTGTTAAATACATGAACAATAAATTGAACTCTCACAAACAAAATAATAATTATCTAACTGACCTGGTGATC